>CM029609.1:41045968-41645968 GCA_017311315.1 Dendrocalamus latiflorus
GAAGAGGAAAAGTATAGGGGCTGACGAGTGGGATCAACTTTTTAATTTATTTGTTGACTATTAACTGGGATGCCATGTATGCACCACATCAGATAAAACCAGCTTCAAATAGCCTTAGGAGGGTAAAATAATCGGTATTGATAGTTAAGGGGGATTGGCTACCCAATTTTGTAGTTGAAGATTGAATTTTAGACAAACATGATAGTTCAGGGGATCAAATGAACCTATTCATCTACCATTTGATGACTAACTTTGCCGTGTCCAATCTCAGATGCGCTACACTAAGAGGGTGTTCGTATTAACTGCGACTGATGGTTTTTGGCTAAAAAATAAATAGTAGTGGCTGAAAGAAGTAACTTTTAGAAGGAGTGAGCGAGCAGTAGAAAAAGCGAAAAAGAGATGCATGCGCGAGATGGAAGAAAGATGAGTGGGGTGCGTGATGCACCAGTGACCCCCATCTTATCCTCGAAATAAGATAAGAGTAAGATGAGTGGAGATACTGCTTCGAGAAGCCAGATATTTATATTGGCTTTTAGCTTCTTTAAGCAGAAGTCAATACAAACATCTCTAATGATAGTGTAATTTGGTTTGTTAGTACAACTGTGTCGTTATCAACTTTCTTAGATCAATAACTGTGATCGGTTCGACTTAAAAGCTCATGGCTTATGGCTGAAAACACTGTAGCTGGCTGAAAAAAGCACTGTAGCTGAGAGATGCTTATTTAGCATAATTAAATTTAAAAAAATTTAAAAATATAAAAAATATGTTAGCCCATTACGTATAATACAAACAAATACGGGAAAAAAGAACCGGCAAAAAAGCTCAACAAAAAGCCAAAAGTTAAGAAAAAGACGAAATTTATGAATAATGAGAAATAAACCAGAAGCCAGAAGCCGAAGCCGAATTGACCAGGGTTAGGTTTAGTGAATAATACATTCTCTAAGTACACACACTTTGTGAGGCCTTTGGTCTCCGCTTTGTCTTACATAAATTTGATTATTGTAAACTCCGGTTCCCATCAACGCCAACCGACCAGAGAAAATCAGCGGCTGCGCACACGAATTCCAAGGACGACCGATCTGTCGCGAGGACCGACGTGTGCAACCCAGAACCTACCAGAAATCCTCCAAACCGGTGAGCTTTGTGAACGATCCATCCAAAAGAGCAGTCGCCTGTCGGCCGCTACTACATTCTTCCTTCAGCTACATTTTTCTACACGTAAGATCGGTGCTCATTTCGTTTGACGAGGATACGCGTGCCATGAGCGGTGACTGGTGTGGAGCCGTCAGACCGAGATTGTGGTTTTCGGTTTCACAACGTCCCCAATCTGGACCACTCCGATCCTGGGGAATGCATGCGAGCATGGCCGGCGCATGCTTACGCCCTCTTTTGATTCGGAGGAGAAACACATAGGATTTTCGTGCCTAAGGATTTGATCACCGTTCATTTCTTTGATTTACAGGAATCGATCGAAGGAAAAAACGGAGGAAATTTTCCTGTGTCCTCCGTTCCACAGGAAAACAAAGGAAAACCATTCACCCTCACCTCTTTTTTCCTACTATTCCAGCGAATCAAAAGTCTAATCCTACAAGATTCCTATGTATTTTAATTATCTATTTGGCACATATCTTCCTAGTCTATCTCTATGTTTTTTTTTCTATTCCTACGTTTTTAGAATACTACGAATCAAAGAGACCCTTAGATGCATACAACCGATCACTTCTTGACTTCGGCAGTAGCTACCATACCACACCACTCCGACCTTTAGGATCCGCTCAAAACACAGAAATTTCATAAAAAAAACAATTTAACTCTTATCAAAACCAAAAAAATATTTCCTCGGTGGATTCACTGTGCTCGGTTGGATTGAAAAACTGTGACTTGTGGCTGAAATTACACTATAACTAAAGGTGACTTATTTGACATAATTAAATTTAAAAAAATTTAAAAATAGAAAAAATATGTTAGCTCATCACGGACAACGCAAACGAATACGGGAAAAAACCCGGCAAAAAAGCTCAAAAAAGATGAAATTTATCAATAGTAAAAAATAAGTCAGAAGATAGAAGCTCAAGCTGAAATGAGCGGAGCCAGTACTAGTGTCCAGTCCAAGCCTAGAGCGCGCGTAGATTATCGCGGTTATTTCCATGGTGGTTTCAAGTCTAAATACGCCCGCGCGCGCGGTTTATTTTGATTATTTGGAAGGTTAAGTCAACAGTACCATAGTCCAGTCAGCAATGCTTTTCCAAGAAAGAGGCGCCGGAGACCACAAGACGTGCATATGCCAACGTCGTGGATCGACCAGATTATTCAGATCCAGTTCATGGCCAGGACCACCGATTTGGGATGTTTCCAAGAGTGGCGTCCAGCTACATACACGGCTACATATATTCTTCGATTATATTGCTAGCAGTGATAGATAAAAGAATGGTGTAGAGTGTGCACATCGGCCATGTCGCGACCAGCTCACCCGATCTTGTTTGGACCTTGACTGCCACCTCACGTCGGAGTCCTCTAAAAGGAGCTCACCTTGCCTACCATTCTATCGGCATGTGGAGATCAAAGTTAGGCCAAAGGAAGAACACGAAAGAGTAGGCAGGCAGACACGATCCTTTTTTTACCTTCTCGGTCTCCCTCCTCTGCATCTGCCTTGGAGCCACTGGCTCACAGCTTTGCAGAACTGGACCAGGACCAAACGAGACCTCGCTTTCAGGGACAGCTCGGTAAAGAACCGAGGAGCGGCTGCGTTTCATTTGACATGGCCTGTCATGACTCATGTGGGGGCGTGTCGGTGAGAACTCGTCTTGCAGCGGAGAATGCGAGCAGCCTTTCGATCCAACGGGTCATGAAAATTTTGCATTCCCCAGCTTAAAATGGAGTTCTCACTTCTTTTTAACTGAAGCTTATGGTTTTTAGTTATGGCTTATAACTTTTAGACTGTTTATATGAGAGATTACAGAGTAACAGAAACTCATATACGATTTTTACCGATATAAATGAAGTCAGTAAAGTATATACTACAATTAACTAGTAGACACTATCTTAAAAAAATACTTCGTTTAAAAGCTAGTTACCATAGAAAAGCCGAAAAACAGCTTTTAAAAACTGAAAAGAACAGTGCGAATGTATGCCGACGTGCTACGCATTGCAATTTGCAAGTCTTTGAACTCAAGCAACTGGCATATCCAGATTAGCGGACCAAAATTACTACGCAACAGGTTGCTTTCTGCGAAAATTACATTTGGTTCCCTGGAATCGCATAGCAGGATACGGGACGCCAACTGATACAGGTTCCCCACCAAACTAGAAAGACTAGCTGCCACATCTTATGGGGGGAAAGAAGGGTGAGACAGTGACCCATAAGCAGCAGCTTTGTGCTTTGTCACTTGGGAGTTGATATTACTACATTGGGGGGTAGATGGATGCCGGCTAAAGACATCGTAGGCATGGTGACAAGGGACCTAGCATCAGTACCTGTAGCCGCTGTCGGCGCCATATTTGCTTCTGATGTTGTAGTGGCCATACTTCGGATCACTGTAATCCGCGGGCTTCATCTCAGTGGGGGGCTTGGGCTCTGGGTGGTTAGTCCCATAGGCGATCTCGCCGCTCTTCTCCCGGTGGCGGTGGCGGAGCCGATCTTTTGGGACCTTTGCGGTCACTTGAGCTGCTTCGGACGAACCGTAGAACTCTGCATATTCCTGCCTCTTGGAGGACCTGTGCTTGCTTGACAGAGTAGAATCCCTGAGTTTGGACGATTTGATGCTCTTCTGAGTCTTTGGTGCTGTCTCATTTACAGCGTTAGGAGCATGGAGCGTCTCGGTCCTCGTTGGGGTGCTGCTCAGCTTCTGCGCTGGTGTGGTCTCCTCTCTGTCCTCATGCAACACGAGCCTGTCTTTGAGCAGGGTGAGGTCTGTTTTTCTCTTCCCACGTCGCAGGCGTAGCGGGACAAGGGTAAGTAGTAGATTGCCCACTCCTTCAATTGTAAGTTTCAATAGATCGGCAAGAAGTGTCCCGAAAGAAGGCCATCCAGCACTTGGTTCCTCTTTTAGGCTCTCCACAACCAGAGGTGGCTTTCCCGCACTGCTGCTCTCTTGTTGTTCATCTTCAGGTGCTTCTATCTGAATTAGCATGAACAGAAACTAGCATGTAAACTGTGGGTTCAGATTCGAGAAAACAACAATTAGAGATTTTTCGGTTTCAGTCCATTATAACTGACACAAGAATAGGGATGGTATTTAACAGTGAATTGGAACCAAATTAATACTAAAAAATCCAAGTAGAAAAGTCTAAGTAAATGGACAACTGAAACCAAGTATAGAACATACACAACACTTACCTTTTCAGAACTTGAAGACCCAAATCCATGTTGCACCAGAGAGAAGAGATATCCAGCCACAACAGCACCAATGACCAGTATGATATCTGTGGAAAGCAACAAATAATATCAAATTATCAATGATCAAGTCCACAGTTGACACAACTAATTTTTTGTAAACGGTAGATGAACTGCAACAAGTGGACTAGTCATCAACACTGACAGGTTTATCAGATATAATCAGCATCAAAACTAAACATAAGTCCAAACAATTCTGATTATCGTACTTAAGATAAGGTAGTGCAAAAGATCAATATTTTGGCAAGCCACATAAACAGTAGCCATCAATAGCAATATTGCTTCTAGAGAAACAGTTCTCATAGGGACTCGGAGAAAACAAGTCATTTATCCAGGTTGATGAAGAAATGCTACCACCTTGTTCATATTGACTTCTAAAAATTGTTTTTCTACAGTAAATGATTTTTCTACAGTGCTTATCTTTTAAACGGAGTATCTTTTCAAGATAGGATTTACTAGTCGATTATAGTATACACTGTAGTGACTTCATATATATCGGCCAAAATCGCATGCGAGTGTGTCTTTCTCTACAAGCTGTTACTAGTCATAAGCTAAAGCCAAAAGCCAATATAAACGGACTAAATACATCACCATAGAATTATCATCTACATTATCATACATCTACATCTGCCATATGGTACTGAAAGTATCACATTCAATGGATATATTCATACATTACCATATAATTATCTATAATAAACATACATGTAGTGCAATTGGCATACATCTAGCACACTAGCACTTCTTCCAACTTCCAACGTAGGTCCTATTTTGGTTCATTCGTTTAAATAAATTGAAGTCTCTGCATCACATCCGTCACTAATGTATGGTGCTCAACTGGCCTAATGTGTCATCCGAAAAACTTAGGTCCTAAATTGGACCATGATCTGAAGTTAGAAGAGCAAAATGAGATTTTTCTTATTTTATTTTGGAAATTTGGTGCAAACAAGCTAATTCTGCAGCGATCATCCCTAATATATATAATATCATGGACATTGTTAGAGATATATGTATAGTTGTTATTCCCCATTGTTATGAGGGGTTCTTTGCATATTTACCACCTGTACTTTGTGTATATATACCGGCCCATTGGCCTCATATGAATACAAGCGTTATTCATAACATGGTATCAGAGCCAAAACTAGGGTTTTGGCTTACCTAGGGTTCCGCGCGCCGTTGACTCCGCTCGAGCCCGCCGCCGTCGGCTCCGCCGACTCCCCCGCGTCGTCGCCGCCGCCGACTCCCTCGCCCGGCCTCGCCGCCTCCGCCTCCCGCCCGGCGCCCGTCCGCCCGGCCTCGGTGCCTCCGCCTTCCGCCCGGCCTTGGCTCCTCCGCCTCCCGCGCCGACTCTGGTGCCGCCGTCGCGCCGCCGCCGCCTCGTGCGTGCCGTCGCGGGCTGCCGCCGCGGGCCGTCGCGCGTCGTTCCGCATCCGCTCGAGGGTCGCAGGTTGTCGCCACGGGCCTGCTCGAGGGCCGCCGTGGGTCGCCGCTCGAGACCCCGCCCGAGGCTGCAGACCGCCGTCGCGGGCTCCCGCTTGAAGACCTCGCCGTCGGCGACCCTGCCGTCGCCGACCCCGCCGACCGCCCCGCCGTCGCCGCCTCCTCTTTTGCTTCGGTCAGGTTGGAGAGTTGTGACCGAATTGGTCACAACTAGCTACTTGTAATCCAACCGGTCAAAAAAAAAAGAAAAAAAAACAAAAAAAACGTTGTTCTAACCGCCGCGCCGTCCAGCGCCGCCTGTTAGACTTCGTTGCCTTGGTCGCCGCGCCGTCCAGCGCCGCCTACCAATGGGCACCGTTTCCCTCCCTCGCTGCCCGGTGATCTTTGATGGTGTTAATTACACCGACTTCGTGTCTCACATGCGCATTCACATGCGTGGTCTTCGTCTCTGGGGCGTCCTCTCTGGCGATGTCACCTGCCCGCCTTGCCCTATTCCTCCGACGAAGCCTACGCCTGTTGCATTGCCCCCGATAGCCGATAAGGCTGCTGCTGATGATGAAGCTAATGATGAAGCTGCCTCTGCCTACCAGGAGGCTCTGGATTTCTACAAGGATTGTCTGACTGTCTACACTCAGTGGTACGATGACGACGCTCGGGCTGCTGCTGTCTTCATCGCCAGTGTCCAGCCTCAGTTTTCTTCTGAGGTTGTGGGACTCCCTTCGGCTTTCCAGATGTGGACTCATCTTCGTCAGCGCTACGAGCTCTCTGGTGATGCCCTGTACCTGTCCGTGGTCCGCCAGGAGCACTCTCTTCAGCAGGGTGATGCTACTGTTGACGCTTTTTACGCCCAGAGTTCTGCTGTCTGGCGTCAGTTGGACTCACTTCGCACTGCTGGCTGTCGTACCTGTCCGTGCTGCCTGGATGTACGTGCTGACCTGGAGTTTCAGCGGGTTTACGAGTTCCTTACTCGCCTTCGTCCTGAGTTCGAGCAAAGGCGTGCCCAGCTCCTTGCACGCCACCCTCGTGTCACTCTCCTGGAGGCTCTTACCGAGATACGCGCAGAGAAGACTCGTTTGAGTGGTGCTGGTCTGATGCCACTCCCCTCTGTGCTCGCCGCTCGTCCGCCTGCTACACTGCCTCCTCCAGCGGCTACCACAGGTGGTGGTGGCCGTCCTCCGTCTGGAGGTGGCCGTCCTCACTGTTCCTACTGCGACAAGGATGGCCACACTGAGTCCCAGTGCTACAAGAAGAAGCGGCATCTTTCACGCCGTTCTTCTACTGGCACTAGTGCTTCTACGACGACGTCTACCTCGACTTCTTCAGCAGCTTCTCTCACCGAGCAGGAGATAGCCAGACTTCGACGCCTACTTGCCGCTTCAGGTTCTCCCTCGACAGGTTCTGCAGGTTCTGCTACTGACTCTTCGGGCACTGAGAGACCACCTCCTACACAGTCAGGTACCTCCCCGTGGATTCTTGATTCTGGAGCATCTTTTCACATGACTCCTGATCCTTCCACTCTGTCTTCTATTACACCTCTTGATTCTCCTGTCAGTGTTCTTACTGCTGATGGTACATCTCTTTGTCTCTGGTCGAGGATCTCTTAGCAACTCATCTTTTCATGTTCCTTCTGTTGCTCATGTTCCTCGCCTTACCTTGCAGCTTCTTTCTGCTGGGCAGATTACTGACCTTAGTTATTGGGTCATTCTCGACTCTGACTCTTGTTGTGTTCAGGACTGCCACACGGGAGCTCTGGTTGGTTCTGGCCCTCGGCGCCGTGACTCCCAGCGTCTCTGGGAGCTTGACTGGCTTCACCTTCCTTCCGCTGCCACCATCGCCGCCAGTCTCTCCGCTTCTGCCACTTCGTCTATCGGCTCTTTCCAGCAGTGGCATCACTGTCTTGGCCATCTGTGTGGATCCCGTCTGTCGTCCTTAGTTCGTCGTGGTCTTCTGGGGTCTGTCTCAGGAGACGTGTCTTTAGATTGTCAGGGCTGTAAGTTAGGTAAACAGATCCAGCTTCCTTATCCTCATAGTGAGTCTGTGTCTCAGCGTCCTTTTGATCTTGTTCATTCAGATGTTTGGGGTCCGGCTCCCTTCGTTTCGAAAGGGGGTCATCGTTATTATATCATATTTATAGATGATTTCTCTCGCCACACTTGGATATATTTCATGTCTTCTCGTAGTGAGGCCTTGTCTATCTATAAACAATTTGCCACTATGATTCACACACAGTTCTCCACTCCTATTCGTGTCTTTCGTGCTGATTCTGCTGGTGAGTACCTCTCTCGTTACCTGCGCAGCTTCCTTGCTGAGCAGGGCACTCTCGCTCAGTTCTCTTGTCCTGGTGCTCATGCTCAGAATGGTGTCGCTGAGCGCAAGCATCGTCACCTCCTTGAGACGGCTCGTGCTCTGATGATCGCCGCCTCTATTCCACCTCACTTTTGGGCCGAGGCTGTTTCCACTGCCACCTATCTCGTCAACATCCAGCCTTCTTCTGCTCTTCAGGGAGCGATCCCTGTTGAGCGTCTCTGTGGTCTTCTTCCTGACTACTCTACCCTTCATCTGTTTGGTTGCGTTTGCTACGTTCTCCTCGCCCCTCGAGAACGCACCAAACTGACCGCTCAGTCTGTTGAGTGTGTCTTTCTGGGATACAGTGCCGAGCACAAGGGCTATCGGTGCTGGGATCCTGTTGGTCGTCGGATACGGGTTTCTCGGGATGTGACTTTCGACGAGTCTCGTCCATTCTACCCACGTCCTGCCTCTCCTTCGGCTTCCTCTGTGGAGTCTCTGTCTTTCTTGACCTTTCCAGATACACCTATATCTGTTTTGCCCTCGTCCACCTGTCCCACTGAGTCTCCACATATTCCCCCTGTGGCCTCTCCGCCGTTGTCGCCGCCTGTGTCGTCTTCTACGACTCCGCAGGCTCCTCCCACTATAGTACCTTCTCCCCTTATCTTCTACACTCGTCGACCTCGTATTGAGGATCTTCCAGATGAGCCATCTTCTCCTGCTGTTCCATCTTCTTCTGATGCTCCATCTTCCCCTGATGGGTCATCTTCTCCTCGCTATGCTCTCCACGATCGCCAGTCGATTCGGCCTCCTGCCCGTTTTGCTTTTGCTGGCGCAGCTACTCGTGAGCCTGTCTCCTATCGGGATGCTGTTACTCACCCTGAGTGGCAGCTTGCCATGGCCGAGGAGATTGCTGCCCTCGAGCGTACTGGTACTTGGGATATTGTTCCTTTTCCATCTCATTCTCATCCCATCACATGTAAGTGGGTCTATAAGATTAAGACTCGCTCTGATGGCTCTCTTGAGCGTTATAAGGCGCGTCTTGTTGCTCGTGGCTTCCAGCAGGAGCATGGTGTTGACTACGACAAGACTTTTGCTCCTGTGGCCCACATGACCACTGTTCGCACTCTTCTTTCGGTGGCGTCTGTTCGCCACTGGTCTGTTTCTCAGCTTGATGTCAAGAATGCCTTTCTTAATGGCGAGTTGCGTGAGGAGGTCTACATGCATCCGCCACCTGGGTATTCTGTTCCTGAGGGCATGGTCTGTCGCCTTCGTCGCTCTCTCTATGGCCTTAAGCAAGCCCCTCGTGCTTGGTTTGAGCGTTTCTCCTCTGTGGTCACTGCTGCTGGTTTTTCAGCTAGTGATCATGATCCTGCGCTCTTTGTCCACACTTCGTCTCGTGGTCGGACTCTTCTTCTCCTGTATGTTGATGATATGATCATTACAGGGGATGATTCTAAGTACATTGCCTTTGTCAAGGCTCGTCTTAGTGAGCAGTTCCTTATGTCGGATCTTGGTCCTCTTCGTTACTTCCTTGGGATTGAGGTTACTTCCACTCCAGATGGTTTCTTTATGTCCCAGGAGAAATATATTCAGGATCTTCTTGATCGCGCCTCTCTCACTGATCAGCGTACTGTTGAGACTCCCATGGAGCTCAATGTTCACCTCCGACTCTCTGATGGCGAGCTCTTTCTGATCCGACTCGCTATCGTTATCTTGTTGGGAGTCTTGTCTACCTTGCTGTTACTCGTCCGGATATCACTTATCCAGTTCATATTCTGAGTCAGTTTGTTTCAGCTCCCACTCAGGTTCACTACAGCCACCTTCGAGTTCTGCGATACCTTCGTGGGACTATCTCTCGCCGTCTCTTCTTTCCACGTTCCAGTTCGTTACAGCTTCAGGCCTATTCGGATGCTACTTGGGCCAGCGATCCCTCTGATCGCCGGTCTATCTCTGCTTACTGTGTTTTTCTTGGTGGTTCTCTTATTGCCTGGAAGACGAAGAAACAGACTGCAGTGTCCCGTTCGAGTGCAGAGGCTGAGTTGCGAGCTATGGCTCTCTTGACAGCAGAGATTACTTGGCTACGGTGGTTACTTGAGGATTTTGGTGTTTCTGTCACTACACCGACCCCTCTCTTGGCAGACAGTACAGGTGCTATCAGTATTGCCCGTGATCCTGTGAAGCATGAGCTCACCAAGCACATTGGTGTTGATGCTTCTTTCATGAGGACTTGTGTGCATGATCAGGTGATTACTCTTCAGTATGTGCCTTCGGAGTTTCAAATAGCGGATTTCTTCACGAAGGCCCAGACTCGAGCACAGCACAGCTTCTACCTCTCCAAACTCAGTGTTGTTGATCCACCATGAGTTTGAGGGGGGGTGTTAGAGATATATGTATAGTTGTTATTCCCCATTGTTATGAGGGATTCTTTGCATATTTACCACCTGTACTTTGTGTATATATACCGGCCCATTGGCCTCATATGAATACAAGCGCTATTCATAACAGACATATGTAATTATTTGATTATACATTGAAATTCATACTTGGCTAATTGTTTGATTAGACATTGAAATTCATACTTGGCTAGAAGAAGCGAAGAACTACAAACATTTTTTTGGCTCGAGTTGCCCTGCAAGGCTGTAACATAACTGAACATAACTCTCTGCTTTTTCTCTTCTTAACTAGCTGAATGCCCGTGCGTTGCTACGGATTTTTAAAAGAAACTCACGGGTAGTAAAATTTTTTAAAATATGCATACAAACATGTTCTAAAAGTTTTTAAATCTGTAACAACACACGAGCATTCAGCTAGTGCAGGTCAATTGTCAAAAGACAAGAGGAATCAGGGGCATAATTCAAATGATGATGAGTTGATTTTTATCAGTTTCTAACTATATAAGTTTCATAGATTTGCATCACCAAGAAAGATAGGGCATATAAAAAATTATACAGTCCAAACAGAAGGCGAGAGAGGCCGAGTAGAAGAGGAGGTGGGAGATGGTAATTGTTGGTGGAAGTGGAGAGGATGAGTAGTTAGATATGAGAGAGAGGAGAGGGATGTTAGATAGATGGTCAAGATTTCAGTATTCAAATCGGACGGTTGAAAAGGGAGGAAGGAGAATGCACCAACCACCAACTCAAAGTTATTAAATAGTAAAGATATATAATTACATACAGTAGGATCCTTTCCTACTGTTTCTCGTAAAAAAATTGACTAGCGATCAGACCAACTTCTAGCACAGAACCTCCAAACAGAGTCAACACAGCACTCAACATGTCAATAAATAACAAGTCCTACCCTTAAAATGAGGGAGCCCTTTCTTGTTTAAAAATGCTCGTCCAGCTAACCATCTCTCTAACACAAACATCTTTTTTAAAATGATATCAAAACATGCTTAACGGAATTACAACCTTGTCCTAGCAAAAGCATCCATAAGTACAGTGAAATAGTTATAATAAATAGAAAGAAGCAAAGAAGAGAATGGACCTGAAGATAGAAGTGTAGCATCCTGGTAAGTACAATCTTCCTGCGGAAGGGCAATTTTCCGAAGGGCAGCATTTCCACGGTCAATAACCAGTAAAGAGCACATTGTCTTCACATATACCACATCAAAATCAGTAGAGAACTTTGCATCTTCACTGGGACCATCCCTATATCCTGGGATATTTGATTTTCCACCTGCAATAGTGGTCACTCCTGCACAGAAATTTCATCCACCAAGTGTTAAACACAAAACAAATGCATGAATTACATACCTATTTAATTATAGTTCACCTGATTCCCCAATCTTTCGAATTGCCAAGTTTGCTGTATCAGCAACATAGACATTTCCTGTATCATCCACTGCAACGCCTGTGGGGCGCTTGAATCGTGCATCACTCGGTTTACCATCTATATGACCTGAATGCCCCTGGAAAGAGCCAGCAACCAGTCTTCCCCTGCTATCTGCAGAGATCCTAATATCAGTCCAAGTAGCCACACTACTGGACCTATGCTTACAACACTTAGATGACATTTCTGTAAGCACAGATACATGTTTAAGCCCCCTCCCTCCATTGTGTTTCTCTTTGTTATGCATGCTTTTAGTTAACTGGAGAACCAAAATGTATTTATTGTATGAAAATGGATGAGAATCCAATTTCAGCATGGATGCCCTAAATTCTCACAATAAGGTACTCTTGTATCTTACAGTAGATAATCATATTTCTCATGGAAAGATAGGTTATTCAAGCATTGCTATTAAAGAGCTACTTAGGAAGAAATATCACAAAATATTTGCATATTGCCCACTAGCATGTTTAACAAATCTGCTTAAAAGTTGCATCTGGCATTTTTTTGGGAAAAAAACTGCCATGAGCCCACGATTAGTCAATCAGGCTAATTGTGTCCACTCCTAAAAAAGATCCACTGATGACATACCACACAAAAGTCCCGTAAAATACGCACAATAGTACCTAGAACCTAGCAAGCACTGAACAGAGGACAGCAGAAGTAAACATACACTCGGATAGAGGTGGAGTTATTCGCACAATGTTGCTATGTGCTGAGTCTACTGCCAGGAGCTCTCCGCCCTCAACAGGGGACACCCTAATGGTGTGTGGTGTGACACCAAGCTTGTCTCCTTCAACAAGCGTCTCCACAAAGTAGCCACTCTCAAATTGCAGCGCCACATTCCCATCTGCAACATCAGAGAAACACCATCACCATGAGATCAAAGTCAAACAAGAAGCAAAAAAAAGTTTTTTTAACTCGTATTCACTAACTGGGATTGCAAATGAGTTAAACCCAAATCAGCTGGAGTCTGCTGGATATGGACTCATCCTAGGTCATTTTGTAAATAAGGGGACTCAACTTCAGCATGAATTTGAACTTACCTAGGATTGCCTTTGCTTAGCTCACACATAGAATTCCAGTTGAACTCAAGCCAAACAAAAATACAAGCATAAACAATAGGAAATATTCAAAATGTTTGATCCTTTTAACAATATTGTGGTTAATACACCTGCTCCTGGATTCTTTTTCATTCGTTCACGTATGGATGAGAAAAATTGAATATACATGTACCAAAGACAGAAGTTAACTAATTACTACATCGCAAAGATGCAAGCAAATTCATATTGTACCGCTTTTAAAATGAGTGAGTCGACCGAGCTCAAAACACAATTTGTATTCAACAAAGCTAGAAAATATAAAGCGAAATCAACTGGTTTCCTTTCGAGCCATGCTGGAGATGGAGTAGCTGTCAAGCCCAACTCGCTAAAGGGCTACAGTATAAGTTTTGCCCCGACACCCTATAATCCTATATGCTTAGGCAAAGAAATGATTAGCTTCTTCTCCAGCCTCCCCTTTTTTCTTTTACTTTCTTTTTCCCATTTACCTCTCTCCTTCCCACAGTTATTTTTACTTTCAATCAATATATTTCTGTACTAGTAATTACAAGAATAAATGGGGCTCGGGAACTAATTTGCCGCTACGCGACCTACAGCAATAAGCACAACAAATTAAGAAACCAAATCGAATCACTGCTTCCTTACCCTCCGTCGAATTCGCACTAAGCGCCAGGAAATAAACTAAGGTGAGGAAATAAACCTTCTAACATTAGCAATAGCAACTAAGAAGCGCTCGCTCACCATACTGGGAGTGTGGGGACTGCTTGGGCGAGTGGGGGGAAGAACCCCGCGGCCATTTCACCACCGACGAGAGCTGCTTCACGATGTTGTCTGCAACCGAACCAAACAAGAACCACAACAAAGTTACAGCAAACAAACAGGGCAAAGGAGCAAGATCGGAGCCTGCATTTCAAGAAAGAGCAGGGAGTGGGATTCGGCTGCTCACCTGTAGGTGAGGCGAACGCGTTCGCCTCGGGCTGGAGGACGGCGAAGAGGAGGAAGAAGAAGGGCGGCGGGAGGAGGGATCTCAGCCTCATGGGGGAAAGTTTTGGCTCTGCTGCTGCTGATCCTCGGCGGATGAACAGGAATCGGGGCTCGCGAAAGAAAGGAAGGAAGAAAGCAGGAAGGGAAGAAAAAAGGAGCTTTTCTTGGTGTTTTGCGGGGGTGCGCCGGGCGAGGAGACGGGAGCCTGGGCGCGCTCGCTCGCGACGCTGGGCTCAGCCTCAGCCGCCGGGTGGGCCGGTGATTAATGCAGACTGATGTTGCAGTGAAGTCGGCACTCGGCAGCGATGGCACGAGCATGTCTTCCAGTCGGCAGAGCAGCTACTCATGGCCTACCCATTTGCTCGGTTGGGAAGCTCGGCGCCTTTCCCAGGGCTTATTTGGGATAACTCCACCAGTTCTAGATCTACGAAAAACAGCTTTACTCCACGAAATTTTACCCAAACGCTCCAGCTCCGCGAAATCTGGATTCATCAAAATTCTAGATCTGAGAGCAAGATCCATGGATTTCATAGAGCTCCTCAAGGGGTGCTCCACCGTGGAGTTGGATGGTAATTACCCACCAATGCCACTGGTTACACACCCCATCCCACCAAAAGTGACCATTCCCACCAAAACCTCAATTTCGTGGATCTGGAGCTACTGTACAAGCCAAACACTCCATAGTGGGATCCCAGATCCACGGTGGAGCTGCTCCATGGTGGAGCTGCTGCTCCAGATTCACGTTTCAGTGGTGGAGCTCTCCCAAACAGGCCATAAGAAATGGTTTTTTAAAAAACAAATAAATGAACTAATTTCTTTATTTTTTTAAAATAGACTCTTCCAAGTGACTTATCGGTATCTAGCGTGTTCATACAAATATTTATGCTAAAGTTAAAAATCATTAGCCACAACTAAAAAGAACACACCCTTCATCGTCGTGTGAGCTATCCATCCAAATTCAATCTCTGGATTGGACCCAGTTGTCTCACCTCATACACACGTGTGCTTTCAGTGGGAAAGCGTGTGCTCGTGCTCCATGAGGCACTGGATAAATCGAGTGATCTCCGCTTAAGTTCTAGCGTGTGTTTCGATAGGACACATACGTGTGTGTGATGAATGTTGTGTGTAGTGCGTAAGTATATGTCCTCTCATGTAATTAAGAAAATATACTTACAAAAAATACTACTCTGTAAGTTTTGTATGGGTAATTTTTGTTCAAGATGCTAAATATTTGTGGAAAGACATATGCTAAATAATTTTTTACACATTTGTGGAAGAAAGAAACAAGGGTGGCAACAAAAAAAAGATGCAAGCGAAGGAAAATACCCCCCTTGTTCACACACAGTTTCGCTGGTGGCTAACACTTGTCTTCGAGATCATCTGATGTACTATATTGATACCACCATGTTAAAGTATATAAGCATCCAACTTTTACATCGCAACAAACGATTCGTGTTGAACAACTTATTTTCCTCACCAAAGACCATTGATACAATGACGACGACATGGTTGATCGAGGACATGACCTAAGTAGAATTAGATGTCGTATGTCCTAGGTAAACCAGAGTAGATCTTTTACCTACTTGTATGTAACTCAACCCGACAGCGATCTACAGCGAAGGCCTCGGAGTCCAGTTAACACGGCAACGTCATCTCAAGCCCAGGGAGGAACACATGACAACCCAGCATATGACAACATCGTAGCAATCTTAGGGACCCATTCGCAGGATAGACCTAATTTTTGAGCTTGTAACTGCGGTACTGAAAGTCCGTAAGACTATTCGCAGGATAGGGCACAACTGACCAACATGCTGGGCCACAGTGGGAGGAAAATTCTTCTTCGGAGGACCAAAAATTCTAACACTTAGGCCCCTTCTTGATTGAAGATTGTTGCTACGTGGTACAATCTAAGAAAAAGTTATCTGTAATTGTCTTGAGGGCCTGTTCTTTTTTGCTGCGGTTTATGGTTTTTGGCTGCGGTTTTTGGCTTTGGGCTGTTCGTAGGAGAGATTACAGAGTAACAGAAACTCACGTGTGGTTTTTGCAGATATAAATGAAGTCGGTACAGTATGTACTATAATTAACAAGTCGACTCTATTTTGAAAAGATACTTGGCTTAAAAGTTAGTTATTGTAGCAAAACCGAAAAGCAGTTTTTATAACCTGAAAAGAATAGGGCCAAAGGTTAGTCTAGCGCTAGGTGGCACAATCCAAAAAAGGGCTTAAGTGCTAGATTTTAGGACCCTCCCCGTAGAAGTTTCTTCCCCAAGGCTGAGTTGTTCGGAATGCCAAAAGTGAAACGAAAGAGGAGCGCTTGGAGTGGCTGTCTCCAATGTTGCTGAGACATTGTCGAGCAAAGGTGATCATCCGATTCCCAATACTGCATTCACTCTTTATTCTTTGCATTACTACTACTGGTATCGAATCTTGTTTGAGCTGGTATGAAAAGACATGTTTCCGAACAAGATTGTCAACTGTTCTTAAGTATAATTCATAAAAACATGTCGATTTGAAATATGTGTAGTCAAATTTTGAAAATTTTAGTTATTGATATCTTTTTAAATGTTTATATTAGATACATAAATATTATGTGTGTAGATTCGTCTCGAAAAGTACTTTCATAGTATTATAATTTTGTTGAATTTTATAAATATATTATAATAGTAATTAGTGGTCAAAGTTATATTTTCAAGACTATATCGATGTTCAAAGCAACTTATTTTTATCAACTAGAGGGAATATTTTAGTTGTTTATTTGCTTTTTTCGAGAGGAAGCTATGTATCTATTATTCAGTCCATCGCATTTTGTCCACCGAAAATCTAGAACTACCAACCGGTGCAGTATCCTATGGCTAAATGTTAGGGGTGCAATCAGATTGGATTCGAACGGATATTGTTGTACCGTATTCTAATCTACCTTTTCCCTTAGATTCGGAGTCGGATATGATAAGAACAGATACGAATACGAATTTGGAGTATTCGGAGTTTCGGATACGGTACCGTTGGGATGGATATATAATGGTTTCGGATTGAAAAAGGATAATGTAAGTGGATAGCGCGGACATACAAGAAGAAATATATATTGAACCAGAGTTACAACAAACATACACGACAATAATAGAAGATGCTCACTTCAATCAAAGATGAGCAACCTTGTGCTCTAAGTAACTTGTTAGGTACTCTTACATATTTCAGCGATGACCTTTCTTAGCTGAAGTAGCTACTGGAGTAACACCATTCAATAGGCATGAATTCCAAAATCTAAATTGTTGTAGCACGACTACAATAGTGGATATAGGATACTCTTCTCAATGGGAGATATAGCAACAAGAAAAATGAATATGCCCTCCTCTTGCCCCTATTGGGGGTTTATATACATGAGTGTGGTAGGATGAAAAATTCCCATCCTACTCCTTAATAATCACAAAAGGTAGGGATACATTGGTACATTCCTCTATACTATTGGACCTATTACATATTGAGTCAGTTGCAATACCTAATCATGGGGGGTTGGGCTACCCCTACAACAGGACTCCCTCGACAGCAAACGCAGAGGTCCCTTGACACCAGGAGGAGCTTGGCTGTTCGTCGAAGTGGTCAGCAGTGCACCAGTCAGCAGCTACAGGGAGCAAAGGCGACGCGGAGATGACTCCTCATGGCGACGAATCTGGGTGGGGAAGCAATAGGGAGAGGCGATGACATCAGTGGTGGGAGGGAGAGAGATCACCGGAACCCTAGGCTAGGATGGGGATTTTTGGATTTCTCAAAGAGGGCAGCCGTAATCGTGTGTTCTGCGTGGCGGCGTGTCGGTGTGCTTGTGCTGTTGTGCATGCATTGTGCTGGATATCTGGTCAGATACTATCTAATTTTACCATTTATCGATGCTATTTGATCGAATTTTAGCTATTCCGATTTTGCTACTGAATCCGAAAATAACTATTCGATACCGATGCCGAATTTGACCGGATATCGAATTTTCTTCCCGAAATCGGTACCAACTAGATTCGGTACCGGTCGGAAATAATCCGTACTGTTTGCACCCTTGCTAAGGTGTCGCTCGGTTGTACTGCAATAAGCTGGCTTATGGCAGAAATTGTACTGTAGCTAGCTGAAATTACATTGTAGTTGATGGTGGCTTATTTAGCGTAACTAAATTTAAAAAAAATTAAAATGAAAAAACAAGTTAGCCCATCATTGATAATGCAAACGAATACGGAAAAAAGAACAGATAAAAAAGCTAAAAAAACTAAAAGGTCAGAAAAGGACGAAATTTAAAAATAGTAAAAAAACAAATAAAAAATTAGAAACTTAAACCGAAATGAGCAGGCCTAAGTCATAGTTCAAGTCGCCATAAATACGCGTTAAGCGGATTTATTAATGGATTATCCGTTTTAATTGGTCCGTGACGTCTTGCTTACTGATCTATTCACTCTCCGTACGTGTATAGTGTGCAACCTAGCCCTAATTAGTGATTTTGATAGACAAGATCTATTTGCTACAGGGAGGAAAGGACTCAGCCATCCATCAAATCTCGTACGTCCGCAATTACTACCGTGGAGCATTACGCTGATCGAGTAATCGCTGCAGATGCGTTGGCTCACCTAAACAAACTAACTTATTCAGCCCGGATCATCAGTAGTACGGAGTATTTTTTTTCTTCTCCTCACGTGCTTGCTTTGACATTTGTACATTTTACACCGGAAACAAAGTTGCTCTAATTTCTTGCAAAAGGCCTCCCACCCTTCAAACTATTTAAAGCTTGCTTGGAATGTATAAATTTCACACCAAGCAGTTTAATTTGTGCATAATTACGTAAAACTCCGTAAGTTCATAGGAATCCCACATGAAACGGTACATTTCCCGGTAAAAAAAAATCCTATATAGCCCCGCTCGTTTCGGCTTCAGCTTCTGGCTCATTTCGGCTTCAGCTTCTGGCTTATTTTTCACTATTCATAAATTTCGTATTTTTTTGAACTTTTGATTTTTTTGAGCTTTTTTCCCGTATTTGTTTGCATTATACGTGATGGGCTAATATGTTTTTCTATTTTTAAATTTAATTATGCTAAATAAGCCTCTGTCAGCTACAGTGTTTTTTCAGCCAGTTACAGTGCTTTTCAGCCATAAGCCACTCAAAAAAGCCATATTGATCACAGCCCCCACGTTATAAAATGATATTTAATGAGGATATGTTTGGATTACGGATTGATCGGTGGAGCACGAATCTGAAAATAAATCCAGTCGTCAAACAAAAAGGCCACACAAAAAAGAAACAACGCAAAAGCACCACTCAAATTTGGTCAATCGGATTCAATTATTCCCTAGCCAAAGCAGCGCAAATTGAAATGGCGCGGTACTGCTCTTTTCCCACCTCGAGAAGGAAACAATAAATTTGCCAAGCATCGGATACGATACGCGCGCGTAGCTTAGCTGAAAATGAGCTTAGCTAGCCACGAGATCGACCGATCGATCGAATACAGTTATACGGTTGTGCAATGTTGCCAACTTGCAAACGATCGATCGACACGTTCATCGCTAGCTAGCTTTATTGACCGAAAGGTCGTAACCACTTTCTCTTTTCCCTTGATTGAGCCATTACCTTCTAACTACCCAGCAAATTATCTATCTTCACGTACCAATTAAACCAGCGGTGGATTTGGAACTAAATTTTAAGGGACTAGTGAGGTATGACTAATAAAATATAAATAAATTAAATTATCTTTTGTAATTTAAAATCATATATAATTAGAATAAGAACACAGTAAAAATACAAAATACATAAAAAAGTAAAAAAAGTAGATTTCTGTTTTATACCTATTAATACAAAGCCATAGCCGACAGTCCCCCTCAGGCGGTCAGGCCCTCACAGCCGACTCCACACCAAAAATTCGTATTGCTGTCAAGTGTCAAGGAGACCATTAATACATAAATACTAAAGTCTGAATAGTGAAATACTGAAGTGAATACATTATACATAATAACATAAAGGAGACCATCTCATTCCACAACCAGTTGGCGTGCCAATGTCCAGATTCATTCCACTTCGGCACTTCCAGTATCGGGCATAGGCAGACGAGCACGGTCGCACATCGCCTCCTCCGACAATCGGCACTCCCTCCGGCTGGTTGACCGCCATGGGCCACGATGGCGATAGCACCGCGTATCCCTCCCCCTAGCCCCCTCCTAGCCTCGGAGACTCCCCTCCCTAGCTCCCTCACCTCACTACCTTACACGACGCCAGTGGGTCGGGCGGCCGGTGGTTCCCTGCCTCCCTAGCTCCCTCTCGGTGAGGCAGCGACCGGCGACTCACCTCTCTAGGCTGACTCTCCCACTCCAAATCTGACGCCCCACGCCCCCACCAGCCCACCACCCGACTGCCACCAGTGCTGCTCAAGAATCAGCCCACCGCGCACTCGGCTATGCCCACTGGCCCATCACCAACGTCGCCTGTTGCATGTTGCCAACCACAGGAGGAGAAGGGGTCAAGGGGATGAAATCAAATCGATTGTTATGTTGATGTTGCTGCTGCAGTGTTGCCGAATTGGCGAATTGGATCTAGCCGATCTGTACATGTGGGCTTCGCCGCTTCGGTATTTTGTTTTGCTGTTTTGATGAGCTTTGCCGCTTTGGCTTTTGCCCTTTGGCACTGTGCTGCAATGCAATGCTGCTTGTTGCTATTGGTCCAGGTGCATCTGTGCATAGCTTACTTGGACTTAGTTACTCCCTTAGCCTCAGACCAATGAGGCGGCATGGCACATGGCGATGACCGGCTGGTGGTGCCCCAGCCGGAGCTAGGAGGGTTAGGGGGTTCTTACTCTCTAGCCAGAGCTAGGATAGGTGCCAACCCTCTAACCCATCAATAGATCCAACCCTCTAATCCACCAGTAGATCTGCCACTGAATTAAACATCTCTCTATATATAGACACATATAGTTAGGGCAGCCTAGCTATATTTGCATAGTCATATACACACGATGAGCTCGGTCCAGTCGAAGCTCCTAGCACTCGTTCTGGCCATGGCCGTAGCTGCTGCTACTGGCATAGCCTCCTTGGCAAGTGCACAAGAAAAGCAAGTACTTAATGGCGCCATGGCGTCCTCGTCAACGTCGGTGCAGGGAGAGGCCAGCGACGGCGTCGAATTGCCGTGGCGCCGTGTGCTCCGCCATCGAGCGAAGAGGGCGCACGGCGGCGGCGCCGACCTCGCGTGGCGGTGGCGCATCCCGCCTTCCGGCCCGAGCAGCCGGGGCCACGTCGTCGTCGCCGTCGCACCGGAGGAGGGCGCCGGGAGCAGATCAACCAAACTTGATCCACCATCAGTTCCATGACCAACTTACGTACGCATGATCGATCGATATTTATGGGTAGTATTTCCATCTCGATCGATCGTATCCGTATATATATGATATGGTCTGCGTTCATGTAAAGATCCATGAGCTGGAGTATGAATTGAGCTTGTACGTACGTTCTCTCGCTTTATTATAATGTAATGTATTGCAGATCGAGCACGCACTTAGCTCGTGTTACTACTAGCATATATTTTGTGGAATCAATCAACCTCCTTTTGTCCGATGATTTTGCCGATCTAATTATCGAGTTACAGGTTATTTGTGTTTGTGTGGGCCGACTCAAATGTGTAGTCGCATGGTTTTGTTGATTCGCGCCTCTCAAGTCTCAACTACTAGTTAGAATTAATTGTATTAGTCTCTTTTTTTCAGCTTAAAAAATTGTTTATGTCTTTTCTATAGTAATTAGTTTTCAAACAGAGTATTTTTAATGTGAGGTTTATAAATTAATTATAGTACACACTGCAACGACTTCATTTATATTAGCCAAAATCACATATGAGTTTCTGTTACTCTGTACTTTCTCTCACGAGCAGTCCAAAAGCCACAACCAAAAGCTTGTTGGACTTAACTATGTCGCACCAACATTATGTGTTCGAGACGTTACAGTGGTCATAGTCGTACTGCATTAGTGTGCGCGTTAAGTAGGTTAGTGCGTGCATTAAGAGATTATTGTGCGCGTTAAGAAAAGTCATGAATATCATAAATAGCTCAGACGTGGGATGACACATTATGAAGAGTTAGACGTGGCGTGTATGTTGGGTTAGTTTCTTGTTTTTTAGTATAAAATATCAATGAAAAAATGCCACAAACCAATTCAGAGGGGCGGCACAAAAACTGTTTGTCTCTTGAGTTCACTGTTCTCCAGAGAGTTCAAATATCCGCATGTGTTCCAGATATCCTCATGTGCTTCGTGGTCGTATATGAGTACCTTCGTGGTCGTAAGAGTAGTGTTCATCGAGTACTGTAGCAGAGCACTATTCTACGAGTATTGTTCTACAAGTACTGCAGCAGAATACTATTCTATGAGTACTGTAGCAGAGTGTTGTTCTATGAGTACTGTAGCAGAGTACTGTTCATTCGAGCAGTTCTTACGAATACTCACGGTCGAAGCTTCTAAGTATTCACAGTCAAAGTCTTTCAAGTATTCACGGTCGACGCTTCCAAGTACTCACGGTCGAGACTTTCACAAGCCTTCCAACCACATTATGTGCTCCGACTTACCGCAACAAAGTTACAAGCCGAAGCAAAAAGAACATGCCCTATAAATAGACACTCACTACCAATAGCTCGGTTAAGAAATTAAATTGGAGCTTACATGTAAGAGACAACCCCAGATAGTGTAAAGGCTCGTATCAATAAAAAAGGAGCTGATCAAATCAGAAAAAAAAATACTCTGAAAGTAGCTCTTGATTGCACAAAATCAAATCAATAGTGAAGAGCTTATGTATATATATTCTCATCTTGCATATATAAATTATAGCGATCTTTTCATAAAAAAAAATTAATTCATGTGAACTGGTGCGCGCATGCACGCTTTATGTAACGTGTGAGAGCCATGTTTACAAGAGAAGCAATCCGATTGCTTAAAGTGAAGAACATCAAAGATTCGGATGACGAACTTAGGATAGGGGAAAAAGAAAATATTGCGAGGTTGAGATCGAAGCTAAGCCAAGTTATATGGCTAGCATGCACACCCATGCGTGCTTTGGTGCCACGCTATCTTGCTTTCTCCATGCACTAAAATCAAATCAACACGCGTGCGATGCGAGGCAGGTGTATCACACTCGCGCGCGCGCGCACATACATACATACATACATACATACATACATACATACATACATACATACATACATACATACATACATACATACATACATACATACATACACTAGCTATGTACCCGTGCGTTGCAACAGAACTCATTGAATATATAGAGAATTATTTTATAGAAGAGAGTTGCTTTGATCAGTTAGAAAGTGAGAATGGTGAGAAGTTGAGTGAATAGAGTGACTGGAGGAGAATGGACCAACCACCAACTCCTTCTTTTATAATAGTAACACACACACACATATAATATATTTCTACTCCTAGAAGTAGTTACTCTTTATATCGTATCTCACAACATAGCGATTATCTCGCATAACGAAGGTTATGCACGTGTAGCATACTAGTATATAAAACCATCTATGTGTATATTTTTTAGAGGTGGTATATATATTTTTTCGACATACTCCTTTTTATGTGCGTATATGAAGATATCTGTAAAATACGCAAAAAAAACTATAGACTCCCTTGCAATTTTTTATGTGGTTCATATTAGAGTATTTAATAATTAGTATATGAGTATAACCAAAATGATAAAGAAGTATGTTAAATTTGTTTAGGTGGTATATCAAATATGGGAGTAACTACACCGGGGAGTATAAGGTATCATATATATAATTACTAATCAGCGCACATGTGTAAATTGCGCGTCGAGAAGTTTCCATCAATTGTGAACGAAGTTATTATCGGTAGCGAGTGAAGTTACTCCCGAACACTCACAGTACACAATAGGTAATAACTTTCTTCACAACAGGCAATAACTTTCCGGCGCAAAACTGGTACGCACAGGACACGCATGCGCTCGTTAGAGCACCCGTGTGTATACTATAAATAACAGGGACACCATAGTGCGCAGACTCCATGATTGAAACCTTCCATCCATGATTGAGACTTTCCATCCTGTTTAAGACTTTACATCCTGATATATTATATATCACTGCACTTGCACGCATCTATTTATGGTAAGTAAGTTTTGAACTCGGTTCAAGCTAGTTTGAACTACTTTTGAGTTCAATGCGACTACAGTGAGTATATACCATAAAAATAGTTCAAACTAATTAAACTGAAGTTGAATTTAATTTTTTTCGGAGTTTGACATCTCAAATATATTTTTTTATGGGTATATGAAGATACCCACATCAAACGTTGCGAATCTCAAAGAAAATCAACGGGTATTGATATGGGTGCCTAGGCACCTAGGTGCATTAAACACTCGTCATATATATATATACATATACATATATATATATGGACGTGCTATCCAGCGCGTGCGCACACGCTACGTGCGGGTTGCAACCCTTGTGCGTGAACTGGCTTGCATCAGTGGTTCGTGCGTAACGGGATCAACAATAAATTTTCTAGCACTGCATTGTGAAAGTTACCACCGGACAAAGTAGGAGTTATTAACCTCACTGCGATTTGTATGTAACCAAAGTTTACCCAATTTGTAAAACGTTATTAGCTTGCTCTCTTCAAGTTACGTGTTGTGAAATATTAAGTTATTGTGACTAATTGTAGTCTAACAATTTTTTGTGACGAGCTGAAAAGTTACTTGCATTTGTGAACGAAGTTATTGTCACATACATGTTGAGTTATTGTTAGCATTTAAACTTACTATTGATAGTAACTGTACGTGTATTTGGATGTAACGTCATTAACAAATGCAGGTAACTTCATGAAACCGTATCTTACGACTGTGCAGATCATAACTTAATTACTTATAAGTGATAACTTCATGAGTAGCCAAAAGAACTTTGTATCACTATAAGAGGTGGCAATCTGCATATAACTGATGGCAATCCATAGTTATATTGCATATCAGACATGAGAAAACTTCATGATTACAACCTTGGTGATACTATTAGAATTAATTTTAATGATTTGTTAGTAGTCAAAGGAGCAGTTGAACCCATGGTTGAAGGAGCAGTCGAAACCATGGTCGAAGGAGCAGTCAAAGCCATGTTCGAAGCCATACACTACAAAGTTACCAACTATAAACTTGAAATTTACCCTACGGATGGTAACTTCATTGCATATAGACGATAACTTGTTGTGCAGGAGAACAGTAACTTTACCGTGTAGATGATAACTTTACCCTGCGGATGGTAACTTGATTGCATGCAGATGATAACTTTATGCATAACCACAAGCAGTGGCGGACCCAGAGAATTTGACGAGCCTGGGCGAAGAGCAGAGTCTAATAACAAGCGCCGCCGAGATGAGTCTTCAGGAGTGCTATGGACTCTGCTGACTGTGGGCTATGGGCTGAATTTGACTGTGGGCTGAATTGCACTGGGCTGCCACTTGGCGAGTATATGGCCTGGTATCCGATTATTTCAAATATTCAGCTGGTAATACCGGTTAAACCGGTTAGCTACTCGTTTTGGCCCACTCGTACTCGGTGAGAGGACCTGGTACAAGTACTCAGGCGATTACTTGGCCGAGTAAACTTGTTTTTAGAAACTTGATTTAAAGAGTTGAAAAATCAAAATTGCTATTTCTAACAAAATTCTGGATTATCAGCAGCTGTGTTTTCTAATAGTCTTGCATGCAGAGGTTTGGGAAGCCATGCATGCAGGGAGTGAGGAAGATCAATGCAGATTTGATTAGCAGCTAATGCATTGCTGCAGATGGCCATGCGCTGCCTGTTACAGCATCGGGAAATCGACAATAGCTCAGCTACTGTTGCGGAACCGGCAAAAGCCTGAATAACTATGTTGTCGTAGCAGATCCTGCATATACGGTGCGGTTGCAGAGAGACTCAAGCTTGTTCAGGTGAAGAATATTGTTACACTGACATGTTCAGGACCAACCTGTAGGTCTTTCTTAAGCTACTAAACCACCTCGCTCCTTATCTACTTTCTGTGTGCAAATCAGGAGGAGCACGATGATGATTTCTATATATGTTACTAATTAACTAGACGAGCCAAGAAACAAAGTGCTACAGAGTGAGTCCAGGAGGACTCGAGGGAGCTGGACTGCTCTGCTCATGTCATTCCTTGCTCTATTATCTACATCACATTTCTTCTTCCCTGTTTATTAATCCGAAAGATGTATAAGCCATAGATTCGATCAGTACATCCATCACAACCTATCTATCCCGAATCTATCTATTGGTCTATCCTTCTGTCCGAGCGGCCGAGACGAGCCCGGGCAAGCGCCCAGGGTCGCCGGGCCCTGGGTCCGCCAGTGACCACAAGTAACGTTTCAAGTTTGACTAACGAAGCCGGGTGGACAGTTGAAATTTGACTTCGAGCGAGAAGTTAAAGAGTATCGGACGGTGTTCGGGTTGTAGAGGAGAATTGGATGGCATTCGAGTAGCAACGGAGATTGGATGGTGTTCGAGTATCAATGGAGTATCGGATGACATTTGAGCGGCTTTAGAGCATCGGATGACGTTTGAGTGGTGTTGAAGCATCAGACGGTGTCCAAGAGGTATTACGAAGGATTAGAGTGTAGAGCGGTCAGAGATTCCGAGTGCAAGAGCGGTCGGAGATCCCAGGGCACGCAGCGGTCAGAGGCTATGGTGGTCAAAATCAACACGTGGTATCGAGAGAGATGGAGAGATCGAATCGGGGGAAGACAAAGAGAGATTCCTTGGTGGGCTTAAAAATGGTTCAAATTCCATACCCCACTAAATCTAGGAAAAAGTGGCACATGGGACCCAAGAGTGCAGTTTTGACGCACGTGATAACTATAAGTAACTTCATGTATTGTGTATGATAACTTATTATGCAAGAGGCAATAACTTTACTATGTGGATGACAACTTTAACCTACGATGGTAACTTCGTTGCGTATAAATGATAACTTTATGTATAACCACGAGTAACTTTTCTGGTCTACCAAGAACACGACCGCCAACCGTACGTGGGGTTGACTGAAAAGAGATGGCGCGGTTGCGATTGGTTGATTGGGTTTGAGTCGTGTCACTAGGGGGTGCACGCTTATTCTACGCTTAGCCACTGAATAGTGTGTGTATATATATAATTACTACTAGCACGCAGGTGTAAAATAAGCGTGCGCCCCTAATTGATCCAACCATCCAACCACTCCACCATCCCACCCCTTGATTAGTTACTAGCGTTTGTTAATTATGTTAAGTTACTATAGAATGTACATTAAGTTATCATCTATAAAGCTTGTAGCTACTTTCGGTTTCACATGAAGTTATCATCCTCATGGTGAAGCCCCACCAACCCACCCTATTCCGAAAAGTTACTTTCAGTTCGCATGAAGTTATTATCCATATAGAATAAAGTTATCATCCCCATGCGATGTTATCATCCTATGGTGAATTTACTATCATATGCATATCAAATTATCATCCATTGTGAACGAAGTTACTATCGGTAGAGTGTAAAATTACTGCTGAACACTCCAGTACACAACAGGTAATAACTTTCCTCACAACAGGTAGTAACTTCACTCACAATAGGCAATAACTTTCCTCACGACCGAATCTACTAAATTATCATGCATGTAGCAGTACAATTGACATGGGGAATTTTTTATCTTGTTTACAAGCTAAAAATATGATAACTCTTTCATGGAAAGTCTGATATGCAATTCGTTTGCACCATTGTGTTCGAAATTATGGGCTTAATAAAACAAGATATATGTTGAATATGTTTTGACATTGCGAAATTCACATTTTTATACCAATTACAAGTAAGTAACTTCGTGTATAATAGTTGCTACCGAATTAACACAGCTTGCACGAGGAAGCCAGGCAGCAGGACCTGAGCGTAGTGTGCGCACAGGCGCTGAATAGCGCTATATATATATATATATATATATATATATATATATATATATATATATATATATATATATATATATATATATATATATATATATATATATATTTGCAGTACACCAACTAACCTATGTTTTCTTATAAGAGTTCTGATCTACCAACAGCTGATGTAGTGCAAATCATGATGCAGTATTTGTGGATGAATTCCAGAACAATCCATTAGAGTTTGAATGATAAATTAGAGGACACTGAGGCTCTGCTGGTGAGTGCAAGCCTCATTGTCACCAAAGAAGATTCATTTGCATGAGCTCTTAGAGCAATCTTGCTAGATTATAGGAATCTAGCAACAACATCATTTGCATAGCGGTTTGGTTCCCCTACAGTCATGGTCCTGCCTATGTGTGGGTAGGTGTTGAGGACATGGTCACCATTGAGTTGTGATGCTAGTTGGATCAACCCACTTGAAACTCAGAGAGATGAATAGCTCACATGTAAGACATGTTGTCTATTTGGCGGTAGTGTTGGGGAGAAGGGGGAGCGCGGTGCTGCAAGAAGGGAGGCGGTGGCTCGGTGATGGAGGGTGACGACGCGGGGGCAGGGGGGGCATCGCCCAAACCCTAAAGAGGGTGGCGCAGTGGGAGGAGAGTGGGGGAGGTGGCTTGCAAACCGTAGACTTGTGGGGTGAGGCTGGAGGCTGAGGTGGCTGGCGAGACGAGTGGGGGAGGCGGCTTGCAAACCCTAGATGTGTGAGGATCTTGCTAGAGACTGAGGTGGGGGCAGGGAGGGTGGCGCATTGGAATGATGCGAGTGACCAGGAGATGGAGGCGAGAAGGGGGAATGGAGGGGAGGGGTTGAGGGGAGGCGTGGCGTCCAGCAGAGGAGCAGGATGAAAGACTGGAAACGGCCGAGGAAAAGGTGTGGAGTTGCGGCAAAAATTGATAGGCACAAGCGTAGGGTTAATTGCGTAATAGTTCAAGTGGAAAGGGGTTCCCACCAACGTGATCTGGGCCGCACGTGGGAGATCCAATGTCCCTAGTTGCCATTTGCACTTTACCATCCAAATGGTCATTTGCATTAGATATGTTCCCCCCCCCACACACATATAGTATAAATAACAGGGGCACTATAGTGTCCAGGCTTCATGATTGAGACTTTCTATCCATGGGCACCATGATGTCCAGGCTCTATGATTGAGACTTTCTATCCATGATCAAGATTTTCCATCCATGATTGATTCAACATGCTAAATCAATAACTTCATTTCCAAATTGATGCCTTTTTGAATTAATGAATGTTAACGGGTTTGCTTGATATCTTATATATCATTACACTTGCACGCATCTAAAAGCAATCAAAAAGTAGAGAGACTTAGTGTCCAGACACCATAGTGCCCCATTTCAGCGTTCTATATGTGTGTGTATATATATGTTTATATATGTATATGTATATATATGTGTATATGTGTATATATGTGTGTATATGTGTGTGTGTATGAATTTTTTCCTCTTCCAAGGATGTTTATATATGTGGAGTTAATTCATCTTAGAAAAACCCCCCCTATATATTTCAGTTTTCATGTGGATAAGCAAAATGCAAATTTTATATTTGGATGAGGAGCTATCCAAGTAAGAGACGTAATTACTGGCTTCAACTTCTCAATTTGCTGTAGTTGGATGTTATTGCTCTCTAGCCTGAAATTTCTACGTAGTACTTAATTTGGTTGTACCCAACAAATACATGTTACTTCTGAAGAATATGGGTTCGTATTTAATCTCCATGCTAATGAAACAAATCTTGACTTGATCTGCATGCATGCTTGGCTACCAGATTCAAAGCGACATCATGTGCACTCAAATACCTTTACTAAATGTGCGTACATATGATTTCGGGAAAAAAAGATATATTCATCCATAGCACCAAAGTTTTGCCGGTACCAAACATCCAGTACTCCTTGTAATATGGAAATCAAGCAAACCCTAAACCCTTTTTTTGTTACTTTGTTGACACACGCATGCAAGTTCAGACGACTAACTGTAGGTAGTGATCGACATCCGCAAGAGAGAGCATTTCCTTTGGCAAGATTATATAGACGAGCCAGCCAGCTTTCGGTGCTATCGCTAACTACATGCTCCTTGACGGGACTAGGAATAGTATTATGCCTTTTTTTCTTTCCATTTCTTTTCACCGGATCCTGATAGACCATGTGGAGGTGAACCCGTATATGTGATGAGTAATTGACATCTGTTTTAGGAAAGTCGAGTTTGGTTTGTGTGGTTTGGACCATGTCGTTGCGCGGTGCAATCAGTTTCGGTCGGACTTGGTCGAAGTGATTAGGATGTCTATTCTCTTGATTCGACAGGTTTTAGCTTTTTCATGCTTAAGATTTCTCGTAATGCTATTTTTGATTACATTATGTCAAGTGGTGCTATGTGGTGTGTTTCTTATCTGTGATGGCTGCAGGACGTCGAGGTGAAGTCGTGGCGAGGCACGGGATGACCGGACTAGGCGCAGACGGTGCCGAGGTCAAAGCGGTCGAGGTGTGCTGAAGACGGCGAGGACTCGAGGTGGTTGCGAGGCTTGGACGGAAAGAAATGAGGAAACTTCCCGAAAGGTGTAGTAGGGGTGATTTGGTAAATTCGCAAAGCTGCACTAAAGGAGGTGAATTTGGTTAGAGTTAGTGGGTAAAGTTTTAAGGCTTAATGGGCAAAGCAAATTTGAACCCATTTTGCAAAAGGTATAAATAGGTTGCATGTCCCCTGGTGGTGGTATGACTTGCTAGAGGGGTTGATGGCTTGTGGGAGTTAGTCTTTTGCTTTGTGCTTTTCCTTTATTAGTTGGGAGTTGGTAGGAGAGAGTAGGGTTCTGTTGTATCTTGCCTCCCCTGTGTGAGAGGGTCTAAGGTAGAAGCATGTAGCTGCTCATTTTTCTCCAACTGCGTATGGGGAAGTATGTGCAAGTTCCTGTATTTTGATTCTTGTTTGCTCTCTTGGGGAGAAGTTGGCTGTAAGAACCATACATGTAATCATTCCTCTCCATGACTTGATATGAGATGGATTTCTTGCTGTGTGATTCTCAGTTTCAGTTCATCCTTGTTTTGGTTTAGTTCTTGCCTCTTGTGGACAGCTCTCTGTTCTTTCTCATTTTTGAGTTGTCTTTGATTAGTTTTTGTTCTTGTGGTTCTCTGTGATGGGAAATTGCTCAAGGCTGAGAGGCTATTCCATTCCCAAGAGAAAATTGAGGTTTCAATGTGTTGTGTCATTTCTTTGTCAATCGCCCAAAATCCTCTGTCTCTTCAAAGCTAGGTTTTGAAGTCAGGGCAACCTTGGTCTGTTCTTTTGGTGATGTTTTGGTTGCTCTAATTTGGAGTTTTCTAGGTATCAGTTTGTTACTAGTAGAGATTCAAAGACTCAAGTTCATTGGTTTTAAATACCTTGAGAAACCTGAACTTTATCCTCTTCTGCTGAAACTTTGTGACAAAAACAGTGAATCTGTGATTACTTGTCAATCAGAGGATATATTCTCTTTTTGGGGCCAATTTGATATTTAGATTAAAGTCATGTTGATTTGGGTCGAGAAGGGCAGCAGGGTTTTGTGAATTTCTCTGGCTTTCTGAGTTCTGTAGTTTTATCGGGTTGGTTTTCAGTCTGCAGCGCCATTTCTCTTCTCTGTCTCCTAAGGCTAGGGTTTCCCCGGTTAAACCGCTCAGCGGTAGGCGGTCAGACCGGATTTTTGTTGCCGGTCAGACCGGCATTATGGGTGCTGTCAGACCGCTTTGAAGATGGCAGTCAGATCGGTTGAGGGGGGGGGGGGGGGGGCGGTCAGACCGGCTTTAAGCCGGCGGTCTGACCGGTCCTAGGCCTGCGGTCTGACCGGCCTCCCTGCAGGCTTTGCTGATTTTTGGTCTCTCTGCTGATTTTCTTGTTTAGGTTATGTTCTTTTGTGTCTCTTTCTCGTGGTTGTCCAGTGTGAAAATACAAAGAGCTTGAGCTTTCCTCTTCATAGCTTTTTGTAGCTATTGGAGAGGTGAATCGCATGTGGATACTTGGGGGCATATCTTAAAGAGGCACCATTCACCCCCCTCTGCTGCCATATCCGATCCTTCAGATCCAATCGGGCAGAGGAACCAAACACGAACAATCTAGTATAATTTATACACTAAATTGCCCTGCCTTTCTATCTTAAAAAAAACTAAATTGCCTTAAATCTTCGGAAATACTATACAATATTTGATTGTTTTTTGGAAAAATAATCGAATTTCTAACATTCGAATCCGCTTGAAGATTTGTGCACCATCTATTGTCATCTCCAACTCCTGCCGGCGGGTTCTTTCTCTCCGGTAGTGAGTTACCATGGTGGTTTCTAGATTAGGGTTAGAGTTTACCGGGTTAGAGGTTTGAGTTCACCGAAGCCTAGATTTAGAGGAAGTTGGGGTGATAGAGGCACAGCAGTGGGCAGCGGTGCCGTTGGGGGATGGTGGTGTCGCCAGCTGTGGGCTTAGGGGAGGGCAGTGAGCGGCGCAAGGCAGCAAGGGTGACGAGAACCGACTATCATTAGGAGGTGGCGGGCGGTGGTGGTGGATCCGACGGTAGTAGTTGCTGGAGACGAGGAAGAAGGGTGGGACAGGGCAGATGGAATTGTGTGGTGGTAGCGGCAGGGGAGAAGGTGTCGAGCGGAGACTACAGGAGGATGGGAGGTGGTGGTGTGGCGGCGGATTTGGCGCCAGCGACCCGTCAAAGACAGTGAAGAGGATGAGCAACGACGGTGGAGGTGATTGTGGGACGGTGGAGGTGGGAGGGTGTGGGGGGTGGTGGCGGCTGGGAAAGGGAGCGAGCTAGGATTTGGTTTGGAGAGAGGCTTTTATATATGATAGGTGGGATAGCCTGGGCTATTGGTTTTTCATGCGATGGTTAAAAAAGTGACTGATTTTGGAGAATAAATCAATTAAAAATTGTATAAACAGACCCATAAATCTTAAAGCAACACTGTTAATAGCATTGTAGTGGACAGTAAGAACACAATCTTTGCAGCGAAAGAACTAAGACCGAATCAGTGTGTGTCAAAATTTCTATCTTTTTACTCTCTCTCGGAAAAAAAGAGAACCTCTCGGGTGCATGTGTCCCTTCGTTCGATGATGCGTCCAATTATTGGACCAAGCTAATCCATCATCGAATCTGAGGAAGCCCAGAAAGCCCACCACAAAGTTATTGTTCGTTTCCAGCCCGACCCAAACACATTAGAGGCCCACCGCCTCAGATAATCTTTTTTTTTTGGCAGACTGTAGCGATTCCTCAACATTGCACTCAAAAAAGAATCTCTATCGTATAATAAAAGCTCCTGATAAGTGGTTACGGGTAGAACAAAAAGATAGAAATTCAAGAAATTATATAAAATATAAAATCCGGCCTTTAATTTAGTAGACTATAATTATTTTTAACAAATCGTAACTGATAGATACTAACTGAAAAATGAAAGATATGCTATAAATTCTCGAAAAAGAGAAACACTCGACCCTTGATCCATAGACGCTTATTATGACTAGCAAGATGTGATCATGTTAGAGGTAGAATAGAACTAAAATAAGAATCAATGTTAGAGATAGAGTCGATCTCAGGCGACAAGGCCACCGGCAGCATTTGCACTGCTCAGGTAATACACGCGCTCCACCCGCTCACCAAATTGCCTGACAGCGATTAGATGACGAGATATGGGTGTTTGTGAAGAAGATATACTTCATAGGCCTTGCTTGGCAACATGGCATCGACGTATGGTCCTGAGGGGCTGAAGGCAGTCACTGACCGTGTCCATGGCCTGGCTGGTACTTTTTTTAGGCCTTTTCCAGTGGATTGAAGAAGCTTGGGACATTGGCGGTGCAGGAGCTGCCGTTCTTTTGACACAACCAAGGTCAACTGTTTTCCCAACGATGTACACAAGAGGGCTTCCAATAAGGGCATTTGATTATTTACCCCATAAGTTAAGATATAATTGATAATTTGTCCTTAACGTATCACTGACATGTAGACCTAGAATCCACATATCAGTAAAATATTATAAGACAAATTCTGTGATATCAGTAAGATGTCACGTGTCGTATCAATTCTTACAAATGCACCCCGCGTCATCCATTGCATGACATATGTGCCCTGCTGCTCACCTGTCGACGCTGGTTAGCACAAGCCGCCACCCACCAGCAAGATGGCAAGATGAGCGGCAGGGGGTGGCGCCTGAACTTGAGGACGGCGCTAGGATGAACACTACTCCTCCCATTCTGTCGCCATTGAAGACGGCGACAGAAGCTATCTCGCGAGAAGGAAGCAGAAAGGGCAAAAGGAGATGCTCGGCCATGCCCCCACGTTTCGTCACCGCATCGCTCGCAGAGGGTACGTGTCGCAAATCCGGGTGCGCATATGAGTTGCGATTGGTGAGGGTAACTGTAAAATAGCAATAGCGTAGATATAATCCATTCTCTGTTGTAATATATAATATTAAAAATATCATAAATGAAACCAAGTTTACAAACATAAAAATCAACTCGAATTGATAATGTTGTAAGAATTCTGTCTTATGATCTACAACCAATTGTTCTCCAGGTATAATCATTTATAGTCCATATGTCTTTACTATTAAAAAAGATAATCACATATATACCGTCAAACCATCCAAAAATGTTTTGATAAAGTCCACCCGAAAGAAACAAACAAAGAACGGAATGAAAGAAAAACAGAAAGACGAGACGACTCCTCGAACGCAGGGGCGGAGCCAGGATCCAGACAAAGGGGGGGCCGACCCGCCAAGGCGCCGGCGTCATAGGTCCTGGGCGCCGTGTGTCGGCAAAATTAGACATACACATATATAATTAAACATACGCATATATATTGTTATATAAATTCAATCATAACACATATGGCAAAATAATGTAGCATACGTCTAGCATACTGAAAAGACTCTCTCAGTGGTCGCTGTTGATACTGGAAGAGTTATGACTAATCTTAGCAATCTATCGACCATTGGATAAATAGAATTTTTACCTAATCTCACTAGTCCCTTTGTTAGATCAGCAAGTGATGGCAATGTACTTAGCTCTAGATGGTTGCATACATCAAGTTGAAAATGTGGTAGTTGATACTCCAATTGAGCTTGATCTTGACTTGAAAAATCAGCGGGATAGTACTTTTCCACCAGAGTACTTATCTTTGAAATGTCAAAGCCATCTTTTCTTGGATCTAGTGAGGCACAAAGTGATAGAAGCTCTGTTGCTTGAGAACTGAATCGATCTTCTAACTCAATCAATTGTTGGTCGACCGCAACATTAAACACATCTATTTTATAATGGTGAAGAGTGGTGGTATTATCATTTTTGTTCCGAGATTTGGTCACATCCACACACCTACAAATTGCGACATGTAGTTAAACAAGTTAGATATGTACCATAAGAATAAAAAAAATATGTATTTGTGCTCATATTAAAAAACTGAAGGTAAGATAATAACTTACTTGCGATTTAAATCCGAAATCTCAATCTCGTGCTTGTCACAAAAGGCTTTCACCTCCTCAAGAAGTGGTTCCCAGCCATCATTTCTCAAGTCACTAAGCAATGATTTTGTGTTAGAAATGCAGGGGCCTAATTGACTAATTGACTGTGATGAAGGGTGATTAAGGGGTCCTATTAATGCATTTGGTGGACCATTGGGGGGGCCAGGCCCCTGCCCGCTCCCCCTTCTCTCCGCCCCTGCTCGAACGAGAGGATTTCGAGCAGGTGGGAGGCTAAAATTCAGTGGTCTGTCAGTCGGCCAGTCCCAAGCTAGGCCGTAGGGCTAAAGCCAACAAGACAGATGTTAAGACCGGTTTATTTGCAGAGGCAGATGGCTCGGTCACTGATGCATAGGCGGAGCCAACTGGGGAGTTTTTGGCGCGAGTAGCGTGCTTTAAATTTGTATTTATAAAAATATCAGTATATATATATAAGAAAGATAGAAATATCACTTCTATTGTACGATTATCTAGTGGTAGCGTCATAGAGCTGACACGTGACCAGCGAAGCCCTGTGGCCATGCGGCAGGGGCCTGCTGCCCGGCCACCATATGCCTCCCTCTCTGCCGCCCTGTCATCGGACGACATGTATTAAGTCGGTTTAATTACCTGCCTGAATTAGTATTTTATATTTACTTCTTGTTCAAATTTTTAAATATAGCAAATGAGCTAAAAAGTATAAAATTTATGTGCAACCTCCTGACACAATGTATTTCATTGTGTAATTTTTTAACAATTTTATCAATTCTGAATGTTACTAAAAAGTTCACACGATTATAATATTTGTAGGAGTCATTACATATAGCAAATGAGATCAAAAAATTATGAAATTTTATGTGTAATCTCCCGACACAGTTGTCCTAATAGTCTATTTTTAGGAATTTTATATATTATGAATTTTGCTCGATTGATGCTGGCACGCCCGGGCCCTACACGGGTGAAGCGTCGTAACACATTTTTTGAAATAATCTTATTTTTGTTCGAAATTACAGTAATATACCTTTATTCAACCGGTGGGTGATATGTCGATAAGTCATGTAAGTTTTGTTTGTAGTTTTTTGGAAATAAAAGGGCAAACAAGGTAGGTTGGTTATTTTGTGATTTTGGTAGATTCTCGAGGGTACGAAATCTGTTAGACTCACTATAACATTTTGTGATCGTCGTATGTTGTTATAATGTGATAAATTTTGAAAGAATTTTGTGGGCACAATTGAGGTGGCAATGATTCATAAATACAAAAGTAAATGATATTGCAATGCAACAGGGAATTTATACATGGAGGAGAATTTTGGATAAATGGCATAACGATAACAAAAAGATAGTTGATCCGATAAGGAGGTTACATGGCATGCAAGCTAAGAAACCAAGAATGGTACACATATGGACGAAGAGGGTCGAACTATTACATTGACCGCAGCCATTTGCCCTTCCTTGCGAGGTCGGCGTTGTAGTCCTCATCTGTCGCGTTGGCCTTGGCCACCAGTTCATGATTTCTCTCGTGCTTCTCTTTGCTAGCCTCGTGCTCCCTGCACCTGTACGCCTTCAGGTGAGCTTCTGTCTCTCGCCGGATATGCTCGCTTCGATCTTCAATGTGCCACTGTGCTTCCATCCTCTCACGTGCCGTCTGTGCATCCTACTCCTCGCAGTCCAGCTACCACTGGTCGTACGGGTGGATTTCCCGGTCGATCCATTTATGGTATGCATATAGCGTATTCGGAGACTGTGGAAATATGGGAGGGCTTGTTAGTGCATTCCATATAAGAGAACTAGTAGGAGAATACACTGTAACCCATCCTTACCGGCTGCTGGTAACAAGTTGTGTCCCATCGCCGGTCGGGATAGTCCCAGGCATAGCTACTGCAACCCCAGTAACGCATGCCCAAGCTCTGATGATCATTGGACTTGAAGAACTTATATGCGTCCCTGTACCAGCAGAGAGGTGGCGTCTCCCCCGTGGGCAGATCCTGCGGTAAACGCTTGGTTGGAACGTTCAGGAATGGGTTGGGGTTGAAGGTACAGTGGGCTTCGTTTGTGGGAGGTTACCTCCTGACACGGGCCGCTTGTTCGTCTCTGGCTGTTGCAGCCCTTGCTAGTCGAGTGATCTCCTCCCATTAGTTCTCCATGGTAGCGATGTGGTGTTTTATCCGTGGTGCAAAAAACATGGTGCCAAAAGGGTAGTACTTGTAGGCTAAGCCCACACAACATATGCTTTATAAGTCTAAGTCGGTTTGGGCAAATTCACGTCCGCAACGCAGGGGCACGTTGGACGATTCATGGGCTAGTGTACCATTATGTCCACACGTATGTCACTTTGTCCATGCCATCGCCCCTTGCCGACTCCCTCGTATGTACATTTTGTCACTTTGTCAATGCCGTCCCCCCTCGTCCGCACATATGTCACTCTGCCTGTGCCCTCCCCCTTGCCCACTCCCTTGTGCGTACATTTGTCACTCTGTCTATGCCATCCCCCTTACCCGCTCCCTCGTCTGCACATATGTCACTTTGTGCGTGTCGTCCCCCTCGTCTGCTCCCTCGTCCGCACATATGTCTCTCTTACCATACCATCGCGCCTCGCCCACAGTGCTGCGTATTGACAAGGAGTCCATAATTTCCAGTGGCAACGCATTGGGTTACCTTTTCGCTCAGCAACAAATAGTGTAAATTAAGGACTTGTTGTCCACACACAACACCACTGGTGAGATGGGACGGCATGGTAAAACTGACATATATGTAGATAAGGGAGCAGGCAAGGGGGACGACACGAACATAGTGACATATGTGCGGACGAGGGCACTGGCAAGGGGAATAGCTAGCATGGATGATCCAACATATGTGCGGAGGAGGTAGGGAGAAAGGGGCAGACATATGTACAAAGAAGAGAGGCCACACACTGCAAAAGATGGTTGCTGCATGGTGGCTGTGCGGCCTACGATTTCAATCGCTAATTAAATTAGCATTGCATATCACTAATTATGATTAAATTAACATAAATTAACATGGTAAATTCAAAGTACATAAAATTCCCAAAAAATAGATAATTAGAATGAATGTGTCGGTAGACTGTACATAAAATTTCATTATTTTTGGAGCTCATTTATTGTATGTAACAATTCCTACAAATAGCATAATCGTATAAATTTTTGAGCAAAATTCATATTGGATAAAATTATAGAAAAACTACACAATCAATTACATTATGTCAAGAGACTGCCCACAAATAGCATATCGTGCATGCTGGATGGGTGGCAAGCCCCTGTCACATGGCCACGGGGCTCCACTGGCCATGTATCAGTTCCACGGCGCTGCTGCCCAGTAACCATGTGGTAGAAAGTGACATTTCTACCATTCTCACGCGTATATTGAAATTTTTGCAAATACGATTTCAAAACGTGCCAAAAGTGCCAAAAATTTGCCAACTGGGTGCCTGGTATGCACAGGTGCCCATGTTTTTTTAAAAATATCTATATATTTTGTTTATATGTTATAATTGAATTTAGACTTTATTGTAATTTGATAATACTTAAGGAAATTAGATGTAAATTGTTTTTCATGCCATCTTTTTTATGTCGTAAATAGTCTGACACCTATTTTTTCTCTACCTATGTTGCACCATGTGAATGATATGAAAGTGTTTTATTTGATTTTTTTATTACAAGGAATACTCACACGCGCACACACCACCACGCGCACACACGCGAGTGCGCCATCTTGGCACACACCTACAAAGACACGAGTTGGGTTAAATCCATGACCTCAAAAAATTCCAACTGAAACTTCAAGATTTGAACCTTAGTAAGTTTGAGTCAGATACTTACAACTCTACCATGCCACCAAAATGTGGTTCTTGTGTTTTATTTTATTTAGCTCTTGGGAACTTCTTTAGTTTCTAATTCAAAAATCAAGTGTCAAATTCTCTGTTTGTTTGAGCTATCAAGACCATCATTGTGAGTGCAATGATTCAAAATTAATGGAGTGTCATATATGAGACATTTTACTTACAAATTTTGAAGCCATATATGACATTAATAGTCTACATCAATACTATCGTACTAAGTATAGATATAGTAAAAATCGTACGTGATTTTCAAGTGGCAAGATATATGAATTGTCATGCGGATTATATAGTGTACTAATAAAAATATATGGAATTTATTTGTCAATGTTAGTATTTATTATCGTTATTATGTCATAAAATTAAATTATTTTTTACAACTAAATGTGTAAAGTAGCCAATCAATTGGCCTCAACTACTTATATAATAATGTTATAGTATCATGTGAATACAATATTCATAATGCATGGTTTACCCAATGCTAACATTTTATTACTCCCTTCATCCTTTTTCAAGAGATGTTTTTACTTTTTTCAATCTACAAGATGTGACTTTGACTGTTTCTATTTGTAACTTTATCTTATTATATACTAATAAAATTATAATATTATGAATTTATTTTAGATGATAAATCTAATGATATAGTTTCCATGTAAGTAATCTAAACTAATAAACCACCAGTTCAAATTATTCTACATCCACCCAACAATTACCTGCTCAACAGTCATGACCTTAACTACGTCCACACCACAATATGCACTCAGAAATACACCATCATAAAAACATGCGCACCAGATTAACTCTCCTCCATTCTCTCTCCTTACTCAACCATATCCGATGGTCATCCTTCAATGGATCTGCAGTACCCTCCCGCGTCCTCCGATAGCCACTTCCGCTCCCCACCCCTCCCGCACCCTCTCCCCCACCGAATCCCCTCCCCACGGAAACCCCTCCCACGTTCTCCGTGCCGTCACCAAATCCTCTCCTCTGTTCTCCGTGCAGCTATCCTCCCCACCGAGTCCTCCTCCCCCGCTCCTCCGTTCCACCGCCGCCTCCTCGCTCGTCCGCGCTGCCGCCGCCACCTCCCCCCCACCTTGCGCTGCCGCCGCCTCCTCCCCCGCGCCTCCACTCCCGCCACTCCCCCATCTCCGCCTCTCCCCCGCGCCTCCACTCCCGCCGCTCCCCCCGTCCTCCACCACGCCGCCACTCCCTCCGCTCCCCCCGTCCTCCACCGCGCCGCCGCTCCCCCATCTCCACCTCTCCCCCGCGCCTCCACTCCCTCCGCTCCCCCCGTCCTCCCCCGCGCCGCCGCTCCCCTCACCTCCTCCTCCCCACTCCGCACCGCCGCCGCTCCTCCTCCCCACCCCGCGCCGCCGCCGCCTCTTCTCCCCACTCCTTTGCTCCGCTGCCTCCTCCCCTCCCTCCCACCCCGCGGCACCGCCTCCTCTCCTCCCCCCACCCCTCCACTCCGCCGCCGCCTCCTCCCCTCCCTCCCACCCCGCGGCGCCGCCTCCTCCTCCCCCACTCCTCCGCTCCGCCGCCTCCTCCCCCGCTCCTCCACTCCGGCACCGCCTCCTCCTCCTCTGTTCGGAGGTGCCCGACACGGTTCAGCGGTTGTTCATGGGCTGCGGGATCCGGGGAGCAGGAGCGTTGTGGCGACACGTAGTCGCGGCGCGAGGGTGATTGGGTGGTGCGACAGAGATGAGGAGGTGCGCCCCGGTGATATGGGCGGCGGCCGCCGCGGTGGCGGCAGCGGAATCCGATGCTGATGATCTCGAGCGCGCGTAAGTGTGAAATTTTATCCAAGTGACGTCTCATGTTTGCTGTGCGCTTGTGTGGACCTTGGTAGAGGCGACCAAGAATGAGATGAAGAACTAGCGCCGCTTCTTCTCATCCAGTCCCCCCCGCGCAGGCCCTCCCCTCGCACCGCCGCCTCCTGCCATCTCCCGGTGAGCCGTTTCTTTCCGCTTCCCCCCTTCTCTCCCTGCGCGCGTGTGCGATCTCTTTTCTTTGCCTGATACTCGTCCGGAAGCTTGGCCAAATCCTCTATTTGCGGCGGCTAGCTTGCCGTGACGCACGGGGTCCTCGCCGTCGGAACCGCACTTTGCCGCTCTCCACCTCCTGTGGCTCGAGCGCTTCAAGTCGGGCAGTCAGGCATTTGTGGATGCGTTGGTTAATATTAGAAAGATTGAAGTAGTCTGACGTTGTCGAATCTAAGCTACATGCCTTTGTTCTGCGATTCATTCACTTAAATATTGGAAGAATATGTCTCCCTTGATACTCCTGTTGTGTTGAATTTGTCGATTTCCTCCGTAAACTCAGATACTTTGGGACTTTTGGTGTTCTATGTGAAGCTACTGTCGTGATATTGCTAAACTAATGGTACCATATTACTTATTGCTATTCGAATGCATGTTATAATGCCTGATTTGCTCGTCTCGGTTACTTTAATCGTACGGAATGTTTTTCCTGATTTCCTCAGTTTTAGTGATATTACGCATTCGTTTTTTGGTAAGCTCCCTATGCTTTCTTATTTCAATCTCGTAAGCTTGTAATGTGCCATGTCCTGCAAACTGAGATTAGTTTTTTGAGAATTGATTCATGGTGGGAGTTAGACCCTTAGCTTAAACTTTGGATTCTTGCTGAAAACCAAAAATCTGAGTTATGTTTGGGCCAAACTGATAATCTTAAATCTTAATCCGTCCTTATATAGAGAATCTGAAGTGAACGCATGACTTTGGGAAATGACAACTTATAAATTTGCAGTAGCTGTAAGCTTTGTTTGATCAAATAAATCAGCTTATTGTGGCCTGAAGCAATATATGCTCAATAGCACTTCTGGTTGTATACTAGCATAAGCCGGTTAAGCCATATAATATAGACCCTCGATGATAACATAACAACATGACACATTCCTTTTTTTGTTGGGTTAAACTCTCATTATTCTATAGTTGTTAAATGAATAGTTGATCTCCTGAAGGAGATATTTGGATTGTACTCAAACCACTTTGAGCAAAATGCCAGTCTAAAGTTTTTTTAACTGGTGTTTAGTTGAATTCCTCTTGGTACGAATGTTTGGTACCTTTGGGACAGGCAATCCAATTGCTCCACTAATTACATTGTTGACTTAATATTGCATCATTAGCTATTGCCTCATCTTCTGTAATTACAATTTACAACATGCTAATACTTGGTGATCTACAATTAGGTTGTTGAAGTGCCGTATTTTCACATGGATTCAACAGCGCAAAATTTCCAACCCCGGACATTTTCCATCAAGCTGTGGCCACCGAGTGAAAGCAGTCGTCTGATGCTTGTAGAGAGGATGACCAAGAACCTGTCCACTGAGTCAATCTTTTCTTGATGCCGCCGTCTTCGGCTCTTGATTTTCTTGGTGCCTGACTTGTGCTTGCCTGTGCTTGCAGAGTGTTTCCTCCAGATGAAGTCGCCCACCTCGCCCATGGGGAGGTCTATTTTGAATAGGTTCATTATATTTTATTTTCCTTTTACTTAGTTGCTTCATATGTCACTTTTTATGAGATGAGGTAACAGACAGAAGTCGTGTCTATATTTGAAATGTTCCATTTTTTTACAACGTGGTATGCACTGATTAAATTGCTTCTCACACTTTTGTCTTTGATCTCTTTGCACAGACTCTCTTAGAAGTTGCTTTAATCGTACGTACTCTCTTAGATGTCGGATTGGGTCGTGTACATGATCGCGCTGATCCCTTTCGCTATATACGTATTTATAGTGCTGAAAGCTAATGACAATGGTGAAGGTAGGATGCATGGTTTGCAACTTTGATTTCAGTAGATAATGATTATGTACTGTCAGTTGTGTATGCTCTTCTCCAAAATTGGTTGGTTTATTGACTGTATTATGTCATTGTTTACAGGGGGCACTTTTGCGTTGTATTCATTGGTTGTGTTGCGTGCAATAATTGAGAATGGAGTTGGTGTGAAGGTGAAACTCAAGCAAAGGAAACCGACAAAGGTATTCCGTGATTACGTATTAGTGTATTACATTGCATTTCTTTTATTTCAGGATACTGAAGTTGAGTAGAGGTTGCTGTGAATTTGTCTAATATTAACTTTCAGACATCTAGCATTTATATCATGTACTGAAGTATAGCAGGTGACAGTAGTTAAATAATGGTTGATGTCAAGTGTGTTAACTCATAACCAGGATGAAAATAAGCATTAAACCTCAGAAATATAAATTAAATGAATGCAATTACTCCACCTGCATTTGTCTTGTACTTGTGAATTGCACTAAACCACAGAAATATAAATTAATTAACAACTTTAGTGAAATTTAGTTTACAGTTTCTGAGGAACCACATTTAAACATCTGTATTTGCCTTTGTATGCTCTATTGTGAATTGTATGAAATCCATTTCTGCTTATCAAGAAAAAAGGAAGTGCATTTCTGATTTTCTCTGAGAAGAAAATAAATTAAGTCCCCCACGGTCTATTCTGACTTTGGTAACCGGTTTGGTAGTTAAAAATATGCTCAAACATCTTGAAGTGAACTTTGGAAGTATGTAATGTTCCTTCTGTTTAGCATTCCCTGAAAAGACAGACAAGAAGAACAAAACTGCTCTTCTCTGTTTCCATTTAACTTGGTCATGAAATCATTAACATCCACCTGCATTTGTCTTGTACTCTTGCTTGTCAATCACTTCCACGATTCCGGCATTCAGGTATATGAATGGTGGGCAGGAAGGGCATCCTAGGCAGAGATTTTGATTGATTGATTCAGGAAGGACCTCCCTCCTCAGTACATCTTGAAGAGGTGGAGGAAGGATGCAAAAACAGGATCATCACATGGTGGCTATGCATTCCCGTTTGATGGTGATCCTCAGTCAGATCAGACAAAGCGTTACACTTTATTGTGTCGGATATTCAGTATAGCAGCAGCTAGGGCTGCAACCTCTGTGGAGTCATTTGCATATATGGAAAGCCAATCAAGCATACTTATGAATCAAGTAGAACAAGTTCTCCAAACCAGGCCCCCTGACATAGCTGCTATTATTGGTGCTAACTATGACCGAACTCAAAATCCAGTTGACAATATTGTCACAGAAGGTCTACACAGTCATACTAATTTTATCAATGGCTCTGCTGATGGTACTTATTTAAGTATGATTATGTTCCCATGTAAAATTTTATCGTTGCCACATGTAATTATTTCTTACTACGACCAGAGTGCAATGTGCCCCTGCAGTATGTAGAAGAGAGTTATTCTGTTGTACCATGCTAAGATCTTATGTTTCTTATCCATCACTGCACCCGTGATGTATCATCTGTTTATTGATCTTTTTGAGAATGTCCGTTATTTCCCATCAGAAGATATTCTATTTAGTTTTGCTGATTCTTTTGTTCAAACAGGAGTTGATGGTATATCTGGCTGCCTTACTAATTTGGTGGTGATTACACGTTATCTGCAGAGCTGGGATTGTACAGGTCATTTTCAGATAGATTTCTTAAATTTTTGGAAGTTTTCCATTAGGTCAGCTTTTTTTCTTTAAAAAAAAGAGAAGCCATTTCTTCTTTTTTATTCAAAATGAGAAGCTATTTCGTAACTTATTACTTCAACTGGCCGCATGGAATGCCTACTCTCAGTATTGCAAATCTGTGGCATGAAACTGCCACTGCCGCGGCCATTCCTGTCTTCAGAAATTTGACAATCTCAGTGGTGGATTATGTCCAAGTGGTGAACTATTGCTTGCTAAATGTGATGGATCCTTACCAGTGATGATGACTTCACTGTGGTTTCATTGCCGGCATGATATTTAACATGGATGATGCGCAGCATTGCAGCCAAGCCGTCTGTGTTGTTGCAATTTTTTTTGTGATGTACATGTCGCTTCAATGCTTTGGTCACTTGTATTATGTATGGAGGAATAATTTTCATAGCATCTCTACATATGAAATTGTCGATTCTGGTTATTTTTTTAGTGCTCTAAATGTTCAAAGAATTTTGGCCAACATGTAGCAAGTCATCACGTTGGTGAATGGGTTCTTTTCGGTTATAGTTTATAGATTTTGGTTTTAGTGTGAGCGCTCGTATGAACGAATTAAAAACCGATGTGAGCCCATGTATGTGGTCAGAAGGGGCTTCGACCATGGTGAAACTCGTGCACCTTGGTCGGAAGTGGCTTCGACCACGACGAAAAGTGTTGTATGTAGTCGGGAAGGGCTTCGACCAGCGCGAAACTCGGTGCACATGGTCGGAAGTGGCTTCGACCATGACAAAAAGTGTTGTATGTGGTCGGGAAGGTGTTTAAATCACGTGATAAAGGGTCGTAGCTTCTGTTAACCGGTCGTATGGTCTCGCGAAGCAGTCGCAAAACCTGGGAATCGGTCGTAGGCTTTTGAGCATTGCGTGTTGGGTGGTTCCGACCGGTCACGTATTTATGTGACATTCATTTTGTGACAAAAATATTTGGTTATACAATATATGAGACGCGGGGCGCGGCGGGGCGGACGAGACGGACGCGGCGGACCCGCGTCCGTGCAGTGCGGGGCGCGCACGCGGTGGACGCGGCGCGGCGGTGCGGACGAGACGCGGCGGACCCACGTCCACATGGTGCGGGGCGCGCACGCAGTGGACGCGGGGCACGGCGGGGCGGACGAGACGGACGCGGCGGACCCGCCTCCGCGCGGTGCGGGGCGCGCACGCGGTGGACGCGGCGGCGCGGTGCGGCGGGCCGGACGAGACGGACGCGGCAGACCCGCGTCCGCGCGGTGCGGGGCGCGCATTTGGTGGACGCGGTGCGGCGGGGTGGACGCGGTGCGGCGGGGCGGACGAGATGCGGTGGACCCGCGTCCACATGGTGCAGGGCGCGCACGCAGTGGACGCGGCGCGGTGCGGCGGGGAGGAACCCAATCATCCAAACAAAACATATATGGCCATTCAAAAATTGGCTTTGAAAGCAGGGAACAAAACATGTATGGCCATTCAAAAATTCGTTTGGTTGATTTCGTGTGCATCCCTAAAATGTCGCCGTGGCGTTAGCACGGACACTATACTAGTCTAGGATAGTTTTAAACGTATTAGTAGTTAAAGTTTTAGAGGTTTGACGGCATGGTTTGTACGACAACACTTAAAAATGAATGGAGGGGTAGTTGATAATCACTTAATAGCTCCATATTTAAACATCAATGGTGCATCCTCAACACAAAAATTCTAGCTTCGCTGCTGAGTGTAATAGTACATATTACTCCATTTTACTTGTTCGCCTGGCTAACCATGCAAGGAAAGGTGGAGATAGATGGGTCACGAATCCCGCAATATTTGCCTGATCAACATCATGTACGCTGCTTGACCCATCATAGGCTCACAGATCATAGCCACAAGTGAGGGCATTCGTAGTGATTGCACGACAATATTTATACCTATATATTACCTAGAAAAAACTATAGACATCGTTTCATCAATGCATAATTGGTCCATTTTTTGGACTACGGCATATTATATAATAAATAGTAATTGATGAGAAAAGTCAAAACCAAAAATCGTTGAAAAGACAAAACGAGTATGGCTAATGTTTACTAGTGGAACCAATCAACAAATTAACAGATCTCTCACATTTCTCTCTCTCTCCCACCAATGGACTGACCGACCCTCTTCCCTCCCACTGATCGCCTCCCTCCACCCTCTCTTAGAAATATCACCGGTAGGTCGCCCTATCCACCCTTACCGGTGCTAGCGGCCCTCTCTATCTCGGATCCAGTTGGATTTGAGTTGGCTGCGCCCAAATCTGACTGGATCTAAGATAACACTGGTGGACGGAGGCGGGCGGCGAGGCGTGGAGTGGCCCAGCCGATTGTGTTAAGCAACAAGGTGGCCCAGTGTGGAGCAAAGAAATGCGTGGGTAGCTCAGTGGGCGGGAGTGGAGCAACACAACGGCTCGGTGTGGAGCAGTGGCGGCGCTCAACAGGATGATGTAGAGTGGTGTAGAAATCTAGCGGGCCGGTGTGGAGTGGCATCGTGGGCCGGCGTGGAGCAGCGGCGACGCTCTGCGGGTTGACGTAGAGTGGCGCGGCATCTCGGTGAGCCATCGTGGAGCAATGTGGCAGAGCGTGTGGAGTGGGCCAGGTAGGAGTGTAGGGCCCATGAATTGTGTGTTGGGTTTTGTCCCTAAGCAATTGTCACGTATGAGACACTGCCTCTCTCATTTTTCTTTAATTTTCTCTCCAGTCAGCATAAATTTTACTACTTGGCAAGTTAATTAATGCCGTGAACATTTATAATGGAGAACCCATTAGGAGTGCCCTCGATGTGAGTGAGTAGGGCTGTAAAAAATGCTCGAGGCTCGCGAGCTGCTCGAGCTTGGCTCGCTCTAGACTCGATTCGAGCTTGGCTTGAGCTCCAAGCGAGCCGAATCCGAGCTTCATCCTAAGCTCACGAGCTTTAACGAACCGAGCTCGAATAGCTCGCGAGCTTATAATTTTTTACCCCCCTCCCCAATTCCCCCCGCCCCCACCCCTCCCTCCCGCCTCTCCTCCCCAATTCCCCCCGCCCCCCAGGCCCCCCCTCCGCCACACGCGCCCGCCCTCACCCCCACCCGCGGCCCCGCCCCCGCCGGCCGCCGCCCCTCGTCTCCCCCGCCCCTGCCGCTGCCCCTCCTCGCCCCCGCCCCGCCGCCGCCGACCCCCTCTCCCGAGTCCCGCCCCCCGTCCCCTTCCTCTCCCCCGCCGCCGCCTCCCCGTCCCCGTCCTCGTCCCACCGCCGCCTCCTCGTCCCCCTCCCTCCTCTCCCCCGCCGTCGCCTCCCCGTCCCCCTCCTCGCCCCACTGCCGCCTCCCCGTCCCCCTCTCTCCTCTCCCCCGCCGCCGCCGCTCCTCCCCCCAACCCCTTCCTCTCCCCCGCCGCCGCCCCCCGTCCCCCTCCTCGCCCCCCCGCCGCTGCCGCCCCTCCTCTCCGTCGCCGCCACCGCCCCTCCTCCCCCCGCCGGCGCCCCTCCTCCCCCCCCGTTCCCCTCCTCGGCTCCTCGCCTCTCGCCCCGCCGCCGCCCCCTCTCCCGCCCCCCGTCCCCTTCCTCTCCCCCGCCGCCGCCCCCCCGGTCCCCCTCCTTGCCCCCGCCGACCGCCGCCTCTCCTCGCCCCCCGCCGCCGCCCCTCGTCCCCCCGGCGCCCCTCCTCAACCCGGCCCGCCGCCGCCCCTCCTCTCCCCCGCCGTCGACGCCTCTCCTCCCCCCGACGCTCCTCCTCGACCCGGCCCGCCGCCGACGCCTCTCCTCCCCCCGGCGCCCCTCCTCCCCCGCCGGCGCCGCCCCTCCTCGACCGGGATCCGGCCACGCATGTACGCACGGTGCACCGAGCCTACATGAGCCGAGCTCGAGCGAGCTCGGTAGAAACTCGAGCCGAGCTCGAGCCTAGCTTAAAGTTCGATGTTGATCTTAGGCTCGCTCGAGCTCGGCTCGTTTACAGCCCAGAGTGAGTGAGCCACTCACACAGCACCACGCACGAGAATCACATCGCGTCACGTCCTTCTTGGTGCTTTTTTAGTTACCTAGAAATCCATGCCATTTTATTTGGAGCTATTCACACAATTGTCATTGTAGCCATTTTTCTTTAAATTTGGCTCTCGAACATCCTTTTTGTAAATCTAGCCCTCTTCGTGGACCCACCAAGCTTGGCAGGCATCTATCGAACTAGAAGAGCTCAACAGGTGCCCTATCAAGCTACGATAGCTCGGCAGGCCACCCGCCAAGCCACTAATCACATTTAATTAGTACTAATCATAATTACTTAGCACTAACCATGTGCTTAATTAAGCGCTAATCCTATACATGATTGCTGTACTTAATTACATAGTATTATCCACAAGATTTAGTTATATAAGTCATGTTACTTTGGTCATTCTCAAGGCTTCCAAGTGTCAAACCTACAGTTGCCTTATAACAATAGCATCTAGGGAATGTCAGTACTAATAATAATAATAATAATGCACTTTAAAAATACTAGAATCATTGGTAGTTTAATATATGCATGCACTCATCTCTGAATATTCAACCAGTAGCTTTGCAACGAGTACATACTAACCAGCACAACGATTGAATAAATCTTTGTACTAGGATAAGGTAGCTTGCCTCATGAACCAGGTGTATGCACTTTGATATATTGAATTCGTGACTAGCGTTAACAAAAACCTCCTCTACTTGCTGATTTGCTCCAACAAGTTACAACCTAAATTAGTTTAGCTTTAGTTGTTGCCCTATTATGGGGGCGTTTGTATTGATTTTTGTTGATGGCTTTTGGCTGTGGCTTATAACTTTTAACTGAAAGTAAATAGTTATGGTTGAAAGAAGTGGTTTTTAGAAGAAGTGGATGAGCGGTGAAAAAAGTGAGAGAGATACGTATGCGCATGACAGGAGCGAGATGAGTGAGGTGCGTGGTGTAACTGTGACCCCTGTCTTATCCCAGAGCGACACATTAGCGAGAGGAGTAAATCCTGAATTTTATCCCGTGAAAGAAGTATAATTTTATACGAATAAAATAGCAGTGCCTACATGTATTTTCAAAAACTACAGTAGTAAATTGCCAATATTAGAAGTTCAGATATAAACTATGATTTTCTCATAGTTGCGCAAAATCGTTATGCAAGCTGTGATATGAAAGGTTCACAAGATTAGGCACCACCTTGCAAGTGTAATAAAATATTATGCACTCTTAATTAGCAAGATATGATTATCACTAATTAATTATGATTAGCATCAATTTAATATGATTAGCACTAATTAAAAACACTAAATAAAATATGATTAATTTAGTGTTTTAAGTAGCACTAGTTAAATGCAATTTGTATTAAGTAATTATGATTAGTATTAATTAAATATGCTTAGCGCTAATTAAATACTACTATTCGGCCGCATAGTGTCGGCGGGCATATATATACTGAGTATGGACGGCTCGGCAGGTCACCTGCTGAGCTCGGTAGGTCTATAGAGAGGACTAGATTTGCAAAAAAAAGAGGCATTGGGGATCAAATTTAAAAGAAAAAAGTGGCTACAGTGATAATTATGTAAATAATTACTTTATTTGGCTACATAGCTCTAGTTTTTTACATTCTGGCTCTCATGTGTTGAATATGGCCTTGTTTTTTTAGCTTTTAATTTTTTAGTAATTACTATTTATTATATTAATAATCAGCAGCTAAAATTTATAAACCATAAATAAAAGATCAGATACCCTCTCTCTCCCTCACTCGCTCTCTCTGCAATTAAAGATATGTACGGTCAGAGACCGAGTGGCACTGGATGCATAGAGCAGTGCAGAGGAGAGGAGACTGAGCGTGCGACGCAGATGCAGATGAGCCATTCGTCCTGTGCTTTGCGGCTAATGATCTAAGGTCACTACACAAGGGTCCAAAAAAATGAAGAGGAAAAAGAAAGTCGCTCTGCCGCGGACGCTCACATGGGTAGCACAGCGCTTTTTTTTTCCATTTATGCCGTTGCCCCTGCCTGCCCTCCTGTAGATCACGATGCAAGCTGCCGCTGGTGTCACTTTGACGCTGAAGCATCTACTGTTCTTTTTTACATGCACAATCTACTACTACAACCACTATTGATTTCTGTGTATAAAGCAACATACATACTCCTGGTGATCGAGAGGAATCACACTTCAACGCCGTGTACGAACTTAACGTACGGAACTCGAAAGTATTTTCAACTTGGTAAGAATCACACAGATGCATTGGACCCGAAATGGAGAAGCACGCAGAATTTGTTAAAACAATTTATTTTTATTAATACTAGATAAATAAATTACTGCTTTAAAAATTATAGAAATAATCATCTATCGCCGTTTCAAATGGTGACAGAGGTTATATTGCCATTTGAATCTAGGTTAGAGTTCTTGTCGCTATTTGACGTTGAACCAATAGACGACAAAGTGCCACATCCACGCCACAAGTTCTATCGCTATTTGACGTTGAACCAATAGACGACAGAGTGCCACATCCACGCCACAAGTTCTATCGCTATTTCAATTGATGACAGAGAGACCAACCATCAGTTGAAATGGCGACAGAAGCCCCGTAGTTTCAATCGCCATTTCAAATGGCGATAGAGGCCCCCGAGCCCTCTATCTCCATTTTAAGCTAAGGAAACCGGCCGAAATTCATTTTAATTCGGTAAAAAAAAGAAAGAGGGGAGAAGAGGAGAGGAGAAGAAAACATGGCAAATAAGGCTGGAAGCTCAAGGCGTGGGAGGGGACGACGGGTATAGGCAGGGTTTCGAGGCCGTGAACCTTACCACGAAGGCACAAGCATCTACGATCTCATAAACCCCGACCCCTAAGCCTTGATCTACCGCTCAATACTAGGGAATCTTACACCTCTAAAAATCCCCTCCGTGACTACGCACATATCCCGAGTCTTGGCCATAATGCAAGCACAAACTTGACGTGATAGTCCAGGTTTCTAATGACAACACATACTTAGGATGTCGATTATTTCACCGCCCTTTGTGTCATGGTAAGTGATTGGTTTACTATCTATACTTCCACACATCCACCATTTGCAAACATCCCATCTTGCTTGCAGCCCACGGATTGCAAGTTCATCGAGTGAATGGATCAACCGTATCTAATATCTACCTAGGTTTACATCCACACTCTTCAAATTCACCTAGAAGAGTTGTAGGGGAGCTTTAGATCGAGAGGACCAATAACGACAAGCTCCGCAGGTAGAGAATCATGGAGAGAAACAACAAGGAGGTGGTCCACCTCGACAACAACTATCATTTGTATTGCTGCTGTGCCAACTCGAGCTACAATTGTGCTAGCCACTACCGTGACAACCAGCCACGTCCACACCACCTTGATGACATCCACTCTATTTGGGTGCCCTATGGTGTTTTATTTTCGCCTTAGGGGCATTCTCTCTCAAGTCCTACTAGAACTATGTACATCAATGTTGTTTCTATTCAACAAGGGCCACATATATCTAAGATGTAGTACGGTTTGAGATCCATGCATGCTACCATTTGTATCGTACGAGTAGTACAATTTAAAATTCCACAAGGTACGCCATGCTTGTGCGCAAAGTTTACTGGAAATTTGACAACACACAACACTTTTTCTGAGTGGAATGACAATAAGCAAAACATTTCTTAGTGAATTGATATAGCACACGCTAGTTTTTCTCAATGAATTGACAACACACATCCACTTTTCTTGGTTAGTTAAACGCACCCGTTTTCTTAGTGAATTGACAACACACACATGCTTTTCTCAGTGAGTTGACAACATACACCAGTTCTTCTCATTTAATTGATGTCAAGCGCTTGCTTTTCTCAGTGAGTTGATAACACTCACTAGCTTTTCTCAGTGAATTGACATCAAGCATCAGCTATCCTCTGCGAATTGACAACACACACTAGCTTTTCTCAATGAATTGACAACAGCGTGATATTTCCTATGCCCACAAGATCGCTCTCATGGATATGAGTGAACTTCTATTAAGTAAAATTTACTCCCAAACACTACGTGCTGACTGCCTATAAGAAGGGGCTAGACTCCACGACAAGAGCCAACACTCCACTCAAGTTAATCTCAAAAATAAGGGGAGAGGGGAGGGAGAAGAGAAGAGAGGTAGAGGACATCACTTCGCTAGGGTTAGGGATGTTGAACTATGGAGAGATGCTTTAGAAGTGGAAATGGGTTGTGAAGAAGAATGGATTCTACCCTGATAATTCTTGTAAGGATGCAGTTATGCCACTAGAGTTTTCACGTCCGTAGTGCAACTGCAGTAATCTGGCACAGATCATTTAGTCAACACAACTAAGCATCGCTGCTCGGATGCACTACACATGCGGTGATAAGCGCGTAAGCGAATATTACGTATTGATAAATGACATTGCATGTTTTATTTTAGATATCGCTAACTTTCTCTGTTAATGATGGTAGGCAACGAAGCGTTACTATTTCTTCCAATGGATTGACGATCCGGAGAGGTATGATATGGCATTCATCAAGCCAAAATACATGCTTAACTATCCAGTGATGCCTGAAAAATTCCTAGTTCGAAATCTTACACCTTGTAGGACAAGGAAAATTCCGAGAGAGGGGAAGGCAAGAGAAACTGGAGGTTATTTTGGACTAGAACAAGCCTGTACATGTCCTTGAAGCCAAGTATTGGGCGGCCATTGCGAAGGCCAAAGTCTGTTGGGGGGATAAGGGAAAGGCACAGATGGACCCAAATACATAGGACTTATGACCATAAGCTTGACTTCTTTTCCATCCCAGTGTTTCCGATTCCAAAAGGTGCATACGTATCTTTGCTTTAGTTTGGGTTAATGGTTCGTGCATATTGCTATTTGTATTGTAAGAGTAGTAAGGCAACATATCTGCACTTATGTAATTCACATCTTCACTACTAAATGTTATGTCATGTTTGAAATTCATAATTAATTAAACCAGAATCATGAATGCAACATAAGGCGTATGAGTCAAATTCAAACGTTAATAGTTAGCTGTTATTTAAAAACTACTGAAAACACAAAAATGTAAGATCTTGGGAAACACATACATTTTTATTTAATATTTAAAGAAATAACTTTGTTATCAGTCGAACTGTGTCGCTCTGTTGCCAATTGGACTAATGATGGAATCCTGCACACTGCCACGTAGAATTGTCGCTAATTCGAATCGATAGAAAATTATTTCTGTAATTTTTTAAATGATAGTATATTTATATAATATTAATAAAAAATAAATTATTTGAAAAAATTTTGAAGCATGCAAATGGTAGCGGTGGGCAGCAGTTGGTGGGAAGCAAATTTTATAGCATCTGGGAGAGGGCCCTTCCCCATGGCATTTTTTCCGAGTTGGTGCCTGCTGCCCGCCCGGCCGTGACCACCACCGCACATCTGCATCTCCCTGTTATTTCCCAATCAAGCCTCCTACACGGCTAGACTTGCTGTCCAATATATACTAAAATAGTGTATTTGACCTAGGCATTTCAGTACAGTACGCTTACACTGTGGACGATTGGTGCCTTGGTGGTGCCGTTCTCTTCGCTCGTGTTTTTCAGGTACAAACGCAGCACGTATAAACCCCGTACGTGCAATGCATCGCAAGAATTCAAAGATTCCGATTTCGGCACCTGGGTTTGCTTGGCAATCAAGTGCTTAGACCGTCCTTTCTGCCAATTTTAAATATTTTTTAAATTTAATTACGTCAAATAAGCCGTCATCAGGTATATTATAATTTCAACTAATTATAGTGTAATTTTAGTCATAAACTAATTTTTTCAGTCTAAATGCGTGAGCTGTAAAAAGGATAGATAATAGAGGAGTCTAAAGCAGATTAACAGAATTAAAACAGGCCCCAACACTAAACTATTCTATTACAAGCTTTTCATCAGGCAACACCCGTAGGATCCAAGACTTGGGCTTGGCCATCCTGCAGTGTCCGGACTTTCTGTTGGAGATCATGCACCAACGACTCCGTCTTGGTCACATCCTCCTGCCGCTGGAGCAACTTCCATCGCTCCATGAGACGAATGACTTTTTGTAAATCACCTATAGAGGAGATCGAATTAGAATATCCCTAAACACAAAATCGTTGCGGGTTAACCATAGGGCCCACGCAGTTGCCCCAAGCAGATGGAACAGCACTCAGTTTGCTTTCTTCCCAGAATTTTTGCAATCAGAAGCAAGGTTGTCAAAATCTCGATTCTATCATACGATCATAAGATTTTACGATCTAAGATTGACTAGGCCGATCCAATTCTACGATAGAATCTTAATGTTTTTATAATTCTATCTAAACTTTTATAGGATCACGATCAAAATTTTCATACGATCCTACTCGATTCTTTTGTTATAAATAATTACTTGTATACTTCCTTTTAATTGATATACGATCTTACCATTGATATACGATCTTACCTTTACAATTTGTACAGAAAAATTCAAAATACATAATTTTAAAAATACAGTAGTGTTATAATATACTGTAGATTTTTTAAAATATTTCTTTACTAGAATCAAATATGATCTTAGATTCTACATCGATCCTAAGATTTACGATCTTAGCAAAGAATCTTCGATCCAATTTAGAATCATGACTCTAACAACCTCCACCAGAAGAGAATTGAATCGAATTGTTTGGGGCTATAGACCAGCCAAGAATCCCTCTAAAGACACACCAGACAAACTTTGCCAGGGGCAGTGAAAAATAACGTGTTCAGCTGACTCTAGTTCGCCACACAATTTGCAGTTAGTGTTAAAGTATAAGTAAGTTGTCTATCTTTTCTTATCAGTTTAGGTTTTTGAATAAACTAGTTAGTTCATATAGCTTAATATGGTATTAGAGTTAAAATGTCTTAGATTCAAGACTCATTTGACACAATTAAAAAATTACTACTACATTTATTCCACGGCTTAGGTCTGAATGAGCCTACATGTGAGGTAGTGAATTATTCGTTGTTTTTTTATTAGCTTAAAATTTTAGTTAAACTATTTAATGAATGCAACTTAATATTTAGCACTCCCCTCCCAGTTCCTGTTAGTTGATTGTTCAGCGGAAAGGATTCTAGTATGGCACGTAAGCCAAAGGAAAATTCTAATCTTCAACGGCAATTTCAAGTTCCATAATACTTTCATCGTCGCATTGACCACACATCCAAAAGTGATTGCTCTGTACAGGGATGTTGTCGAGAATGTGCCAAACTTTTCTACAACACATTTCGCCTTGTCAGCGTCGTTGGATAGGCAGGTTGTTCTAACTATCTCCTGCAAATCTTCCCACTCCAAAAACTCTAATTTGTAACGATCCTATTTTTTGGAACAAGACTGTTGTACTTCTCATAACTATCCAAGAATTCAGTTACAGACAGAAAAAATATCATATTTGCTCACGATCATTTAAAAAAGGTTAATTTGATTAAAATATGACCCAATGGTCAACTTTAACAACTTAATAGTTGTCCAAACCCAAAAATTAACTTATATTCAGAAGAATTGAAAAACCCCCACAGGGACGTTTAAGTGTGGTCGTAACCCTAATACAAAAACCAAAAACTTGGAACATCTTGTCCTCTTCTGACGTCTGTTATGATGAAATAAGCAAGATTGGGTACACTAAATACTCAGCAATCCACATTAGGAAAATACTATTTAATTAATTACCAATATTTCAAGATATAAGATGTGTTGGTTTAATTATTATATTTGTGGATACAATTTTATTAGTAAACAATTTTCTAAAGAACAAAAGGTTTACTTCTTAAAGGTAATGGGTTTAATCAACTCAATTACCAACTTGAAATCTCACCAAAGTTACTTATGCCTTGTTATTAGAATCACTCATGAAACACAAATCAATAACGTAGTGCACCACAACATTACCAATCCAACCATAACCTCCTCCCTAGGGTAAGGTCGTGGGCTCCAACTATCTCGTGGCTTTTTATGAATCATTCTTGATCATAGTATCATTTTATAATTCTATTGGCAAAATGCCGAATTCTCTTAGTAGTGTAAAACATTTAAATTCCTAATTTATCATGGTATACTTTATAGCATTTTATTAGTACCAAGCCTTATCAAGGTAAATGTGGTCATCAAATAAAATATGGCCTTTTCAGTGGTAGGGTATAGCTAAATTATCATGCCATTCTAAGCAATTATTTTAAATAAATAACATCACATAAATAAGGAATAATGAAAATAATAATAATTAAAGAATATAGGTTCAATATGATTAAAAACATGTGGCATGCTGCCAAGTCTTTGATTATTTCACTGTAGGCTTCAGATTTCACTATCCATTGTAATTATTCCAGCGGCTTTTCTATTGGCCAACTAGTCGAATCCAAATACTAGAGCCAACTAGTAAAAGAGTGATTTCAAATGAGTTCCTGCTTTGCAGAATGTAAACTGGGAATAAAATACAATAAAATAACCAAAAAGACAAAAAAAAGGTTCGGACGAATAGATTTTAATCAATGCTTGGTTTAGCTGAACGGGTTTAGCTTGAGATGGTCCAAGTGGTTATAGATGGGTTTATGTGAACAATTAACATGTTTAGGATGGTACCGGTTTAAGATTGGAAAAATACCAGTTTGGGTTGTGAACAGGGCTAGGCTACAGTAATAGACTCGACCTGGTTTGGGTTGTATCGGAGTCTATTTAGGCTAAACAGAGTTGATAATAGGTTTCATGGGGTTAAAATGGTCCAAATAGGTATAAATATGTCTATTGGGTTCTCGATAAATAGTAACGAGTCAAGTTGAACAGTAACGGTTTGACTATTCATTGCGGATCGGGTGGGAATAGTAACAGGTTTAAAATAGTATTTGGCCTTGGGATATAGCAGTAATGGGTCAGTTGGCTACAGTATTTGCTATAGGGTTAGGCTCGGCCCGACCGCTTTTGGCTTGTGGGCTGTAATGGCCTTGCCCAATACAACATAGCATCATTGTCCTCTTCTCGGTGATGATACAGTGCCGACGAATAGAGCATAGCAACAGCGAGCGATTGCGACACCATCGAGGGTCACCGTCGACAAATAAGTGCACAAATGGTTCCTAGGAGGTGTGAGAATTCCATTTTGGGGCTTAGCAAGGTTTGGAGCTCATTGTGGACAGTCGGCGATGAGAGAAGCTTGTTGGAGCTCTTCCATGGCACCACGGCATTCTAGTGGCTAGTCGGTGAGGGAGAAGGTGTTTTGAGCATTACGGACACATAGCAAAGGTCATGGTGGTGGCGGTTTAGGCTATGAAGTTTCAAGGTGAGCTGTCCACAGTGAGAGCGCTTGGTTCAGCAGTGGCGCTTGTAGCCTGCATTCTAGAAGCTAGGGAAGGCTAGGGCGGGGCCAGGGTTGGGTTCGTGGAGCTCGGGCGGTGCTATGGTTGAATGGAATAGGAGATTGGTAAATGTTAGCAGCAAATTTGAAAATTAGGGCTCACCAGGCTTTTCATGGTGGCGACGGTGATGTCTTGGTGGCCAGCAGTGGAAAGAAGAGTAGTAGAAGGCGTTTGGAGCTAGTATGTGTTGCCTGAGATGGTTAGTCGGGCTTTAAAGGGAAAGTAAGGTGGTGAGAGCAGGATGCTAGTTGTTGCGGTGTGGCGCGTGGCCGACGGAGCTGGCGTTCAGGAGCTTTTGATGATCTTTGGTGGCACAGTCGGTATTGTGGTGGCGTCTTGGTTTCGATGTCCTCTTGGTGCTAGCGAGCTTGCAAATGGCGATGTCAATTGCGTGCACACATGTCTAGCCGGAGAGGCTTTGTTTGGTGGCGACGGCGAAACGAGTGCCAGTGGCTGTGGCGCGTGGCCAGGTGATGAGACAAGCATTAAGTTGGGATGACAGAGGCTGTCAGAGTAGGGTACGACCTTTGATAGGGTTGGTAGTGGTGAATGATGTGCTGTGACGGTGGTGCACTGGGAAGAGCCTAATGTCGGAGAGGGAACAGGGATGGCAACATATTTTGAAGTGGCGCCAAGGATAGAAGGAAGCAGGAGTCCAAATGAGGATGGCGAATTTAGTTGAAAACTTTCGAATTGGGGAAGTTTTTGAATTAGGCCAAAATTCAAGAAAATTCAAAATAGTGCAAAAATTCAGTTTATTTCATAATTGACCAAAAGTTCTTCTAAATATGGGGACATATCCATCATTCTCTATCACCTCTCCAACTATGATATCTTGCTATTCATAAATATTACATAGTATATAAAAACACACAGAGGGAGCAATTTCCTATCCAAGTATCATGCCAAAAACTAATCTACTCTCCATTTCCCACTTGACACTCAACTTTGAGACCAGAGCAAAGTGTTATGTAGCCTTGTTATAAAACGCACAATAGAAATAGACGATCAAGAGAAGAGGCGGCATGGATTTAACGTGGAAAACCCCTTCGAGTGAAAAACTACGAACGCACGAAGGCGAAAATCACTATATAAGGAGAAGTTACAAGCACAGAAAACTTTAGAGTATTTCAGTGTGCAACTGCAGGGGTACATATATAGGCTAAGAAACAAGAGTCCCTAACGGAGGAAGGAACATAGTCCTAGCTAGCGACGAAACAAATACCTATCAAAAACTAGACAGTAACATTCTCGGAGATAGGAACAACACCCCTCTTGGAGAGTCTCATAAGATAATGGTGAAGAGTTGTAGTCGAAAGCACCTCGACTAGCCATGTTTGACTTCAGTCGGTGCAGAGTTCATCATGAACACGAATATGATCCCAATCATAACCTCTGATCAGTTCACATTGCTTTAGCGAAACTTGATCAGACTTCAAGTGGTTGGAAGGACTAGAAATGGTCAGACCCGGCTATAAGTGGTTGTACCTGACTAGATTCAAATAACAAAATATAGCAAGCCCTTTCTAAACTTGAGAAGATCCTTGTGAATTACTGCCCTTCTTCCTGCCCGTACTCATATATTTATTTCTCAGCAGTTGGCAACACATGGATTCATCACCACCCTCTAATATGAAAATCCATTTATTTAGTAAACATATATTCATTACTCTACAATCTTGAATCCGATCCCTCCAAAATCCTTTAGGTTTGCACATCCCAGATCATTTCATCATGTGGTATTTTTTCTTTATACTAAGCCCTTGCCAAAAGAACCTTGCTCTAATCGAGTCAATCTTACTTAGAACTCCATCAAGTACTCTAAAAAAATAACTCCATTAGTTAGAGTGGTACACTGCTAAGACATGAATTGATCAGGATCATTCCCCCCCATTGGACAATTGGTCGCAAGTTTTCAGAGTTGGTGTCAGTCAAGGGTAGTTTGACTAGTCAAGGGGTCTGATCGTAGGTCTTGTGTGATCGGATTTTGATTGGTGGTTGGACCGCTAGTGCGGTGTGATTGATTTCTAGTTGGTGATTTTTTTCCAGAGATGTGTTTTCTAGGTGTTCGACCCAAATAGTCAGACCAGCCATAGGGGCGGTTCGATCGGGGCCAACGGTCTGACCGGCTGCTCAATGGCGGCTAGACCAGTTACGTTGAAGGTATCTGAGATGTCTTGGATATTGTGGAAAATAATCGTGGGTTGGATTTTAGAGTCCTAGGTCATTGTATTCATGGTGTATAAAACATATTTGGATTAACGTGGGTCAATTTGTGAAGAACTTGTGCCCAAAAATAATTTCTTCGTCCTTCATATGTAGGAAGCTTGGAGGTAACCATGGTCGACTATGTGAATCATGATTAGGTTCGGAGATGAGCTGACGTACTATCAAGGAAGTCGGGCAAAATGGTTGAGTTCAAGCAAGGCACAAGGAAGACTAGTGATGTTGAAGGGAAGTTTTGAATAGTATTTCATCGAATAGTGCTATCAGTGCAAGTGAGGCATGGTCGGAGGAAACTAACACGAAGAGATTTGCCAATGCGTGAGCCATTGGTGAACCTATATATTGTAGGTATGGCCAGAGATGACTATAGACTAGGCTCGAGAAAGATGTGAGGTCTATAGTGAAAGCAAGAGTGTTTTGGTGGGGAAGCCAAAATACCAGAAACTGTGATGGGACCAAAACCGTGATGCTTGGAGGGTATTGAGAGAGCGGTTTAGATCACTGAGATGTTCAGGAAGCTAAGTGGATGAGAAGCTTGCTCCTTAAGGGGTTGGAATTATACGTTTTGAGAAGCGTGCATAAGTCACTTATGAGTGTAAAACCTAGCATGTGTGGATTTAATAGGTTTTTCCGATTGTGCTAGTGGATAGCATCCATTACAGTTAGATATAGGCTGGTTGTTCCATCTATATGAGTGAGAGGGGTTGGAGACATGCGGCTAAGGATATGAGAACCAACCATCCATTCATTAGAGTTTGGGAGAGAGGCTTCCTTATGATCGAAGCTTTGGATGATTGCTCTTGTGAGAGCTCTGTCATCGATAGTGAGATGGTTATAAAATCTTTATCTACAAGTTGAAATAGATTAATATTGTTCATCCTACATTGTGTGTTCTTACTCTTGTTGATTTGTAATTGTTTTGGTTGGTGTTTTATCCTCTCTCCTTTTCTCTTGATTCTATTAGGGTTTAAGGATGTGTAAGTAATGGAGATGTCTCATGAGGAACCCTTCTAGTGGTATATTGTTTATAGGATTTTGGCCTCAATTATTTGCGTGCTCTTACTTGCTGTGACATGTGGAAACTTATCTATAACCATCTTAGCTATCTTTAATCCACGAACAAGTCATATATCAAGTTCTTGAATTTTGCCTGGTTTTGATGCAACCTAATTTGTCCTGAGGAAAGAATGAAACTTTAGCTAAGATCCATACAATCCTTGGATGGATTAGGTTCATGAGATCCTCAACAAGGTGTGTGCAAAGTTCTAAATCATTTGGATATATATTTTAGAGATTGCACTATTTTTGGTTTTGGTTGTTTGATTTCTAGTTCTAGGAACAGGGGAGTGGTTTGACCGCCCCCAGGCCTACAGTTTGACCGGATGTCTGTTAGACTGCTCTCCAATCCAACCGCTCCCTTATTGTAGTCTAACTGGCCCAGAGGAATTAAACTCTGTTTGCTTCTGCTCTTTTGTGAGATCTTTGTTAGTGAGTAAATCTGATTTTTTTTCTATCTTCCAGTAGCTAATGGGGTAAAAGTTTCAAAATATCTTTTAAGAGGTTGCATTTTATGACATCATTCACCCCTATGATTGATGACTATATATACTTTATGGTACTACGATGGCACCAGGAAGACGGGTGGGAAGCTAAGTACAAAAAAGGAAGGACTCCATGAACAAAGTAATGGTTCAGTTTGCCATGAGTGCAGGTAACCCGGTCTTCATCTGAAAAAGATGATATTAATCCATGGTCTCTATGTTCCTTGGTACAATTGTAGCTACGGTGCGATAATAGGGAAATATGCATGTTATGAGGGCACTCCTAATGGGTCCTAGTCAGCAATGTTTATAGTATTAATTAGCATGCCAATTAGGATTTATGATGATGTAGAAAAAGAATTAAAGAAGAGAGAGGGAAGTAGTGTCTCATACAAGACGTTACTTGGGCAAAAAATCCAACAGCAAAATATGAATTTAGTGAGGTAAGGGGAGAGAGAGAGAGAGGAGGAGGAGAGCTAGGTGAATTTATTGCTTGGACTTAGGGATAGATACTATCCATTGAAGATGTTATATCTATAGCTATTTCCTAGTAATGTGGAGGGGCATGGATATTGCTTTTGCAATGTCTTGATTAGGAATGCCCTGAATCATTCGATCATGCAAAATAATAATATAGCTTAGCAGTTAATTATCCATGATATGTGGCCCCGCTCTAAATGGCTTTAGTTTCTGGATTATAGCTTCTTATTTTTTATTTTTTTCTGGATTTTTAGCTTCTTTGGGGATTTTTGGCTTCTTTGGAGATTTTTGGCCTCAATTATTTGCGTGCTCTTACTTGCTGTGACATATGAGAACTCATCTATAACTATCTTATCTATCTTTAATCCACGAGCAAGTCATATATCAAGTTTTTGAATTTTGCCTGGTTTTGATGCAATCTAACTTGTCCTGAGGAAAGTTTGAAACTTTAGCTAGGATCCATACAATCCTTGGATGGATTAGGTTCTTGAAATCCTCAACAAGGTGTGTGCAAAGTTCCAAATCATTTGGATATATATTTTAGAGATTGCACTATTTTTGGTTTTGGCTGGCTGATTTCTAGTTCTAAGAATAGGGGAGCGGTTCGACCGCCCCCAGGCCTGCGGTCCGACCGGATGCAAGTTAGACTATTCTCCAGTCCAACCGCTCCCTCATAGCAGTCTAACCGCTCCCTCATAGCAGTCTAACCGCCCCAGAGGAATTAAACTCCGTTTTCTTCTGCTCTTTTGTGAGATCTTTGTTAGTGAGTAAATTTGATTTTTCTAACTTCCAGTAGCTAATAGGGTAAAAGTTTCGAAATATCTTTTAAGAGGTTGAATTTGATGACATCATTCACCCCTATGATTGATGACCATGTATACATTATGGTATTGCAATGGCACCAGGAAGACGGGTGGGAAGAGAAAGATGATATTAATCCAGGGTCTCCGTGTTCCGTGGTACAATTGTAGCTATGGTGCGATAATAGGGAAATATGCATGTTATGAGGGCACTCCTAATGGGTCATAGGCAGCAATGTTTATAAAATTAATTAGCATGCCAACTAGGATTTGTGATGATGTGGAGAGAGAATTAAAGAAGAGAGAGAGGGAAGTAGTATCTCATGCAAGACATTATTTGGGCACAAAATCCAACAGCAAAACATTGAATTTAGTGAGGTAAGGGGAGAGAGGGGGAGAGTTAGGTGAATTTATTGCTTGGACTCAGGGATAGATACTACCCGTTGAAGATGTTATATCTATAATTATTTCCTAGTAATGTGGAGGAGCATGGACATTGCTTTCCAATGTCTTGATTAGGAATGCCCTGAATCATTCGATCATGCAAAATAATAATATAGTTTAGCAGTTAATTATCCATGATATGTCCCGCTCTAAATGGCTTTAGTTTATGGCTTATAGCTTCTAGTTTTTCATCTTTTCTGGATTTTTAGCTTCTTTAATTTGGGGATTTGTTTTGCTTTTTCCCTATTCCTTTACATTGTCTATACTGATATAATATTTTTTTATTTTATTTAGATTTAATTATGCAAAATAAGCCAATAACAGTTAGAGTACAAAATAAGCTATAAGCTCTAGCTGGCTTATAAGCCACTTGGATCACAAATACGTGCGGAGATGCTGCTGCAATTTGCGATTTCGCATTGTTAGAAAATTGCTGGTCGATCACTTAGGCCAGTCTCAATGTAAGATTTCACCTCCCAGTTTCCAAGATATAAAACAAAACATGAAACAAGTCTTTTCTCTCAGTGTATAGTTTCATTGCGCGGTTTCATAGGTTATTTTAGCCTTTCTGTGGTCCCCTCTTCCTTCTCTTCTCCAATCAGAAGCACGCTCGCACGGGATGAAACCCAACAAGGCTCTCAGTGGGGATTTCACACGATTACCAATGTTTTGGAAACAACGCTTAAAGGTTTCATGGGGATGAAACGTTTTCCTTCTCTCTCATCCTAGTTTCATGCAAAAAGCTTCTTTTGGCTGATGTGGCATCGTATTTAATGTGCATGAAACCCTCCATGAAACTCCATTGAGACTGGCCTTATGAATGAGCCTCCAGTATTAGATGGCTCTTGTCTCTAAAATGACATTTGCATTTAGAATTTACTCGATTAGATATGCTTGCAAGGGACGACGGAATCATCTTAATTACCCCATGCAAACGCGCCTCGGGACAATGATATGTCATGCATGCAAGGTTGCACGAATTAAAATCCTTCAGATCACTCCTCCCAAAACATAAGCATTAAAAAGTAGCCTGAATACATACGCATTAAAAAGCAGCCTAAGAAACATACGCAATAATTGTGCTCTTGAGAAGAGGTGAATTAATAAGGTCCCGTTTGGTACAGCTCTAACTCCAAGATCTATGTTGGATCTGTAGTTTGTTGACTAAATTAAAGTGATTTAAATATTTTTATTTAATATATAATCTCTACCCCTCTATAATACACCAAAATTTTCTTTACTAAATCCACCCCCTCAACCACCCCACAGTCATGCCTAATCTAAGTCCACCCAGATTTGTGTACCAAAGTAATCCAATTTCATACAAATGAATGGTCTGGATCTCTTCTCAAGCCTTCTTCTCTTACTTATTGAAGATCCTAAGAACAAAATCATTCGGATCATGCACATCATTGAACCCAGAATACTAGCGTTCCCGCGGCCCTCTGCGCACACGCACGACGCCCTTGTTCACCAGACGAGACGAAGCCTGGGCGCCTGCGCGGCGCTCCCTCGACTCTTTCGATCTCCGCGCGAGCCGACGACGCGCCATCGAAGTCCCCAACGCAGGCATCGTCGACGACGACCCGCTGCGCGGCGCGCGTCCCTGGATCGTCGTACCGTGAGGTGAGTGAGACGCCATTGCGGCCCTGCCTGCGCCGTGAACAATTCCGTCGTCGGTGACTCGGTTCCGTACCTCCATCGCCCCGCGCCTCGCGGGACTGCGAGAGACGGCTGTGCTGAGCGTTTAGGGCTCCGTTAATTTCATCGAGTTTTTTTCGGTTCCGAAAATTCTTTCCTATAAATTGAAGGTCCTCCTTACGGAAGACTTTGATCTCATTAGATTGCATGCTCGGCTTGCTCACGAAAGGTTTAACCTTTGTTTAGGGATCCTGAGTTCCGAACGGCGGGATTGTTGAAGAGATGATGAGCTATGGCCACGGAACCAATGTAAGAATTTGTTGGTTATAATTTTGGGTGTTGATAAACATCATTCGGATGTTTTCTTCTTAACTATCATTCAGATTTATGACCATAGATTAGAGATCTAACGGTCATGAATTTCCCCCCTCCTCTAAAAAAATCTCCTCCCTCCAAAAAAAGAGGCCGATCCAACGGCCCCAAATTTGGATGTTTGTTAGGAAGAAAACACTCAGGTGATGCCTAGACACACCCTATAATTTTTACATGTAAATAGTTTAGCAGTGTGTGTTGTAATACTCGTGGTAGTCGAATACCCCCGTGGATGTTGGACATAGCCAAGTGCAGTTGGAGTATTCATGTGCCGAGGAAAGTCGGAAGTTAAAGCGCCGTGAGAAGCGGTTTTAGCCGTAGTTGTATGTATGGTCGACGGTCTGCGTGTGTGGTCGTAAGACTATATATCTAACGTGGTCGTAAGTAGTTGTGAGAGGCTCAAGTCATGCGAATCATGGAGAGATTCCAGAAGGCATGAGAATAGGACAAAGTTAGTGGAGTTAGTGGGTGCGTAGAGGTTGTGTGTGTATGAGGCTTATGTAAGCCATGTAATCTATTAGGCATTGGGAGGGGTCCAATAAACAATTTTAAGGCAAGTAAAGTAGCAATCAGGTCACACTCACAGAAACTGCACATCACACTTGCACACAAACATATAAACTTGTTCAGAACGAAAAGAAATAATTGAGTGATATAATCGGCTCAAGAACATACTCCTCATGTTTTTCCTTTCTTGAGAATATCCCAATTTTGTATGTTGAGGACGGCAAGAGTGCTATCATATCTTCTGGCAACCCTTTGCTTTCAGTACCAATAGCTTCCCCTAATTGTTGCAGTTCCTGAAATACAGAAAGGGCTCAACAAATGAAATGAGAGGTAGCATGTAGCATACTATTTAACATTGCATTTGCATATATTCCTGAATGGAAATAATCCCCCCCCACCCCCGCTGGGCAAGCCCCCCTTCCCCCGGCGAGAGCAGCCGGCCGACGGCGCCGACAATCACAGGATTCACAGCTCATGCTCCACTGCCCCAGCGATTTTAAGCCCACTAGCAACAAAAAAAAACTAAAACTTGAAGTGGCAGCCCGACCCAGCAATCCAACACATCCACTCGGTGACAGATCCAGAGCCAGGAGAGAGGAGACATCAGGGCATCGGGCGACTGGCGGAGGCGCGGCGACCCGGTGGCGGGAGGGAGGAGTCGGAGTGGGGTGACCCGGCGCCCGGTGGCGGGAGGGAGGAGTCAGAGCAAGAGTTGGTGGCCACCATACAGGCAAGAGGGTGTTCATTCCTAGAATCCTTATGGCTCCGTCCGACGATATCTCACTTCCTTTCAAGTTCAAGCGGAAACAATTCCCGATCCGCCTGAGTTTTGCAATGACCATAAACAAAGCGCAAGGCCAAACCATCCCAAATGTTGGCATCTACCTTCCAGAGCCTGTTTTCTCACATGGACAGCTTTATGTCGCGCTATCAAGGGGTGTATCAAGACAAACGACAAGAATTTTGGCCAAACCAAAGAAAGAAGTAGATACCTCAGGGAAGAGCACCAAAAATATTGTGTATAAAGACGTCCTAGCATGGTGATGTGTTAAGTAAATAGTCCACAAACACCTATTTCCTTACTGTATTTCATATTTCTTTATGTGACAAAAATGTTTGTTTTCTTTGTAGCCTCAAGTTTAAACAATGTGGGGATGGAGAAAGTCGTCGGTGGGTGAGTCCAATGATGTTGTCGCCTCCTCAAAGGATCAGTCGTTATGTGACATTCATTATGTGACAAAAATATTTGGTTATACAATATATGAGACGTGAATTTTAATGAATCTGATTGTTCATTTTATTTTTTACAAATTTTATCTTGTTTTATATTTTACCGTAGCGTTAGCACGGGCACACTACTAGTATAAATGAAATGAGTCATGTAAATGCACTTAACATGCCTGCAACTCTAGATCCAGGATTTCCTAGAGCTACAGATGACCAGCTCTAGGAAATCTACAGATTTCCTAAGCTAGAGCTCTGCCAAACAGGGCCAAAAATGGAAACAAACAGGATGAGGACGCAATTAACCATGAAGAGCATGCGATCATGAACCTGTAAACGAAGCAGCAGTGCAAGGAAGAAAGGGAAGCTAGGAGTACGCTCCACAAGTAACGGTTTCCTCTTTAAAAAACAAGGTAAGCAGCGGCTCAGTCGGCCGCGATCGCGTGTGGATGCGGTGCTCGTCTCACCTCACGAGCCAAGCGAAATCTGGACACTGTTGGACCCCTAAACAATTAAATTTCCTTTTTTGGTCCCCTAATGAAAAAATTCTAAAAGTGGACCTCTCCCGACCGCGCGTCCCCGTGCTGCCGCCACCTGTCCCGGTCGTGCGGTCTGGTACCGCACGACCGCACTGTTCACAGGTCGTGCAGTACCAGACCGCACGGCCTCCGCGCCGACCGCACGTCCCGCCCGCTCGACCGCACGACCGTGCGGAATGCCGTCCCGACCGCGCGTTTCCAGTCCCGAGCACGCGACCGCCGCTCTGAGCGCGCGTCTGCCCCCTCCGACCGCATGTCTCCCCTTCCGCGCCAATTATTCGCGCGTTCACGAGCCAGATTCCTCCCCCGACCGTGCTCTTTCCTGCAGTCCAATCCGTCCGCCGAAAGAGCAATGTTATGCACTTTTTTGCATGCAGCTCATACACGCGTCAGTAGTATGTGATATGCCCCCCCCCCCAATTTTTGCTGAATGGCCGAGGAGTGTTCGCAATAAAATACCTTGGAGCTGGCTTGGTGAGCAGATGCATGCGGTGAAGACTTCTCGTTTGCAGTTGAAGCAAAGACAGAGCGAGAGAGGGAGTGAAGGGAGGAAAAGAAAGAGTGGAAACCCAGATTTTTGAGTTGGTTTTGTTTGGAGTCAGCAGATTTTGCAAATACGAAAGTTGTAGATCGTCTTCTGAGCTTCAAGAAGAGGTAATTTTTGGCCCCATGCAAGTATTTTTCTGTGAATGTCATTAGGTCATAATTAGGGAAACCGTGCTTCGTTAATGTTCTTATAAGCCAATACGGTGTGTATGTTGTAGGTAAACATGATGCATGATATATTGTAGTGTAGAAAATGCCGTATTTATTTGTTGAAGTTACGTAGTGTAATGTAGTTATTTTTTTATGAACATACGTGCTTACATGTGTAGGTGTTGAAAAAGTAAATATTTATGTTAGATAGATTACAGACAATTTGTATAATTGGTAGGCTTATACAATTTTTGGTGAAGAAAAGTGAGGAGCGAAAGCCGGAAGAGTTGAGTTGTTTTCGTTTGGAATCAGCGGATTTGGTAAGTACAAAAGTTGTAGATCGTCTCGTGAGCATCAACAAGAGGTAAGTTTTGTGCCCGTGCAACTATAATTTTATGTATGTCATTAGGCTTTAATTAAGGAAACCATCTTGTGTTACTGTTATTTTATGTCAATCTTTTATACGCTATGTATGTATAGCAAATCTTGCATATGTTAGGCATGATGTATTGTAGTGTATATAATGTTTTCCTTTTTTTGTGAACATACGTACTGTACTGTAGTTTAAGTTAGGTGGAAAATATGAAGTTGTAGTGTGTAGACGTTGAGAAAATACATATTTATGTTAGAGCAATTGTAGGTGATAACAATAGTACCAGGATTAGAAGCATATGATTAGTACGCTTAGGGAAGAACTACATACAGTGCGGTAGGTGGTAAAAATAAATTAGAAATAAATTTGGTAGATTAGAATTAAAATATAATAGCAGTCATAGAAAGTTATAGTAGAGCTACATAAAGACTATATTAAGTTAAAGTTAGAAAAGATTGTAGTGTAAATAATGTGTAGGTGTTGAAAAAGTAAATATTTATGTTGGAGCATTTGTAGGTGGTAAATTTGTAGTAGTTAGATTAGAGACAATTTGTATAATTAGTATGCTTAGTGAATGACCGTAGTATGAAGGTCATTTCATGGAAATAAAAATGATATGAATATTTAATTTGATGTATGGTACAATTTGAAAGTAAAATAGTTACAAATAAATCGTAGATTTAGAAATACAAAACATATATTAATCGAAACTGTTAATTAGATGGTACGATTGTTACATGCTTTGTACTAAAATGGTTGATTATGCATTTATGTTAAGTACGCAATGGCTGGCATTCAACAATTGTTCGTGTTTTATGGGAGTGGTCTCGTACGTGATGAGACGTATGGGGCGGACCTGTCAAATTGCGAGCGTACTGTGATCCCAGCACCCGGTCTGAGCGCCATGAGCTTGTCTGAGCTACGGAGGTGTGTCCGTTCAGCGTTCGATCGACACACCGCAAGGAAGAAGTTACGGATCGAGGCAGTCTATACCTCAATGGTGGATGATGGAAGGGAGAGCATATGGCAACTTCTGAAGGTGACCAATGACGCGTCATGGGCGAACTACATGGAGGTCGTGTGCAACCCTGATGCTGCGATATATGGCAGGCCAATGGTGTATGTCGAGTTCGTGGAGAGGGCAGAATCATCAGCCATGGTTGGTTCTGACGCCGCTGGTGGAGATGCAGTGGCTGGGTTCATCTCCGGCGGTCATGAAGAAGCTTCTGCGGGAGAACATGTGGGCGAGGAAGTGGGTGATGAAGACGACAGGAGGCGTGCAGAGAATTTCTAGCCCAACGAAGGTGTGGACGAGAGGTGGTGGGCCGCCCGTATTGACTGTCATGAGTATCTTGGGGACCAGGTGGAAGAAGAGGGCAGCAAGGAGGATGAGGAGGTGGAATCAGGCAGTTCTGGAGAGGACGAGGATGGCGAAGGTGCAACTGGAGGGGTGGTAGGTCGTGTTGTGACCACGGACGGTGCGTACGTGTCGTCCAGACTGGACGACAACACAGCGGCAGCCATAGTTCTGCCACAGGCGGAGGAGGGAGAATGGGGGTTCAGCGAGGGCGCACTCTTTTTGGGGCAGTGCTTCCGTAATAAGAGTGCTGTCCTGCAGGCTATTGCTAGACATGCCGTCAACATAAGCCGGACGTATTGGTTCCACAAGTCAAAGCCGGACACGTACGTTGTGAAGTGTGTCGACGGGTCCTGTGGTGGCAAAGTTCGTGCACAACGGTACAAGGGCGTTGGCATGGAGTTCCGGATAACGGTGCTGCAAGATCACAGTTGCGAGCTTGCGGGGCCAGTACATAGACACCGCAACATGACATCATCCTATGTTGCGGAGCTGGTCGCGCACCTCATCCAGGCGGATGTATCCATTGCCCCGGAGGTTCTAATGGCAGAAGTAGTGAACACGGCGGGCTTCGAAGTGAGCTACAAGAAGGTATGGTGGGCGAAGCGAAAGGTGCTGCACCGTATGTATGGGACGTACGAGGAGGCGTACGACCTGGTCCCAAGAATGCTGCACCAAATTGCACAATCAAATCCAGGCACGTACATAAACAGGCAGGAGAGATGACGGTTACTCTGCAGGACGTGACGATGCTTGCAGGTCTACCCGTCTGTGGTGCTGCTGTAGTGCCACCCCCAAAGGCAGCAGATTGGAAGGTCCGTCTGGGTCACCGGTTCGGTCATCCGATCGCGGACAACGCAGCTGGTGTGCCACATGGATGGCTTCATCGCTACATGACCTGTCCTGCAGACGCACATGAGGACGTGGTGCAGACGCACTTCGTTGCGTACCTGCTATATCTGTTCGGGTGGATATTGTTCCCTAGCACCACTGGAGACTCCGTGCAGCCTAGCTACATACACCTAGCGGGGTCCTTGGTGGATGGCTGGCCTGGTCAGGTGCCACAGTATAGCTGGGGATCAGCAGTTCTTAGCGCCACATACCACGGCTTGTGTGACGCCTCGCAGCGTAGCGCGGCCAGCGAGCCGGTCCTAGCCGTCTGCTACCTTCTCCTTCAGCTGTGGTCGTGGGAACACTTCTCTGTTGGCAGGCCTGAGTTTGGTCGTGTTGTGCACCCTTATGACCTCAGCCCGCAGTTCTACGGCCTCGATGGTGGCGACGACCCCGTTGATGGGCTCACAATTGGTACACGTTGGACACATGCTCAGTTGAGGTGGGCCAGGGACAGACCGAGACGTGCGTACACAGATTTTCACAACAGGTTCGAGATTCTGCCCGACAACCACAGAGTCTGGTGGCCATGGACTCCACAGTTCATTATGGACACGGCCCCCCACTCGTTGTCATCACAGTGCGGGCAGGATCACAGCTACTGGTTGACGACCTGCCACTTGGTGTTCTCGCACTGCGTCGAGCCATACAACCAACACCGAGTCATGAGGCAGTTCGGACTGTACCAGCATGTCCCCCCTGCCAGGACGCCCTCTTGCAGACAACACCCACCGGTATGTCATTACACCATAAATTTAATTAATGAAGTAGTCTGTGCCCCTTCTAATTGTGTAATGTCGCAATGAACTTGCAGGCAATCGAGGAGAGGGCGAGCGACAGAAGACTGGAGAGCCACACAGCGACGGTGGACAAACCAGTGGCGTGACTAGGCGGATACGATGGTTGTGGACGAGACACGGCCGGACGACCCCGCGACGTATAGGACATACCTTAAGTGGTACGCTCCACGCACCCGCACTAGGCTTACTGGGGAGCCGCCACATCGTCCACTTGAGGTCGTTCACGAGGCCGCTCTACAGGCAGGTCCAGACCGTCATCTAGCGGCACGGATCGACCAGGCGGTACGAGATTAGTATGTCATTAAACAGTGCAGGATTACGCTTTAACTGACTGTTTGTTTCACTGCAGGTGGACCGCATGCATCGTATCGAGGACGAGGCTGCTGAGTCTATACGCCATAGGAAGTCAAATACGACTGAGCGGTGGGTCAGTTCGATGCGCACCATCTACGATGAGGCAAGGGCTGCGATACGGTCCTTGAGTTGTGGTTGCGGTGGCCGAGATGACGTTGTTGCTCCACGCGGTGGCGGACGTGGACGTGGCCAGGGACCACCCCCCTCCGCGCCGCCTTCAGCACCACCATCAGCTCGGCCATCGTCGTCGCGTCCATCGCAGTCCGAGAGTCGCCCCAGCTACGCTCGCTCATCGTCCACGCGCTTCGGACCGGCGGTTCGACAATTGACAACTATTTGTTCATCCACTCATTTACCATTTATGCGTAACCACATGTTCGTCTTGCAGCAATTGCGACAGGATAGCACGTTGCTACGAGCATCGTCATCACGGGCGGCGACGGAGGAGCGACCGCGCTCTCCAGGCTGACAGAGCACGTTGCTACGGGCATCGTCGTCACGGCCGGCGACGGAGGAGCGACCGCGTTCTCCAGGCCGACGGGGGCCCACTCCAGAGAGCGACCCTGACTCGCCGCACCGACCAGAGGGGTCGATGCCCGTGTACACCCCAACCATGCAGTCCAGCCTAGAAGACCGGGACATGTGGTTTGGGCAGACGGACCAAGGATGCACTGCGCAGGAGTACATGCGCGACTACCCGTCGACATCGTCATTTCGACAGCCACATACCCCGGTATGCACTAACATACTAAGCTAAACATGTCTATTCCAAAGCCATCTAATCTCACTGCCAAAAAAATGCAGGTTTACTCGGAGCAACAGGGCCATGACGTTCACGGTGGGTCATCCACTTTTCAGAGTACGCAGGTAAATACCTTGTGATATTACTACTCATTACGAAGATTTGTTGTACTTTCCATTGCCTAATTCAGTTGTACCATCTAAGCAGGACGTAGAGGGGAGCGAATGGTTGAGCTCTGTTTTTGGCCAGCCGTCCACAGAGTTGTACCCACCACCGCCTCGGACGCAGCCCTCGCACTACGAGCTTCGCGATGCACCACGCTCCCCTAGTAGGTTCACCTTCTCAGAGGATCAGATACACCGTCCGAGGCGGCGACGACGAGATGATGAATGAATTTTCGTAATTGTGCTGTCAGACTGGTGATATTTTAGAAGTGCTTGATGGTTTTATGTTCAAAGATGGTTTCCTGTATAAAAGGGTTGCTCTTAGTTCTTTCATTTACTAGGGCATACAACCAACAGAGAGATGACGGGCGCTTATGAAATTATTTGAACTACAATTAAGGCTTCATTACAATATGAGAAGTATGCACGCATGTGGGCACTGTACCTCACAGCATGCATTACACATACATAGATTAACAACAAACACAACGTACAACATAGCATGAAACATTACCAACATACACGGAGAGAACCCCCAGCACTACAACTTGAGGATAACAATAACCACAAGATAGAAAATAGCACACAACATTAAATTTATCTTCCACTCTAGTCTGTCGAAACGATGCCGCATCCCGACGGGGTCGCAACCCTCCACGACAACTCTCTCATGGCGAACATTGTCTGTCCTATTGCCCATTTCATCCTCCCACACCCAGAATCGGCAACCACCAGGAGCTTCCTGCGATTCCATGACAAGAAGATTTTTAAACATACCACCACGATTTGAATGAACCCGAAACAATCTGACTCACCGAGTGATAGGGGCACTTGTAGTAGTGTCGCCCAGGATTCGCGGCCGTCTGTGATGTCCTACGTCTAACCACCGTGTTGCAATTTGGGCAAATCACCGTGGGTGCCCATGAAGACGTGTTGAGCTGACTCATTGCCTAGTCTGGGGGAGTGAGCACGAAAGAAAACTACACAGATTGGGAACAACTAACTCAGGAGGTGACTGATAACAAGGCAAGGGAGTATGTGAGGGATGGCTCCGTTTTATAGGCTGTGTGGGGGGGCAGCCTCACGCACAAAGACCACAGACAACACAAACTAGACACGCACATAAAGGGGCAGTGAGCAGACAAAAAGGGGCACCTTTGCTCAGTGACATGCCAAAAGAGGGCAGCTTTGCCCAGTGAGATGACAAAAGAGGGCAGCTTTGCCTAGTGACATGACCAAAGAGGCCAGTTTTGCTCAGTGAGATGACAAAAAATAATAGCTTTGCCCAGTGACATCATAAAACGGGGCAGCTGTGCTCAGTGAGAAGACAAAAGATGCCTGCTTTGCTCAGTCACAACACAAAACAACGCATACATTGCACATACATAAAATATAGCAAGTACTACAACCATCAACACACCAACGACGGTAAACATGGAGGGTACATAACCAATACCAAAAAATGCAACATAGTGCAGCTTTGCTCAGTGACATAACAACAGAGTACAGCTTTGCGCAGAGATGGGACAAAAGAGGGATGTACAGACATGACAAAAGCGTTAGCTTTGCTCAATGAGAGGTCGGCTTTGCTCAGTGAGATGACAAATGACAAAAGATGATAAAAGATTCCAGTTTTGTTCCGTGAGATGACAAAAGAGAACAGTTTTGCCCAGTGACATCATAAAACGGGCCAGCTTTGCTCAGTGAGAAGACAAAAGATGCCAGCTTTGCTCAGTGACATGACAACACGAAACAACACATACATTGGCCGTACATAACATATAGCAAGTACTACAGCCATCAACACACCAACGAACACAACAACTAAAACACAACACAACCATACACCTTGTTACCTACATGCCAAACAGTCTCGTGGCACCCACATGGAGAATTGCTGAGGGGGTCGCCTCGGACGTGGCTCGCCGTCCTGGTAGTGGCACGCACATATGCAGCTCGGATTCGCGCAGCAACATGTGGGATCATAAGAGCTTTCTATGTTCACGACCTCCTCGTTACCCCTCTCGCGTCGTATCTGTTGGCGGAGGTCGTTGTTCGCCTCATTGAGAGTCTCGATTCGGTCCTACAACTCCAATACTCGATCCCATAATGTATCCACATAACGGCAAATATACCATTCATGAGGAGGGTCGATCCAGCGGGAGAAGTCGCATTTCGCCATCCGCGGGGCATGACGGTAAACATGGAGGATCCATAACCAATAACAAAAAATGTACTATTAGTAATTTGTACCCTGGAGCATGGGCATCGGAAGAAACGGCGTCCGCCATCGAACGGGCCATCCAGGGCCTGCACGACCGCGTACTCATTGTGTCTGCATTTTGGCCACACTGGTTGAGCACGCCGGCTTGGTATCAAGCGGTACTGTGGACCAAAGATCTCCCTCCTTTCGAAGGGAAGGTCTTCCTTCGGTGACCCAAAATTGACTGGCCCCTCAGCTTCCGACATGGTTTGTTCCAGCACGAAAGAGAGGGTACTTCTTTGTTCGATTTACACGGTTCTCTGTCTACAAAGTGCTGGGATCCCAACCGTGCTATTTATACCAAACGAGGGACATGACGAAACGTGCCAGGTTTGCTCAGTGAGATGATAAAAGATGGCAGCTTTGCGCAGTGACATGACGAAGCGGGGCAGCTTTTCTCAGTGGGATGACAAAAGATGCCAGCTTTGGGCAGTGACATTACTAAAGAGGACAGCTGTGCTCCGTGACATGACAAAAAGAGGACAACTTTGCTCAGTGAGATGACAACACAGGACAGCTTTGCTCAGAGACATGACAAAACGGCGCCTTTTTGCAGTAGTCTCGCAGCACTCCCATCTTTACTCACTGCTACGACCACGCGGACCAGCTTTACACGTACGAGTAGAGATAAAGCGGACCTTATAAATTGGTGTGCATTCCATTTCGCAGCGAACATTGCACATGCAAACCCCATACTACACCGCGCTTCCCTCACCCAACCGGGATGGACAAAGGCAAGAAGAAGCAATGTGACAAGATGGTGAAGGATTGGGAGGAGACCCATGACATGACCAAAGATGTCAGCTTTTGCTCAGTGACATGACCAAAGATATCAGCTTTTGCTCAGTGAGATGACAAAATAAGCCAGCTTTGCTCAGTGAAAAGCCTTCATAGGGACTGTTTCCTGCAAACGACTGAAAAGGCTACGTTGTACCTAATGCATTGAATGGTCCAAGCTCTGAATTTATTACGAGACTACAGGCTCTGAAAAGCCTTCGTAGGGACATTTATTGCTACACTATGCCCACTGCACCAGATAACCTGCCTACATAAAGGCCTCCTATGTCTTCCATACCACATCTCCTCCTCAAGCCATCACAATACTACTACACAACAATGTCTTCCTGGAGGTCCGACCCATTTGGAGTGCCGGAGTGGCATGAGCGCCCGAAGTGCCATTGCGGCTTTAGGACGATGTTGTGCGTCTGGACGGATCGAGTACAACGAGCCAAATACGACCGTAGGTTCTTCAAGTGTCCAGATCTGGATGATGATTTCATGGTAACGACGACAACTAAATCATTTGTTTCTCGTTATCGTTTTTCAACTTGATCCATGACATCTACCACGCCACACATAGCCTTGCGAGTTCATCGAATGGGTGGATCGGGTGCCGCCGGCATGGCCACGGAACCGGCCAATGGAGGTGGAAAACAAAGGACAATACTTTGTCAAGATGACTCAGGCTCGCGAGGTTGAACGACAGATGCAGCTTGAGCAAGAGCGCCGCGTGAGGGTGGACCAAATCCGTCTGAAGGGCAAGGAGGATGAGCTGCAAAGGAGGCGGGAGCAGTTAAGTTTGCGTGAAGCAGCCATCAAGCGGCAGGAGGAAGAGATTCAAGCTCGTGAGGCAGCTCTTAAGACCAAGAGTGACAGGAAGAAGGATGCAGCGGAGCCATCTTCAGGGCGTGAGAAAAAGGGGGAAACAACCACGCTACACCCAGTAGACAAAATGTAATAGACTCAGCAAATTATATTCCCTAAGGCATGTTAGGACTAGTGGTGGAGTTCTGAACATTAGAAGTACAGAGTTCCACACATGCCACTGGTCATATCACTTACCACTTTATGTATCGACCGTTCTACGGTCAATCGTTCCTAAAAAAATTTACCCAAATTTTTTATGCATTTACAACTTACATTGAACATAAACTTCTATTACAACTTTATCTGATTTTTACGCAGTTTATAACTACAAAATTGACAAAACATACAAAAATCACGCGGATTGCAAACCCTAAAAACATACCAAACCCTAAAAGTCACTTACCACTTTATATATCGATCGTTCTACGCACAATCGTTCCTAAAAAAATTTTACCAAAATTTTTTATGCATCTACAACATATAATCAACATAAACTTGTTTTACAATTTTTTCATATTTTTTTCTGATTCACAACTACAAATTTAACAAAACTTATAATCATTACAGTTCCTGCACTCATTCCCACGTGTTCAATATCACTTTTCTTCATTTCGTCCAACTGTTCATATCACATTTGTGCTCAAAAAATTTTTCTTTAAATTGCTTCCAATAAAACTACATACCATGATCGAAATTTGTTATTGTCACTTGAACACATTTTTCACGGTCAGCAATATATGAAAATCACAAAAACACTAATCGTTACTTCACACAAATTTCGTTCGTACTGTACCAACCAATATTTTTAATTTTTAAAATTGCACAAAAAATTACACAAGCAGTAAAGTGGACTCCACTTCAAATTCATATTTTTTCACACATCATTTCATATATACACATAAATTTTTATTATAAAAAATAACTTTACAAATGCATAAATATATATACACCTAAATTAAAACAGTAAACCCTATAATTCTACACCCTAGCACAGATGAATCATGCGGTCGGAGCGGCGAACGTGCGGTCGGGCGGTAGACGTGCGGTCGGAGCGGTAGACGTGCGGTCGGACCGGCGAACGTGCGGTCGGGAGGGCGAACTCGCGCTCAGCGCGGCGGCAGGCGGGGTCGTGCGGTCTTTTACCGCACGACCCGTGAACAATGCGGTCGTGTGGTACCAGACCGCACGACCGGGACACGTGTCACGCTCTCGTAAACGCGCGGTGAGGAGGGGTCCAAATCTGAAATTTTTTTCATTTGGGGGCCAAAAATGGAAATTCAGTTGCTCATGGTCCAACAGTGTCCAAATTTCGAGCCAAGCAAGGCCTCTCCTAGCCGGAGCCTTCACGTGCGGTTCAATTCCATGGACGACGAGCCTTCTCCTACCCCCGGTTCAGGCTCGGCGCACGACAAGTTGGAGGGGATGGTATCTGTGATCTCCATCCAAAAAGGGTGAAGATGGCCTGTTCCGTTATTAGTGTGGCTACGGAGGAGAACTGAGTCGATCGTCTAAGCAATAATTTCGGATTGGTAGTTAATTCGAGGGGCCAGTTTTTGTCACGACGCACGTAACGATCGCAACTCTACGCACACGACGCACGTACGTATCGTTGCAACTCCACGTTTTCCCATGCAATAATACGTTCGAGACGTCCAGTCCCGCCGGATACATCCTTTTTTTTAAGTTATAACTTATGATTTATGGCTGTGTTGATGGTTTTTACGTCTAACATAATTATTTATGTGAACAAATCAGATACATATAATCCGCTTCAAAAAGATTATCCTAATAAACCGCTTCAAAACAACGACGAAGAAATCATCTTGGTTATTTGTTCGAGAGAAACTATAAACTGAAAAGAACAGACTTTATTGCATGAATTGAAACAAACCCACACGATCCCGATCCGGTCCAACCATGAGGCCCCCACCCACCCCAGCTATCATTGCCACTGCAATGAGTGGGCCCCACCCCCACAGTCGACTGGATCAAATCCAAAGATCTCTCCATCCACTCAGGCGGTTTCGACCACTAAAGTACTTCCATTGACACCTCGGCCCCAATAGCGGACCAAAAATAAAAATTTAGGAAGGGATCTAATGAGACTTGCTCACTGATTTACCGAATATTGACTTGCCTTGAGTAGACCTTGCAGCACTTGACCGAGCACCTCTGCTAGAGCCTTGAGCAGGTCCTACAGCTCAAAGAACCTGCCTCGATAGTCGTGCACAAACATCAGCCGCCCCTGCCTTTGCCTCCTTTTGTGTCATGTTGCCCTAGCAGTCGTCGCATCCGCCATCGCGGGCAGCCACAATGACACCTCGCGACATGACATGTAGATCCATGCAATCGTCCTTCGCCGGTGGTGGATCCATCTTCCGTATGGAGGGCTTTGTCGACATGGCCGAGTCGAAGTTCTTGGTGTTGTACTCCCACTGCCGCTACAAGCAGAGCCTCAAGAGCAGGAAGCGCCACCGCCACCTCCCACCATGCTCAACACCCCTCCCCGTGATGACAACTGGCTAAAAGGAACATGCATTGTGCAGTGTGGTGAGCACATACACCTATTTGTATTAGACATCTACTTAACCAAGATTGTAACGCTACTATTTAGCCAATAAAGCTCTCTCTATTCTTGAAAAAAAAAGAAAGGAAAGATGGTAGTATTTCTAGAGTGTCCCTGGGTGGTCCTCCCATAATTCAAGGGTATTTAATTGAATACCTAAAAGTTTTGGCAAAAAATCACTATATACAATATATATATATATATATAAGTTGGATCAAATTCGTCCTGTTCATACCCAGTTAGCCAAAATTGGCACTGGATCCTTTTGGCCTATTTTCCTTTCCAGGCCCAAATTGGCACTAGACACTAGCCCTGGTCTACTGTTGTGATTCACATGACACACGGTAAAAACTCTAGCTCTCACCCAATCTCTCATCTCTAATTCTCTCTGTCTGGTGGCGTAGAAGGCTTCTGGTCTTCTGGACTTCTAGATGCAGGACTCAGGAGACTACGTAGGAGCGTTGGAGCTGCTTTCTCGCAAGTCACAAGTTGTCTCGCCATTATCGCTCGTCGACGCGGCGCAACCATGTAGGTTTGTCCTCCCCGACTTGGAGACCCCCATGGCGGCATGGCCCCATATTCTTAATCCAGTAATCCCTCCATCTTCTTCTCCTCCCCCCGGTGATCTCCGATTTAAAGTCGTGAGTTGTATTTTACTTAAAAAAGTGAGGCATCTATAACGATTCTAAAGTTTTTGCATAGTAGTTGATTATATTCTGATGATTGATTTATCAATTATTTAGAAACTATGCAAATGTTGTCAAGTCTTTCTTGTAGCTTGATGTGTTGGACATTTGGATGATTTATTCCCCTTTGGTATCCGGCTGTCTGATCCATATTTTGTATATTAATTTAGGTAACATTGCTTAAGTTACTTAGCTAGAAACCGTTCAGCAAAGTATGTTCATGATAAAAGCACTTTTGAACATCTGCTTACTGAACATAAAAATCTGATAAAGAGAATTGCCTTTTCACTTAATTAAAGCATCTCATTGTGATTGTACAACTCTATTGTATAATAATTTGACTCAGGATAGTAGTTCCAGGGAAACAGTTCACCAGTCATCACGGTTAAAACTATTAGCCTTTATGAGTTTTGTGTGCTTGTCTGCATGACAGTACAGGTTATGTTTATGTAGTAATTCTAAAGGTTTGGTTCTCTATGTGAAATGGGCTATAATTCAATACCTGTTGCTTAGGATCTTATGCTGCTTTAATTTTTAATTATTTTGCAATTTCTTTATATTATTTGAGATGTTGTCTCTAGTATGAATAATTGTACTTTAATTTTCGCTATTGTGGACCTTTATGTTTTCTATTGAATAATATTTTTGTAATTTTGAATGCTCATTCTGGAATTGCTAGATTTGTCACTGAGTGTCTCCTCAACGTCACAGGCCAAAATGAGCTAAGGTCATGCTAATCTAGCCTATTGATCGGCTAACCTGGTCGTCCTGTCCCGAGTAGGCCCTCGTAGCTCTGTTTTTGCCAAGCCATGCGACGGCCTCCTCCTCTCCTTGGGGAGACCGCTCGGCCATCTGTGGCATCTGAGCTCGTGTTCCAGAACTGGCACGCTGGCTCGGCCCAATGCGCTTGCACGGAAGGGATTATGGCTCGTGGTTTCCTCAGCTGGGCCATGGGGTGCGTTCTTTTGAACCCGCGCAATTACAGACCTGTCCAACTACAGGACGTGTATATATCCACCGAAATTATATGTAAATATCTTTTTAAAAACTATTACTATTTATCAACTAAAGTCAATAATCATCGACCAAATCCAACCAAAGCCTGAAAACCTTCCATTCTCGGCTCGGCTCGGCTCGCTTTAACTAGGTAACGCCATTGCTAAATATTTTCCGCCGACCACTACGCAAAATACCATCCCTGCCCCTGCCTGTGCTCCGGCTACCGCCGCGCGGTCGTGGGGCAAGATGGTAAAAGCATCACTTGGAGCGTTGCCCGGGTGGCGTTATCTGGTTGCGAGCGGCAGCTGCGTCGTCCACACTCCACACTGCCATTCCCACCACCTCACGAGCTCCCGCTCTCAACTCCGAGGAGTGAGGTGGGAGGGATGACGAACGGAGGAGGAGGGGGAGGGGGGACGAGGGTACCGACGTGGAGGGAGCGGGAGAACAACCGGCGGCGGCGGGCGATTGCAGCCAAGATCTACGCGGGGCTGCGGGCCTACGGCAGCTACGACCTCCCCAAGCACTGCGACAACAACGAGGTGCTCAAGGCGCTCTGCCACGAGGCCGGATGGACCGTTCAGCCCGACGGCACCACCTACCGCAAGGTCGGCCGTTCCTTCTCCTCCTCTGCTCCCTTCTGTCTGATTGCTCTGATTTGCTTTGCTTTGGATTTTTGACTCCTTGAGCGCGATCGTTCCTTGTGGAATTGTGGAGCGATTCGGTTCGCTTCGATTGTTTGCATGCTGGACTGAGCGATTTACTGTGGAATTTTCGGACGGATTACGCCATAGATTTCTTGTCTTGCTCTGCTTTGTATTGCAGAGTTACAAGTCGGCTTTCTTTTCTTTTAATTCTTCTTTCTCGTTATCTATAATTGCCTTTTGGCTTTTGGGGTGGGTTGTGAAATGCGATGCCATGCGCGTGCAGGCGTGCTCTGCTCAGGTCCCTAGCTAAAGCTTCTCTCTTTCCGTTTCTTCCGAGATTGGAGGAAGGAATTCTCCTCTTGTACATGTGGGACATGACAAGGGGAATAAAGCTTCCCTATCCCCTTCTTCCTATTCCCCTCCCTATTCCCTCAATCTAAACCATTCATATCTCATCCAATGACTAGGATTTTTTTATATTTTCACCATTTGCCCATCCATAAAAAATAATAAAAATATATAGAAAAAATAAAATTTATTTTTTTATTATAATTTTTTACAAAAAAAATAAAATTATAATTTCTGTAAAAAATTTGTAATAAAAAATAAATTTTATTTTTTCCTGTATTTTTTATTATTTTTGATAGATGGGTAAATGGTGAAAATATAAAAAAAATCTTAGCCATTGGATGAGATATGAGTGGTTTAGATTAAGGGAATAGGGAGGGGAATAGGGAGAAGGGGATAGGGAAGCTTTATTCGACAAGGGCACACGCGCAGTGCATCACGTAGGTGGTTAATTGTTCTGGTGAAGAAGCTACCTACTAATGTACACCAAACGTTTCTTGTTTTGTTGCTACTGTTCTCTACTCGAGAGCTTCTTCTTCTTCTTCTTCTTCTTCTTCTTCTTTATTTCAGTTTCCTTTTCTCATTTGTTTGTTAATTGAAGATTGAATATCCAATGCTATGCCTAGTTCTTTAGGAAGATCTAGTGTCTTTTTAGGCATGAAAGATGTAGTCCAGTCTACTAAAGCTCCCCACTTTATATTCCCCCGTTGTCTTAACAAAACGAAGAGAACAGTGGTGCTTTATTTTTATTTTTTTTGTAGACTTTGTTAGATGCTCTGTGGTCCGAGCAATGTAATATAATGCATGAAATCTACCTGTCAGAACAATTTCTTGTTACCAATTGGGTGCTTCTTGAATTATGTACTCTTTTTAGGGGATTACAACATTGTTTAGTTGACAGCTTGGTTGATAAATGGGAAAAAAAAGTTGCAACGTTCCTTATTTTCCTTGAAAAGAAATGAACGATGGAATGTGGTTTCCACGCTTCAGCAACTCTAGAATTAGGTCACCAAACGTGCCATTTTAAACTAATAAGGTGTCAAGACAAATTGCCAGGCGATGGCCTTTCTGTTTTGTCAAAGTAAGCATCTTTCCACGCCCATTTGCCCTGTTTTGTCCTAGAAACTCTTAAGTTCCTTGCATGCACTATTTCTAGGTTCCTCACAATCTTGCAGTCTCATCTCATGCTTCATTAAGTAATTTTTTTTAGCTGCTTATTCCTATGCCTGGACAGTAGTAGTTCATGTGACAAAAAGGACTGGTAAAGAGCCAATTATGGAGACAAATGTTAGTGGCATGGTCATAGGAAGGTAGATATGGGCATGACCGAATATTACACGAAAGAAAGCTAAGGCTGTCAAAGAAGAAGACTTTGATATCAGAAAACCACTTTGCAATACAAAATGACATTCTACACAAGTGTGTCTTCTTTCTTTTATTGCAAGGTTCAATACCCTTATTGGGTGTGTATAGGTATCACCCGGATGTTTTATTCCTAACAATCATCTAAATTTCGGACCGTTGGATTAGAGATCCAACGACCTCTTATTTTTGGAGGGGGGAGATTTTTTTTTGAGGGGGCAGGGAGAATTCGTGACCGTTGGATCTCTAATCCAATAGTCACAAATTTAGATGATAGTTAGAAAGAAAACATCCGGATGATATTTATCAATACCCTTATTGCAATCAGCTTTGAAAAGCAGTATTTCCTGTACGTTTAAGGCTGATGCAGGGTATTTTTACCTTATTGAATTATGTCATTGCAACCATTTGGCATCATGACCGTTGTTCTTTAAATAAAAATTTAATCCTCTCCCTCACAACAAAAACAGAGGTACAATTTCTGGCCATAATCTGTGCAGCCTAAATTCTGACGCAGTGAATTTCAGTAAGAATTTGCTTGACTACTCTAAGTAGTTTCATGTCCCTTATAGTTTTCTTTTACATTGAATCATGAGTTGATTCTCTTATCCCTGGTAATTATACATTTAACTTACTTTCTATAAGCATATCATTTTGTGCTTTATAATTGCTAATTTCACACAAATGTCACAACTTCTTGATTATCAAATATGATTTTCTAATCTCAAGTCTGTTCATCTGCGTTTCAGGGATGCAAGCCTCCAGCAGCAGGTGGCATTGATCCGATCGGCCGGTCGGCTTCGCCGAGCCCCTGCTCGTCGTACCAGCAGAGCCCGCGGGCCTCATACAACCCGAGCCCAGCGTCGTCCTCCTTCCCCAGCTCCGGCTCCTCGTCGCAGATCACGCTCGGCGGGAGCAGCAGCTTCTTCGGGAGCGTCGAGGGCGGCTCTCTCATCCCATGTCTGAGGAACCTCTCCTCCTCCGGCAGCTCCCAATTCGCGGCCTCCAAGTTGCCGGTCCACCACCACCATCCCTACTTCAACGGCGGCTCCATCAGCGCACCGGTGACGCCGCCGTCGGGCTCGCCGCCGCGCACGCCCCGCCTCAAGACCGGCGGCTGGGAGCACCCCGGCCATGTCCTGCCGCCGTGGGCGCCCGGTGCCAGCTACGCCTCCCTGCCCAACTCCACGCCGCCGAGCCCCGGCCACAAGGTCGCTCCTGACCCGGCATGGCTTGCCGGGTTCCAGATATCCTCTGCCGGTCCGTCTTCTCCGACGTACAGCCTCGTGGCTCCGAACAACCCATTTGGAATTTTCAACGAGGTGGCTGCCAGCTCGTCAAGAATGTGTACCCCGGGGCAGAGCGGGACGTGCTCGCCGGTCATCGGTGGCGCGCCGATGGTCCATGGCGATGTCGAGATGATCGACGGAGCAGGGCATGAGTTCGCGTTTGGGAGCGGCGGCGATGGCGGCGACAAGATGCAGGGGCTGGTGAAGGCGTGGGAGGGCGAGCAAATCCATGAGGAAGTCGGCTCTGACGAGCTGGAGCTCACCCTTGGGAGCTCGAGGACTCGTGCAGATCACCCATGATAGAGGAGAGATGGAAGCTTCAGAAAAAAAAAATCATCAGACGTTTTTTTGGCGGACTGTTATACCATCATCCTCTTTCAAGGGTCTGAACTTACTTCAGTTTATGCAGATCGTCGTGAACTTTAGCCTTTTTCTCTCTTTTTTTTTCTCTCTTTTATTTGAAGAAATCGAAAGAAAACATGGCAAGGGAGTGTGTTCTGGATTGTCAGGCAGTTGGGTTAGAATCAGAAAATCAGTTAACTTGAGCTGAAGGTGTCAATTAATTTAGAGTATTGCTATACAACATTCGACTATTTTTAAAGATAAAAACAGTCAGATTGATCTGGGACGTTAGATCTCCATCCAACGAATCACTACAAGAGATGGGGCCTTCTATGACAGTTTTCGAATGACAGAGCACTTATCTGTCACAAACAGGTTTTGTTTATGACAATTGTTCATGGGATGACAAGCGTTTATGATCAAGCTGTGCCTTTGTCATAAACAGTCAGTTGACAACACCATAGTATGCTTTGCATGGGCTTTGTGACGATAAATCGTGACAATAGTGAATCATCATAAAATATAAAACCATTATATATTTTTTAAAAATGCCTTGTTATCCTATGTGGTTGTGGGTCCCACGCCAGCGTGGCTGTCTCCACGCGATTGACTGCCTCGCCCTCTCTCTCCCTCACCGACGGAGCCGCTGCCTCCCACGGCCCCCTTCGTTGTTGGCGGCCTCCGTGGTTCCCCCTCGTCTCCCTCTACCTCCGGTCCGCCTCAGCTAGCCCCGTCGCCTCCACGGGTCCACCTAGCGCTGTGCTCCCTAGTACCGCTCCGCCGTCAAGCATTCGAGCCGTGAGGGCGCCTTCGTTGGATCCAGTTGTCCCCTTCGTGGCAAGGCGGCGGCCGAGCCAGCTGAGCGCGCGGAAGGCCCGTTGAGGGGCGGCCATGCTGAGCGCGAGGCGCCGGTGGCAACCGTGGGAATCCTCCCTCCTTACCCTATTTTTGTTCCCTTCTTCTAAGGCCAAGATCCAGAAGGTGTCCTCTCCGCAAGGTCCTCTCCAGATCTGATCTACGATCCACAAGGTCAGTTGTACCTCTGACCTGATTTTTTACCCATCTGTTTGTAGTCATCTAATTGTGTTTGTTTGGCTCAGAACTTGAATAATCAGTGTCCAGTTCATGTTTGCTCCCCACCTATATCAAATTGTGGAAGACTTTGTAGGGTGGCAGCACTAATTTTCCCTCTAAGCAATATGGTCCTGGTGGGATAACAATCTTCTCTTTATGCATGCCATCCATGCCTCGGCCTATTAGTCAATTGTACAACAAAAAAAATTAAACAATTAACATGTATATATGGCTAAGGAATTATTCAGTAGTGTTCCTATCAGTCAATCAACATGTATACATATGGCAATTTTTTTATCTTACGCTTGAACGAATTCTGAAATTTTTTTCAATGTGCTGCTATAACTCTATAAACATGGAAGTATGTACTATTGTGTAGCTATTGGTCAGTGGTCACCAATGGTAGCTGCTGATCCATACATGCTAATAATATGTTGATGTCATTCATATGCACATCAATGGTAGTATTGAATCACTTTTTGGTTCAGAGCAAATTAATTTTTGCACTGTTGTATAATTCGTAGTATTGATCCATCATTTTTGTGCTTTAGCACATAAGTCTTGTGATAGTTCATATGTTAACCACTTGTATTTTTGTTTTAAAGTGCCATATAGATTAGAAGAACTTTTGCAGAGTCTCTTAGTTTTTTAAGACTATAAAGTTACCAAATAATATACTCCAAAATTTTTAAAAGTGAATCCTGGAATTTATAGTTCTATAGTTTAGTTATTTCATTCATAGCTAATGGTTGCAGTCTGAGCGCATTTTATTAACTGAAATACTAAATTGCACTTTTCTTTCAATCATTCAACTAGGAAAACCCACCACAAGATGACCCCCCCTTTTGCAACGCATATATGCGTTGCTAAAAGTCCATATATGCGTTGGTGGGGTCTATACCAACGCATTTATTATGCGTTGCCAGAAGTGGCGTTGCAAGGGTTTGTTGCAACACTTACATATGCGTTGGTAACACCTACAAATAACCGTTGCAAAGTTGCAACGGATATTAATGGGCTATGGCAACGCTTATATGTGTTTGTACCAATCCGGACGAATGACTACTATAGTTCGTAGCAACATATAGATTTGGATTGCTGCAACGCCTATATGCGTAGCTAGGAATAAACCATCAATAAACAATATTGGAAATTATTTCAATTTGGAGCCAAATAAAGAGATAATGCATATGCAATTTAATTGGGAAATTAGAGACCATCTCACACATGAGAAATAACAACAGTAAGCCATATATTAAAAGCAATTTTTGCATTACAATAAGTACCATCCACGTAATCCATAGAATAATTTTTTTGTTCAGAACACATGTTCATATGGGAATAAAATATAAAACACAAAGAAGTCCTATAGAATGCCACCAGCCGTCCAGCCCTCCATTCTCATATTCAGTCTATCCCATCCATTTATCTTCTCGATCTACAATGAAAATTGGAGTATGTTAATGCGACATTTAGGATAAATAAAATTTTATGGGGCAACAGGATAACACCATACAAAAGTTGAAGGCCACGCTATAGAAGCTCCAGATACATCTCCAATAACCTTGTAATTCTTGTATGGTCGTACCAATGGTTCATCTTGTGTCAATGGAATACTAACACGCACCATCCAAAATTCTTTGCCTAGCTGAACACCCTCAATTTTCTGTGTTGGATCACAACTTACTACTGTACCAAAGGCAACATCCTTATTTTGATTTTTCATGCTCTTTAAAAATACTTTTGTGCCAACCTAGTTCACATATAAAAGTGTGTGAATAAATAAGTATACAATGGAAACATAGTACAAACATTAATTAGACACTCATACCGTCACTGAATTGGCAGCCAGCGAATTTGTAGTACCACGCTGATATTTCTGCAAAATTATATTACGTGGAATATTAGTTTGTAGTTAAATGAATTGTTAGGAAATAGGAAATAGAAATTCTTTTTGGAAGATGTGTCTTATACACTAGCAAGTACAGCTGCACTAGCTCCTGTTGACATCTTCTTATTCTGGAGCAGATAAAAAGTCACTGCAGGTTAGCTAATAATTTGAAATTTGCATATAACATCAATATATTGCTAAGAGATTATTTACCTGGTAATAAGATGCTTCATGATTTGAGCAATTGGAAGATGTTTCCTGGTCCACAACCTGTAATATATGCTAGTTTGATTACAACACTCTGGTCATCAATTTGATAAACTTCATAACAAAAGAAATGACACTGATCACCTTGGCTGTAGTATACTTGTTTTTGTCCAATCTTATATCATTTTGGTTTGATTTGGCCTATAATAAAATCATAAATAGTAGTCAATTTGTGCAAAGTGTATGGGTTGCTAGAAATAAGTATATGAATTAACCTTATGTGCAGCAGAAACTCTATTGGCTTGTAGTAATTTTTCATGACGGGCATTAGCTTCCTTGCTCTTCGGTTAGATACAACAAACAATCACAATAGGTGACTTTCAGTACTATACAATGGTAACAAAATAAAATTGAATTATTGAACCATAAATCTAGTATAAATGAATTTGCATGTTATATAATGTCAAGATGTACTAAAATCTCTTTGTTCTAGAATGACACACAAGTCAGGAGATTTAAAAGCAATAGATGTAGCATTGGTATCTACAAATAATACAAACATAATGAATTGCTTTTCATCCATGTTAAGTTATGTGCACTAACCTTATCTTCAGTAGAATAATATTTGTAGTGTGGCTGCTCAGCATTAGTAGTTTGCTCCCTCTGTAATGGAAAAGAATAACTTAATATTTTTGACACAAATCTGGTTTGAAAATCATGCCCATTCAATCATACCGTTACACAATTCAATTGATCAACCATGCTAAATTCTTCACTTCGAGGGTCACTATATACTCGCTATTGATAGACAAAAGATAATGCATTAGAATTAGTTATTCAAAAAATAATTTTACAGAAAAGATTATGTTTTGTTAATGCTCCATGGAGATACATACTTTTCGTTTCGAATTTGGCAGATCAGTGGAAAAGCCATCTTTAAGTGTAGACAATGGATCATCTAAACATTCCTGTGACAAGAAATCAAAATTTTAGTACAGAAAATGCTTACTGTAGAAGTTCTGTAAATTTACCTGTTGGATTTGTCTTTGTTCCAAGATTCTTGTCTTCTGTTGCAATTCTAGTATTGTAGCATCTTGATTCTGGACATGACGTACAAACTTTTCCATTTGAAGTCTTAGAGATACAACATCTTCACTCGATTTGTCATCCAACGAAGTCATATTTATATTCTTGAGGCGCTTTGAAGCTGACAGGTCGAAAACTTGATTAGGATTTGGAACAAGTCCCAAGCCATGTACATGACTAGGCTTCTCTTCTCCTAGTATTCTATTTAGTGCATCTCCTCTCCATGCAACCTTTCCTTGACTAGTGTCTGCTAAATCTGGTTGCTGCACTATGAGTTTCTTCAAATCACCCTGCACATAGCCATAATATGAATTAAATAAATTTGTAAAGGTAGTCAAATAAAAAAACAAAGTTGAGCATTCATAATTAAATTACCACATGTGCATTGTGTCCTTCTCGCTTTTAGTCTGGTGTGTATGAATATACAAAACAGCCCTGTGAGGGTATTTCTTTTCAGGATCTTTTTCCTTCTGTTGAACATGAAAATTAATATCAAGGACATGATAATCATTGTATCACATATATGGATGCAGCAAGAGGTGTACACACAATTAGAGTGGTAAAAATATTACCAACTCCTCTCTGTTTCGAGCAAAACTCTTTGTTCCAGCTATATGGGTTGACTTCTTCTTTGTACAGTTTATCCTATTTGTCTCGCTTATATCCTATCCCAAAATAACGAAACAAAGAAAATCATTTAAGTTATGCAAAATTTTTGGAAAATTTAGTATGCATGAGAACCACATAAATCCAACAATACGTAGCTACCTGTGCTTTCTGGGTCATCCAGTTATTGACAAGTGCAACCCACTGATCATCAATTACACCGGCTGGAACATTGTTGCAATTAGCTTCCATGCTCTTGTGCACATCAAAATAAATTGATTTTAGATTTGACTTGTGTTGCCTCCATCTCTCTCCAATGGTTCGCAGTATCCATTTTTCCATGCGAGAAGGGTAAAGGAATCTCATCTGCACACCAATAGCAGAAGGCATATGGTTAAAACTATAAGTTAGATATTAAAATTTAGCGAACAATATTATAGAATGACCACCAGAATTGCATACCTTTACTTGCTTAAGTATATCCTTCTTATTTTTTTCTTCGTTGGTGTTTCTTTCTTTCTTTCCTATTAGAAGTCTCCAGTCCTTGTAGCTCAAGCTACACAAGCACCCATTCCTAGCTACCATGCCAAGAAATTTTCCTAGAAATCCAGCTTCTACTCCAATTGGCTGATCAAGTTCATTACATGCAACCACAATTCTATGACCTCTAGGAAGGTTCCAAATGTCTTTCAGTTTGGTCCTCCCACGCTTTACTCTACCTTCAGTTTCATCTATCCAATGGTACATTGCAAAAAGTAAATATTCACTGATAGAAAAATTGCAGGAAATCAGTTTATGTTAATTAAGATATTGTAGGTTATGAGTTACCTTGGACATTAACCTCAGTACGATCATCACTGTCAATCTGGTCTCCTCCAGCACTAGTATGAACTTCAAATGCTGCAACATTTTGTTGAGGGCTCTCTTGCCTAATATCTTGCTCTAACATATATTCATCATTACTTTGAATTGTGCGCTTTCTTGTAGACCTCACCATGTCGACTGCACAACATCATCAAGGATAGTTGAGTGAAATTATACAAGTTTTCAGAGTCAAGAAATCCCTTGTCAAAGAAGGCATCATATTATACCAAGAAGGCTGTGATTTGCAAAAGATACTTAAAAATAAAACTACTGTACAGGGAAGTCGTCAGAAGTGGTTTGCAATATTATAACCAAAAGAGGATTAAGCAACGTGCTGCTCAATGAAATACAACAATTATTATATTGAAATCAAGATATTTCAAAGGTAATGAGTGTATTTATCCAAGCCATCTTAATGACACTGAAATATAGTAACAAAATGGGTCGAAAGTAAAACAGTGAATCAATTCAATATTACGATAAATGGTCTTTTAACTGATGGACTCTGGCTTTCCACTCCATAATGATAACACAAAACACAATTACAGGTGAGATCCCATCCAGTACTGCAATTTGGTAATTTTTTTTATTCCAAAGCGGCCACCATACGTCCACTTTCGGTGAAGTGGGCTTTAGTTCAGGGTTCTATCCTCAGTGTCATCTGAAGTTCTGAATCACATAATCCTACAACAGGCAGAAGAAAATTTACATGCTTGCCAAGCTCAGGCTGTTCCCAGGTGGGTTACCCATTGACCATCACGAGCAACTGCCATCTAGGACTTTATATTTCCAGCATTTAAGCTTACGCAAACCATCAACACTGCCAAGCTGTATGTAAAGACCTACTAGGGCCACTTGGAATATGCAGCCCTCTGGCGCACTCAAGGTAGATCTAAGGCTTCCCAACACCGTTCCAGGACTGTGGAGTTAGTGTTCATGTGGATGTCCATACCCCAAGATTGACGCCTATTAAGGGACTGTGTGTATAAATAATTACTTATTAGTAATGCCGTATCCCACCAAAAGCTGTCGGAAGATTTGCATAGAAGAAACAAAAACATTTGTAGATTAAAGTTTTACAAGAACATGAAAAAATGACACTGACATATTATAGTCCACAGCATGGTTCGAACTTCAAACAGAATCGCCTAAATATCTTGCAGCCATTATTAAGGCCAGGCTTTCAGAATCTCCATCAGAATTGATTCCTATACACCGTAAAGATCAGCGCACCCCGCAAATAAAAATGGTCTCCCCAACCGACAAATTTCGCAGAAAAGCATTCTTAGATGCACTTACAACAAATACTCATGATTCAGTGGGAAAATACTAGAAAAATGAACCAAACCTAATCGATTGATGTATGCGAGGACGATCCGTGGCGCCGCCCTGTTGGTCCGGCGATGGGGGAGATGAGGAGTTGTCCGTGGCGTCGCCCGTCCGGCTGCTGCGGATGTGGAGTTGTCCGTGGCGTCGCCCGTCCGGCTGCTGCGGATGTGGAGTTGTCCGTGGCGTCGCCCGTCCGGCTGCTGCGTCGCCCGTCCGGCTGCGGCGTCGCTCGGATGGTTTTTCCTATCTCAGTCGCTCTGTTATGATCCCACTCCACAGCAGCCAGCAAGGCAGATGCAGCGATGGGAACCCACGATCTGTGAGATGTGGAGCATTGTGTGGAACAAGGAGCTGATGGGATTCAGTTAGCAAAATGATGAAATACTATTTTTGTTACACAGCTCCTCTTTAATCTCTATGGAAGGTGGGGTCACTGTTAGGCACCCCAACTATTACTACGGCTTGCAATTTGTGGCAGCCAAAAAATGGAGAGAAGCAGATTTGCATGAGAAAAAATGGAGGGAAGCCAAAGAAACTGAGGTAAAAAAAGGCGGGAGTTAAAAGGGCAAAAAAAAGAATATGATGATATTATATTACTATTATACCTTGCATTAGAATTGAAGCGAGTCATCAACTAATTAAAGTAATAGAAAATTAAGGGATTTATTGGTCAGTCCAAATATAGTTTTTTAGATGGACTATTTAAGGACATCTCCTATAGTTCCTCTATCTAACCTTTTAGAGTCAAAATTATGGTTTCCTACCCCCGTCCCGTAAAGTAAGTGCTTATATGATTCAAAATCTATCCCACAAAGGAAAAATATTCTAGCTCAGCTTTTCAGATGAATTTATTGGTTTATTAGGATGAAGCTTAGCTTCTCACCTCGTCGGCCGATTTCCCTGATTTACAGTAGGTAGTGAGTACACTGTTTGGCTGTATCAACATATATAAGCGAGCAGTCGTTCTCCGAATGAGCTGAAAATTTCACGCTGGACTCCCACCTGCACCGTTGACACGCCATTGCAATTCGCCGCCATAGTTCATTCTGTACTGCGCATGAGAAATCATGGCAGGTAGTGAGTACACCGTTTGGCTGTATCAACATATACAAGCGAGCAGTCGTTCTCCGAATGAGCTGAAAATTTCACGCTGGACTCCCACCTGCACCGCTGACACGCCATTGCAATTCGCCGCCATAGTTCATTCTGTACTACGCATGAGAAATCATGGAAGGTAGTAAGTACACCGTTTGGCTGTATCAACATATACAAGTGAGCAGTCGTTCTCTGAATGAGCTGAAAATTTCACGCTGGACTCCCACCTGCACCGTTGACACGCCATTGCAATTCGCCGCCATAGTTCATTATGTACTTCGCATGAGAAATCATGGAAGGTAGTGAGTACACCGTTTGGCTGTATCAACATATATAAGCGAGCAGTCGTTCTCCGAATGAGCTGAAAATTTCACGCTGGACTCCCACCTGCACCGCCATTGCAATCCGCCGCCGACACGCCATTGCAATCCGCCGCCATAGTTCATTCTGTACTGCGCATGAGAAATCATGGAAGGTAGTGAGTACACCGTTTGGCTGTATCAACATATACAAGCGAGCAGTCGTTCTCCGAATGAGCTGAAAATTTCACGCTGGACTCCCACCTGCACCGCTGACACGCCATTGCAATTCGCCGCCATAGTTCATTATGTACTTCGCATGAGAAATCATGGAAGGTAGTGAGTACACCGTTTGGCTATGTGAGCCTGTGCAAGTGAGCAATCCTACTCTAAATGAGCTGAAAATTTCACGTGTGACTCCCATCGGTATTGCTGGCATGCCATTGAAATTCGCCGCCGTATCCAATCCTACGTCGAGAAAATCGGGCGACCCCGTATCATCTTGGTATCAGAGCACGGTTTCCTTGGTAGGATTACTTATCCTTATATTAGATTGAATTTTATTTTTTGTTCTTTATTCCCATAGTCCATAAAATAAAAAAAATCCAAACCCTAATTTTTGTATCTGTTATTTTTGTGCTCGTCTGTGCAATCGCTAATTAACAGAGCCTCTAAAAACGTCTTTTGTCCGTCTTTGTTAATTGTTTCGGTGCTAATGCTACATAGTAATTCTTTATTCAAATGTTTTTGTTGCGAGACATTTCAGTTAATGATCGAAAATCAGCAAGATGCCTTTAGTTAATCTAGTGGAAAGAGGTATTTAATATTTGTAGAACTGTATTATATTGCTGTGAAAATTAAGGTGTGTTCTGTCTTGCGTGAGACTTGTTCCACTGACAGTGATCGAGCTCACTATAGTTTTCTTTTGCTGATTTGCTATCCGATTGTATTGTTCGTGCATATGTGTCTGCAAATTACAAGCTTGTTCACAGAGCATGAATATTTTTATGGTCGATGGGCTATACGACTGGGAGAGTAGGTGATATTTTCAGCAGGATGTTGAATGTGTCAAATAACGAGTATTTAAATTAGTGAACACAACAATTTTAATCGTCAATCTAGGGCTTCGTTTGGCAATACAGTGGATTACGATAACCTCATTAAATGGAACCCCCTTCAAATATTTTATCGTTTGGCACAAACTGGGCTGAGAAGCGCTAATGTTTGCCTTGGATTTCAAAACTACTAACCAAATGAGCTAAACAAGAAACCGAGCGTGCAAAATATCAGACGGGCCAGAAATGGTGAATGTTTCTCGTCAACACATTCAGAAATCTTTTTCCCTTTTGGTACACTGAAAGTCAAAAATAATAGCAAAATAGCACGAGATTTATTCGATGAAAAAATGACATAGTATGTACCAGCTACAATGCCCCAGAAATAGCCATAATTTTACACTTTATCACCATTAACTGTATAAGAATGTGTGCTGGTCAACAGCAAGAATGTTCACAATCAACAATCACATTGATCAATGTTTCAACACTGCGGCACTCCACATTCTGGCACGCGGTGGCCCTTTGATCAGGACCTAAACCTGTTCCGAACTATCTCATAGATCACTCGAAGGAAGCTCTTTGATGATTCGTCTTCAGGTAACTGCAGGAGCTTCGCAATTCGTGCATATGAGAACTGGTTCTTTGGGAAAGAATCTTGTGGTATATCTGTCTGAGTCAACAGTAAAACAGTCAAATGCAGGATGTTCCCCCATTCCTCTACAAGAGCATTATCGAAGATGACATTACGAACACAATAAATATCTGATGACAAATTTCTCAACAGATTTTGTATTATCAATGGGTCTACAATAAAACTAGGAGGTAGTGTTCCTAAAACCAGTGCTGGGAAGGACAAAGCTAGGTGGACGGTAAAAGTGACTGGTTGTAATTAGCCCAGTATGAGAGGAGATATTATTAGGGATCTCCTCAGCTAGCAACTTGAATGGAACCAGCAGAAAACCAGCCAGCTTTGGCCAGTTCAAAATGAAACTTGGCGAACATGGCAACATTAATTTTTTATTCCTGCCTTTCAAATAATGTTGTTAAATGTTGAGTTCACATATTTGAATGTAAGAAGTATGAGAAAATCAGGATATATCAGTATAAAAGAATGAAACCTCAAAATAATTGACATAAAAAATATCCCTCCCTAAACAAGCCAGTTCTCAATATTAACAAAATTACATTCCATAGATAGTTCTAGTGAGGAATTGGATTGTACCAAGAATGGCATCATGGGCAAGGATTGCTGCTGCATCACCATCTGTGCCATAGAATTTTGTATAAGAGCAGGTACAATAAGACTTAGTCAGCAGGCTATAGCAAATATAATATCAACCAAATCTTACATGGCAGAGAGAGAAAGGAAGAGAGAGAAGGAAGCTGGCTACTAAATTACAGCTAGCTATAACACGTAAAAATATGCATTTCGCTCTCTTACACGTGGGGCCAAATAGTTATTGTAATAGCTACCTTATTGTATGAACTATTTTTTTGAAGGCTATAGATGAAATGGACAAATGTTATAGTCACTAGTTGGCTATACTATTGCACTTGCTCTAACGCCTGCAAACCCAGGAGAGAAGTCAATTTCAGATTGCTTTACCCTTTTATCCTTTTCTGGTGATTAATTGTTTTGACTGCTGTAACTTTCTATAAATGAATTCAATAAGGTGAGCTGCATGTGCAGCTGCATTAGATATTATCATTTAATCAGAGTATGGTGTCCCAGGAATGTAAAGCTCAGCATACTGGGGGCTTTTCATTCACTTTTTAAATAATCTTAGTAGAACTGTACAATATTGAATGAAGGCAAACATATCTCACCATTAATTTTGGTGAATTACTGGTCTTCTTGATCAGAACTTGTCGTAGCATGTACAATTGTTCCCTCTACATCTTTTCTAGTCCATGAATGAATATCGTGGGCATTATCAAAAAGATCTCCAAGAGTACTGACATGATAAGGTTCACATTCTACATCATTCCATTCTTCTCCCATTTCAAATACATCTCTAGGCTTCATCTTCAACACAATTGACCATCCTGGGTTTATTATGTGGTCTTCAATATAGAACACTTGATCAACTTGATTGGCAAATACAAAAGGTTCATGCTCAATCTTATCACCCTTGTGAATTTGATGTGAGAAATTCACAAGTGTACAACCAAACTTATCTGTTTGCACTCCCTTTCCTCGAGTGACATCAACCCATTCACATTTAAACAACACCACAGAAAATTTTCCATAATAGTCTAACTCAATTATATCAAGTACCCTTCCATAGTACATAATATCTCCAAGGATAGGGTTTGTATCACCTGCTGAAGAATAACTTGATGTTTTTGCAGTCACAACAACTCCACTATTTTGAGTCGCCTTGTCATAACGTTTGGCTCTAAATCTGAATCCACGAATATTAAATGCTCTATATCTTCTGGCTGCATCCAATGGACCTCGAGCCAACCATCTAATGTCCTCATCAATGCTATCGCTACCATTTTTGGCCTCCAATTGCATGATCTGTAGCATCCCAAAATATACATAAGCCAACTTTTTTTGTTTTTATAAAGAAGAAACAAACCATGATACCTACGCGTTCTCTGAACCAATTCGGAAACTCTTTATTCTGTATTTGCTCAATTGCTTTTAGAGATAGGCGACGGTCACGTTTTCTCCTTTTGAGATCAGCAGCATGTTCTCTAAAGTGGAAATTAACATGGCTTTAGTTAAAAAAACTTATGTAAACTGTTTATAGGCACAAAAAAAAAACTTACTTTAAATACGGGATGACAGCTCACAGTTGTATAGTACATATCTATGCGCTTGCAGTTTCTCTAGATCAGTTAAAATGAAATTAGATGGTCTTCCCAACGGCTTTCCTACTGGAGGAAACAAAGAGGAATGATGTCCATATAAGTTAGATTTAAGATCATCTTGATTCTCATCATTCCTTGATGGTTGGTTATGCTTTGTGGAGAAACCTTCTAGGTATCTTGAACAAAATACCATACACTCATCTGCCAAAAATGAATTTGCCATTGAAGCCTCTGGATAAGCTTTGTTGCGAACATATGACTTCAATTTACCTAGGTACCTGCAGCATATGGAAAAGCATCAATTCAGTAGGTTATATAATATATGATTCAAACAATGAACTTGTATTAAGAAGAATCAACACCTTTCTATAAAGTACATCCATCGATAACAAACTGGTCCACCAATCTTACATTCGGTTGCTAAATGGACTACTAAGTGAACCATAACTGTAAAAAATCCAGGAGGAAATATCATCTCCATTTTGCACAGTGTAACTCTAATCGATTGTTCCAAACGGTCAAGCTCATCAACACGCAACACTTTTGAACATATTCCTCGAAAGTAAGCAGACAACTCAAATATTACAGCTGTGATATCATCTGGAAGAATACCCCTCAAAGCAATAGGCATGAGTTGCTGCATTAGGACATGACAGTCATGTGTTTTGAGACCAACAATTTTTCCTTCAGTGCAATTTACAGATTTTTGATATATTTCCAGAATAGCCATCAGGGACTTTTATGTCTCGAAGAACTTTGCAGAATAATTGTCTCTCACTTTTAGACATAGCAAATCTTGCAGGTGGCAAGTAAAACTTGCCTGAAGGTCTTTCTTGCGGGTGGAGGTCCTCTCTAATGTTCATCTCTTTGAGATCCTGACGAGCTTTGAGATTATCCTTTGACTTTCCATCTAAACCAGATAGTGTACCATAACAATTTTCAAACACATTCTTCTCTATATGCATGACATCGAGATTGTACCGAAGAATATTATGGTCCCAATAAGGTAATGTGAAAAGACTACTTACTGACTTATAAGTTTTTGACTTACTGAAATCACCAAGTGCGGTGATTTCGTCCAAAATCGGGCGCTCATAATATGTTAGAGGCTCTGGTCCAAGCTCTGTTGTTCCATCAAATGAATTTCCATCTAAACGATAATGATGATCAAAAGGAAGAAATCGACGATGACCCATAAAACAAGATTTACCACCATACTTTAGACGTTTCGACCACGCATTTTCACCACAGGGTGGGCATGCAAATTCCCCATGAACCATATGAGAAGCAAGCATTCCCAAGCCTGGTAGGTCACTTATGGTCATTAGCACAGCTCCTCGCAAATTAAAGGTTTCATTTCTTGCTGCGTCATATGTAGACATGCCATTCTGAAATAAATCTTTTAGGTCCTCTAGAAGTGGTTGAAGGAACACATGAAGTCGATCTCCAGGACTTTTAGGACCAGGAATTATTAATGACAACATCAGATAATGTTCTTTCATGCAAAACCATGGAGGTAGGTTATATATTACTAAAACAACTGGCCAACAACTGTACTTAGAACTCAACATTCCATACGGATTAAACCCATCGGTAGCCAAGCCAAACCGAATATTACGAGAATCTGATGCAATGCATGGAAACTTTTCATTAAATGTCTCCCATACTCGAGAATCAGCTGGATGTCGTAGCACATCATCCTTGATGCGCTCTTCATCGTGCCATCTTAGGAGAGATGCTGTTTCTTTGCACATAAACAGTCTTTTCAACCTCTCTTTAATAGGAAAGTATCGTAATACTTTATTGGGGCTTGCTTTCCTTCTTTCCTTCTTTGTTAGTTTTGTTTCAGGTTCCTTACCTTTCCACCTAGAAGCCTTACAGGTTGAGCAAAAATCATCATCTGCCTTGTGTTTCCAAAATAGCTGACAGTTATTTGGACAAGCATGAATATTTTCATATCCCAGACCAAATTTTGAAATAATTTTCCTAGCCTCATAAAAGTTTTTTGGCAATTCCTGTCCGTTTGGAATAGCCATATGCAGAATATCAAGCAGATCACCAAGTGATTTATCTGACCATTTGTTCATAGATTTTATATTAAACAAAAGCAGAAGAAAAGTTAGTAGTGATAATTCACATCCTGTCCATAAAGGCTTCTTTGAATCTTCAATCAATTTATAAAACTCTTGTGCTTCTAAATTTGGTCCATTGACAGGTGGATTCTGAAATTCCGTGGCATCAGTCATAGGTATGTCATCATACATATGCTCAAATGCATCATGAATCAATTGCTGCATGTTGGCATGCCTTTCTTCATTCTGAGATTGTGGTTGCTGATCAACATTGTGCTGCACTGAACTATCAGCGTGAAAATCCCATTCTTCATAATTCTCAAGTATCCCATTGCATATCAAATGTCCATAGATCTCATCCCTTGATAATAGAGTAGTATGCACGCATGTATGACATGGACAGTATATCTTGGCATCATGTGCCTTATCTTTAAATGCAAATTCAACAAATCCTTCTACACCAGCTAAGTACCGACTGGAATCTTTAGGATAGCGCAAAAGAAGCTTGATGATATTCAAATCCATTGTGAAACTATAAAAAGGATATTGTTAATTCTGCTATAAATAAATAGCAACGTAGGTTCTTTTTTTTGGTTATCAGAAAGATTGCATAAGAACATTATTATGACTATTTAGATGTCTTCTAGTTTTAAGTACAAGGTTGAAGCCTAAAGATAAATACCCTAATAAACACAAACATGACAAGCACCCAACTAAATAGAATGGAATTCACGAGAAGGGTCACTAGTTAGGACTGACTCTAATAAACACAAACATGAGGAGATAAAATGGGGCTCTAATAAGCTCATAAACAGGATAAATCAGAACATGCTATTTTACATAGACCTAAACATTTTCAGTGCCGCCACAATCTGCCAACCGATCATTGTGGTAGAAATCCTCACCCAAGGGTATCAATAAACATGTTCGACAGCACTCACAGCAGGTCAGCAGGACGATAGCAACGAAATCCTCATACCACTCGACTACAACTACACAGAATAAGCTGAGTTTTTCTATGGTGATTGCAAACAGCCAGATCCAGTCATCCAGAAAGTAGGGCATATTGCTACCAATAATCATAAATAGCACATTAGCAATCACTTTCTTTCAGGGAGTCATCTCATTAGGCATTACCTTGGAGAGCGACGATGCGGTCTTGGGGACAGGCCGATGGCCGACGGGAGGCAGATCGGATGGCGATTCGGTGAAGCTCCTCGCTCGTCGGAGACCGCAACGCCGGGGCAACAAAGGCGGCGGGTGGCGGCAAACTCCAGGAGGACCGAGACGACCTGCTCGCCGTGCGGGGCTGGGGCCCGGCTGCTTGGGGGCGTCGCGGCGGTCGCGGTCTTGCGGACGAGCTCCTCCCCTCCCGCAGTCCTGCGTCTTGGGCGACCGGCGACCGCGACGGCGCAACCGGCGCAACGCCGCGTCGCCTCAATCCTTCGCTAATCGCTAGGGTTTCCCGACTCGAGCGACGTCAGGCATCGTCAAGAAGCGGAGAATTAACGCCAGAATTAACACCTAAAGAGGGTCACTTAAGAATTCCATTTTTCTTCACACACTAGGTAATATCATACTCCAGAATTAACGCCTAAAGAGCATCACTTAAGAATTCCATTTTTCTTCTGAGTCATACCAGAAATGGAAGCGGTCGGCGGAGGCTGGCGGAGGCGGGCGGAGGCGGTCGGCGGAGGCAGGCGGAGGCGGTCGGCGGTCGGCGGAGGAGGAACCGGGGAAGGCGGGCGGAGGCGGTCGGCGGAGGAGGAACCGGCGAAGGCGGGCGGAGGCGGTCGGCGGAGGCAGGACCACAGGAGCAGGCGGCGGGCGAATGCCCAAATGGACTCAATGGAGTAGGCGAGTAGCAGCCAATGAGGGGCACAAAATAACAAAATTAATTTAGTGAGGCAAAATAACACAACAAACAACGCATCTCTGTTGGTTAGTGTGGGAAGGGGGTTTGCAAGAGATCCTGTTTTCGAGCCTTAGGGAACTTCCTTTTTTGTTGCGCGTAGCAATTGGTGGCTGTAGATATGGAGCCTGGGCCCTGGAGCAGGGGACAAAAAAAAGCTAAATAGACACGGCTGGTGGAGAAGAAAAGAAAAAAAATTAAGGTAGAAGACATCCTGGTGCTGGCGCATGAAAACAATGCTGAAGACACGGATGATGTGCATTCCAACACTTGGCATATGTTGCTGCTCTGTTGCTTGCAACGACTACATCATGTGTTGCTAGGTATCCGTTGTTAAATGAGGGTTCGTCTAGTAGTGACCTCAGTGGCTCAGGACACTCAGCTTATTTCATCCTCGGTTCCTCATCATCAAGTTAAAAAGGTAAGTAGTACCACAATCTGAGTGCATTTTCTAAGAACCCTACTACTTCTATACTATTGTGTTAGATCATTATGCTCTCTTTGAGTGATCTTCATGATGCAACTATTTGTTATGTTTACTATTTATAGCCCATGACTTTGCCCAAACTTTAGTTTAGTCTTTGAGCCCACCCTCGATTTTCCTCCTGGCTTCGCCACTGGATATGACCCCTTGTGTTTGGTTTTATCAATTGAATTGATGTAGTACTGTAAAGTTCAGTTTATATTTGTGAAGTTCATGATAGTCCATGCATAGGTTTGTAGTGAATTATGGTCAATGATAGAAAGCTAGAAAAACTAGCAGTCTGTTATGGTCAATGATTCTTTGTTGATTCCTTTATTATTGTCTTACTTCACTGTGTCGCAGATGGAGAGAAGTTGGGTGAATACTAGGCTATTTAGCAAGGCACATCTGGATGGGGTCACTGAGTTCATGAACTTTGTTTCCGAGAATTTGGGTGACAATAAGGAGATATTATGTCCATGTCGTAGGTGTTTGAATCGGTTACATCGACATAAAGGAGAAGTGGAGGATCACTTATATATTTACGGGATGACCAGCACATACACTAAGTGGATACATCATGGAGAAGCATTGGAGGTCAGATTAAATAAAAATGCGGAACATGTGAATGAAGATATTGGCTTGAATGTGGAAATTGGCATGAATGAGCCTGAAGATGACCCAGATGATGATAGAATCCCTCACATGGTACATGAGCTATACACAGCTGAAGATCATGGTCCAGCAACGAAATCCAAGTTTGCAACCATATTAGAAGAGATGAAACAGGAACTACACCCCGGTGCACCCTATACCAGATTTTCTTTTGTGGTGAAGTTGCTACACATCAAGTCGTTTTACAGAATGAGCAATGTTGCATTCACTGCTATTTTGAAGTTGTTAAGTTTAGCATTTCCATATTGTTCTATTCCTGCATCTTATGCTGAAGCGAAGAAAGTTATTCGTGCATTGGGACTTGGATATGTGTCAATACATGTGTGCCCGAATAACTGTGTTTTGTTCAGAAAGAAGTTGGCTAAAAAGGATGCATGCCCAGTATGTGGTGCTTCAAGATGGAAGGATGAAGATAGAAGAAAGCAGATTCCAAACAAGGTTTTGAGGCATTTTCCTGTGGTTCCAAGGTTGCAGAGGATGTTTGCATCCAAAAAACGTTCGGAGCAGGCACAATGGCACAAGTTGAAGAGGAAACCAGTGGACAATGAGCTTAGCCATCCAGCTGATGGTGAGGCATGGAAGGATTTTGATAGGAAACATGATTGGTTTGCAAAAGATGCAAGGAATGTCCGACTTGGCCTCGCTACCGATGGGTTTAATCCATTTGGGAAGATGAGCTCCTCGTATAGCATATGGCTAGTATTTCTTATCCCTTACAATTTTCCTCCATGGGAATGTATGGAGCAATCCAACTTCATGATGGGCCTACTCATTCCTGGTCCGGCATGCCCAGGAAAGGATATGGATCTCTTCTTGCAACCACTGATTGAAGAGTTGTTAGATCTTTGGAGAGGTGTCCCTACCTTTGATGCTTTGACTGCAAAATCATTTAATCTTCATGCTGCAGTTATATGGTGCATTCATGGTTATCCAGCATTGAGCACACTTTCAGGTAGAGTCACTAGAGGTTACTATGCTTGTGTTCGATGTGACAAAAATCCTTGCTCGAAAAGAATAGGGAACAAGATTTGTTATATTGGCCATCGGCGTTTTCTTCCAAGGGACCATATTTGGAGGACAAAGAAAATTTTTGATGGACAGACCGAAGAACGTGAGCAGCCTGAGGAATTTACTATGGATGAGCTGAATGAGCAATTGGAGAGGGTTTCACATGTTAAACCTGGAAACCATCCTGATAACAAAAAGAGAAAGAGGGAAGAAGAAGGTCAATGCTGGAAGCGAAGGTCGAGTTTGTGGGATTTGCCATATTGGTCAAGTTTGAAGCTGCGTCACAATCTTGATGTAATGCATATCGAGAAAAATATATGTGAGGCCATTCTCGGGACATTTCTCAGCATTGCGGGGAAGTCAAAGGACACAATTAATGCGAGGCTCGATATAGAAGATATGGGCATAAGGAAAAATTTACACTTGATGCGTCATGGGAATTCATACACTGTCCCACACGCTCCATATACAATGAATAAAACCCAGAAGCTTGCTTTTTGTGCTTTCATAAAGAATGTGAAATTCCCAGATGGGTATGCCTCCAGCCTATCAAGGTGTGTTACTGTTGATGAATGCAAAGTACATGCATTGAAAACTCATGATTGTCATATCCTTCTACAAAGGATATTGCCTGCCAGTCTTCGAGGAATCCTGCATAAGGAAATTTATGAAGCAATTGCTGAATTAGGTAATTTTTTTCAGCAAATCTGTGCTAAGACATTGAAGGTAGATGTCTTGAACAAAATGAGAGGTGAAATCCCAATAATATTGTGCAAGCTTGAGAAAATTTTCCCTCCTTCTTTTTTTGATGTCATGATACACTTGGCCATTCATTTAATCGATGATGCAATCCTTAGAGGTCCAGTTCAATATGGATGGATGTACCCAGTTGAACGTAGGTTGTTGACCTTGAAACGTTATGTGAGGAACATGGCAAGGCCCGAGGGGTCCATTGCAGAGGCATATGTCGCAAATATGTGCTTGAATGCTTGCTCAAGGTATTTTGATGATGTTGACACACAACACAATCGTGAGGGCAGGAATAGAGAGCGTGTAGTTTTGAGAGAAGGTGGTTTATCTATTTTCCAGCATGGAATCGGTCTCCTTGGGGCACCGAGGATTACATATCTTGAGAAGGATTATGACAAGATGGTTTGGTATGTCCTCAACAATACTCCGGAGGTTGAGCCATTTATAGAGTATGTCTTTTATTGAAGCAACCTAATGTTTTTCCTATCATGTAAATTTTTAGGTCTCACAAGGGAATTATGCACTGTTTGCAGGATATGCAGGAAAGAGTTAGAGAGTGCTGGCAATGTTGATGTTGATAGGGCCCTTGCTAAGGAATTTTGCAGGATGGTTTAAGAAACATGTGAGTCATGTCGCTCCTAGTTGAATTTAAGAATTATTAGATTTGGTTCTGACCTTATTCTCTGAAATTATTCTCTGAATATATTGTTACAGCATGCAACCAGAATGTTTGTGAATGGAGAAGAAGTCAATGAAGACCTATATGCATTGGCAAGTCTACCAGATCTTAGAGTTCGTTTATTTTCAGGATGTCTTATTGATGGTGTTCGCTATCACACCTTGGACCGTGAGAGTAGTAGACAAACACAGAACAGTGGTGTCATGGTTGAGGGCTCACATAATGGAGAAGATATAGACTTTTATGGTCAGCTGAAAGAAATAATTCAGTTGCAGTACAACTCTGATTCCAATATTCAAAGGACAGTGGTGTTATTTCAGTGTGATTGGTTTGATACTTGTAGCAAGAAGTCTAGGATTAAATATGATGGACATTTCGAAAGCATTAGCCATGGCAGTTGCTGGTACAAGGATGATGCTTTCATCTGTGCCACACAGGCAACAAAGGTTTTCTACTTGGAAGATAACAAGCATGGTGAACCTTGGAAAGTTGTTCAAAAATTCTCGCACATGCACTTGTGGAATGTGACCGAAGAGGAAAATGATGACCTGCTGGACCAGAGGGAGAATGAACTGACATACCAAGATGATGAGCAAGAAAGTTCTCAGGTTGCAGATCATGAGGGATCTTCGGTCAACGAACAACCGAGCAACAATGAAGATGGTATTAGTGTTCAGGCTTCCCTAGTTGATCAGATGCGGAGGGAAAGGGAATTGGATGTTGAAGAACATGACTCCGACAATGATGTTGATGAAACTTTAGTGCAATATGATAGTGAAACTGAATGTACAAGGACAATCCCAGATGATGATGGTGAGTATAGTGATTGCGAGTAAAATAATTGTGGTCTGTGACCTAATTTGTGTTGAAAATGTTGTGGTCTTTAGGACATGATGTATTTTCTATTTCATGTGAACTCATGATACAGGGTGTGTGAACTCATTTGTATTTCTTGTGATCTGTTGAAATTGTATTTCTTGTGATCTGTTGAAATTGTATGCTGTCAGTTCATTCACCACTATTGAAATTGTATGTGATCTGTTGAAATTGTATAATGTCAATTCATTCCCAACTGTTTAAATTGTATTTTTTTCATCTGTTGAAATTGTATGCTGTCAGTTCATTGACCACTGTTGAAATTGTATTTTGGTAATGTTGGATGTTGAAGAACATGACAGGGACCAGTAATAAGCAGAATTTGTATTTTGGTAATGTTGGCAAGCAGAAACTGTATTTTGGTAATGTTGGCTCTGAACATGACAGGGCCTGGATCCATAAGAGCCTGGATTATACATTTGATGCCAAGTCATACATATTATAGATACAATGCATCATCCTCCACATTAGCATATACATATTGGACATACAACTAATCCAACACAAGTCCAAGACACAGAGATGTGTCATTGAGCACCACATGCATATATAGTTATGCAGATCCAAAAGACAAGTCCTAGCATAACAGGTCATTAATGTTCCATAACCTGGGTCATTCGCACACATAAGCATATGCTGACCCTAATGGACAGTACATAAATATATAGGATGCAGTTCCACATATTTCACTAAGCAGCATCAAGGCGTCAAGCCTCTGGTTTCTTCAACATCTTCTCAGTGAGGGAATCCAGCTTTTGATCTATGACCCGCAGGTTCTTCTTGAGAGCCTTCAGTTGCGCTTCCATATTTTCAACCTTGTTATTCACATACTCGATGGACTGTTCCGCAGTGACAAATCTCACACTGATCGAGCCCACCTCCTCCTGTACATGTGCCCTGAGCGTGCAGAGTCTGGTACCATAGATATGCAGCTTCTCGCCCACGCTTTCCACCTTGTTGGCCAACTCCTTGACCTTCATCCTCGTGCCATCCTAAAAGTAGCATGCACCAAAGCAATAATCATTACCGATTTTCTTGTTTGGATGGAACTGGAAACCTTTTCTAAGAATTAAATTGGAGATGTTGTTTGGTTAATCAAAGTAAACTTCAGAACAAATAGCAGCAAAACAAAAATAAAGTAGCATTTCATTCATAGATTTGTGATTTCCAAATACAGGGCAGAGCCAAACAGGCTGATGCTAGAATCTAAATCCAATTCTATCCAATTGAAGGGATCCAAACAGGCCCAACAGACACCACACAACCTCACAAATTATGTGGAACAACCTCACAACAGACATCAATTTCTCGAATATACATCACACAACCTCACAACAGACATCAATTTCTCGAATATACATCACATAACAAATGTATATGCTCATCCAAAAAAGTGAAGTGGTGAAAAAAAATCAAACTACAAAGCTCACCTTCTTGTGCTCAGGCACCTGGCACCACTTCCCACCAAGGTGCTCGTACAAACTGCACTCCGACGACGTCTGGTCGTCACCGTGGCTTTCCGGTGAGGCTGTGGGCTTGTGGTACCGACCGCGCGCAACTCCCTTCGACGGGGAGGTGGGACCGCTGAACTGGCCGAAAGCGTTGCGCTGCTGGCAGCGAGCTTGAGCCGTGTGCTTTCCCCGAGCCATGACGGTGCAGAGGTGGCGGCGGAGGGAGCGAGGACGGGCGGAGGCGGCGGCGGAGGAAGCGACGACGGGCAGAAAGCTGCGGATTGGGCGAGAAAGAGGGCGGGCGGAGTGCGGCATGTACTTAATTATATGCCCACCCAGTGCACAGTATATATTAAAGAGTATTGTTATACAACATTCAATTGTTTTTGATGATAAAAACAGTTAGATTGATCTGGGGCGTTAGATCTTCATTCAACGGATCCACCCATACAAGCCCCCTCCAAAAAAAATGATCCCCTCTAAAAAAATGATCTAGGGTCTTGGATCTCCATCTAACGGCTCAAAATCTGACTGTTTTTGCCCTAAAAACAGTTGAATGTTATATAGAAACTCCCCTTAAATCCTGGGGCTAACTATACCACAGTCGCCTGAAAATTTCTAATGTTTCCCATTGTATATCTTTTTGTGACATGTGTATACGAGGAAACATTTTGGTCTTCATGTATGTTTTTTTATCTTTTATATGAGATTGCGCCGCCAACTGTTGCAATAGGGCATGCACGACATCAGGTGCATCCCCTTCCGCAATGGCCACTTGGGAGTCTGGCACATCAATCTCGCCGGCAAAAGAATCAACCACAAAATGCACCTCGCTCTCGGACATGTCCCGCGCCCAGTTCACTCCACGAACGAGCTTCTCCTCCGCCGGGGGGGGGGGGGGCGGCCTGGTGATCGTCTTCTTCGTCGCATGAATCTAGTGCCTAGTTCACATGAATGAGCTCATCCTCAGCAGTGAATCTCTGGTGATCCATGGCATGCAGCGGCGCGATTGCATAGAGGACCACCTAATACGATGAAGACTCTTGGAAAAATCTAATTTGCTCAGATGACGTGGATTGTTGAATGGAGGGAGTACTTCCTCCGTCCCAAAAAGAATGTAAGTATATGGGATTCGCAAGTATATGGGGAAAATAATTGCATCCTTTTATGGACGGAGGGAGTACATATTGTTTCCTCGTATACACATGTCACAAAAAGATATACAATGGGAAACATAAATTAATTTGACATAGAAAATTTTGGCAATGTTTCAGTACCAAATAGATGCTTTTTATGTGTTCCAAATAATTTGACATAGAAAATTTTTGAAATCCCGCCCACCAAATAGACTAAAATGCCTTCCCTCTTACTGTACATAGAAAATTTTGGCAATGTTTCAGTACCAAATAGATGCTTTTTATGTGTTCCAAATAATTTGACATAGAAAATTTTGGCAGTCCCGCCCACCAAATAGACTAAAATGCCTTCCCGCTTACTGTACATAGAAAATTTTGGCGTTCCCGCAAAATCACCCCCTGCCCACCACTGTTTTGGAAGCGAAAAGTCACGCCTGCCGATACCAGCTGTGCAAGTGCCTCATCCCATGTGAGGTCAATTTCGTATTTGTAGTCAGCCGAGTGCCACACATATACGTACCTAACCCTAGGAATCCATCCCCACTCCCAAATCTCCACAGCCGCCGGGAAGAAAACACCTTCCCTCCCTCCTTCGTCCTTCCACATCCCGCGGCCGCCATCCCTCCCTGTGTCGCCGACCCTTGCCTCCCTCCCGCGAGAAAGACGATGCCGCCGGGGAAGAAGACGCGAGCAAGTCCAAACGAGATCCCAGGTACTTCTCAGCTCATTTGCCTTAGGGTTTAGGGATTTGGAGGCGCGGATTCGGGCTGTTTGGTGCGGGAGGGAGTGAGGAAGGTGTGGATTCAGCGTGGATGCTGGGGTGGGGGTGCGGGCCTCAAGCTTGCAGTCACCGGCTGCGGCTGCGCAAGAGGCAGCAAAGAAGGCAGGAGGCTCGACGGCAGGGCCGAATTATTGATGCTAGTGTTCTTACGCATGTATACAATAGACGTCAAGTTTTTATTCTTCGCATTGCTGCGGGAATTAAAGAATAATTTTAAGTCCACAATCTAAGATTAGTTATTGTCTCTGCACTGTTCTTAATCTGGCCCTTTTGCACCATGTGCTTGGATGTTAGGAAAGAATTATGTTCTATGTATACTATAGGTTCGTAACTAATTTCATACCCCCTGAATAGAATTGCAATGTATGTGCAGAAGCACCAGGAACTGAGTATGAAAACCAGAGGGCTCTGAATATAATGAGGGTCAATCAAAGGATGGCACAGCTGGGTGTCCGTAAACTAGCAGCAATCTTACATGATGCACATGCAAAGAAGAAATCTACTAAACAGAGTGTGGATGATCGCCAGCAAAGTCACGGCAATAAACTTGAGGTACCGACTCTTGTACTAAACAATATGATTGCCATATATGAATGATATTTGTAAGTACCATTGAATCTGAAATCTTTCTGTACCTGATTTTGGCTTGTCTTTGTTTGCTTTGTGAGGCTTCGGCAATTGGGGGAGATGTGGGCAACAGTACATTACCACCTGTTGATCATGTCACTGCTGGAAGAGGAAGATCATCCAAGAGAGTGCTGGCACCTGAGAATTTTTCAGAAGAAACAATAAGATGCACAAGGCAAAGGGCTACGAGAGAAAAACAAGTGGCCACCCTAAGCCTGGTTGAAGCCACAGAAGGTGGACTCGTACCTGATTCGTCTGCAAACCAGAATCAGGAAGAGATCAACAATACTGAACAAGGCAAGTGACTACAACTACTGTTTTTGTTTTCAATATATGTTGTTTGCTTCATTCGTATTAAGTGCAGGATTCATTTTTTTTAACACTTATGTTTCAAAATGTATTTTGTTAGGCAACCTCACTGCAAGTACAGAATTGGAGCAAATGGGATTGAACAATACTGAACAAGGCAAGTGAATTCGACTGCTATTTTTTATTGTCAATATATGTGGTATGCTTCATTCTTATTAAGTGCAGGATTCATTTTTTGACACTTATGTTTCTAAATGTTTTCTTAGGCACCCTCACTACCAGTGCACAAGTGGAGCGAAGGGGAATAAGCATGGGCAGAGAACTTGATACCATAAGCAAAGGTTTAGGGACTAGGATACCAATCCATGTAAACAAAGGGAAAAGAAGGCCGGAGGCGCCTATGCAAGCCGCAAAGCTGGCTTCAGAGGGTGGGATCATAATCAGGCAGCATATACCAATATATACAAATTAGCAAGAAAAGCATAATGAACAAGTTAAGAACTACATTGGCAAACTCGCTGTAAGACACTGTTCAACTAATTTAATCTATGCTAATCGTGTCCTTTGCATTTTGAAATCGTGTTCTAAAAGGCTAAAAGCTTAATTTGATTGATATAAACTCGTCAGTGTAATCTGTATTTTCTGTGCCTAAGATGAAAGCACATGCAGTAACATACTGATGTGATGTCAGCATGATTTATGTATGTTTCATTTGGTATTTCACCTATGCGGACTTACATGTTAGTGTACAATTTAAATAGTCAGTATGAATAGATCAACCATATTTGGCCCTGTTGTGTTGGAATTAATCTTGTTGCTTACATGTTTCTACATTGTGTGTTAGTCAGTCATATGTGTATGTAGGTTAGTAGCAAAATTAAAATCATCAGCAAAAATACATTAGCCATATTGAACAGTACATAAAATTATTATAGTTACTTTCTACTTTGTCAAATCTTAATGTTATGCTATTTGATGGATAGGGAAAATTCACCATGGACATCAACAGCGAGCCTGTAACATCTGCATGTATTGACTTGCTAAAGGGTGGAACACGCCAGATGAGGTATAGGCTCAAAAGGGACTACTTCGATGGGGTGCCGGCAAATCAAGTGAGGACTACATCTCCCTTGAAGTCTATGACTGATGAACAATGGAGAGAATTGGTAGCCATGTGGTCAAGCCCAAAGCACAAGGTAATGTTTATAACAGATTTCATTTTGTGACCTTTGTAGTTGGATTCAAGCACAGTTTCATGTTTGGCTAAGTATATACATTTCTGATACGAGGTAGATTTGAGATCTGTTGATTCTGTTAGTAGGGCTTGGTACATGGCAGCTACATATGATAATTCCAGATTTATTATAGCAGTTTTGAGATTGTGTGATATGATAATTCATGTAATGTTCAACCCCATACCTTCCTAAGATACAACAGCATAAAATTTGATAGCCTCAGATTGCAGATTGCAGCTGTATTTGTATCAGCTCTATTTGAATTTTTGATGTAGTAGTGGCCTGTGATGTTAATTTACTACCTTTATAGGATAATACTCTTTCCATCTGTAAAAACAAATGAAAATGAGGTTGCAAAGACTTGCTAATTACATGGAAATAGATGCATAGTGGTTATGTTACTTATGCTACACAATTGTGTCATGTTCAGGAGAAATGTGGCAAAAACCAACTGAATCATCGACAAGTTCAGTTTCAGCAGCGCACTGGATCTCGGTCTTACATTGCACAAGCCTACATCACGGTAAGAAAGAAAAAACTATCATGTCATCTAGTTGAATGAGACCATGCATGTGCTGGGGAACATGTTTTTTGTGTTATGTGTGTATTTCAACATATCCATTACTCATGTCATCCTGTTTCTCTCAACATTTAAGAAGCAAAAAAAAATACAAAGACACTGAGCCCACTGCAATTGATCTATTCAAGGAGATGCACTGCAGCAAAACTAAAGGTTTCAGTGAATCTGTGAAGAAAGCTATAGTAAGTACTAAACTATTACCTCTTCTTTTATTAAGTACATTGTGTAATGAACCTTTACATAATAATGCAAAACTGAAACACTGCTTTGATTGCTAGGATGATATGGAAGCGATCAGGCAGCAACAAAAGACTTCTACAGAAGTTGTTTCCCAAGTCCTGCCGAAGTCAAATACATTCCTTCGTAATGTCGGAATTCAGCAGCCTGCTGCCAAGACAAACAATGTTTTACAAGAGATGCAAGAGCTACAGGCTGAACTGGAGGCAGAGAAGCAAGAGGCGGCAGGACTTCGGCAGGAGGTCGAAACATTGAAGGCGCAGGCACAAGAATCTGATGCAAAAATGGACAAACAAGCTGACGAGATTGAGAGCCTGAAGAAGACGACAACAGATACTCAGAACCTCATTCGGCAAATGATAACATTTGGACAGGGTCAGATCACTCCTCCCTGAGCTTGCTGTGCCTCTTTTGCTTCTACTTGTTCTATGCCTCTTTTGCATCCATATGTGGTGGTTGATATTTTGGTGGCCTGCTGTATGGTTGAGGTTGTGTAAGGTGCCTGAGGTTGTGTATGGTTGAACTAAATTGGTGTGCCTGCTGTTATTGTAGTTGAAGACTTTGACACCTATGATTTGGTGGCTGGTATCTGTATTTTGGTGGCTGATACATGTATTTTGGTGGGCCGTACTGGAAATTGATGTGAGGCATTTTGTATGCATGTTTTTGTATGGTCAGTATGATGTTAAATGCTACTAGCACTTTCGGCCAGAACTTAATTCACTGTTTGCTGATTTTGTTTTTATTGTTTTTATCTCTCTCTCTCTCTCTCTCAGCAGTGTTTGATCTTTTGGTTCCCAGCCCAAACTGCACTTCTAGTACACTCGGTTTGGCAGTGTTTGATCTCTTAGTTCACTCGATTTTTTAAATGAGGTAGCCCACAATATGAGATTGGGCTACAACAACACGTCGGCCAAAAAATTCACAGGAAAAAAATGATAATAAATTAGGCCTAAAAAGGCCAGCCACAACATGTGGCCTAACTGGGCTTAGCCCAATTAACTAGTGAAAACAACAACCCATGTTATATGGGTTAAATTCGTTTTTATGATGCTTTTTTTCGTCATACTGTTTATGCCACGTCATTCGCCACGTCAGATGTGCCACGTCAACATACACGTGTCGCTATCCTGTTCAATATGTTGTGACATATTTAGTGACAGATATTGCCGTCACAAGTTAGTGACAGAAGAACATCTGTCATGAGATCTATGACAGCTTTCTCTGTTGGTCACAGAAGGTGGTTAGTGACCCACCTTCTGTGGCGACAGTCACTTTGTCACTGCAGTGTCATAAAATGTAGTCTGTGACATGAAAAAGCCTATTAACGTCATAATTTGACTGTCATAGAAGGCCAGATCTCTTGTAGTGGATCCACCCATACAAGCCCCCCTCCAAAAAAAATGACCCCCTCCAAAAAAAATGATCTATGACGTTGGATTTCGATCTAACGGCTCAAAATCTGACTGTTTTTGTCCTCAAAAGCAGTCGAATGTTGTATAGACACTCCCATTAATTTAACCGATGTGGTTGTACCGCTGGGTGAGTTATATGTTGCCTGTGCTTTCTATGGCTAATTGTTCATCGCTCTTGTTCCTGTTGTGTGGTGTGCGGGATTTTTTGGCGGTAACTTATGATTTATAATTTATAATTTTAAATTCTGTCTATTTGTGAGAGACGGTATACAGAAAAAATAATCACATGCGATTTTGTTCAGTATATTTGAATTTAGTATACTATTTACTACAATTTTTCTGTTGACATCGTCTTAAAAAACACACTATTTAAAAGCTAATTAGTAGTTACTGTAACATAATCTATAACAATAAATTATAAGTGGAAAAGAACTAAGCTTTGCCCTGAGCCAGTAGATTATTTTTCCCCGGGGTTTCTGCTCATCATCTCTTCAGATTTCATCATTTCTTAGTTCAGTATTCTATTTGCAAATCGAGTTATGAATAGATTTGCTGTTCATTTTGTCTTGGTTAACTCCATGTCAATCATTCAAGGGCGCTGTGCCGAGATGGCACATCAGACACTGACTGGACACTGGCGCATGAGTGTCTTTTGCCATGACAGGGACGGAGAGATTCCTTTCATCTGCAATGTGCCGTGGGCATGGCAGACACGCTGCACACGCGCCACGCCCAAGTAATCATATTAGCTGTGACAGTATCTCACACCCATTACAATTCCTTGGTTAGTGTCACAGTGTCACTCGAATCCACTGTCTGATGCTATCAAATGTTAAGGCGCCATCTGATGTGTAGTCAGTTTTAACGCACTGGGTCTCTTCTTTGGTCTGCTATTGTATTGCCAGGACAAAATAATTACCCATTGCCAGGAGATTTGATGATTTTTCCCACCTTGTAATGTTTGATAAAATACCTTGCGATATGTCACTTACATGCGAACCTTAGATCCACATATAAGTGAGATATCATAGGACATTTTATCAAACTCACATAAAATGTGAGGCAAATCATCAAATATTTCCATCACAAATTACTACACTGCCAGTGAATCCCTATATTAGCCGAAGGAATTGCCGGCTTCTCAGCCGTGGACTGCCTCCGGTCAAGAGTGTTGCAATATCTCCGGTCACCTACTCCCGACGCCTCCTATCGCCCCTCCTCTCCACCGCTCCCGTCGTCGCACGCCGCCTCATCTGGCGCCGGAGAGCAAACCCTAGCCCAGTGCGACTGCACCGCGTCCCATCTCCACCGGTCTCCGGTCCGATCTACTCGCCCCCAGCGAGCCCATGGGGCTCCACCGTTGAGGCATGCCAGCAACCGGCAGGGGCACGCACCGAGGCCATGGAAAGCAGCGGCATGCGGCCTCCGCCTCCTCACCTTGGTCGCCACCAACCCCATCTTCTCACGGTGACGCCGCCTTCGCACCGCTCCTCCCCGTGGAAAGCAGCGGAATGCGGCCTCCGCCTCCTCACCTGGGTCGCCGCCAAACCCAGCTTCTCACGGTGACGCCGCCTTCGCCCCGGCCGCCGTAGCCCTGCGCAAGGCGCCACCGCCCCTCTGCCTTTTGGTAAGATTTTTGTTGGGTTCATCTTGCTGTATGTGTGTTTTGCTCGTGTATATACATGTACGCTGTATCTGATGTCGTTACAATCAGTACTAAAGCTACGCCAAGTATTGTAGCTCTGAGTACTCTGTGATCGTAACGTTGTGGTTGATAGTCGATAGTTGTGATCGATAGTTGATAGTCTGACGGTCGTGGTCGATAGTCGATGGTTGATAGTTAATAGGCGTAGTGAAGAGTCGATGATCGGTAGTCCTCAGTGCATACTCGAAGGAGTATTGTGGGCGACATACTCGAAGGAGTACTGTGTGTTGGAAGACTGTTTCTTCAGCACTGCACATCCAGCACTCCAACGGCTCGGGCGTTCTTTTCATTCAGGCGTATACCAAGTCCAGTGGCACATCAGCATTGTAGGATAGTTGGTTAGCGATGGATTATCTCCACACTCCTGTAACACCTCTTGTACCTACGCCTATTTATGGCCTGTATGTAATACAACTCCAGTGTGCGAGCATTGTTTACTCTTGCATGGTATCAGATGTCCAGGTCCAGATTCTATTTTCTCGCGCACGCTTCCCGTTCCTCTCCTCGCCATCGCCATGGTTGACACTGCACCTGCCGCCGGCGACTCTACTGCCTCTACCATGACTAGCAGCTCCACTTCCTCCTCCAACTCCTCCTCGACATCTGCTCCAACCCCCACACTGTCCCAGGCTATCTCCAGTGTCAACATCAAAACCTTCATCCCCTACACCCTCTCCATGGAGTCCAACAATTATCGTAAGTGGAGGAACCTCATGCTCGTCGTTCTTGGGCGGTTCCACTTGCGCTCTCATGTCGAGGGTATGGAGCCTGCTCACGACAACCCCGACTGGGCCACCGAGAACCTCCAGGTTCTCATGTGGATCTATGCCACCATCGACGCGAGTCTCACCGACATGGTGATGGAGGACGACACCACCGCCTTTGGTGTTTGGCAGAAGCTACATTCTGTCTTCTGCTCCAACAAGCCGTCTCGCGCCGTACACCTCGGGTCCGAGCTCCACAACCTGGTTCAAGGGGACCTCTCCATCGTCGTGTACTGCCACAAGTTGAAGACGATCGCGGACGCATTGGCTGGCTGCGACCAGCCGGTGTGCGAACGCGCGCTGGTGCATCACCTGATCCATGGCCTCAACCTGAAATTCCACGTCCTCAAATCGATCATGCCTATGCTCCCAACCTTTCCCATGTTTATGCAGGCGCGCGACTATCATCTGGTGGAGGAGCAATCCAAGGAGGCCGAGAAGCCGGCGTCATCCGAGACCGCCCTGGTTGCCGGCGGCTCTGGATCTGGTTCCGACGCACCTTCCCCGCGCTCCAAGGCCCAGGACTTCGTCTCTAACACCAACTACAACAACACCTCAGGGGGGCGTGCACGTGGCTTCCATGGTCGCGGCCGCGGCGGCCACAATGGCGACGGTCGAGGTCGTCATCAACAGCAGCATCTGCCCCCATGGATGGTGTCCTATCCACCGTGGAACACATCGTCCCAAGGGCAGTGGCGTGCACCGTGGACTGGTGCCACTGGCCCGGGCGTGCTTGGACGTCATACTCGGAGGAGTACAGTGGACACCATTCTCATCAGAGTACTGAAGCACTCGGAGGACTCGAAGCTTGTGTGTGGTCGTGGTGCCTTTGTGCGTGGTTGGTTACGACCACGTTGTGTGTGGTCGTAACGACCAGTGTCGTAGTGCCTGTGTGCGTGGTCGATTACGACCACGTTATGTGTGGTCGTAACGAGAGTCGTAGTCATTGGCGTCGCGGTCATAGCTCTTGTGTGTCCGTGGTCGATGCTCCAGTGCAGTGGTCGAAGACAAGCCGAGAATGTAGCCAGCGGTCATGGTCGTGCATCGGCCACTATAGCAGTTGGTAGCAAGCGTCAGCATGGGTGGACGTGGGTGATGCAGACCGTCCTCGGTCGGCCAATTGCCCGGTATGGGCAAGTGGCTAGACATTGTAGCAGTCGTCATGGGCTGGTCACTGAAGCACTCTCAGGTGGCTGAGCGAAGCGGCATAGGCAGGCGGCGATCACTATAGCAGTCGTGGGCGGCTGAGCTGAGCGGCAGCGACAGGAGTCATAGTGAGTGAGTGGCCTAAGTGGCCGGCTGTGTCTATATATACTCTGTAAATCGTTGAAGAGAATTGAGCCAGTGTATAACAGTGAAAAACACAGAGGAAAAGGTGCATTAGTTTGCATCGCATAATCGTACCTTAGTTCCTGTGTTCAGTCTAGTTATCAGCTCCACCGTATCGTTCCCATCTCCGGCAAGCAGTCCATGACCGTGTGTATCAGAGTCCATAGTTGTAGTAGGGATGGCCCCCACCTAAGCTCATTCGGCCTGTTAGGGGCTACAAGGCCCAATGAGATATGTACAAGGACATGTATACCCCTCTACAGGATGCTCAACTGTGAGGGTATTATTGTAATCATGCCTTATGTGCATACCTTGGTCATGGAGGCGGGGCAAGGATAGCTCATTTATTGTAACCACTCCACTACTCTCCTAGTTTACTGTTTGGCCTGTAGCCACAGCAGTTGGCGTCGTTCGTGTGGATGATAACGAGCAAGCCGTGGACCTGAGAAGAGATGGCGCTTAAGGTGTCGTCGACAGCAAAAAGGAAGCGGAGCACGATGGCGGCGGTCACAAATGCCAAGGCCTCAGGTGGTGGGCGGTCTACGCCAGTACATGAGGCTAGCCTTGAGGGCGATGTCGGCGCGACGAACGCCCCCATCGTCGACGTTCGTGTGGGTGCGATCGGCCATCACGAAGACCATCGTGGCGTGGCGGTCGACCCTGGCGACGGTGCAACGACCGACCTCGTCAGTGGCATCCGCGTCTACGAGACCATTGGTGTCGGCACTCGCACTGGCATGTCCAGCGACCCTGGAGCTAACGCGAGGGCGACCAGTGGTCCTGACGCCCACGTTGGTCTCGTCGCTGGCCATGAGGCCAACCGCACTGATGCACCGAGCGGCTCTGACGAACAGGTCGTTATTGCCAGCAACCTCAGCGCGTGCTTCCGCTCAAGCGGGTGCGGCCACCCCAACGATAGAAGGCATTCTAATGGCAACCCTCAGGATGTTGCAGCGCGAGCTAGCTGATCTTCGGGGGGCCGTGCGGGAGATGCAAGAGGCTCGGAGCCAAAAAAACGCCACCGACGACGGTAGCGGAGCTCGCACCCGACCGATCGGACAGCTGCGACGCCCCTGCCTCTGGTTGCGGCATGCTTCGACGCGTAGATCTGGAGTCTCCACTCTCTACCAGCCTGCAGCAGACGGCGTGGCCGAAAGACTTCAAATTCCCGACCGTCGAGCCATACAAAGGCGATACGGGCCCTAGAGAGTTCGTTCGAGTGTACGAGATGGCTATCGAGGCCACCAGCGCGGATGACTCCACCAAAGCGAAGGGATTGCCACTCGCCCTACAAGGGGTGGCGCTTCCTGGTTCTTCACCATTAAGCCAAACTCCATATATGTGTGGGAGCAGATCCACGATCGTTTATCCAACAACTTTCAAGGTAATTACATCGAGCGGGTCGATGCAGACCAACTCTTTGCCATCAAGCAGAAGCCCTCGAAAAAGCTCCGAGAGTACTTCAAACGCTTCACTAAGGTTTGCTGTCAAGTTAAAGACGTGAATGAGACCCACAATCATCAATGCGACGATTCGGCGCCTCCGACACCAAGCTCTTCGACAAGATGGAGGAATATGCAAGAGTAGAGGAAGAAGCGTAGCGACATAGGGACGACACCTCCGACACCAAGCAAGCACAGGACCCACCAAAGGACACCTCCAGTCGCAAGCAACGCAAAGCCCAGAGGGCTAGATACGTCTTCGGCATCGACGGCGGGTCTGACAATAGCACCCCCGTTAACCGGGGACAGGGTCGCAGAGGCCGGGGGCGCGGATGAGGCAGCGGTCGTGAGGACAGAGCGCACGGTGACGGAGAGCACCAACAACAAGGGCTTTGGTGCGAGGTATATGGGCGCGGCGACCATCTCACTCGAGCCTGCCCCACCATCGCAACGCTTTGGCAGTGCGTCGCCAGGGATAGAGCCCTGGAAGTGAGGACCCCGGTGGTGGCCCACGTACAACAGCCCTCGGAGGACCTTCTACGGATACAGTCCGCCGAGGGAGGGCAACACCACATCATAAATGTCATCTCAGGAGGTTTGTCGCTAGAATTCTCTTCTGCACGGTAGTAGAAGGCTTACGCTCGTCGGCTGCATCACGTGGTGACGTACCCTGCCCAGGTGTCGCCGACCTGGGCACAAAATGACATCACCTTCACAATTGCCGACGCGGACGGAGTCAACTTTGCTCACCAGGATCCCCTGGTGATCCAGGCCACCATCGCTAGATGCGACGTCAAGCGCATCCTGGTCGATGGGGATAGCTTTGCCGATATTCTATTTGCGGGGGCCTTCAACTAGATGGGAATCCCTTGCAACAGACTCGGACCCCCGGGGATCTCGCTCCAGGGTTTAGGGGGCAACCCCTGAAGGCCCTAGGTCAAATACGACTACAGGTGTCCTTCGGGCAGGGTGATCAAGCGTGAAGCGAGGACGTCACCTTCAACGTCGTCGATCTTCCCTACCCGCACAACGCCATCCTCGGACGCCCAACCCTCAACGCTTTTGGGACTATCCCGCACCACAACTTCCTATGCATGAAACTTCTGGGCCCACAGGGAATAGTCACCGTATTCGGAGACTAGGATCTCGCCCGCCAGATAGAACTCAGCACGCGAGGTCCCCTTCGAAAGGTACACGCCATCAGGGGCACTGTCGGAGTAGATACACCCTCTGCCCCGAGGTGGACGCCCAAGCCCCGGCAGGACGGTGGAGTCAAAATAATCCCCCTCCATACTGCGAACCAACAGGTTTCCATTGGCGAGGGTCTCCCCCTGAAGGTCGAGCAGGCCCTCCTACACGTTCTTGGCAACAACATGGACGTCTTCGCATGGTCACCAGCTGACATCACAAGGGTAGACCGCGACATCATCGATCACAACCTTGTGGTTCGCCCTGACGCTAAACCAATCAAACAAAGGCTCCGACGCATGTCCCTAGACTGCCAACAGGCTGCTAAAACCGAGGTGAAGCTACTCTAATTCGGAGTCATAGGCGAAGTGCATCACCTAGAATGGATCGCGAATCCAGTACTTGTCAAAAAGGCTTATTTGGAAGACAACTACCCGCTTTCTCGGATAGACCAGCTGGTGGACACCACGGTAGGGTGCAAGCTAATGAGTTTCCTGGATGCATACTCCGGCTATCACAAGATCCATATGGCTAAGGAGGACGAAGTCAAGGCGAGCTTCATAACCCCAGCAGGCACATTCTACTTCGTCAGAATGCCCTTCGGCCTCAAGAACGCAAAAGCTATGTTCACGCGTCTGGTGGCCCTCGCCCTCGCTTCCCAGCTCGGAAGAAATGCCAAAGCTTACGTTGATGACGTGGTCATCAAGACCAGATAACTCACCCCCATGGCCAAGACCTCCGGGAAATCTTCGACAACCTCTGGCGGGTGGGCATCAAGCTGAATCTAGACAAATATGTCTTCGGCGTACAAGTAGGAATGCTGCTCGGCTTCCTGGTGTTAGGGTGGGGGATACAAGCGAACCTGGATAAAATCGACGAAATCCTCTCTATGGAGCCGCCCAAGACGACAAGAGAGGTCTAGAGGCTCACACGACGCCTGGCCGCACTGAGCCGTTTCCTGTCCAGGGCAGCCGAGCGAGGCCTCCCGTTCTTTAGAACTTTTCGCGGATGTGATGGGTTTCATTGCGATGAGGGGTGCATGATGGCCTTCGACAACCTCAAAAAGCATCTCGTAAAACTCGCCGCTCTCGTGTCCTCGGCACCAGAGGCTCCGCTGCTGCTGTACCTCGCAGCTACATCAACAGCAGTCAGTGCAGTGCTTGTCCTCGAGGAGGGGTCCCTTCAGCGGCTGGTGTACTTCATCTCGGAAGCCCTTCAGGGTGCCAAGATACGGTATACCGAACTGGAAAAGTTGGCTTATGCCCTCGTCATGGCCTCGTAGAAGCTCCGACATTACTTAGCTCATCACATCATTGTGCCCTCTTCATTCCCCTTAGCGGAGATACTACACAATAAGGAGTCAACGGGCTGCATTGGCAATTGGGCGGCCGAGCTCGCGCCCTTCTCCCTGACATATGCTTCGCGTACGACCAAAAGTCTTAGGTTTTGGCGGACTTCCTCGCCGAATGGACCCCATCAGCCCAACCACAAGCTTAGCTACCAGTTGTCCTGGTGTGGAGCCTCCACACTGACGGAGCCTACGGCGCTTCCGGAGCGGGGGTAGGGGCAGTAATCACTACGCCAGAAGGCCATCGCCTGCTATGCACGCCTCGAGTTCCCGGCTACAAACAACACAGCTGAGTACGAGGCGCTGCTCTTCGGCCTCGCCAAGCTCAAGGCCCTCGACGCGTGGAGGGTACTCGTGCATACCGACTCGCGCTTGATTACGGGGCATGTGGACAAATCTTACCAGGCCAAGGACCCTGACCTAGCGAAACATCTAGCTGCTGTTAGGGCAAAAAAGCATCACTTCTTGGGGCATCACGGTGAAGGTTGTCTAGTGGGCGGACAATGAGCACGCTGATACGCTAGCCAAAGCTGCCAGTCAGCAGATCCCTCCGCCCGTAGGGGCCTTCACCGAAGTTCTAGCCACCGCAGCTATCGAACATGACAAGCGTGATACATCTCTCATCCACCAAATTGCCCAGCAAGTTGCCTGGAGGGAGCCCATCTACGGCCTCCTGTAGGGTGTAGCCGAACCAGATGATCCTCTCGAGCTACGACGGCTACAACATCAGGCTAGGTCGTTCAAGGTCCTGAATGGCATACTCTACAAGCATGGGGTTTGTGCCCCACTACTGCGATGCCTCTCGTGCGGCTTTGCGGCTCACACATCGCGCCAAGATATCCCTCGTCGGGAAGGTGTTCCGCCAGGGCTTTTATTGGCCAATGGCTATCGTTGATGTGCATGACATTGTGCATCGGTGTCAGGGATGCCAGTGGATGGCGAGAGTCATTCATAGACCTCCCACTAGCCTGCAGCCCATCCTGCCAGTCTGGCCACTGGCGCGATGGGGCATCGACGTCGTCGGACCGCTTCCACGCGCCCCGGGGGACCTGCGCTTCATCCTGGTTGCCCTCGAATATTTATCTAGATGGCCCTAGGTGGTCGCCCTCGCCAAAGTCACCTCCGCAACGGTGCAGTGGTTCCTCTGGCAAAACATCATTTGCCACTTCGAAGTGCCCAAGGAAGTCACTATGGACAATGGCTTGCAATTCGACTCTACGCCTTTCAAGGCATTTTGGAAGCGCATGGGCATCACGCTTCGATACGGCTCCGTCGGACATCCGCAGCCCAACAGGGTGGTCGAACGTGCAAACGGCGCAATCTCCGTTGGTGTCAAGAAGTGCCTTGTAGGCCTCCAGAAAGGCAAATGGCCGAAAGAGCTTCCCAGCGTACTCTGGTCCCTCCGCACAACGGTCACATGCCCAACAGGGTTTACGCCATTCAAGCTTCTCTTTGAAGATGAGGCAATCATGTCGGAGGAAATCAAGACCAGATCAAGGAGAGTCCGCAGTCAGGCTCTGCCAGAAGAGCGAGTGCTGTCTTTGGACCTCCTTGACGGTGCGCGGGTCAGCGCCACCGAGCACATCGCAAAATACATGCGTCGCACGGCATGCGCGTACGACCGCACTGTCTACTCGTGGGAATTCAAGACAGGAGACCTTGTCCTAAGAATGGCATTGCACGTGGCGACGATGGGCAAGCTCGAGTCCAAGTGGGAGGGCCCCTACATCGTCACAACAGCTCTACAGCACAGGGCGTATCGCCTCGCAACCCTCGAGGGAAGAAATCTCCGCCACACATAGAATGCAGATCGCCTGCGGCGATACTACGCGTAAAAGGCCGCCCAGCTTCCTGGTAGCGCCATACCACATGTAACAGCTCACCCGCGCAAATAGGAAAATAAATAAAATCCAATGTTCATTAAGAGACTTGTGTTCACTTTCTCATGAGTGCCGCATGGAGGCTACGGCCTCCGAGCGCACTCTACAGATTATAAATAAGATGTGCGGAGGTTACCCTCTACACACACTCTACGGAGTATAAATAAGACGTGTAGAGGTTACGCTCCGCGCGCACACTACGGAGTATAAATAAGACGCGTGGAGGTTACCCTCCGCGCGCACTCTACGGAGTATAAATAAGGCGCGGAGGATACCCTCCACACGGAGTGTAAATAAGACGCGTGGAGGATACCCTCCACACACACTCTATGAAGTATAAATAAGACGTGTGGAGGTTACCCTCCACGTGCACTCTACGAAGTATAAATAACACGTGCGGAGGTTACCCTTCGCACGCACTCTGTAGAGTCCAAGTCATCGCTAGCTTTGCTGATGCCAGTCCAAATGGTGGGGGACGGAGCGCGCGTCCACTTTGTCCCACCGCCAGCTTCGCTGACACCGGTTCGAAGGGTGGGGGACAGAGCGCGCACGTCCGCTTAGTTCCACCGCCAGCTTCCTTGACGCCGGTTTGAAGGGTGGGGGGCGGAGCACGCGTGTGTGGTTAGTCCCATCGCCTGCATCGCTGACGTCAGTCCGAAGGGTGGGGGACAACGCGCGCGTCGGCTTAGTCCCACCGCAGCTTCGCTGACGCTAGTTCGAAGGGTGGGAGACGGAGCGCGTGCGTTCGCTTAGTCCCACCGCCAGCTTCGCTGACGCCCGTCTGAAGGGTGCGGGACAGAGCGCTCATGTCTGTTTAGTCCCACCACCAGCTTCATTGACGCCGGTCCGAAGGTTGGGGGACGGAGCGCGCCCATTTTTCATCCTACCAGCTTACTTCGTCCATACTGCGTTCGAACGGCGGTGGACGAGGTCCACGATACTCTTGCCTTGACTCCGATTTCATCGATCCCGACTCCTACCTACCGCTGCGACTCCGAACGACTTGTTATCTGGCATAACGCTGTCAAGAGGTATCTATTATTACAAAATGGATGCGTGAGGGAAGTCGTCGTCACCTTACGAAGTACTTTGATAACGCTACAAATAATGTTCGCTAGGAGATAACGTTTTACCTGTACATTTATCGATGCGAAGCTAATCGTCTACGCTATTCGTCCGTCGGATCTTCTATTTTTATATACTTTCGGACGGAGGCGTCCCCTGTGGAACACTGCTCCTCCCAGAATCGTATGCCCTTTTGTTGTTTCACTCCTCAGTCCAGAGTCCACTGGCCATGTGGGTGGATCTTTAGGTCGATCCACTTGTGGTAGGCACATAGCGGTTCCGAGGACAGTGGGTAGACGAGAGAGTTTATTATTGCGTACTTTTAATTATAAATAGTAGGGGGAACACATTGTAAGTGGTCCTTATCGATTGCCGATAGCTGATCGTGTTGAAACGGCGGTCAGTATAGTCACAGGAGTAGTTCGCATAACCCAAGTAACGCATGTTCAGGCTGAAGCGCTGCTTAGACTTGAAGAATTTGCATGGGTCTCTGCAGAGGGGCGGCGTCTCGCCTTAGGGTGGTGTTGTGGCAAACATTCAGTTGGAACGTTTAGTACGGACATGCTCCTACGGGGGGGCGTCGTTACGAGGGTGTGACCTAGCATGCTCTGCTTGCTCAGCAGGGCCGCTTTGGCCCTTGCTTGTTCGTCGCAGGTGGCAACAGATCCTCTCATTGCTTTATCATCTTTTTCCATTGTTTCTTCTACCTCTTGCCTATCTCGACGTGGTGAAGGAAGGTACGGTATAGTGTTTGGTTGTATAGTGTTCCCTTACAGATCTATTCCATCTCATTTTATAAGCCAAAAGGTTGGCATGGTTAGAGTTATTTCATGTCAGTGTGCAAAGCTATCTCTTTTGGTCTTGTTACTGCGCAAAGATGCTCTCTTTGGTCTTGTCACTGTGCAAGGCTACCCTTTTGGTCTTGTCGCTACGCAAAGCTGCCCCTTTGGTCTTATCACTGCGCAAAGCTGCCCCTTTTGGTCTTGTTGCTGCGCAAAGCTACCTTGTCACTGAGCAAAGCTGCACCCTTTGGTTTTGTCACTATGCAAAACTGCCCCATTTGGTCTTGTCATTGCGTAAAGCTGCCCATTTGCTTGTCACTGCGCAAAGTTGCCCCTTTTGGTCTTGTCACTTGGTAAAGCTGCCTCTTTGGTTTTGTCTCTGCGCAAAGCTGCACTCTTTGGTCTTGTCACTAAGCAAAGCTGCCCCGTGCGGACTTGTCACCGCGTAAAGCTGCCCCTTTAGTCTTGTCACTGCCCAAAGCTGCACCCTTTGGTCATGTCACTGTGTACCCTGTTTGGTCTAGCCACTTAGTCTATAAGCTGTCTCGTTTGTTATAAAATGCACGGCGCACCCCATGAAAGTAGGACCAGTGGACTCTAAATCGAACGAAGAAGTTCCTTCTTCGTCGTGCAGTACCATACAATGGCGGACACCGATGGGCCAATCGGAGCGGGGTCACCGAAGGAAGACCTTCCCGTGGAAAGGAAGGAGGACTTCAGTCCTAGCTACAGCTTGATGCTAAACAAGCGTGGTCAACCAGTATGGCCGAAATGCAGACATAAAGAGGACGCGGTCGTGTAGGTTGTTGAAGGTCATTGCAATGGCGGGCGACGTTTCTTCCGATGCCCACACTCCGGGGTTCAAATTGCTAATAGTATATTTTTTTCTTACTGCTAATATAGCATCCATGTTATCCGTCCTTTCCAGTGATGGGGAAATGCGACTTCGTCTGCTGGATCGATCCTCTATATGAACGCTATATTGCGAGGTATGTGGATACGTTATGGGAGCGAATCTTAAAGTTAGAGGCAAGAATCGACACTCTCAATGAGGAGAACAATGACATCCGTCAACAGATGCAGCGCGGGAGGGGCAACGAGGATGTCGTCAACATAGAAAGTTTGTATGATCCCACATGCTGCTGTGCGAACCCTAACTGCATATGTGCCTGCCACTACAATGACGGCCTGCCACGTCCAAAGCGGCCCCCTCTGGAACACTCATGCTAGGAGGTCACACCCCTGTACTAAACGTTCCAACTAAATGTTAGCCACAACACCCGCCCCCCGAGGGCGAGACGCCGCCCCTCTGTTGGTGCAGAGACCCATGCAAATTTTTCAAGTCTAAGCAGCGCCTCAACCTGGGCATGCGTTACTGGGGTTGTGCGAACTACTCCTGTGACTATCCTGACCGCTGTGTCGACATGATCAGCTATCGGCAGCCGATAAGGATCAATTACAATGTGTTCCCCCTTACTATTTCTAATTAAAACTACGCAATAACAAACTCTCTCGTCTACCCACAGTCCCTGGAACCACTCTGTGCCTAACGCAAGTAGATTGACTTAGAGATCCACCCACATGACTAGTAGATTCTGGACTATGAGGAGTGGAACGACAAAAGTGCATGCGAGATCCGCGAGGAGCGCCGCTAAGATGAGCAAACTGAGTATATACGTCCGGAGACAAAAGTTCATCTCGAGACGTGCACGCGCAGGGAGCGCGAGGCTCGCGATAGGGAGCGCGAGAAAAAAGTGAAATGGCGACAAAGACCAAAGAAGCATCCGAGGATTTCAACGCTGAGCTCATAAAAAAGGGAAAAAGGCCCAGGTCTACGTAGTAGGCTGGGCCATTCCGCAATAGTCCCCTGAATGTCGAATTTATTTCCATGTCAACAAGACGCATAATATCATATGGCTGCTTCGGTTTGTTGTATCGTGCATCATGCTGATTTTTATGCATGTAACCAAATCATGTGTCGTGTTATTCTCAATGTTATTATGGAATCTATTTTAATTAGCAACATCAAATCTCGTCGTCTTTTCACATTCAATTCTTCGCGTGCTCAATATCACTTTTCTTCCTACTTACCAATCGTTCCTATCCTAGTCATTCATATAAAAGTTTTCATGAAATTTCTTGCACTACAACAACATACCTTTATCTCAAAATGTTATTGCGAATCGAATATATTTTTTACCATTCACAATGTACGAAAAACACAAACAGGTGAACCATTACACCGCACTATAAATTACCTCCGTACGTACGAGTCATTGAGGCCTCAATCGTCCCTAGAAAATTTTTCCGAAAATTACCCACACTATAACAACGCACGACGATCGTACTATTGTGAACCTACGAAAATCGTAAACAAACTAGCCTACCTATATTGTCTGTCATTTTATTTAAAAAAATAACAATCTAAAAAAATATTTCCTACTTGTATCATCTACGCTACGTAAGGAGTTTTCAAAATATATTTCATAATATTTTGCACCTCCTTTTCTATATTACAAAATTGCTGCAGACTCCACATAAAAATAAATTACACATGAAAATTCGTAATATTTATAAGTACAAAAAATATGCACAACTAAGTAAACTCTTCTCCACACAAAAATACAAATTTTAAACCTCATTACAAGCACACAAACGCATGCACCAATTGAACCAAAAAAACACTGTGCATATGCAGGTCGTGCGGTTGGGGTCCGCACGACTACTATACACATGCAAGTCGTGAGGTCGGAACTGCACGATCTGGCTGTCATGCGGTTCCCGACTGCACAATTCACACGTGTCAGCGTCAGAAAATCCCGCGGTGGGGGAGGGGGCTAAAAATGTGATTGCGCTGGTTTGGGGGTTAGATCTGGTATTCTAGTGATTAACAGTGCTATTTTTGACCAGGATTCTAAGACCATTCCTGATTCGTGGGTATGAATTTTGTCCGACATACTTGTCAAATGTGGTTGGCCTTCCGAGCACACAAATACAGCTTTGACGTCTAATTGTCAGAGTAGAATTATCCTTAGATCTAGTTTATGATCGTGTGCAACTACTGCTAGAGTTTGGCTATCCATGGGTGCTTGATTATTGTTTCACCAATTCACATTACATAAAAAATACCTACGTTGGCTTTCTGAATATAATTATTGATGATTTCGCCAACCTACAAGAATGTGCGCTTGCAGAATAGATACTACATTACCAGGTCAGCCTAGCCCAATCAAGAGGTCAGCCTTTTTTTATGGGTTTTTCGCTGTGTCTATTTGCTGTAATAGTACTTTATCTTATGCCATGTGCCGAATTAGCCTTCAGGCATTGTTCTTGGTGCATCAATTTGGATTCTTGTTGATATATACATAATGAGAATATAGTGCTTATTTCTTCCCTAGAGTACGCTCCCCCTTTTGTGCAGTGCCCACTACCTATAGAGAAGAGTAGGTAATTTTTTTGCTATCTTATACATTTGGTATTTTCCCGCTACTGCCTGCCCTGCAACATACAACGTTGGTAAGTGCTAATGTAGAACCGTATAACATTTCACTTGGTGATTTGTAGCTATGCGGCTATCTGATTTAGAATTTTGGACGTATCTAGCACTGTAGAGTCCCGAAATTCCGTTTTTAGCCCCCGGAGCACAGTTTTCCACTTTTAGCCACCCTGCTGACCGCGCGTTTCCCCGGGCGCGACACTTGGTCGGTCGTGCGGTCGGGGACCGCACGACCGCACTGTAGCTATGTCGTGCGGTCCCGGACCGCACGACTCAACTGTGCAGCGCGGTGCCCGAGCGCATGTTCTCTTCCGACCGCACGACCCAATCCCGACCGCACGTTCACACCGTAGCGAGCAGTCATGCGGTGCCCGAGCGCACGACTAAATTTTTTTTAGGGTTTGGTCTGTGTTTAGGGTTTGGTCAGTGTATTTAAGGTATAAGAATCTATATGCATTGTGAAGTTGTTTAGAATAGAAATAATTTTGGATATATGCAATGGTATTTGAAAAAAGATGAATTTGATGTAGAGTCCAGTTTACTGCTTGTGTAATTTTTTTGCAATTACGAAAATTAAGAATTTTGTTTGGTAGAGTACGAACGAAATTTGTGTGAAGTAATGATTGATCTATTTGTGATTTTCGTACATTGGTGACCGTGAAGAATATGTTCAACTGGCAATGACATTTTGCGATCATGTTATGTTGTTTTTATTGGAAAAAATTTAATGATATTTTTTTAGGACAACTGTGATACGAACAATTGGACGAAAGGAAGGAAAATGATATTGAACACGTGGAAAAAATGAATGCGAAAAAAATGAGATCTTATGTTAATTAAAATAGAATTCATAATCAACATGGGAATGACATGGCACACAGGATTTGGTTACGTGCATAAGAAACAGAACAATGCACGATGTTCCAAACCAAAGTAGTCTTACGATACATATGCGCCTTCTTGGCATGGAAATAAATTAGACGTTGAGGAGAGTAGTGCGGAATGGCCCAACCTACTGCGTAGATCGGGGCCATTTTCCCTTCCTTGCGAGTTTGGCATTGAAATCCTCATATTCCTGTTTGACCTTGGCCGCCAGTTCTCGTTTTTTCTCGCGCTCCCTCTCGCGAGCCTCGCGCTGCCTGCGCGTGCATGCCTCAAGATGAACTTGTGTCTCTCGACGTATACGCTCGGTTTGCTTGTCTTGGCGACGCTCCTCCTCGCGGATCTCGCATGCCCTTTTGTCGTTCCACTCGTCATAGTCCAGAGTCCACTGATCATGTGGGTGGATCTCTAGCTCGATTCACTTGCCGTAGCCACATAGCGGCTCCGGGGACTGCGGGCAGACGAGAGAGGTTATTACGTACTGTTAGTTAGAAATAGTGGGGGAATACATTGTAAGTAGTTCTTACCGGCTGCCGATAGCTGATGGTGTCGAAACGGCGGTCAGGATAGTCAGATGAGTAGTTCCCACAACCCCAATAACGCATGCCGAGGCTAAGGCGCTGCTTTGACTTGAAGAATTTACATCGGTCTCTGCACCAGCAGAGGGGCAACGTCTCCCCCTCAGGTGGGTGTTGTGGCGAACATTCAGTTGGAACGTTTAGTATGGACATGCTCCTACGGGGGGCGTCGTTAGGTGGCTGTGACCTCGTGGCACGCTCCGCTTGTTTGGCCTTGGCCGCAGCAGCCCTTACTTGTTCCTCGCGAGCCGCAGCAGCCCTTGCTTGTTCCTCGCGAGCCGCAGCAGACCTTGCTATCTTGCGGGTCTCCTCCCAATTCTTCATCAATTTCTCCCGTAGCTTGTTCTGCTTCTTGTCCATCCCGACGTGGAGAAGGAAGGTATGATGTAGTTTAAGTTTGTATTGTATTCTCTCGCAGATGCATTCCACCTTATTTTATAAGCCAAAGGGTAGGCATGTGATTTATTTTTGGTCGCTGCACAAATCTGCCCTCTTTTGTCATATCTCTGTACAAAGATGTCTTCTTTTGTGATGTCACTGTGCAAAGTTGCCCTCTTTTGGCATGTCACTTCGCAAAGCTGTCCACTTTTGTCATATCTCTAGACAAAGTTGCCCACTTTTGTCATGTCTCTAGACAAAGCTGACCTCTTTTGTCATGTCTCTGTGCAAAGCTGGCCTCTTTTGTCATGTCACTGCGCAAAGCTGGCCTCTTTTGTCATGTCTCTGGGCAAAATTGGCCTCTTTTGTCATGTCACTGCGCAAAGCTGCCCGCTTTTGTCATTTCTGTGTGCAAAGCTGGCCTCTTTTGTCATGTCTCTAGGCAAAGATGCCGTCTTTTGTCATGTCACTGCTCAAAGCTGTCCGCTTTTGTCATTTCCCTGCGCAAAGCTGCCCTATTTTGTGATGTCTCTGCGCAAAAACTACCCTCTTTTGTCACGTCACTGCGCAAAGCTGCCCGTTTTTGTCATGTCTGCGCGCAAAGCAGCCCTCTTTTGTCATGTCTCTGCGCAAAGCAGCCCTCTTTTGTCATGTCTCTATGCAAAGCTGCCCTCTTTTGTCACGTCACTGCACAAAACTGCCTTTTTTGTCATGTCACTGCGCAAAGCTGCCCTCTTTTGTCATGTCACTGCGCAAAGCTGCCTTCTTTTGTCATGTCACTGCGCAAAGCTACACCTCTTTCGTCATGTGGTAACTGCAGTAAGTTATCTCGTTTGATATAATAACACGATTGGGGTCTCATGACATTTTAACCAGAGAACCCTGTAAATCGAACAAAGAAGTGTCTTCTCTTTCGTGGTGAAATATACCATGTCGGAAGCTGAGGGGCCAGTCAGATATGGGTCATCGAAGGAAGACCTTCCCTTGGAAATGAGGGAGATCTTCGGTCCACACTACCGATTAATACCAAGCCGGCGTGCTTAACCAGCGTGGCCAAAATGCAAACACAATGAGGACACGGTTGTGCAGGTCCTGGAAGGCCAGTTCGATGGCGGGCGACGTTTCTTCCGATGCCCATGCTCCGGGGTACAAATTTCTAATAGTACAATTTTTTTATTACTTATGAAGCCTCCATGTTTACTGTCCTTTCCCGCAGATGGCGAAATGCGACTTCTCCCGCTAGATCGACCCTCATGAACGGTATATTGTCAATTGTGTGGATACAGTATGAGATCGAATATTTGAGTTGGAGGAGCGAATCGAGACTCTCAATGAGTAGAACAACGATCTCCGCCAACAGATGCAACGCGAGAGGGGCAATGAGGAGGTCGTGAACATAGGAAGCTCGTATAATCCCACATGTTGTTGCGCGAACCCTAGCTGCATATGTTCGTGCCACTACCACGACGGCCAACCACATCCGAGGCGCCCCCCTCAGCAATACTCCATGTGGGTGCCACGAGGCTCGTTTGGCATGTAGTCAACGAGGTGTATGGTTGTACCTTCTACCAGTACGCACGCTTTCTACGATATGGAGTAGAGAGAGTGATTAAGTTAGTAATGTGTCGTATTTTATTTCTTATGTTGTGTTGATGGTGTGGCGCTGGGACTGTTGTTTTGATTTAATTTCTTACTTGTAGTACTTTCTATGTTTTCTGTATGTGCAATGTATGTGTTGTTTCGTGTTGTCAGTGTGTGATGCCTTCTTATTCTATGGCCTATATGAGCCCCCCACTGAGCCTATAAGAGGGAGCCATTCCTCACCTAGTCCCCTGCATTGTTCTCTCACGTTCTGAATTAGTTGTTCCCAATCTGTATACCTTTCTTTCGTGCTCACTCCCCCGAACGCCGATATGAGTCAGCTCAGCACCTCTTTATCGGCACCCACGGTGATTTGTCCAAAATGCAACACGGTTGTTAGACATAAGACCTCACATACGGCCGCGAATCCTGGGCGACACTACTACAAATGCCCCTTTCACTCGGTGAGTACGATTGTTTCGGGTTTGTTCAAATCGTGCAGGTATGTTAAAAAATCTTCTTTTCATGAAACGCAGGAAGCCCCCGGCGGTTGCCAATTCTGGTTATAGGAGGATGAAATGGGCACTAGGATCGATATTGTTCGTCATGAGAGAGTTGTTGTAGGGGGTAGCGACCCCGTCGAGATGCGCCATCGTTTCGATAGACTAGAGTGGAAGATTAATTTAATGTTGTGTGCTATTTTCTTTCTTGTGTTTATTGTTATCGTCAAGTTGTAACGCTGGAGGTTATTCTCGTCTATGTTGGTAATGTTTTATGTTATGTTCTATGTTATGTTTATTGTTATCATGTGTTGTAGTGCTGGAGGGTTGATCTATGTACGTGTAAAGCAAGCTATAAATAAATAATTTGCACAATGTTGCATAAATAATTGTAGGAAACCATGCCACGTTATAGAATCTGAATTACAAAAACTCATTATGAATCTCGTCATCGCCTCCTCGGATGGCGTATGTGATCCTCCGAGAAGGTGAACCTGGTAGGCGAGTGCGGTGCATCTCGAAGGTCATACTGTGAGGCCTGCGTCCGAGGTGGTCCTGCGTACGGCTCCGTGGGGACTTGCGTTGGATGGCCGAAAATAGAGCTCAGCCATTCGGTTGACGAGGGGTCTACGTCCTGCTGAGATGGTACAGCTGAATTTGGCCATGGACAGCGATGTTAGTAATGAATAGTAATATCACAAGGCATTTACCTTGGTAATCTGAAATGCGGATGACCTACCGTGAACTTCGTGGCCCTGTTGCTCCGTGTAAACCTGCATTTTTTTTGCAATGCGATGAGATGGCTTTGAAATAGACATGTTTAGCTTACCACGTTAGTGCATACCGAGATATGCGGCTGTCCAAATGACGATGCTGTAGGGAAATCGCGCATGTACTCCTGCGCTGTGTATCCTTGATAGGTCTGCCCAAACCACCTGTCCCGGTCTTGTAGGCTGGACTGCACGCCATGGGTGAACGCGGGCAACACCACCTCTGGTTGCTGCGCCGAGTCAAGGTCGCTCTCTGGAGTGAGCCCCCCTCGGCTTGGAGAGCACGCTCGCTCCTCTGTCGCCCTCCGTGATGACGATGGCTGTAGCAACATCCTATCTTGTCGCAAATGCTGCGAGAAGAAGATGTGGTTAGAGATAAATGACAATCGAGTGGATGAATAAATAGTTAGCAATTGTCCTACCGCTGGTCCGAAGCGCATGGAGGACGAGCGAGCGTAGCTGGGCCGACTGCTGGACTGCGATGGACGTGACAACGATGGCCGTGCTGATGGTGCTGCTGACGGCGGCGCAGAGGGGGGTGGTGGTGCTTGACGTACTCCGTGACCGCGTCGTACAACACCGTCATCTCTATGGCAACCACAACTCATGGTCCGTATCACAGACCTGGCATCATCATAGATGTTGCGCATCGAAGTGAGCAGGCGATCAATCGAATTTGCCCTCCCACGGTGCAGAGCCTGAGCAGCCTCATCGTGGATACGATGCAACCGGTCGAACTGCAGTGAAACAAAGAAAGAGTTAAAACGTAATCCTGCACAGGTTAATTACATAGTAATCTTGTACCATCTCGTCGTGCCGCTCGATGACGGTCTAGACCTGCCTGTATAGCGGCCTCCTGTATGACCTCAACTGGACGTTGTGGCGGCGCCCCAGTAAGCCTACTGCGGGTGCGTGGAACGTACCACTCAAGGTATGTACTATACGTGTCGAGGTCGTACGGCCGTGTCTCCTCCACAACCATCGTGTCCGCCTGGTCACGCCACATGTCTGTCCACAGCCGTTGTATGGCTCTCCAGTCTTCGTTTGCTCGCCCTCTCCTCGATTGCCTGCAAGTTAATTGAGACATTGCACAATTAGTAGGGACACAAACTAATGCATTAATTAAAGTTACCGTGTAATGACATACCGGTGGGTGCTGGGTACAAGAGGGCGTCCTGCCAGGGGTGGGACATGCTGGTACAGGCCGAACTGCCTCATGACTCGCTGTGGGTTGTATGGCTCGACGCAGTGCGAGAACACCAAGTGGCAGGTCGTCAACCAGTACCTGTGATCCTGCCTGCACTGAGATGATAATCCGTGGGAGGCCGTGTCCATAATGAACCGTGGAGTCCATGCCCACCAGACTATGTCGGCCTCGTGGAGAGTCTCGAACATGTCGTGGAACTCCGGGTACACACGTCTCGGTCTCTCCTTGGCCCACCGCAACTGACCATGTGTCCAACGCGTACCTATTGTGGGCCCATCAACGGGGTCATCGCCATCACCAAGGTGGTAGAACTGCGGGCTGAACTCATAAGGGTGCACAACAGTACCAAAGTAAGGCCTGCCAACGGGGAAGTGTTCCCACGACCACAACTGAAGGAGAATGTAGCAGACGGCTAGGACCGGCTCGCTGGCCGCAGTACGCTGCGAGGCATCACACAAGCCTCAGTATGTGGCACTAAGAACTGCTGATCCCCAGCTATATTGTGGCACCTCACCAGGCCAGCCATCCGCCAACGACTCCGCTAGGTGTATGTAGCTAGGCTGCACGGAGTCTCCAGTGGTGCTAGGGAACAAGACCCACCGAACAGAAATAGCAGGTATGCAATAAAGTGCGTCCGCACCTCATGTGCGTGTCCCACGTACAATGTAGCTGGTCCGATCCCGGACAACGTAGCTGGTGTGCCACATGGATGGCTTCATCGGTACATGACATGTCCTGGACACGCACTTGAGGAGGTGCAGCACACTTCATTGCGTATCTGCTATTTCTGTTCGGGTGGGTCTTGTTCCCTAGCACCACTGGAGACTCCGTGTAGCCTAGCTACATACACCTAGCGGAGTCGTTGGCGGATGGCTGGCCTGGTGAGGTGCCACAATATAGCTGGGGATCAGCAGTTCTTAGCGCCACATACCGAGGCTTGTGTGATGCCTCGCAGCGTACTGCAGCCAGCAAGCTGGTCCTAGCCGTCTTCTACATTCTCCTTCAGTTGTGGTCGTGGGAACACTTCCCCGTTGGCAGGCCTTACTTTGGTACTGCTGTGCACCCTTATGAGTTCAGCCCGCAGTTCTACCACCTTGGTGATGGCGACGACCCCATTGATGGGCCCACAATGGGTACGCGTTGGACACATGGTCAGTTGCGGTGGGCCAAGGAGAGACTGAGACGTGTGTACCCGGAGTTCCACAACATGTTCGAGACTCTCCACGAGGCCGACATAGTTTGATGGCCATGGACTCCACGGTTCATTATGGACACGGCCTCCCACGGATTATCATCTCAGTGCGGGCAGGATCACAGGTACTGGTTGACGACCTGCCACTTGGTGTTCGCGCACTGCGTAAAGCCATACAACCCACAGCGAGTCATGAGGCAGTTCGGCCTGTACCAGCATGTCCCACCCCTGGCAGGACGCCCTCTTGCACCCAGCACCCACCGATATGTCGGTAACTTTAATTAATGCATTAGTTTGTGTCCCTACTAATTGTGTAATGTCTCAATTAACTTGCAGGCAATCGAGGAGAGGGCGAGCAAACGAAGACTGGAGAGCCATACAACGGCCGTGGACAGACATGTGGCGTGACCAGGCGGACACAATGGTTGTCGGGAGACACGGCCGTACGACCTCGACACGTATAGTACATACCTTGAGTGGTACGTTCCACGCACCTGCAGTAGGCTTATTGGGGCGCTGCCACAACGTCCAGTTGAGGTCATACAGGAGGCCGCTATAGAGGCAGGTCTAGACCGTCATCGAGCGGCACGACGAGATGGTACGAGATTACTATGTAATTAACATGTGCAGGATTACGTTTTAACACATTCTTTGTTTCACTGCAGTTCGACCGGTTGCATCGTATCCACGATGAGGCTGCTCAGGCTCTGCACCGTGGGAGGGCAAATTCGATTGATCGCCTGCTCACTTCGATGCGCAATATCTATGATGGCGCCAGGTCTGCGATACGGACCATGAGTTGTGGTCGCCATAGGGATGACGCGGTTGTACGACGCGGTGACAGAGTACGTCAAGCACCCCCCCCCCCCCCCCTCCGCGCCGTCGTCAGCAGCACCATCAGCACGACCATCGTCGTCACGCCCATCGCAGTCTAGTAGTTGGCCCAGCTATGCTCGCTCGTCCTCCACGCGCTTCGGACCGGCGGTAGGACAATTGCGAACTATTTGTTCATCCACTCGATTGCCATTTATCTCTAACCACATCTTCTCGCAACATTTGCGACAAGATAGCACGTTGCTACAACCATCGTCATCACGGAGGGCGACGGAGGAGGGAGCGTGCTCTCCAGGCCGAGGGGGGCTCACTCTAGAGAGCGACCCTAACTTGGCGCAACAACCAGAGGTGATTTTTCCCGCGTTCACCCATGGCGTGCAGTCCAGCCTACAAGACCGGGACAAGTGGTTTGGGCAGACCTATCAAGGATACACAGCGCAGGAGTACATGCGCGATTTCCCTACGGCATCGTCATTTGGACAGCCGCATACCTCGGTATGCACTAACGTGGAAAGCTAAACATGTCTATTTCAAAGCCATCTCATCGCATTGCAAAAAAAATGCAGGTTTACACGGAGCAACAAGACCACGAAGTTCACGGTAGGTCATTCGCATTTCAGACTACCCAGGTAAATGCCTTGTGATATTACTATTCATTACTAACATCGCTGTCCATGGCCAAATTCAGCTGTACCATCTCAGCAGGACGTAGACCCCTCGTCAACCGAATGGCTGAGCTTTATTTTCGGCCATCCAACGCAAGTCCCCACGGAGCCGTACGCAGGACCACCTCGGACACAGGCCTCGCAATATGACCTTCGAGATGCACCGCACTCGCCTACCAGGTTCACCTTCTCGAAGGATCACATACGCCATCCGAGGAGGCGACGACGAGATTCATAATGAGTTTTTGTAATTCAGATTCTATAACGTCGCATGGTTTCCTACAATTATTTATGCAACGTTGTGCAAATTATTTATTTATAGCTTGCTTTACACATACATAGATCAACCCTCCAGCACGATAACAATAAACATAACATTGAACAGAGCATAAAACATTACCAACATAGACGAGAATAATCTCCAGCACTATAACTTGACGATAACAATAAACACAAGAAAGAAAATAGCATAGAACATTAAATTAATCTTCCACTCCAGTCTATCGAAACGATGACGCATCTCGACGGGGTCGCTACCCCCCACGACAACTCTCTCATGTCGATCCTAGTGCCCATTTCATCCTCCCACACACAGAATCGACAACCGCCGGGGGCTTCCTGCGTTTCATGAGAAGAAGATTTTTAAACATACCTTCACGATTTGAATGAACTCGAAACAATCATACTTACCGAGTGAAAGGGGCACTTGTAGTAGTGCCGCCCAGGATTTGCAGCCGTGTGTGAGGTCTTACGTCTAACAACCGTGTTGCATTTTGGGCAAATCACCGTGAGTGCCGATGAAGAGGTGCTGAGTTGACTCATATCGGCGTCCGGGGGAGTGAGCACGAAAGAAAGGTACACAGATTGGGAACAACTAATTCAGGAGGTGAGAGAACAATTCAGGAGACTAGGTGAGGAATGGCTCCCTCTTATAGGCTCAGTGGGGGGCTCACAGAGGCCACAGAATAAGAAGGCGTCACGCACTGACAACACGAAACAACACATACATTGCACATACAGAAAACATAGAAAGTACTACAAGCAAGAAATTAAATCAAAACAACAGTCCCAACGCCACACCATCAATACAACAACACAAGAAATAAAATACGATATATTACTAACTTAATCACTCTCTCTACTCCATATCGTAGAAAGCGTGCGTACTGGTAGAAGATACAACCATACACCTTGTTGACTACATGCCAAACGAGCCTCGTGGCACCCACATGTAGTATTGCTGAGGGGGCCGCCTCGGACGTGGCTAGCCGTCGTGGTAGTGGCACGCACATATGCAGCTAGGGTTCGTGCAGCAACATGTGGGATCATACGAGCTTCCTATGTTCACGACCTCGTTGCCCCTCTCGCGTTGCATCTGTTGGCGGAGGTCGTTGTTCTACTTATTGAGAGTCTCGATTCGCTCCTCCAACTCAAATATTTGATCCCATAATGTATCCACACAAGTGACAATATACCATTTATGAGGAGGGTCGATCTAGCGGGAGAAATCGCATTTCGCCTTCTGCGGGAAAGGACGGTAAACATGGAGGCTCCATAAGCAATAACAAAAAATGTACTATTAGAAATTTGTACCCCGGAGCGTGGGCATCGGAAGAAACGTCACCCGCCATCGAACTGGCCTTCTAGGACCTGCACGACCGCGTCTTTATTGTGTCTGCATTTTGGCCACGCTGGTTGAGCACGCCGGCTTTGCGCCGGCTTTGTATCAAGCGGTAGTGTGGACCGAAGATCTCCCTCCTATCCAAGGGAAGGTTTTCCTTCGATGACCCATATCCGACTGACCGCTCAGCTTCCGACATGGTATGTTTCACCACGAAAGAGAAAACACTTCTTTGTTCGATTTACAGGGTTCTCTGGCTACAATGTCATGGGACCCTAACCGTGCTATTTATATCAAACGAGATAACTTACTGCAGTCACCACATGACGAAAAAGGGGCAACTTTGCACAGTGACATGACAAAAGAGGGCAGCTTTGTGCAGTGACATGACAAAAGGGGGGCAGCTTTGCGCAGAGACATGACAAAAGAGGGCAGCTTTGTGCAGTGACATGACAAAAGAGGGCTGCTTTGCGCAGAGACATGACAAAAGAGGGCAGCTTTGCACTGGGAAATGACAAAAGCAGGCAGCTTTGCGCAGTGACATGATAAAAGACGACAGTTTTGCCTAGAGACATGACAAAAGAGGCCAACTTTGTGCACAGAAATGACAGCGGGCAACTTTGCGTAGTGACGTGACAAAAGATGTCAGTTTTGCGCAGAGACATGACAAAGGAGGTCAGCTTTGCGCAGTGACATGACAAAAGAGGTCAGCTTTGCACAGATACATGACAAAAGCAGTCAGTTTTGCGCAGTGACATGACAAAAGAGGTCAGCTTTGTCTAGAGACATGACAAAAGTGGGCAACTTTGCGCAGTGATATATCAAAAGAGAGCAGCTTTGCGTAGTGACATCACAAAAGAAGACATCTTTGTGCAGAGACATGACAAAAGAGAGTATCTTTGCTAGGTGACATGACAAAAGAGGGTAGTTTTGCGCAACGACCAAAAATAAATCACATGCTTATCCTTTGGCTTATAAAATGAGGTGGAATGCATCTGCGAGAGAATGCTACACAATCTTACACTACATCATACCTTCCTTCTCCACGTCGGGATGGACAAGAAGCAGAACAAGTTATGGGAGAAATTGATGAAGAATTGGGAGGAGACCCGCAAGATCGCAAAATGGGAGGAGACCCGCAAGATAGCAAGGTCTGCTGCGGCTCGCGAGGAACAAGTAAGGGCTGCTACGGCCAAGGCCAAACAAGCGGAGCGTGCCACGAGGTCACAGCCACCTAACGACGCCCCCCGTAGGAGCATGTCCATACTAAACGTTCCAACTGAATGTTCGCCACAACACCCCCCTGAGGGGGAGACGTCGCCCCTCTGCTGGTGCAGAGACCCATGTAAATTCTTCAAGTCAAAGCAGCGCCTTAGCCTCGGCATGCGTTATTGGGGTTGTGGGAACTACTCATCTGACTATCCTGACCGTCGTTTCGACACCATCAGCTATCGACAGCCGGTAAGAACTACTTACAATGTGCTCCCCACTATTTCTAACTAACAGTACGTAATAACAACCTCTCTCGTCTGCCCGCAGTCCCCGGAGCCACTATGTGGCTACCGCAAGTGAATCGAGCTAGAGATCCACCCACATGATCAGTGGACTCTGGACTATGACGAGTGGAATGACAAAAGGGCATGCGAGATCCGCGAGGAGGAGCGTCGCCAAGACGAGCAAACCGAGCGTATACGTCGGGAAACACATGCTCATCTCGAGGCGTGCACGCGCAGGCAGCACGAGGCTCGCAAGAGGGAGCGCGAGAAAAAACGAGAACTGGCGGCCAAGGCCAAATAGGAATCTGAGGATTTCAACGCCGAACTCGCAAGGAAGGGAAAATGGCCCCGATCTACGCAGTAGTTTGGGCCATTCCGCACTATTTCCCTCAATGTCTAATTTATTTCCATGCCAAGAAGGCGCATATATATCGTAGGACTATTTTGGTTTGGAACATCGTGCATTGTTCTTTTTCTTATGCACGTAACCAAATCATGTGCGTCGTGTCATTCACATGCTGATTATGATGTCTATTTTAATTATCAACATAAGATTTCATTTTTTCCACGTGTTCAATATCACTTTTCTTCCTTTTGTCCAATTGTTCCTATCACAGTTGTCCTCAAAAAAAATATTATTAAATTTTTTCCAATAAAACAACATAACATGATCGCAAAATGTTATTGCCAGTTGAACATATTCTTCACGGTCACCAATGTACGAAAATCACAAATAGATCAATCATTACTTCACACAAATTTCATTCGTACTCTACCAAACAAAATTCTTAATTTTCGTAATTGCAAAAAAATTACACAAGCAGTAAACTGGACTCTACATCAAATTCATATTTTTTTCAAATACCATTGCATATATCCAAAATTATTTCTATTCTAAATAACTTCACAATGCATATAGATTCTTATACCTTAAATACATAGACCAAACCCTAAACACAGACCGAACCCTAAAAAAAATTTAGTCGTGCGCTCGGGTGCCGCATGACCGCTCGTTACAATGTGAACGTGCGGTCGGGAGGGCGGTCGTGCGGTTGGGACTGGGTCATGCGGTCGGAAGAGAACATGTGCTTAATGAGGGCAGTATCAGGCAATCTATTTTTGAAGGGAACTCATGCAGCATAGAGGGAAACTTATTATTGTTATACCTGCAATGTTGGTTTCCTCTACCGTGTTTTTATCGTGCATACACTTTCTCAACGAGCTATTTACATGCATGAAACTAATTAATTTCGGTATAATAGATCGATGGTTTTTCCAGGTGCACATGAAACAGTTATTACTGCCTTGTTTCTGTCCAACGTCGAACATGCAAATGAGTTTAGTTCTTTAGTCTTTCACACAGATCAGACGACCTGTTTCTGAAGTTCTCTGCATAGATGCAGCAGCGGTCAAGGTTAGTTTTCTGTATATGTGCTTTCCTATTCTTTGTTTCTTTTAGTTTGGTTCTTCTATACATTGTTTCCCAAAACGGAACATATATAGTATAGTTATTTACTTTTCTAGATGTCAAGTTTACAGAGATACTAATTGCTTTTGCTACTACTGCTGCAAGCCATGTAGCCAGAGCTTAAGGAGGCCAGTATTTGCTTTGGAGGTATGCAAAGCCAGTATCTATGATTGCATTGCTTATCTGATTTGACAGATTCCTGATTCCCTTTGGGTTTGTAGAATTGAATTCGTAGTTCCCTGTTTTTAGGATGGGAGGATATTCTGGAGGAGCTTGAGGCTGCAAGTTTACATGATCCTTCCTCTAGATGGTACGGTACTTTATATTACAAAAAATGTACCCAGCAATCAAAGGTTTTTCGTTGATTATCAAATTGTCATTACTACCATGTTTCCTGCCGGCATCAGACATGCAAGTGAGCTTTGTTCTTGAATCATTTGCAATGGTCAGGCAATCTATTTTTGAAGGAAACTCATGCAGCATAGAGAGGAAAACTTATTATTGTTATCCCCGCAATGTTAGTTTCCTCTACCTGGTTTTCATCGTGCATATGCTTTCTCGATGAGCTATTTACATGCATGAAACTAATTAATTTCAGTATAATACATCAATGGTTTTTCCAGGTGCACATGAAACAGTTATTACTGCCTTGTTTCCGTCCGACATCAAACACGCAACTGAGTTTAGTTCTTCAGTCTTTCACACAGATCAGATGCCCTGTTTCTGAAGAGAACACACGTAAAATAAAGACGGGCGGCTTACTATTGGCATACCTACAGTGTAAGCTTCCTGGGCCATGTTTTTATCCTACATGCGCTTTCTCAATGGGCTATTTACATGCATGAAGCTAATGAACTCCAGTATAACAGATTAGCAGTTTTTGCAGGTGCAATGCTGAAATTAATTCAAAGGGAATTTCCCAGTTGTTTCCTATTCAAATATCTTACCGCAATTCAAACTCCCTTAAGCTATATTATGTACGTAAGTATTGCAGGTGATATATGCTAAAGTACAGTACTAGCAGAGATCGGCCGCGGTGTCTTATCTTTTATTTTAAGGTTCCAAATCCCTTATTCTTGGTCCATCTTTCCAGCCTGTCATAATTTGGTTTCCATTCATCTATATGGTCCAGTCTAAATCTACACGCCAACCGGCTACTACGGTGATACCATCCATGCCTATCTGTGTCTGGTTATGTTCCTTTGTATCTCCACCACTCCATGCAATTTATGTAGCCGATCCGAAATATGTTGCTTGTGTTTGTTTTATGCTATATGTACATGGTTTAGTGAGTTGCGTTAGTTACGTGACACTGCAGCTTGACCTTGGTACATGTTTGTTTGACCTTGGTACGACTTTGTGCAGCTTGGACCTGTGTAAGTATCTAACTTTTGGGAACAGAGATGGTGTGCAAGAAGGGCCGTTGCTGCATCCACACATCACTGCTGTCTTCTTCAGATTGCTGATTTATTCGTTACCGGTAAAATCTTGATGCTCATCTATATGTGCTCAGAATAGGATGACTGAACGTGATTTATTTATTAAAGGAAGATAGCCATTTGTCATCAGGATCATCAACAAAAGAGCAACGAGGTTTCTGCTCTGTAGCAGTGAAAAAAAATGAAGATTGCAAGCCACCACACTCCCAGTTGGCACAGCGCATTATTTTTTAGAAAAATAGTCTGCCCTTCACACCATGGTTCAACTAGAATACATACAGACCAATTAGATTGGTACAGGCTGCATGCTACGTTTTTCTCTTAGTTTCCTTCATTGCGCTTTATGAAAATATTTCATAAAATATCAAAGTGTGTACACAGTGTCGTAGCATACTTTTTGGAATTAAGGAGTCAACCATGATATACAGGATTTGTGATATACACTGATTAAATGATCTAATCATTTGCTGGATACTAATTAGCTAATTGGTCGTTCTGTGCTAATTAATTTATTCTTTTTACTTCGTAAAGATGTTGAGTGGTAGGGTCAGATTGTTTTTTCTATTTGTGGTAGTGTGGAAAGCTATTCAGCTTAGCTATTTTTCCAAGGTAGTCAACAAACCTGTAGTTACTCTCCTTTGTCTTCTGCTGATGCCAGATGGTCTGAAAAAAAGGCAGCGCGAAAGCTTTTAGGTATGTTTTAGTTGTGTACATACGATCAATGATCTGTGAGGTCTGCGACTATAGCATAGCCATTTTTTATTTGTCTCAATGCTGTTTCTATCTATTTATCTCTAATGTAAAGTCCATCCAAAACTATCAGAATGTTTTCGCATTACTAAATATAGTTTGCCTTCAAAGCACATGCTCAGAATCAACTGGCGTCGATGTTGTTTCTATCTATTTATCTCTAATGTAAAGTCCATTCAAAACTATCAAAATGTTTTTGCAATACTAAATGTAGTTTGCCTTCAAAGCACATGCTCAGAATCAACCGGCGCAGTGTAGCGCGACCCTACCTAGTTCTACATGAGGGTGGGGGGGACCCCCCTCTTTCCCCTGGAGGTGGTGCACAAATTCAAAGATCATGGAAAAGATGGGAGGACATTCACATGTACAGGGGTGAGAAATGATAACAGATAATCTGTTTTATCCAATATTTGTATTCGAGAAAACATAAATATGGTAAGCAAAATTCGTATTCGAAAATATTTGTATTCGTATTCGAGAATATTTTATTTGTATTCGTATTCGATCCATTTCTTATGTCTACCGGCCGGTCGGCCCAGCCCAGCAATCAAGCAGAAATCCTGGAAAAAACCTAAACAAATTTTGTAAATCAAAATTTGAATTTGGGTGGATTCAAACCGGTAACTGTTCTAGTAACAGGTCAAAAACCGATGAAAAGCCAGTAAAACAGCTAGAAACTTGTTCTATCGAGATTTGTTACAGAAGTTATACACTGAATTAAGTACATATTCGTATTCGACTGAATTAAGTACATACTCGATTCGAATTCGTGTCCGTTGTGACATTCGATTCATATTCGAGAATATTCAAATATGTGTTTGTATTCGTTTTAATAATATAAATTCATATTTGTATTTAAAACTATTGGATCGTGTCCGATCCGGTTCCATCCCTACACATGTACACTGAGAAAGGCTGCACTGAGAAAGGCTGCACGTAACCGAAAAACAGTCCTAGGTCACCCACGGCAAGAGCGGTGATCTAAGCAACTGAAACATGTAGATCAAGGTGAAGAGGCTAAATGGAGGATAAAAATTTCTTCTTTGATATATTGATGCGAGTATCGATCCAATGTACAAGTATTTGCGAAGTGGTTTGTGGCACCGATGATGAGAAACCTTCGACGTATCGATGAATGACAGACTGTACAGTTGCTTAATTGCTACGAACGAATAAGTGACGAGCGCAGATCCGCAATCCAATCACCTCAGAGAGCACCAGAATGTATTTACAAGGAGCGCAACCCATACCAGAGACCTAAAGCAAGAGAGGATTGCGTTTCAATCTTGTCAAACAATTCTGATAGAGCCTTGTAGAGTGCGGTGGCCGCAGGTGGTCTAGCCATGGATCCCAGCAGGATATCAGATGCTTTGACGGGACCACCGTAAAATCGGGCATTTTCAGTGTCTCCAGTTGATAGTACGCTACCATTGAGCGCACAGCCCACAGAAGCACCTGCAATGAGAGATAAATAAACAGAATTAGTGGATACACAAAAAGACCATGAATGGGCCAAATTGATCAATAGTGCCCATTTATTGTCAAATTCAACGATATCAGTTTAGCACATTGCGCGTATGAACCATCAAAGTAACATTGGTTATTCTAGTAGCACATTTCTATCGTTGTATCTGACCATAAGCACTACCAAGACCATATGACGTATTATACCCTTCTCTGCCAGTGTCATCTTCAAAGGGCCTTGCATCTTACTGATTTTCTTTAGTTCAAAATTTCAAATCCAACAATCGATTTCTTAAAACAAAGTTGATATGCCATTTCCACAGATAAATTCAAAATATTCCGCAAAGGTCTCTCAATAGGTATATTTCAGTCTTGTGACATTATCTTTCGTGCAGTTGTTTGCTCGAGTGGTTCAAACTCCCAGCAGTTTTAGGGTACCTCAACTTGTCTTGGTTTGCCTTCTAATAAAAAATTGACTGGTATAGTGGTACTGCGGGGTTCCTAAAGCTTATTGTCTTTCTCATCACTAACTCCCAAATTAGCTTTGTGAGAAATGCCCATGGTAGCCAGAACTTGAGCATCTCTCCAGTGGCAAACTTTAGGACAAATTTTGAGATAATGCTAAGCATTGAAGAGATCAAAACTCAGTTTTGGCAAAAGCAAAGCAGGTTGTGGTGCACCTTTCGTGTGCACGAAGTGAACAGCTGAAAATTTTGTAGATGCCATTACAGTATCACTTCTCTTATTTGCAATAAACTGACGTCTTAATTTCATTAAGAAACTAATTCTCTGACCATCACTAAATTATTCATTTACCATTTGAAATATTAATAATTCAAATTATAGCAAAGGGGCAAATGCAAAAATATTACCTTGAAATTATCACTAGGGGTGTAATCGGGTCAGATTCGGACGGGTATTGTTCATACCATATCATAGCTCTTTTTTTTTCTCCGGATTCGAAGTCGGATACGGTAAGGCCGGGTACAAATACGAATTTGGATTATTTGATGTTTCGAATATGATACCATCGGGACAGATACATGACAGTTTCGGATTGGAAACGGATAATATAGGCGGATGGTATGCACATACATAAAGAAATATATATTGAACCGTACCACCATCACTTCAAGCCTTTAAGTAGCAATAAATTCATCTAGATTACTTAAATACAATAGGCGACACAACACAAGTTCAACATAAACGATAAATTCATACATAAGTTCGAAAATAGATAAATTTATACATTTGTTCGAAAACAGTTAAATTCATATGCAAGTTCAACACAAGCGGGAAGAATTAGTGACGACTAGCTAAAATGGTTGGACTCTGGAGTTAGGTTAAGACTTGGGTAAAATCTGGTCCAGTTGGTGTCAATAATGGTTGATAGGCTGAACCGGTTGAAGTACTAACTTGCTTGTCGGATAGTATCCGGTTTACCATTTACCGATGCTATTCAGTCGGATTTTAGCTCTACCGTTTTCGCTGCCGTATCCGGCAACAACTATCCAATACCAATCAGATTCGGTACCAGATCGGTTGTGATTAACTTATACAATTTGCACCCCTAATTATCATAATATAATTGACAAATTAGAGAAATTCTGGGTCAAGGGCCCGCAGCCAACTCTTTCATCTTTCTTGTATTTAAGAAACAAACTATAAGTCAGTGTCATACATTGTATAAGGTGCCTTCAATATATCATTGAGTGTGTTAACTGTCAACTGTCTTGGTCTCATGGATTATATTAGTTTCACATACTCCCCCAGCCACCACCACCAAAAAAGTTACTGCATGAATATAATCATAACATTTAAAGCATGTGTTTGCGTGTTAAGTGCAGATGAACATATGAAGGGTGTGTTTGGTTGTGGTTTCTGAAAAAGCTGCTGTGAGCTGTGGATTGTGGAAAAGCTGCTGTAGGTTGTGGGCTGTGGAAAAGCTGTAAGCTGTTTGGTTCAAACAAGTATAAAACTTACCTCCTATCTCTATTTTCCTTGAAACAACTGTGAAACGGCTCTCTATTTTCACCATTTCAAAAAGCAGAAAGCCAAAAGCAGGGTCCAACGTGCTTTCAAAACTGTACTACCCAAAAGTAGCTACTTCTGAAAAAGCAGCTTCTGATTTCCACCCCTTTGATTGGCTTTTGGCTTTTTGGAAGTAAAAGCAACTCCCAAAAACTCAACCAAAGGCACCCGAAATAAGACATCCAAGCCATGCGCAGCTGGTATTTATTTGAAACACACCTTTGCTACAACTGTATGTGTAATATGCCGCATAACCACCATCACCGGCACGAAAATCAGCCTCAGCTACTCGTCCGACATGTCCAGAAGAAGCACTAACACCAGCACCGACAGGTGTGACTTTCCACTGAAAGTTCTGATGGCATCTGTGTTCCTCAGCACAATAATGAAGTCAGCTAACTCACCTCCAACCTGTTGGGAAAAGTCAAGCAAATATCTTATTTGCTAGAAGGTGCTAATTTGATAAGAGAAGAATTTCTTCCATGTAAAGAACACTTGAAAAGCTTATGTCACCTGAGCTCCATATCCAATACCACAAGTGGAGATTGCTGAAGGAGGTGACCAGGAACCATCAGCTCTTCGAGCAACAACCAGCCTAGTACCAACTTTGTGTGTAACCATCATCCCGACCTTTACTACAGTAATTACAGCAAGACCTTTTGCTTGTTTAAGAATAGTGTCAGGGCTAGCCTTCTCTGGCTTCAGTTCAACCTGAACAGAATATGAAAGATGATTTGATGATAGTACTGGTAATTGGCTAAAAATAACTAACTGAACAATTAGCACTTTTAGCAGCTAGAATGATGTGGTAATCCAATTTTAGTTCAGTATGATTCCAGTATTTCACAAGATTATGTTGATTTGGGTCATTTGAAATATATTTATGAAACAGTACACACTGGATAGATCAATTGAAGTCCTCAGCGGCATTTAGTGAAACTTAAACGGTCTAGTGTTAAGAAAATACAGAAAAAATAAACACATGTAACTCGATTGTTTCTTATAAGAATGGAGAAGATGCTAAGCCTAACTAGTTACATAATGCAGGTCAAATCATTTACTCACCTACCGAAGTGATGTGAACTGCTGATACCTGAGCATTCTTTGTATATTAGAAATCACATAAGTGTATTTCATTGATTAGATTAATAGAATCATGTTATTATTGTACTAAATCTGAGGGCAAAATAAATTACTACAATGTTCCATGTCATTCTTTTCCCAAAATCATTGGATTAATCGAATCATCATTTATCTTACTAGTAATTATGCAAATTGGAAAAATCTATACCTGGACACCTTACTTTTTTTACAAGTTCTATTGATGTTACCATCTTATTAACAACAGAGGCATGAATATCAAGAACTGTACAGTGTACACATCATGGACACAGTAGATCATCTAGAAACTGTTGAAACGTGATAAAGCATATTAGCATTTGGTGCCAAACCATCCGTAAACACTTATACTTAATACTAAAGCAAAAGCTCATGTTATTTCTTGAATAGCCATAGAGATGAGCATGACAAAAGTATCGCAACAGAATTAATCAACAATTCAGCAATAAACATTAACAATTTTGAATGCAAGAAACAAGCATACCTTACAGTAACTACATAAAGAATTTGCAGCCTTGTATATCTCATATTCCATTGTGTGTGCCCAAGGGAAGTTCAGCCATGACCTCAATGTACTCAAGTCTGCCACATCATGAGTTGGAAGTTGTGAAGCACAACTGATCTGGTTCATCAAGAAAGGTTGAATATTTTCTGCTCAAAAAAAAGAAAGGTTGAATACTCTCTAGACGTACTCCGCAAACATCGCAAACCCTTTGAGGTTCTGAAGTCTTCAATTTTGGAGGCATCAAGCTTCTACCCTTGGAACAACCACCACAAAATATTCCACCACAAAAACGGCAATGATGGCATGAGTACATTATTGGATGAAAATGCACACCACAAAGCATGCAAGCAGTGGCAGCGCTGTCAGGCAACCACTTTGTTGGTTCTGTCTCGAGGAGCTCTTTTGCAATACCAGCATTGTCATCCGCAAGTGTTTGCGCCATATCCTTCCAAGCTTCCCAAGCTTCTTGGAGAAAAAAGTTGGACACCCCCGACATCCCACATCTCCCAAGTTCGCATGATGCGATAGATATTACTTTTATCTTTTGCCGCAACAACCATCTCAGAAAACACATCCCACATTGTCATCTCCTTATTTTCCTCATCTAGCTCCCAGTTGAATTCTTCTTCTGGGAAGTACCCATCATTACAACCAAAGCCCCTGTGCCACTCCTCATGATCGTGCTCTGTCATCGGTGGGGCAGAAATAGGCACCCAGATGCAGGTATGTTCATGAAGTGAGGCACCATAATAGAAGTAATGCCCCGATTCCCTCATATCAAAATCTTTGGCCGCATCAGTGCGGCATCCATTAGCAGTGTCAGTATCAGGGTTGCTGTCCATGCCATTTTCGGCGGGAGGGTCGTCTGCCTCTTCCTCAAATAGGCGGAGTCCCTAGGAAAGAAAATTACAACAAAAACTAATCTGGAAAAGTTGATGATACTTAACTGGTACAAATTAGCTTTCTTCACCCAAAAAAGGCAGGAACTAGTCCACTCCTCTGCAAGAGCACAACTACATGCTAAAAACAAAGAGAAAATTGCAATTATAGGACAGCAAACAATGCGCTTCGCAATTATAGGACTCCAAACATCGACTTCGTTAAAATGACCCTTGAAACGTTGGCTTCTTGTTTTTCATGACATTTGGTGTAGTAAGTCTCTTTTCTCATCTAAATACATGTATTTGTTACCCAAAGTGACCCTTTTGCCCTTCAGCCATTACGTATCGTTGATCCATCGATTCATCTGCCCCACGTCCTTTTAATCTCACAAGGGCAAAAGGGTCACTTTGGGTAATAAATACATGTATTTAGATGAGAAAAGAGACTTAATACACCAAATGTCATGAAAAACAAGAAGCCAACGTTTCAAGGGTCATTTTAACGAAGTCGATGTTTGGAGTCCTATAATTGCGAACAGTGGCGGACCCAGAGAATTTAACGAGCCTGGGCGAAGAACAGACTCTGGGCCTTTGGAGATTGGGAGCGCCGCCGCCGCCGAGCAACGCCTCGCTTCCGTCGTCGCGCATTTACTAGCGCTACTACGTTATGTCCCCGTGCCCCTGTAATTCACGGTAGCAGCTTAGAGAATACTACCTCTTCGTTTCAATGTCATTTAAAAGACCACGGGAGTAACAATAAAACACAAGTTTAGAATACTACAAAAGCAATCTACAGTTCGAAATGTTAGTTGTAAACTAAGCAGGTGGGATTCGGTATGGATGGTAGCATGACTCAAAGTCGAAACAGGAAAAGCTAACAAACTGGAAATAAATTATATAAATAAACAATAAAGGCAATAAAACTCTATTATGGTTTAGAAATCAATGATACATGGTACAATTAATAGCGTCAAAGTAATCAAGTTTCCCTAAGAAAATTACTTGGGTTTTGGCTCAACATCACTGGAGTAGTCATTAGCTTAGTGGCTTAATGAGGTGCTTAGTTAAAAAAATCGATAATTTTAGGGCATTCACAATTCAAATGTACACACAGCAAGTATGATAGAAAAACCTTCTTGTATTTTATGTCCAAAGCAAACTTATGTGATTATCAACCGTAAGAACAATTACATCAAAGAAACATTACCTCTCGTGTTCAAAGATACATGGCCAAGGAGACACTGAGGTTGTTAGTAATTTTACTGCATTCTCAATATGTTTAGCATTGCATATTCCTTTGTGTTTGGTCTGCATAGTAGGCAATAAGTAGTTTGCATTCTGGGAGCAGCAGCGGTGGTCTGCAATGCATTTTTCAGTTTGTTTTCAGTATTCAGTCTGAGCTGGTGCGGCAGTCTCGGATCTGAGAGTTTTTCGGTCCACTACATGCATGTAACTTCCTTCATGTACTGAGCACATAAAAGAGAAGTAAACAGAAAAGCTGCAGTTGGTTGCGCAGCACAAATATCGCATCTGCAAAACTGAACTAGTTTCTCTGAACTTTGCTCTCCACCGAAACACTGAAGCCTGACGAGTACTGTTCCTCGCCCGGCACGATTCAGTTAGCTGGTTTCTCTGATTGCAGGCTATAGCATTCGGAGATTGGAGAAGCGCTGCTGACAGAGGTGTTGTTTAGGTGCCGGAGATGAGCCTGGGCAGGGGCCCAGGGTCGCCGGGCCCTGGGTCCGCCCATGATATCGATGATGTACTTAGAAAGGGACATAAGTTGAGGACCCGTCAGAAGAACATGTGGAAGAAGAGGTTAATATTTTGGGACTTGCCTTATGGGAGCACTTAGAAGTTCGCAGTTGCATTGATGTCATGCACGTAGAGAAGAATGTATGTGATAGCTTGATTGGCCTCTTACTGAACATTCATGATAAAATAAAGGATGGTGTCAACGCAGGGCATAACTTGGTCTATATGAACATTAGGACCGAGTTAGCACCGATAGAGACCGATAAAGGCCAAATGCACCTTCCCCAGCTTGTTACACTTTGTCAAAGTCCAAGAGAACTAAACTGTGTCAGTGCTTGCATGGTGTGAAGGTTTTGTCCAGTTACTTTGCTAGAATGAAGAAACTTGTTTCCATGTAATATTTAAAATTATTGGCATGAAGTCTCATGACTGTCATGTGCTAATGTCACAATTGCTTCTTATTGCAATTAGAAGTATTTTGCCAAACAAGATTCGAGTGACAATCATGAGGCTGTGTTATTTCTTTAACGCAATTGCACAGAAAGTCATCGATCCCGATAGACTAGATGCTCTGCAGACCGAGGTGGTGATGACTCTATGTCATCTTGAGATGTATTTCCCTCGTCATTTTTTGATATCATGGTCCTTCTCATTGTCCACCTTGTGAAAGAGATAAATATATTCGACCCCATGTTTCTACGTCATATGTACCCATTTGAGATGTACATAGGAATTCTAAAGTCCTATATACACAATCGATCTCAGCCGGAAGGCAGCATCATCGAAGGTTATGCAACCGAAGAGGTCATTGAGTTCTGCGTCGATTACATGGCTCAGGTCAAACCGATAGATCATTCACATATGTCAACTTTTTGGAATCACGTAAGTCATTCAACGCTTACGTTGCCCAAGGAGGAAGACACAAGAAATCCAACGCCACATTGCGACACAGGAGGCGATTTCTAGTACCCACTACAACTCAATAATCCTATATCACACTACGCAATAATGCCTCTAGAACTGACAATATCTATGTATGTAATTTTATTTTTATAGTGCCACCAGCAGCTACAAGGCAACGTATGTGGATTCTACGTTTGCCGCCATATGGAGGACATCATGGCCACTGAAATGAATGATTCAAAGGTTTGTCAACTTGCCAATAATTATTTCATGATTATATATATATAGGTAATCATTGATTTAATATATGAAAGTCTTAATCATGGATGAAAATTCTCAATTATGGAGCCTAGGCACCATAGTGCCCTTGTTATTTATACTATATATATATATATGCTAATAACTTTAACACTCCTAACGACAGCGTGTGTAATTTGACATAAGTACATTCGATCTTGACAAACTCGCCAAAATTCGAGAAAAGTTCTCCCAATTCTTGATAGCGGAGGTCATAAATAAGATTGAAAAGTTCTACCCCGGTGATGAAGATTAGATGTTGAAACATTTGATACAATTGTAATCACCCAATTGTGCTTAATCAAACAATTCATTGAAATGTACTTCATTTAGTTGTTTAATTCATTTGTGAGATCTGTGTAATGATTATCATGTGTTATATACGTAATATGTTTACTTATTTTCACAGGGTATGGCTAGCATTTCCTGAGACTAACCAAAAATAGGAAATAATATAGATATTGAAATTGCCATCACAGATGGTTTGTAGCAATAATCCGTCTGTGCTATATGACTATTACAGACGGTTTTTGGTATTAGCCGTCTGTGATATATAAGATATTACAGACGGCTATGTTTGATAACTGTCTGTGATATATGACATATCACAGATGGTTTTAGCATTAATCGTCTATGATAATTAGCATATCACAGACAGTTATAAGAACAGTCTGTGATACCTAATATATCACAGATAGTTTTTTTGAAAAATCGTCTGTGTTGTATTTATCACAGACAATTTGAGAGCCGTCTGTGATAACCACCTATTATAACAGACACATAAATTCAGACGGTTTGATAACCGTCTATGATGACAGTTGTGAACCATCTATGATGACCCTTTTTGTTATAGTAAGATAACTATGCGGTGGAGTATTGTATTGGAACAGGTAGCAGCTAAGGGATTGTATTACAATGGGTAACAGTTAAAGGGATCGATCAAAAATTGGGCGTGCTGTTGGAGGTTGAAGCAGAAAATTTATAATGGCGAGAAAAGAGAATACACATGGTTCGGTGGGACAGCCGGCGTGTGAGGGATTATAAGTTCAATGTAGGTCGTTCTATGGTGCATCGGTGTTTACGTGGGCAATATACTCTAATACCATGTAAACTAGTAAGATTGCCACACGTATAATCAACGTATTGCTTTTAGATTAAATAGAGGCAAATGTGTATGCATATATTTTGACAAAGAGTAACTAATAAAGAAAGAATAGGGGCGTGCAGTTACATGATCCATGCATATGGAGAATATTTATTTGTTTAAGAACCTAAGTCCATCAAACTTATACTTCAATTATATTTCTCAAATTGTATTTCCATTCAAGGTTCTATTATTATTTTCAATGTTTATGATGTACTAAAATCCTAAATAGCTTACAAGATATATAAACATATCTTTAAACATCTAAGTTGTATTATTTAATATTAAAAATTTTAAACTAATACTAGACACACAAATATGCAGGTCACCCTGCGAGTTTCAGTATAAACAAGCAGATACCGTTGGGCAGTTTTGCTTGCCTTAGTCGAAAACTAAAGTGCTGCAACTAGATAACACAACTTTCTACTGTGTACACCGTACATAAAGAAAAGTGTAAGAAAAGCAAGTGATGCTTTGTAGTTTCTTTCTCTCTTTCCTTCTTTTTTTCTTTTCGAGTTGCACACTGGCGTTTCCTTTTGCGACGGTCCATCTGTACGCTCGCTTTTTGCGTAGCACGCGTGAAGACAGAAGCGAAGTCAAGAGCAGGATATATCCATCAGCATAAGCTGCAGGGTTAACTATCGATCTCCACCACCAGTTAAAAAGAGAGCTGAGGATCGGATGATGCAGTTTAATTTCAGTAATAGTCCTAGTAACTAATGCTTTAACTTTGTTATAGTAAAAAGCTAGAAAGCAACACGGTCACCAATCACATTAATATGGACAGCAACAGCACCAGAAACTGGTGGCACCAAAGCCCTAGTTGGGAGGGGGAAAGCCCATGTAAACACAAGAAATTCCCTGCCAAACGATGAACATTCCATGGGGGGCAAAGCACGGAGCTAGTCAAAAAACATTATCTAGCTAGGAGATAGTGCTGGGCTTCAGCGCATGCATGGCTTCGTGTGTTAGGATGTGGAACACAAACATCAAGCCTGATCATATCTGTGCGTGTTCCACTTTCACTGGAAGGCTATAAACGTTGAAGGCAAGCAGTGAGATGTCGGCAACTTGTCGTGGCTGGGAGTTTTGAAGTGTTGGGGACGGAGGACCATCTGCATGAGCTAGCCAGAACTTAGTCAGTAACTCAGTGCTGGTTTTCTTCTCTCCTGTAGAATTTTAACATTTTGTTTACTTGGCACCGCTGATTTGAACCAGTCAAACTTTGTTATCTTCGACCAATCATTATTTTTTAAAATTTAAATTGATCGTATTAAAATGATATTTTTGGATTTGTCATAAGAAATGCCTTCGGAGCATTATACTTCCGTGCTATTTTACAAAATTATTAATGTAAAATGAATAATGAAAAAACTAATTTTGAATACCTAAAAAATTAATAGTACCAAGTATTTGCAGACGGAGGTAGTATATGGGGGCTTTATTGTTGTTGTTCCATATTATCATGCGTGAGACTTATCTTTATGTTTAGAGATTTGATTGCAAATTAAGATCAGATGGAGCTGATCCAAGTCACCTCATTGGACCCGACCCTACATGTTACATAGCTCTACTCCGTCAAAGATCGATGGAGAAATAATAATCCCAGAGAAGCGGGGACGGCTGAGTTTGGCTGAGATGCAAAGCTTATCAATTCGCTGCACCAGTGTAACAAGACAGCTTGGATGCCTAAGCTCACGCCTAATCCCACGGTTAGATAACCAGATCACCGATAGCTCAAGAGGCAAGTCAACTCTGGCCGACCAGATTAAGGACGGAATCAGATGCATGCATAGCGAGTGGAAAAATCTCGTAGCACCACACTCGAGACCAACCAAACTAAGACCGAATCAGCATCTCTGCGTGTTGGTCGCACGCTAATCAGATCGTGATGCACGGCCAGTTTCCTCCCGAAAGAGAGGGCGACTCTCTGACCAAGTGACTGCGCGCCATTGCTGCATCTACATGCATGCTGCGTCATTTCTCGGTCATAACCAAGGCGTACTCCAGAATTTGCACTAGCTAGTAGCACTACATTGAAGGGCACGTACAGCCGCAGCTGAGAGGAAGTTGTACTTGGACTGCTGGCTCATCCTGTCAAGACGAAAATGGAGTGAAGGGACTTGCTGCAGGGGGAAAATAGCCTTACCACTGTACTTGTCACAGGAATAAGATGCCGTTTAATTGGACTGAAATAAATTGGTTTATAGTTAAAATTATACTGTACGTGATGGTACTTTATTTAGTGTAACTAAATTTTAAAAAAATTAAAAATAAAAAACAGATTAGTCCTTCACAGACAATACAAATAAATACAAAAAAAATAGAACCAGTAAAAAAACTAAAAAGTTAAAAAAAACTAGAAAAAATAAAATTTAAAAATAGTAAAAAATAAATCAGAAACCAAGGTGTTTAAACCAAAACAAATGGGATCTAATTCATCCATGAGGACCGAGTAGTGTACCGCAGAGGGGACGCGCGTACGGGTTCGCGAATCTCGAGGCACGATCAAACGTCCGGTAACGACGCCTAGTATGCACGTACTCGATCGTTTGCAAATCCCCAACAGCATGCGTGCAGCTAACTAACGGCGCACGGTACATAAATCAGACGCAGGAAGAGTCACGAGTGTCGATCGAGAAGCAGGGAGAAAAATGAAATCGGCGTACCCCACCTATGCCACGTACGTACGTACCCGATCGACCGACGGGTTCAAGCATTTCCCCAACCAAATCCTAATGATATTAGTACAACAACTGAATTAATTACCACCGGTGTTTTCGGCTAATCAATGGTCGCCGTGTCTTGCGTACGGCCGGGCACAGCGCAGCAGCGGTAGCAACACGGAGGGCTTGCCGCAAAACAAACTAGACTAGCCAACGGATTTTTTTTTAAAAAAAATAATCTATTTTCTATTTGAAAGCTCGTCTTCGCATAAAGGTAATAATATCATCCGTTCTTATTGTTATCCAAATATAGGAAATATATAACTACGTATTTATTTCGTACGTATTTAGTGAATGCATGTTGATAAATGGTAATATTTATAGTGAAAAATCAGTTATGTCATAATCTACAATATTGAAAATGCATTACGGTATTGGTACCATTCGTGAAGGTCCATACGGTGTTGACCTGAGGAGTTTGCCACAATTTAGTATGGTATTCTCGGACATAGAGAATGCTCAAATCGAAGATGTCCAAGTCGAGCTCGAGCCCACCTACAAACTCGATCGCTAACTGAAACTCGCTCGAGCTTGGCTCGAGTTTCTATCGAGCTCAAACCTAGCAGGGTGGGCTCGCTTGAGCTCGACTCATTTACAGCCCTAGTCACGCCTACCCCCTCTCTCTGCTGCGTATATACGTTACAAGTACTACATTGTCCTGGCACAGTAGGCTAGGCCATTGACACCTGCCTGGTGCATTTGTTGCGGTTGGTGTGACACAAGCACACAAGTGAATGCAATGCAACACCATCGTGTGCAGTGGCAAAGCTAAGAATTTTTTGGAGCCTAAACAAACCCACTAAACTGTTCGTCGGTGAGCCAAGAACACCGTCACCGTAGCAAAGAACACCCGCCGCGCTGTTCGTCGGTGAGCCAAGAACACCTCCATTGTAGCCAAGAACATTCACTACACCTGTTTGACGGTGAGCCCGAGCAACACCCGGGGTCACCGGGAGGTGGCTCGACCGGTGGTCATATGAATGTGTTGTTTGGGTGTTGGACCGTTGGGCAGGGAATCGGATCCATCCCCTGCCTTCGGCTGAAACGGTGCGATGCTCATGTGCGAATTGCGATGCCCCCTCGTAGCCGTTGGATGATATATTGCGATGCCCCTCCTCCTCCCGTTGCATGTAATGGCGCGTAACGGTGATATAGGTACGTGCATGCATCAGCATGATTGCTACGGATCTTGGTACTGTGCTAACTTTGTCCTTGTACCCATGCGGCATTCATGGCGTATATATTGCACCGCGTCATGTAAAAGATGACCTTAATTCTGCGGGTATGCTATACAACACCTCCAAAACATAGAAAAAATCAATCCCAATTTTAACCTGGTACGTAGTAGTACAAATTTTTTGAAGGTGTATATACAGTACATGTGTTATCTCTATAATTTTTTTGGTGAACAGGGATGACAATATGCCCCCATCGATTAATATTTCTGCAATTGTATCTTTTCCAGTGTCCTCTCTCTATAAAAAAAGGTGAACATTGACCATTGACCAAGCAAGATATGATTTCAACATGAAAGACGAAGAAAAACTAGCATGATTTCTGAGTCCACAACCCCCCACTGATTTTATGGAGCAGATTACAAGCCATTATCTTGTGTAGATAATGGAAAAATAGGGGCAAAACTTGAAGACAAACTTTATCCATAAATTAAATATCTAAACAATTTGACCCCTGCTAATTTGACAAACACAATTTTCCACATGGGCACCGAATTGCAGTGCATAACCTTTATGTTAGCTTTCCCTTATACTCTATTCGTTCAAGTTTATATAATGTATTTTTTCAATAGCCTTGTCCATAAATATATAACATATTTCATGTTTCAATACAAAATTAGTATGGCATTGATTTATACCCCTAATAAATATGTAGTTTTATTTATTATTCTTTACATGTATGCATTGAATATAGTGTTTAAAGGTAATAATTAAAGGTAATTTAGTTATTTTCACTATCTTCTTAGTCCATATACTAAAAAAAATACGTTTTATAAACTTGGACTGACATAATAATTCTGTCTCCGATGCCAACATGGCTTAGTGCATGAGTATTCTAGTTATAAAAAAGTACATGAGTATTCTTTGTACAAAATTGTGAGCCATATATACCCCAACTTAAACCAGTTAAAGCAGGCCACACCAGTTTGTTGGATCGCCATGAAGTGATGCTATTCCACTCGCATTCACTGGCGACGCTGAAAATTGATATGCCGATCGATTTATTGCAATCTTAACATGGCGCGACAACGATTTTGTTGAACCATGGCTGCATCCCCCTTCCTCTGATCAGGGTTGTGTTCGATCTTGGCTCTGGTTTTCAACCGTACGATCGTGACCTTTTCTAGCTGTCTCAACTGTCCGATTTGGAAAATCGAGTAGCCGAAATTAAAGTGACGGAAAATTGTGCGGCGAAATGGTCTTGTAGGGAAAAAAAATTGTGGATCTGGTTCGCTCTCATTAATTTTCCAAGTGTTGGCCAGTCTCAGTGGAAGTTTCATCTGCATTTAATAGGCTGCCACATAGACATTTTTGATGATATGACAACATTTTTAAGAAGAGAGAGAAGAAGTGAGTTTCATCTAGATGAAATTCTCTTGGCACGATTACCAACTCTATTTGAGTCAAGAAATTAAATGTCTATGAAACAATAGAATGAAACTATGCATTGAGAATGGATGTTTCATCTATGTTTCATTTTATTTTACATGATGTGGCAGTCTTGGAAACAACGTCATGAAACTCTCCACTGAGAATGGCCTAGATGATTCGGATGGTTTGAGAATAGTATGTCCTTTAATCAATGCGTGATAAGGCCAGTCTCAGTGGAGGTTTCATGTCCCAGTTTCCAATACACCCATATTTTGGAAACAGTGCAGAAGAGTTTCATCCCCATGAAACTCTCTCTACTCCCATGAAACTTTTATCATCTCTCTCTTCATCAATACAGTGCCATGTCAGCGTATTTAATGCCCATGAAACTCTATAAAACCCCCACTGAGACTGGCCTAAGAGTATTACCACTCGAGCTTATTCTGTATGTTAGCACCGAGAACATAATAATTGAGAATTACTACTCTGTATGTTAGCTTCGTGGTTAAGATGTTAGCTTCGTGAATCTACATCCACTCGAGCTTATGTTCTGTTTGAGGAGTTGGGGCATCGAGAACATAATAATTGAGAATTACTACTCTGTATGTTAGCTTCGTGGTTAAGACTATCATCGTACAATTGGGATCAAGAGGTAATTGGTTGAACTCCTCGAGTGGGTTGGGCGTTGGATAGACGTAGATGGTTACTACTGTTGTACGAGACTAAAATCCAATTCCTAGCCACAGTTGCCAAGGCAATTGCATATGCAAAGTACAAGGCATATATATTTTTACATGAACAGCAACTGATAAGTTGTCCTCTATATATAAGCAAGGAATTTGGTTAGAAATAATTTGTGATTTCCCCCAAATCTTGGTAGTTATGCACACACAATCTCTATCGATCGACGATCAACTGACAGTCTGGTACGTTTCTGATACGGCTCAGCAGCACTCTCCCTCGCCGGTGGGTAGCTGGACTTTCGAATGCCTAATTTGCAGTATATTTTTAGGCAGCCCTTGATGACGCCTCTGACCAGAGGAGCAAATAGATAATGCAGATTAACTTTTCCGCGTGTAATCTCCGGATAATTACTAATTAACAGATATACTAACAAAATACACCAACCAGACAGAAGGTGTGCTCGGTCAATCCAAACGGCATGGAAAGTGATAGTGATGAGCTCGAGCAGCAAGAGAAGAGGGCGCAGGCGCTGCCAATAAATAGGCGCCCGGGTCATTGGCCAAGCCAAACCCTTGTACCTCTCGTTCTCTCTCCCTGATCTCTCTCTCTCTCTCTCTCTCTCTCTCTCTCTCTCTCTCTCCTGATCATTTGCCTCTGTGCTCTGGTTAACTCCTGTGTTTCTTGTGCCCATCTGAGTGGTGAAGGAGAGAGAGAGAAAGGAGATGGCAGGAGGAGGTGAGAACTCCGAGACGAATGGAGCTCATGAGCAGAGAGCCATGGAGGAAGGGAGGAAGGAGGAGTATGACCAGGGCTGTGGCTTGGCCATCTCTGTTCCCTTCATCCAGAAGGTGAGGCATTAAAACCTGTCACTTCTTGACATCTCATATATTTTTCCTCCTTGCCATGTCTCCCTGAAATGATCTTTCACTGATCTTGATGTAGTTAGCTTTGCATGTATGATCTAAGTTGTGAGGTGATCTAGATCACATAGCATGTATAGCATAGTCAACAAAAACTTCTGATTGAGCGATGTATGGTGTACAAGGACTAGAGGTGCATGTGGGCAAAAATGGCACATTCATGGAAGAATTTATGTCACACCAAAGACCAATAAACTGTTAGCCACCCACCTAATGGCTTGTTTCATTGTTTGCATCAAGACCCAAGTCACAAATTTTGACTAATTTTGAGTGACAAATGGATCAAAACAAATGAATTGCGCATGCATGAACGTATGAACAGATCATCGCGGAGATCTTTGGGACGTACTTCCTGATCTTCGCGGGGTGCGGCGCGGTGACGATCAACCAGAGCAAGAACGGGCAGATCACCTTCCCGGGGGTGGCGATCGTGTGGGGCCTTGCCGTGATGGTGATGGTGTACGCCGTCGGCCACATCTCCGGCGCGCACTTCAACCCGGCCGTCACATTCGCCTTCGCCACCTGCCGCCGCTTCCCGTGGAGGCAGGTGCCGGCGTACGTGCTGGCGCAGATGCTGGGAGCCACGCTCGCCAGCGGCACGCTGCGGCTCATGTTCGGCGGCCGCCACGAGCACTTCCCCGGCACGCTCCCCGCCGGCTCCGACGTCCAGTCGCTCGTCCTCGAGTTCATCATCACCTTCTACCTCATGTTCGTCATCTCCGGCGTCGCCACCGACAACAGAGCCGTGAGCACCTAACCATATATACGTGCCTTTTTAAGTTTCATTTCACCAGCAGATTAATAAACTTCATGTAATTAACTAGCATGGATTAGCAAACCTCCTATATTAATCTGATCACTCTGTGACTGTACATGCAGATCGGGGAGTTAGCAGGGCTGGCGGTGGGTGCAACCATCCTGCTTAATGTGCTAATCGCTGGGTAATTACACTCTACGATATAATTTCATAGGAATTTTCCAAGGATTCGTAATTTCCACATAATCTCAGCAAATTTCCGTGTTTCAAACGAGGCCTAAAATTCTTCGTATATTCCAGAGATCTGTAAAATTCTTTAAATATGTTGTACATGAGTAGCCACTCAGCACAACAGAGTAACCTGATTAACATATTCCAGTCAAAAGAAACGAAGATTCTTTGCTGTGGCTGTCCTTTTCGCTAGCAGCGTTTTATGGAGCCATAAAGATCGTCCTGTGAGGAGTCACGGCATGCCTGCCTGGCTTTGGCCTGCGTTTATGACTTAAGTTTATGGTTGTAATTTTTTTGGTTGAAGTAATAGTGTAGCAGCTGATAGTTTTTGAGAAAAAATAGAAATAATTGAGAAAAATTGATAAAGTATTGTTATATTACCATGGACAATGCAAATAAATAAAAAAGAAAGAACCAAAAAAGCTAAAATATATTAAAATTAAAAACTGATATGTTCTAAATAATTTCGAACTTAAATAAATTAAAAGCTAAAAAAATCCGGAACCGAAGCCGTTGAAGCGGCGCCTTTAGTGTGCGTGCGGTGGTTGGTGTGGACTGGTGCACAAGCATTAATGTGAACATAATACTAGGACCGTGCAGCCTTGTGAACACGCTACCAACCAATGGTGCTGCATGCTTCTGACTTGTGTGAAAAGTAGCACAAGGTTGGAAAAAAGAGGGTCTTGCGCGCATCTTTTTCACCTGCATTTCTGGATTGCATTGCACATACAAAGTAAAATTTTCTCATCATCCTAGCGTATTTTCAGCGAGAGAGTATGACGATTGGACCGAAAAGAAAAAGAAGCTTCCTTTTTTTTTTGACATGTGTATCTCTTTTTTTGACAGGCCTATCTCAGGAGCATCCATGAACCCGGCGAGGAGCGTTGGCCCGGCGCTGATCGGAAGCCAATACAGGTCGATTTGGGTGTACATCGTGGGGCCGGTCGCCGGAGCGGTGGCCGGAGCATGGGCCTACAACCTCATCCGGTTCACCAACAAGCCTCTAAGAGAGATCACCAAGAGCGGCTCTTTCCTCAAGAGCATGAACAGGATGAACTCGACCTAACCGCACGTCAAGCAAGGCACCGAGTGTATCCAGTTGAGAAAAAGAGACCTGCAGCGACTATCCATTCCGTGCAATTTTAGCCTAGCTATCACCTATGAGAGTATATATATATATATATATATATATATATATATATATATATATATATATATATATATATATATATATATATATATATATATATATATATATATATATATATATATATATATATATATATATGTGGAAAGTAATGTTTTGGACCATGTAGTAGCATTGCATGACGCCAGTTTGGTCGAAGAGTGATGATAATGGAGACAAGCATGGGACTGTAGCTTAATTCCGTGCAATTTTAGCTTTCAGTAGGTGAATGTGCTTATTAGCTTTGTGATGTATGGTCGCGTTTATTTTGGTGACTTTGGTCGCATTTCGGCTACTCCTCTGTATGCTTTACTTATAGCTGACTGTGTTGATATTTCGTACTTCTAGTCTAATTAACCTTTTTAATGTGACAGGGACGTCCAAACTACAGAGTATTGAGTGCATCGTGTAAAGTTTAACATCTTGAGAAAAACTTCAGTAACTCCAATCCTTTAGGAAAAGAAATGGTTCAATGCATAGGAAGAATGTTAACCGTGTAAGAGTCGACCAGTGTGTCATGAATACACGTATTGTGAGTACTAATGAGCCTTTTACTAACATTTGAATTTTGGTTGTTTTGTGTTTTTCAAGCACTAGAAACCACTACATTTATTTGAGAGATTTTTTACAGCATATTATACTGCTATTAGAAAGATGATGGTAAAAATAAAATCTGACCGATGATTTATAAGGATATCATAGACTTGTTTTCAAGTCGTCCAAGCTCTTGGAGCAGATGCGCCTTCACCTCGCCACCGACGCAAGCAAGGAGCTCATCGAGAAGGTCAGCTTTGTCTACCAGCTCAACATCTCCCTCAAGATAATCTATCCCGTCAAAAATAGCATCCGTTTGTTTCTTTCCTAGACTGTGCGTGCAATCTCTCCGGGCCAGAGATTAACTGCAAGTGGCGCTGCCCTTACAATTCTCTCAGAAGCTCCGTGTCGATGAGGAGGTCTTCATCGGCGTCCTCAAGAAAGGCACCGTCTCCAAAGGTCTAGTTTCCTCGTCAATTCGTCTCCTTCGCTTCTTAATCCTTTTGGTTTCTTGGTTCGTCATCCTGAAGAGATTTCTTCTCTTTTGGTTTTGTCGATCAGGGCCATACGAGGGAAAGCCGGACACGATCTTCTCCTTCACGGACGATGACTTTCTTGCGATCTCTAGTGGCAGGCTCAATCCTCAGATGGCGTTTATATGGTGAGATGACAAGAACCACAATATTCTTCATAATTCAGAGTTTTTTTTAAGAGATTACGACGCTAACATGATATTAAGCGTATGTGTGTTCATAGGGGTAAATTGAAGATCAAGGGGAGCATAAACGCCGCGTAGAAGTTCACGCCGGACATCATCCCAAAGTTGTCCAAACTGTAGAGGGTTCGAGTTTGTATGGTACCAGGATTGAATTGCCATGCTATTGCCGTTGCTTAAGAGTTTAGAGATGAATTGTTGCTTCGCCCACCAAAGGTCGACCCGATCACCAGCAAGCTCTTTGCGCTGAGCTACGACATCGTCAAGAAGCCGTAACGCCATGGTCATCGGTGAACACCCACCATTCGATGCTATCTCGGTCGTAGGTGATCCTTGACAAGAGCATCATCGGGTCCTACATGATCTCCAATGAGATCGAGCACAGAAAGTCGCGAAAATTAATCTTATGACACTTGTTTCGTTTTACAATTTACTCCTTTGGAGATTTTACTGCTAGTAGTGTGGATAGTAATATAACTAAATCCTAACTAATCTGAACCATTGGATCGGAAAGATCGGATGACTCATATTCATTTTAAGGTACCGTAAAAGAGCTTTTATTTGAATACATATAGAAAATGTACCGGTAGCTAGAAATAGTACTCCTTCTGTTCTTTTTACTTTGTTTTTGACTTTTTACGGTCTCCAATATGCGACTTTAATCGCTACTTTTTATAATTTTATATTAAGATATACTAATAAAATTATAATATTATGAAAGAATTTTTAATGAAAAATCTAATAATATAACTTTTGTATAACCAATCTAGATAGTTTTGAGTCTATTGACGATCAAATTTTAAAAAGTATGTGACAATATTGATTCTAGGAAGTCAAGTAAAAAAGAACGAAAGTAATATTTGAGATGACATAAGAACTGGTGACTACTAAGGCCGGCCCTGGGCTTGGGCAGCAGGGGTGACCGCATAGGGCCCACGAAAGCTAGGGGCCCTAGCCCATGTATGTTAGTATATATACATGCATATTTAAAACTGTATTGAATACTGAACATAGTTGATTAATGATTAGTTGGGCCAGCCGACAAAGTCAAGTAATGGCCCATTTCATCCATGTTGTGCATCTAGCATTGAGCACTCCCTACATATCTAAGCATGGATAGTCACAGAGAGAATGCATTGAGTGAGTCATCCACCAGATCCAATCAACCACGCACACCGCCTGTGCCCCTTGACCTCTCCACTCCTCTTCTGGTCTTCTCTTCCCCAAAACAAACGTCGTCATTGTCGCCATTAATGGAGGAGGAGAGCCTAATTTCATCAATTTCTAACTAATTTTTTCTTCAATTTCTTTACTTCGCAACGGTTCTACTCAAAATCCTCTCATATAGCTGTTGCATACATGGTACATTTTTCTAAATTTTTGTTCCTTGATTATGTGTTAAATACCATTCCAAGTCTCCAACGCAACATCTACTATCTAGGACAAAATTTTGGACTTTCTTGTAACATCAGTTTCTTTTTTATATAAAGAAATCCATTAGATCTGAGAGAGATAGGTTGAATGCTTTGGCCACTTTATGCATTGAGAAGGATATGTTGGATTATATTGATGTTGGTACTATTATCAATAACTTTGCATCTAGAAATGTTAGAAGAAATTACTTTCTGTGATCATTCTATTCATAACTCGCTTACTTGTTCGGCAGGTATAGATGATAGCTTATAGCTCTTCCTTACCATACTATGGATAATTTAGTCTTCTAAATTATTTTGTTCCTAATAGCATGTTATAGTTTTTTAAGACTTATTCATAATATTAACGTGCTAGTGGATTGTCGCCAATATGTACTTTGTATTTTGTGATGTACTAAATCTAATATTGCTAATAAGTACTTTGTATTTTGTGATGTACTAAGTCTAATTACTGTATTGAACTTTAGTGTTTGTAATTGATATAAAAGGTATTGCTACATATTTATGTAAGAACAAAGGGCCTCTACTTTTGCCATGCCCTAAGGCCTCTAAAATAACAAGAACATCCCTGGTGATTGCGAGCTTGACCAAAATACTTGTGGCTTTATCCTAGTTACACTGACATAACATCACTATCAGAAAATGATACAATTGGATGTGTTTGCCTCCACGTGTGTCCTACAACTAAGGGCCTGTTTCAAAGAGCTTAAGCTTCTGGAATATGGTTTTGGTCGTTGACTTTTAGCTAAAATTATATTGTAGTGTTTGTTATTTTTTTGAGTTATTCAATTAAAAGAAAATTTGAAAATAAGAAGAAGAAAAAATAAACCGTTATATTGTCATGGACAATGCAAAGGAATGAGGAAAAAAAGGCCAAAATACCCAAAAAAAAAGCTAAAATAAGTCGAAATTAGAAGTCGACACATTCTAAATAACTTCTGGCTTAAATAAGCTGAAAGCCAGAAACTAAAGCCATTTGGGGTGGGGCCTGGCGTTCCCAAAATGTTGATAGGTGCACATACCTTTAGAAGCAAGTGAAATATTACAAACAAGTGAAAACCCCTAGAATAATTAAAATGCATCAATGAATTTAATCTTTTTTTTAAAAAATGTAATAATAATATAATTGCAAATTGTATAATTCATGGTGCAAATGACTGGAGATCAGAATTTAGAAGCATGCCTCTCCTTTTTTACATGAAAATGCATACATCTCTCGTCGCAAAAGAAAACATGTATCTCTTTTTTTAGAATACAAGGAAGGATGCACACGCGCATTCTCACACACACCCTACGCGTACGCCCACACACGTGCATACGTGGGTGCATTCCTAGCACACGACTAATCTAGAGTGGAGGTTAGAATCTCACAGAGCGCAGGCACACATTTTGACCACTAAATGCACCTATGTGTGCATATACTCTTTCTGTCTGGGACTATGGCCTAGAGAAAAGGTGAGCACTAGCATTGAACCTAGGGTTTGAACACTAGTAGTAGGCAGCTCGCACAACGGCAGAGCTTGCCAAGCAAGATACGCTCGCTCCTATCAACTTCATTATGGTTGGGTTCGGCCCCACTTTTGCTTTTGCTTTTCATTTCCTGCTACAGTAACTAACTTTTAAATGGTGTGTTTTTAAGGTAAGATCTATAAGTTGATTGTAGTAGATACTATACTGAGTTCAAATATACGGTCAAAATCACATGCGACTGTTTCTCTCTTCATACTGTCTTTCATGAATAATCAAAATTCAAAAGCCATAAGTCAAAAGACACATCCATAGCCCAAAATAATTCACCCTATATCTCTCCTTGTTTGTGATGTATGGGCCAGTGATATTTACCTGGGCTAAAGGGCACGGCACAATGGCCTTTGCTCTCATGCTAGCTCGTGGACCACATAGAAAGTACCCGATGCCGCCATCGTGCAAGGATGGTAGCGTGAGACCCACCCAGCTACGTCCTCGGCTTTGAGCGGGTAGTGTGGCGTTTGGGCTGTTCCATCCGAAGCCTTATAGAGGACGGCTCCTACCGCGGTGCCCTGGAGTTGTGGAGCTCCCTCGGTGATCACACAACGAAGGAAAGGAGGGAAGCCCGCGGCAAGGAACGTACACAAGGGGTCGCACATTTTTGTCTGTTCTGATAATTGTGGTATTGTATATACTATGTCACCCTAATTAACTTTCATAGCACAAATAAATCAAGTGATTAAGATACGCTTGAATGCTAAATGTTGGGCTGGACTCTCTCCACATGGAGAAGAAGCCCAAAATCAACTCATAAACTAGAAAGCTTGTGAACCGTTGATTGCTCTCTTGATCAATGGTTGAGATGCCTCCTCCTTAGTGAGGGAAGAAAACACTAGCCCCTTTCCTTTATCTATTGGATAGAGGGAGGCTGGAGAAGTTAGAACAACACACACCCAAACAACAAAGAAAGAGAGAAGAGGGAAAAGAAGAAGAGAAGATTTGTTCCAGCTCGGGTAATCCTGTGCAGTCTTTATGAAGACGTTGATTGGAGCATCAAACATCATTGGATCGAGCTCAAAATTGGTTACTGTGTTCTTGACTTGATACTCTTGGATTTGTACGGTTGGATCGAAGATTGGAATAGAGAAACATCAGATTTTAGAGCAGTATTTTTAGTTTGGGTTGCAACAGATTCAGCATTGTGCAATTTTGGTAGATGATCTATTATGTACGATTTGGCTGAAATTTGGACAGCTTGTTAGGGACTCATGGATCGACATTCTTGCAAAATTTCACATGATTTGAATCTGTAGTTTGTAAGATATGAACTGATAACTGAAAGGGACAAAAACTATATCTTCTCTGCTTGGCTGTTTGTGTACCTCTTGTTAATTGTGTGTGGTAGTTAATGATGATACGAAGATTATTTCTTAATAATGCTATTGTTTCTACGATGTATCTCTACATGTTTTAGAGAAAACTCTTTATACCCATTGTTGATTATAGTGAAAGATTTGGGAGTGGGTTGTACAAGCCCTGTGGTTTTTACTCCTCACATCAAGGAGGTTTCTCACGCAAATCACTGTGTCACTTTATGCATGTTATTATTATTAATCCCGCTGCTTATTTGTTGGTTAAAACTATTCTAATTGGTTCACTACAAGCTTACCATGCATGTCAGCTTTAATGAACAGTAAAAGCAACAGTGTCCCCCTATGATAGAGAATGAGTGAACATGTAAAGAAAATTCAACATTGCTGATGATCAAGGTACACACACAAACAAAACCTAAGGGGTTTAATAACGTGTGCAAGTATCACACCCACCCAAGCTTTGCCCAACCCATGTGCTACCTATGGAGAATTATGTCCTGCCACCCCAAAAGTAATACACGCACCCCATGGATTTCCTTATTTTACCCATATTGTTGATTGCAAAATGCAAATCGCAAATATAAATGGAAAATAAACTTTACTCTAAAATGGCAAGAGGTGAAACGGATTACTTACAAGACTTTCAGATACTGCATTAGTCCAAGGTAAGAAGGTATTTCACTATATATGGAGCAATTTCTAAGGACCCTGTACCATAAAGGGAATTTGGTATTCTGGTGGACAGGTCAACTGGGTAAGCTGGTAAAAGCATAGAAAGATAAAAGTCACACTTCCGTAAGGTGCAACGCATTTCGTAAGGGAGGAAATTTCATGCATGGTCCACTCAAATCAGTCACACTCTCCTGATAATGTATTACATTTGGTCAATAGTTAAATTCCTCTTAAAGTACAAAACTCCCAATACAAGATACACTGATAAAGATATCAGTAGTAATACAATAATACAACATGTGAAATGTTCATACAGTTCTGTTAAGTTCTTCAACGAAGAAATTTCTGGAGGAATAGGCCCACTCATCGATGTACCTTGCATATCTCTGGAAATGAACAGATGAGATTAGCAAGAAAATGAGAGTGAATGATGAAAAGAAAATATTTTTATTCACTTTAGTTGCAACTCATGAAATGTTTTATATCAGATTGAAACTAACATTCTGTTGATCCGTTGCCAGTTCTTTTATGAAACTCAGTATCCTTCCTCAGATATTGTTCCCATCAATTCGGCTAAAATTGGTTAACACAAACATTAGAACTTGCTACTGAAGCAAAAAGTTTACTAGTCGAATATGAATGGGACATACAAATCTGTCATATTTGTCAGCATGGAAAAGGTTGAGGGCAATTCTCCTGTGATGTTATTTGCAGAAATAAAACTGTAAGAGAAAAATGAGTAATAATTCAAGAAACTTTAGATAATGCTCAGTGTTAAATAATAATAATAATTTTATTTCAAGATGCACTCATGATATTTGGAATCAATAAAATTTACCAGCAAGAGAAATAAAAGAGGATTCGAATTTGGTTGTGCTAACTGACAGTAAATGTTTATAATGGGAGTACAAACACATCAACGATGGATTGATACTACTTACAAATGGTTACCTCATCAAATTCATGCTATGTCAAGTTTCAAAGTCTTTGCATATTTTGCTTTAAAAAAAATTCTGGTCTTCAGTAATCATGGATAAACAACAACATAAAAATAAACTTCCTTAGTAATGAGGATCTACCTATGGATAATAATAATGAAAAAAAAAATATCAGTGCAAGAACTTTGACCGAACAAAAATAAGGGCTTACAATCTCTCCAAACTGATGATGTTACCCAGCTCTGGTGGAATAGGACCCTCAAGATGATTGCCTTCTAGCTGTGTGCAGACAATTGGTTAATAGGTGACCAGAGTTAGCTCTTATCATCTTTCAGTTTTATCCCAGCAAGCTGCAGGTGCTTGTAATAGCAGTGCAGACACACAACTCACATAGATTTCAACATGGGCATGCGTCCAAGCTCCTTAGGTAGTGTTCCAGATGCAAGATCCCAGGGCGACGCGGAGGCTCCGGAGGGGATACCGGTGGGCGGTGGCCTGGCGGCGGGGCTGCAGCCCTAGGCGGCGTGCGGGCGCCGTGAGGGATCAAAGCAGAGGACACGCGGAAACAGAGGGCGAAGACTCCAGGTAAGCCCTGCAACAATTGTTGCCTTGCTTGTTTATTTCCATGACATTTGGGGAGTATTTATCCTCCCCTTACAAAGCAATCCAAATCCTATTCTCAAAGCAATCCAAATCCTACTCTGTTACGGATAGAAAAAGGAATAATCCTAATGAAGATAGATCCATGGCCTAAGGCCCTCTAATGACCGGTTTGGACTCCTCCCTGCGTGCGCGGCCTGCGCGTGTATGTGATGCCGGTCATAACATCTCTCCCTACCTCCGCAAACAGCTCGTCCTCGAGCTGAACGTTGGGGTAGGTCTCCTGAAAATGCAGCCGCTGCTCCCAGGTGGCATCGTCGGTGGACATCCCACGCCACTGCACCAAGACGTACCAAACACTGCGGCGAAGCTGGGCGCGCAGGACGCGCTCCGGGGTGGGCAGCAGCCTGCCGTTGTGCGTAGGCGGCACTGGAGGCGGCGTCGACGGAGGGTCGCCGTGGAAGGGTTTAAGCAGCCCCACATGGAAGACATCATGGAGCCTGGCGCCCTCCGGAAGTTGGAGACGGTAGGCCACCTGCCCGATCCGCTCCATGACTTGGAACGGTCCTGCGTAGCGCGGTCCGAGCTTTCCCTTGGGCCGGGGCTCCAATGTTTGTGCCGGTCGGTGTAGTAGGCGCAACCACACCCAGTCGCCCACCGTAAACTCCAAATCACGGTGGTGGTCGTCATAGTAGCGCTTGGCATACTGCTGCGCTTGGAGGAGGCGTTCGCGAACCGCCGCAAGAAAGTCATCACGGTTGCGCAGGAGAGCATCCACCGTGTCAGTCCTGGCGGCTCCGGCCGTGTACGGCAGCAGCGGTGGAGGAGGCCGACCGTAGACCACCTGGAAAGGGGTGGCGCGCAGCGTGGTGTGGAACGAAGTTTTGTAGCAATACTCTGCCCACGGCAGCCAGTCGACCCATGCGCGAGGCCGGTCACCCGTGACACAGCGGAGGTACATGGCGATGACCTTGTTGACGACCTCGGACTGGCCGTCGGTCTGAGGGTGAAAGGCCGTGCTCATACGGAGTTTGACGCCCGCCATCTTGAAGAGGTCGCGCCACATGTGGCCGGTGAAGACCGGGTCGCGATCGCTGACGATGGAGTGGGGAACCCGTGGAGGCGGACGATCTCATCGAAGAAGGCCCTGGCGACGGATGTGGCGGAGTATGGGTGGCCGAGCGCGATGAAATGAGCGTATTGGAGAAGCGGTCGACGATGGTGAGGATCACGGACTTCCCGTGTACCTTCGGCAAACCCTCGATGAAGTCCATCGAGATGTCAGCCCACACTTGGGATGGTACGTCGAGGGGCTGCAAGAGGCCAGCCGGCTGCAGGGTCTCCGTCTTGTTGCGCTGGCAAGTGAGGCAGGAGCGAACGTAGTCCCGCACAAGCGCCCTGTCGCCAGGGATGTAGAAGTCCGCCCTCATTCGTTGGAGTGTCTTCTGGATGCCTTCGTGGCTGACCGCATGAGCCAGAGAGAGCACCTGGTTGCGCAAGTCGTGTTGCGCTGGCACGAACATGCGTGAGCCGTAGAGCAGGAGCCCGTCGGCCGTGCGCCATGGCTCCCCAATGGCGCCTCGTCGGTGGCCGTCGCGGCTCGGATCTCGTCGAAGAGGTGGAAGGAAGGCCCCGAGATCGCATGGAGTGCGGCGGAGTCTGAGTCGCGGCACGATAGGGCGTCTGCCACCGTGTTGAGGCGCCCGGGATGGTATTCCACTGTGAAATCGAAGCCGAACAGCTTGCTAATCCACTGGTGCTGCGGAATTGTCGAGAGGCGCTGGTCCAACAAAAACTTGAGGCTGAAGTGGTCAGTGCGGATGAGGAAGCGGCGTCCCCACAGGTACAGACGCCAGTGCCGAACGGCCTGCACGAGGCCTATGAGCTCCCGTTCATATGCCGCCAGCTTGAGGTGGCGGGCAGCAAACGGCCGGCTGAAGAATGCGAGGGCTCCCGCGTCCTGGTGGAGGACGGCGCCAAAGCCAGCGCCCGAGGCGTCGCAGTAGACAATGAACAGCTGGTCAAAGACAGGCATTTGCAGGACCGGTCCCATCGTTAGGGCGTGTTTCAGCGCCTGGAATGCTGCCGCGGCATCGTCCGACCAGGTGAAGGCGTCCTTGCGCAGGAGCTTTGTCAGCGGTGCCGCTATTGTGCCGAAGTCCCGGATGAACTTCCGGTAGTAACCAGCGAGGTCCAGGAATCCACGCAAACCCCGGGTCAAGCGGGGCACCGGCCAGGAGGCGACGGCGGCTACCTTATCGCTGTCCATGGCGACGCCGTCGGCGGAGATGACATGACCAAGGTAGGCGACCGAAGAACTTGGAATGCTTGAGGTGCAAGGAGTGGGCGCGGAGGGCGTCGAAGACGAGGCGGACATGCTGCAAATGCTCGGACCACGATGAGTTGTAGATGAGTATGTCGTCGAAGAACACGAGCACGAACCGACGGAGGACGTCGTTCATAAGGGCCTGGAACGTAGCCGGCGCGTTGGACAGGCCGAGAGGCATAACGAGGAACTCGAAGTGGCCGTGGTGGGTGCGGAAAGCCGTCTTCTCGATGTCGTCCGGGTGCATGCGCACCTGGTGGTAACCGGAACGGAGGTCCAGCTTGGTGAAGTACCGGGCGCCATGGAGCTCGTCGAGGAGCTCGTCAACCACCGGTATTGGGAACTTGTCTTTGGAGGTTTTGTCGTTCAGCGCACGGTAGTCGATGCAGAACCGCCAGGAGTTGTCCGCCTTCTTGACCAAGAGTACTGGCGCGGAGAACGGCGAGGTGCTCGGCCGGATGATGCCCTGCTCGAGCATGGCGGCACATTGGCGTTCCAGCTCGTCCTTTTGCAGCTGAGGGTATCGGTAGGGGCAGACGGCCACCGGCGCGGTGCCTGGCAGGAGGTGGATGCGGTGGTCGTAGGGGCGAGCCGGTGGGAGGCCCCTTGGGTCCTCAAAAACCATGCTGTATTGGTGCAGAAGGTGATCCAAGAGGGGTTGCGGCGGCGCCCCGGTGATGGCGCGAAGGGCCGGCTGTGGGATGTCATCGCGGGGGGAGCCAAGGCCCTTCCAAAACACTCGCCTGTCGCCCCTCCAAAACGCCATGCAGAGGTCCTCGAAATCCCAAAGAATGGGTCCCAGGGTGCGGAGAAAGTCAACACCGAGGACGAGGTCGAAGCCGCCCAGGTTGATGCCGTAGCAGCTGATGGAGAAGTCCTCGGGCCCGATGCTCAAGGCGACGTTGCGGGCCACGCCCTTGCAGGGGACCCGGTCGCCATTGGCCACCGCCACACGCATATTGGCGCTGTCCAATGTCTCCAGATGGAGTCGGCGCATGGCCTCGGCGTTGATGAAATTGTGGGTGGAGCCGGAGTCAAGCAACGCCAGAAGCCGGTGACCGTGGATATTAACGTGGAGGTGCATGGTGTCCTCCGTGCGAATGCCGGCGATCGCATGAAGGGATACCACCGGCAAGTCCGACGCGGCCTCGTCGCCCGTTGCACCACCCGAGTCGTCGGCCGTATCGTCTTCCAGATAATCGGTCACCTCAATGAAAAACAGCCGCTGGCACTTGTGGCCGCGGACGTACTGCTCATCGCAGTTGTAGCAGAGTCCCAGCCGGCGTCGGTCGGCCAACTCGGCCGGGGAGAGACGGCGGAACGATCGTGGCGCTGCCGACAATGCTGCGACCGCAGGCGAAGTCGGCTGCATTAGGGCTGGTGCGGCCGAGGGTGTGGCGGCAACCCGCTGCGGCGTAGGAAGGGCCGGCGGTGGACGCTGGAGGGGGCGGGGCGGTCGTTGCAGCGATGCTGGCGGTGTTGTCTCAGCGCGGCGCTCATATGCCCGCGCAAGATGCATTGCCGTCTGTAGATCATGGGGCTCACGCAGTTCGACGTCGATCTTGATATGTTCCGGGAGGCCGCCGGTGAACAGCTCCACCTTCTGGATTGGCGTCAACTGCGGCGCGTGACATAAAAGCGCATTGAAGCGCTCTTGATAGTCCTGGACGGTGGATAAGAAAGGCAGTCGGGCGAGCTCCGCCAGACGATTGGCGCGTATTGGTGGCCCGAATCGGAGGTGACATAACTCCTTGAAGCGCTCCCAAGAGGGCATGCCCTCGTCCTACTCCAAGGCATAGTACCATGTCTGGGTGGCGCCCGTGAGATGGTACGAGGCGAGCCACACGCGATCTGAGGCCATGGTGCGCTGTCCACGGAAGAATTGATCGCACCGGTTGAGCCAATTGAGAGGATCCTCCTTGCCTTCGAAGGTGGGAAAGTCAAGCTTGTGGAAGCGAGGGGCGCCCAGACCGGAACCGGTACCGCCGGATCCTATTTCCGACCCGGGCGGACCGGATGGTCTTATAAACTGCGGTCCCGTGGGACGCATCGGAAGCTCCGGTCCAGTGGAAATCGGGGGAATCGGCGACGACGAGTGGGGAAAATGGATGTGGTGTATGGGGATCGGCAACGCGGTGGCGGCCGGGAGGGTGGATGGGTGATTGGTTGTGGCGGTGGTGGACGCTGACGGCGGTGGTGGCGGCCGGGACTCCAGGGCTTCCAGGCGCGCAGACGCCGCCATCTGCTGGGTGAGCTCGGTCAGCGCCTTGGCGACGGGATCAGCCGGCGGCGGCGGTGCCCCCTTCGGCTGCTTGCCGCCTTCCTCGCGCTGACATCGTGAGATCGGTCGGCGGCGGTGTCTCCTTCGGCTGCTTGCCGCCTTCCTCGCCTGGCTGCTCTGATACCAGATTGCAAGATCCCAGGGCGACGCGGAGGCTCCGGAGGGGATACCGGTGGGCGGTGGCCTGGCTGCGGGGCTGCAGCCCTAGGCGGCGTGCGAGCGCCGTGAGAGATCAAAGCAGAGGACACGAGGAAACAGAGGGCGAAGACTCCAGGTAAGCCCTGCAACGATTGTTGCCTTGCTTGTTTATTTCCATGACATTTGGGGAGTATTTATCCTCCCCTTACAAAGCAATCCAAATCCTATTCTCAATCCAAATCCTATTCTCAAAGCAATCCAAATCCTACTCTGTTACGGATAGAAAAGGGAAATAATCCTAATGAAGATAGATCCATGGCCTAAGGCCCTCTAATGACCGGTTTGGACTCCTCCCTGCGTGCGCGGCCTGCGCGTGTATGTGATGCCGGTCATAACATCCAGATATGCGATTTCCCTGGAGAGACCTATAGTTTCACTAGAATGTTGAATAAAGGACACAGCTTACATGCATACTTCTGACAATGAGATGAACCGTGCAAGACATACATATTAAAAACAGGTAGGCTAGCCAATGATGCTGGAATTGGTCCTTGAATGAAGTTGCATGACAAATCACTGCAAGGAATACAAACCATTAATTCTTGATCTACAGTGAATATCATGAAACTCAGGTAGCCTGATGGAAGCACTTACAGATATCGTAGATAAGTAAGGTTGGCAACTTCTTAAGGTAGGACTCCACTAAGATTCTGACGCATAAGCTGCCTGTAATGTGTATAAACAAAGGCATGAAGCAATAACATTAGACTGCAAAATGAAAAGACAAGGGAACAACTGAAGGATTCTGGGTAATAACAATTCCAGAGCAAATAAAATAATAGAATAATGAGCATGCATTACAAGCTGATAATATGGCACTCCGTGTGGTTCTTAAATGAACAATCACATGTCAAATTGCTGATAAGAGGTCCGTTGGAATTGTTCCAAGTTCCAGAGAACCGCATGGGTCCACACTGAAATCCCAATCTGCCTTGTTGAAGCTTGCTTGCTATAACTTTGAGTGCTTCAACTGAAAAGAAAAAGACAATTCAAATTTTAGCGCAACACAGTGCCCGTATGTATGAAACTTAGGAGTGTTGATATATTGTTATATGCTTTTCCTTTTGCTTCCCTAGAAGCAGCAAACAGAAATAGATGGTGCCAGGGTAACAAGGCAAACATCAAGAATTTGCACATGAGCATTTTTTTTTCCAATTGTTGAAATATCCAATCAGGGCATTACAGAGTAAAGAACAGTGCATTGTCCTGTAAACTATAAAACCTACTAAGGACCAAATCACCCAGAATTGCAGAAAAATAAAAAGGGAGGCGACCTTTTCAAGTTCCATTTGCTTCCACAGTGTAAAAAGGTTACCACTCAATCTTCAAGCATCGGTGCATGCCTTATCCTCCCAGCAATTGCCTTCTATCACTTATCAGCAAGTGAGATAGTCATCTTGGCCATTGCATTGCATATAGTAATTGAGCTCGCCGTAACTGTTGCTTCCAGCACCTGATCCGAGGATCTTATCATTCCTGTAATGAATAGATGCCACTGTTTGTTGTGACCACCATTGTAGTGAGCAGGTCAATCAGTAATTCAGACACAAGTGAATTTTTTTTTTTGAACTAGGAGACGCTGTTTGCAGTAATTCAGTTTAAATGTTCACCAGTTCAATCAAAAATGTTATCGTGGTCATTCGAAATGTCGCATTGCAAGAAAAAAAACGAAAACTTGAAGCAAAAAACATTATGCTGCAAGGTCGTTCAAGCGTTAATGGGAGGAGGTCGAAGATAAGCTTAGCCAAGTGACACGACATCTGTAAATGATTCACAAGAAAACACCCAAGAACTATATATATATATATATATATATATATATATATATATATATATATATATATATATATATATATATATATATATATATATATATATATATATATATATATATATATATATATATATATATATATATTGGTACTCGATTTTTTCGGAAAGATGGAGTGGAGACATCGGAGAAGAATTGAGAACTAAGTTTTGGGTGGCTTCGTTAGAACCGTTTATTCTTCTTTAGTTGGTGTTGTGCTGTTTTGTATCCCGTTTAACGGTTGTGGATCTTAGCATCTTTGGAGTTGTACTGAGTGGCTGTACTCATTCTTTCGGGAATGGGGTAGGCCGGAAACTTTGTGTTCCTCAATCTAAAAAAATATATAGAGAGAGAGAGAGCGCTAAATCAGGAAAACAGAGAACTATATATGAACAGCCTGAAGGCAAGGAAAAAAACTATATATATGCTCCTCACCTTCTTGCTGCGGCAGCGTCTGCGCCGCGGACCGGCCGCCATTGCTGAAGCCGAGATCCAGTAGCAGGAGGAGGAGGAGCCGGAGCAAGAAGCCGCCGCCGCCCTGCCTGCCATTTCCCTTCCTCCCTAGTCATTGTCGCTGCTGCTGCAGTAGCTTTGCTTTGGCTGGCTGGTTTTGTTTCGCGTCGGAGGGAGTTGTGTGCAGCCAGCCGCGGCCTCGGGATTTCGACGGACGGACGTGGGTGCGTGGGATTCTGCTGCCTTTGGTTTCTGGCTGGCGGCCCGTTATTTTTTATGGTGATTTGTGGTTTACTGTGATGGCTTATATCTTTTTTTTTATTTTAGTATAAGCGTTCATACGAAAAAATCAAAAGTTGATAAGACACTTTTAAAATACTAACTTGGCAAGGTATTTCGAAATGACGACAAAGAAACAATCTTGTTTATTTATTCGAGAAAAGTCATAAGTTGAAAATAACTAAGTTTAAAATACGGAAAAAACTCATGATTCTTCTCAGGAGACGCATCCATCCAAGCCGCATCATGCTCATGCAGGAGCATTTGCTCGGTGGAGGCGTGCGATTTAGGGTGGGTTCTTTTGAGCTGTGGCTTATGGTTAAAATTTTTGAATTTTGGACTGTTCGTGAAAGACAGTACGCAGAGCGAATTAATTGCATACGATTTTGGTCGATATAGCTGAACTCAGTATATTTTATACTATAATCTACCTGTAAACCCCAACTTAAAAAGACACATTATTTTAAAAGCGCGGTACTGTAGCAACGTAAGCCTTGCCAAAGGCACCCTTAATTCGATCTAGCTACACGGTTTGAGGAACCTGCTGTCGCCACACCGGTACAGTGTATGAGTGGTTAGTAATGCCATTTGGTTTAACTAATGCACCTAGTACATTTATGCGGTTGATAAATCATGTTTTAAGAGTATTCATTGGCAAATTTGTTGTGGTATACTTTGATGACATATTGATCTATAGCAAAACATTAGATGAACACACTTAGCATATTAGGCAAGTGCTAGAAGTGCTTAGAAGTGAGAAATTGTATGCTAATCTTGACAAATGAACTTTTTGCACCAATAAAGTTATGTTTAAGCTATGTTGTTTCTGGAAAAGGCATTGAAGTAGATGAATAAAAAAATGAAGTAATTAAGAATTGCTCTACACTTGTGAGTGTTAGTCAAATCAGAAGTTTTCATGGTCTTGCTAGCTTTTATCTGTGTTTTGTTAAAGATTTCAGCACCATTGCTGCACATTTGAATGAGTTAACTAAAAAAGGTATTGTATTTGAATGGGGTCCATCACAAGAGAAAGCTTTTCAAGAACTAAATAAATGATTAATTGAAGCACCATTGCTCGCTTTATCTGATTTCACTAAGACTTTTAAAATTGAATATGATGCTAGCGGAATAAGAATTGATGGTGTTTTAATGCAAGAAGGGAAACCAATAGCATATTTCAGTGAGAAGCTAGGAGGAGCTCAATTGAATTATCCTGTGTATGATAAAGAATTGCATGCTCTAGTGTGTGTGTGTGTGCTTGAAACTTGGCAATATTATTTTTGGCCTAAAGAATTTGTTATCCACTCCGATCATGAAGTTTTGAAATATTTAAAGAGCCAAGTTAAACTGAACTGAAGACATGCCAAGTAGAGAGAATTCATTGAAACTTTTTCATATGTTGTTAGGTACAAATAAAGGGAAAGAGAATGTGGTAGTTGATGTTTTATCTAGGAAGAATGTGCTCTTAACTCAATAGGAAGTGAAAGTTCGTGGTTTAGAGAGTTTGATTTATATGCTTTTGACCACGAATTCTTAGAACCATATTCTAAATGTAAAGATGGAAAAAGATGGGATAAGTTTCATATTCACGATGGGTTCTTATTTCGCGTTAACAAATTATGTGTTTCAGATTCATCCGTGCGCTTGTTGCTATTGCAGGAATTTCATGCAGGATGATTAATGGGATATTTTAGGAGAGAAAAGACTTTCATGATACTGAGCAATCACTTTTATTGGCCTAAAATGAGGAGAGACGTCAAAAGGAAAATTGTGAGATTGCATGGCATGCCAAATACAATTGTTTCAGATAGAGACATCAAATTTATGAGCTACTTTTGGAAGACCTTGTGAGCCAAACTTGGAACAAAGTTGCTCTTTTTGACAACTTGTCACTAACAAATGGATGGGCAAATGGAGGTGGTGAATCGTACACTCTCAATGCTTCTGCGGACAATGATCAAAAAGAATTTGAAAGAGTGGGAAGATTGTCTACCGCATGTTGAATTTAAATATAATAGAGTGGTACATTCTACTACTCAAATGTGTATATTTGAGGTGGTGTATGGTTTCAAGCCGATCACGCCACTTGATTTGCTGCCACCACCGTTGTATGAACATGTCAACATGGAAACATCAAAATGAGCTGAATATGTGAAGAAGATTCATGTCAAGACTAAAGAAGAAATTGAAAAGAAGTCACGTTACTATGCTAAGAAGGCGAACAAGTCAAGAAAGAAGATATTATTTGAACCAGGTGATTTGGTTTGGGTGCATCTACGCAAAGAATGCTTTCCGGACAAACGTAAGTCAAAGTTGATGCCTTTGGGAGATGGTTCATTCAGAGTGCTCGAGAAGATCAATCACAATACATACAAGATCAAGCTTTCGAGTGATGATTATGCTATGAGTTCTACATTCAATGTTGCTGATTTATCACCATTCTTGAGTCCAGAAGAATCAAAGTCGAGGACGACTCCTTTCCAAGTGGGGAAGGATGATGAGGACATCTCAAAGACACCCATTGGACTGATTACACGAGCTAAACAAATTAATCAATAGGTGAATTCACTCCCAATTGAATTTGGTCACAATTTATGAGAGAATTGGATACTATCTCATTCCAATGTGATGTACGTTCTCAAGTTTGAACGATGTGAAGCTTTTGGAATTGGAGCCATGGAGGAGAAGCTAATGGAGAAGAAATACTTGGAGTCAAATAAGGGAAGACATATTCAAGTCCTCATTGTCACAACAGATCGACCTCAGATGTGTTTAAGACTATTCAATCCATATTGTGCGTTTGCAAGACCTTCAAAACATTCGGACCAGTCTGAATGGTTTCGATTGTCTGTGTTGTCCGATCAGCGTTGGATGCTCAGATGCTTCGGAGACGTTCGAACCACTCCGAATGATCATGCCATCCAATCTTTTGTGGACCACCCGATTGCCTTAGAAACGTTTGGCCCACTCTAAATGAGTCGTATCGTTCGATCTTCAACAAACCACTTGATCGCCTTGGAGACGTTCGGACCGCTTCGAACGTTCGTTCATTTTATGATGTTCAATCAGGTTTTGATGATTAATAGTGACGGTGACATTCGGACTGCTCTGAACGTTTGCCCTTCTGTGTCGTTTGATCAACTTGGACAGTTGATATTGATGGTAACATTCAGACCAGGCCGAACGATCCCATCGTTGGATTGGTTGGAGACGCTTGTAGCCATTCGAATGACTTGGAGGTGTTTGGAACAGTCTGATCATATCTTCAACCATGACATCGCCTATGACTTACGACTACAGTGCCACTATGACTATGACTTACGACCACTGTGTCGCTACGACTACGACTTACGACCACTACACCGCTATGACTACGACTTACGACCGTCTGATCTTCTTGCAGATCGGGTGACTATGAAGGTAACGACTGCTACTCGTGGTCGAAGCTAATATCAACAGAAGATGTGTGGTCATAAAGAGGGCATGGTCGTAGTCAAAATCAACCTCAACGTGGTCGTAACGACTTACGAGCGTAGATCGGAAGGGATTGCTTGTGATTAAAGAACAACGACTTTCGCATACAGAGTTTGATTGAGGTGATCTTGTACTTTTTGGAAAGCTTATTTCAATGACTACATAACAGATAAGGACTTATCTTCGTATTCATCCGGGTAAAAGATTTTAGTTTACTATTTGTAGGAGTTCGAGTCTAACAATCAAAGATTGAGTTGTACATGATTTTGGGGTCCTACAAACTGTGCCCAGAGCTATATAAGCCTTGTAATACGTAGCCTTTGGGAGAGACCACATTATTTTCAAGATAGCTAATATTGCTTATTCTCAGGTTTATGCTACGCACTGTCTTTGGGGAATTGGGCGATTTTCTTAAGAGTACCTCCCTTGTTCTTGTGTTTCCTTGTGGTTCGCAGGATTAGCGATACATCTGCTTTGTGGTCGGGTAGACGGGATCACGAGCGTGTGGTTGGGCGAATTCTCTTGTCATTGGTTGCTGTTCTAATAGTGGTTGGCGCCATTAGTTCGTCAGGTTGCACAGATCCAAAATTATCCTTGATCCTACGTCGTGAAGATCGGACACCCCCGCATCAAAAGGCCAAGGCGACGGCGTGCATGGAAGAGCAGTGGCGATGGGAGGTAGCCAAGTTGGGGAAGAGTAGCTCACAGCGGGGGCCTTGGAACGCTAGCTTTGGCACGGTAGGGGCTATGGTCGCTCTCCTCTGCGCCGGCCTGGCAGCGGTGATGGAGGCCAGGTTCGACGACGTGGTGCAGCCCAGCTGGGCCAACGACCATGTCGTGCACGAGGGCGACCACCTAAAGCTTTGCCTCAATAGTTTCTCAGGTTTGTGCAGCGAATCCCTGTTTCTACAGCAGCGTGCCCAGCATTGCTATCTTTGTGTGAGCTTTCACCTGTGACTTACTGTGTGAACAACAAATGAGCATGCACTGGGTTCGTGTCGAAGAACAAGTTTCATCCAATTTTTGATTAAATTTCATAAAAATTTGAATTTTTCATCTAAATTTTTAAACAAAATTTTGTTCTTTTCGTTCATCTCGCTGACCTCCGAAAGTTTTTTCAAACCGAAACTTTTAACCCTGGCTCTTCCTCACCTTCTCAGTTCCTCCTTGGCCGGTTCCCTCTTCATCCCTAGTCCCCAGCTCAATTACTATTCCTCACTTCATGGCAACTCGACCGGTCCCTCCCTAGTCCTCAACTTGGCAGGAGGTAGCTCCCGTCTAGGCTCAAGTACTCTAGCCTCTAGACCCGCTGCACACTCCACTACTCCTCCTCCTTCTTTGTCCTCCCCTAATCCCCCACATGGCTACCGCCCACCGAGCTGCTTAGGCTCCACATCCTTAGATCCCCCGCTTGTCCGCCAGCCCACCATAGCCATTAGCCTGCTAGAACTCAACTTGGATTTTGGATGTGAAGATTTGGATTTCTGGATGTGAGGTGGGGTGGGGTGGATTGGATTTTGATGTGAGGATTTGGGGTTGTGGGGCAGCCCATCTCCATCTCTTCCTCTTCAACTCCACGCCTTTATGATCCATCGATCCATAGCATCTATTGCTCCATGCAGTCCATCTATGATGCGCGACAACGGAAGCTTTTGGTCTAGAGGGTAGACTAGAGCCTGACGAAGCTCTCCAATGAATTTGCCCCTGGATGAGATGTTGGGGTCAATGGCAGCAGCGTGGGGGAGGCAAGAGGGACAGGTGCCAAGTAAGGCCGGACAGGTGCACGCGCTCAGGAGCCTTCCGTGGCGCCCCTTCCATCTACCGCATAGGCCTATCTACGACACGCGCTCACATAAAGGTAGTGCTCCAAAGGCTTATAAGCCTAGGCTCGTAGTTTTTTTGCACTGTAGCGGCTGAAAATGCACTATAGCAGCTGTTAACTTTTTATCAGTAATTAAATTTTAAAAATAAAACTATATTATCACAGACAATGCAAAAAAATTAGAGAGAAAAAAGGTAAAAAAAGCTCAAAATAAAAAAAACCCAAAAAAATGAAATTAAAAATCAGAAGTAGAAATTCGTTGGAGCGAGACCAAAGTGACAGAAAAAGTGTGCAGTTTCGCGTTGAACTCTTTCGGACCTTTTTTCTGTTAGGAAACATGGGCCCAGGCCAGCAATCCTGGCCCATTATGGGCACCCCACCGTAGACTATAAATAGGGAGCCATACCGGCATATTTGTATACGGATGCAATTGAAAGCAATAAAGAAAGACCAGGAGTTCTCTCTACCTCTCTTTGTGTTCAATCTATTATTTTGTCTTCTGTGATTGATTCGATTTATTCTAAGTAGAGGAATCGATCGGACTGGTCGTCAGTGACGGTTCCTCAATACGTTATCAGCATGACTTCGCTCCGGTGAATTGAAGGAAATCATCGAAGCCGTAATAGATTGAATTTTCTAGATCGCTTTGAATTCGTAATTTTCGCGTTCTAGATTGAATCTCTACGGTGCAAATCCGCCCTAATCTACCGCAAGCAGACCTGAAGTCGCCGGCACAATGTCAATCAGTAGATTGTGAAACGGGGTAAATGTTGATTGCACTGTAGATTAGAAACGAAACGAAAAATTTGCATCCTTCAGTTTCTATTTGGTTTTTGCATGGCCACTACATGAAAAAAGGGGAGAAATTGGCCTGAAGCCGTCGCTGGCCTGAAGCCGTCGTGGACCGCCGGCCTCGCCGCCGGTCGCCACCTGCACTCGGCCGATTGCTCGCCGTTGGCCCGAAGCCGGATGAGTGCGCCAACCGAAGGCTTAATACCCGAGGCGCTGCTGCATGGCAGCCGCCCGAGCGAGGCCACCACCCCGGTCAGCCGCCGTCGCCTCGGTTGGCCCTCGACCTGCACACCGTCGCCGACTCGGTCAGCCCCCAACCTGCACGCCGCCGCAGTACGCCGCCGGCCTCGGGCGTGCCGCAGCCGCCGCTGTGCCCGAAGCGTCACCGCCGCCCCGCAAAGTTGGCTGCCCCTTCGGCTTCCGGTCCCAAGCTCTCGACCGCCGCCTGCATGTGGCCGCCCCTCGGTCTGCCGCCGGCCTCGGGCACCCGCACGTGCTAGGCCGCCGCCCGCTGTTGTACCGACCTCACCCAGCGCCCGCGTGCGCCTTGGTCGCCCGCCGCTCGAAGCCGGACCGCCCGCCGCCGCAGCGCCCGCGCGGCGGCGGCGCCGATCTCAGCCGCCCGCGCCGCCGGCCCGACCCGGTCGCCCCGCCTCCACCCGAGCCGTAGGTCGGGCTGCCGCCGCTGCCATGGAAAAAACTGGTAGGGGAAACCAGAGATGGGCCGGGGGGAGGGAGGAAAGAGATCCGGCCGGGGGGTGACCTTTTGCAAAAAAGCCCCCTAGTTTGCGGAAATCACCAACCGGCCCTTAAATCTTTAATTTGAGTCCAGGATTTTGTAGAAAAGGCCTCATAGTTCCGAAAATTATGAATAAGCCCTCAAATTTACGAGCGGGTCCAGAATGTTACAGAACACCCCTCGGTATATTAGAAAATTGCGCGAATTTTTCTCTGAACTAGAAATTTGCGTAGAAACCCCCAGAATTTGCAAAATCCACTGAAAATTCATATTCTAGCATAAAAGGACCTCGAGAATCCGAATTTTGAATTATTTTTAGCATTTGAAGCTTATTTATTTCTGCCATTATTATTCTCTGTATTTTCGGCATTTATTTACTGTTTTTGGTTAATTGTAATTGTTTAAATTGCTTTTAATCACTAAAATTAGCAGTAAAATTATAGAAAATGCATAGAAAATTATGAAACATTACGAGAACCTATTGTACCATTTATTTACCCACAGTAAATTATTCCATGAATGTTTACCTGAAGTAAGCTTATTTATTTCGTTCATACACATGTACATGACTGGCATCACGAACCGGGAGTTTGAGGAGCTGGCCCAGCATGGCCAAAACTATGTGACATGGGCATCCGATGTCGAGATTATGCTTGGAGCCAGGAAGCTCTGCGCGACTATTGGGATTGGCGGACAGAATGACGCCCAATCCACACCTGAGGAGAATGATCAGGCACTTCATTTTCTTGGGCACCACCTCTGCCTCACTCTCAAGAATGAGTATATGGCGGAGAAAAGCGCGCTAGCACTCTGGACCGCACTCAAGAAGCGGTTTGAGAGGCTAAAGTACACCATTCTTCCTCAAGCAGAGCAGGAGTGGATCAGACTGAGGTTTGCCGACTTTAAGACGGTCGGGGATTACAATTCTGCCTTGCACAGGATTTGTACCAATCTTCAACTCTGTGGCAAGCAGATCACAGATGAGCAGAAGATCAAGAAGACCCTGTCCACCTTTCACCCCATGCTGTACAATCCGCCCGCAACTATCGTCAAGATGACTACAAGGAGTACGTCGAATTGATTGATATGATGCAGGTTGCGGAGGCTCAGGACGAACTTCTCCGCAAGAATTACGTCACTCAGCCACCAGGCAGCTCCGCTGGCCGTGAAGCCAACGCTTGCAGCTACAAGGTGCGAAAGTTCTTGATGAAGAGAAGGGGGAAGAAGGGTAAGTCCATTGCCCAGAAAGGCAAGTCAGATGCTCCAAATGACAAAAAGACTAAGAAGAGTGGCAAGACCTATGGTCAGCAGAACCAAGATTGCTACAAGTGTGGCAAGTGGGGGCATTAGTCGCGGATATGCAAAGAACCGCAACATGTCATTGATGCCCATCAAGTTCAGAAGAAGAAGGATGGCAAAGGGCAGTATGAAGCCCACTTTGCAGCAGTCGAAGGGGAGCATCCTGAGCAGCTGCCTGAGTTGATGGATGTTGAGCCCATCCCGGCAGCAGCACCCCTTACGGCCTAGAGGCAGCCACCGCTATGATCTCTTTTGAAGAGAATATCACTTCTGAAAAGATAGCCGAAGAAGTCTCTGATTTTCTAGTTTATTCAGTCTGATGCACAGAATGCATTAGACTTTAATTGTTATTTATTTTGTGTTAAATGGACAAGTTAGAACTTGCATGGATGGTACTTTAGTTTTGCTTTCTCGTAATGGTTGGATGATTTTGGAATAATTTATTCATTTATTCAGTTTATGATGGCATGATATGTTCTGATATTGGCGTATTTTATTTATGCGTTGAATGCCTTCTAATACATGTTAATTAAATACGTTATATTAGAACACGTGTGGCGCCCTATGGAGGAAGTGTGCCTTGCCGACAGCGGCACAACGAATACCATCTTAAGAGAGACTAAGTATTTTCAGTCGATCCGTAAGAGCAATGGCAGCCTTACGACAATCGCCGGAAGCGATGCATGTATAATCGGTTCCGGAAGAGCCACAATTATACTTTTAATGGGCACAACTTTGATCATTAAAGAAGCCTTATTGTACCCAGAATCGACTAGAACTCTCCTAAGTTTTAAGGATATTTGCGCCAATAGTTTCCACGTTGAGACTGAAGAAGAGTACGGTAAGAAATACCTGCTCATCACGAAGCGCGAAGAGAATGGCAAAAGGGTGTTAGAAAAACTTCCTTCACTAGAAACTGGGTTATATTATACCAGGCACTTGCCGCCTACACTGTCCTGAAGACAGTATTTAGAAGCTCTGAACTCTTCTGTCTCTAGCATGACAGATTAGGCTACCCAGGTCTTAGGATGATGAGAAACATAATCAATAATTCCCAAGGGCATAATATTAATGTGAAGAATTTCCCGCATCATGAATGGGCACCGGGAAACTAATTACTAGACTCTCCACTCTGAAAGTGAAGGATGAAGTCCCTGCATTCCTGGAACGCATCCAGGGAGACATTTGTAGTCCCATTCAGCCCATCTTAGGGCCATTTAAGTATTTCGTGGTGCTCATTGACGCTTCCTCGAAGTGGTCATATGTGGGTTTATTATCCACAAGAAACCATGCTTTCGCAAAATTGATATCGCAGGTCATTCGCATCAGAAATGTGTTTCCCGATCATCACATCAAATCTATCAGAATGGACAACGCCGGAGAATTTACTTCAAAAGCATTTGATGATTATTGCATGGCGATGGGGATTGCAGTTGAGCACTCGGTACTGCATGTCCATACCCAAAATGGTTTGGCAGAGGCTTTAATCAAGAGAATTAAATTTATTGCCCGACCTCTTTTGCATAATTGTAATTTGCCAGCTACATGTTGGGGACACGCAGTCCTACATGCAGCGAATCTCATCAACTTTAGACCTTCGGCCTATAACATCCATTCACCTATGCAACTAGCGCAAGAGTCACCACCGAAAATCTCTCATCTCGGGAGGTTTAGATGCAAGGTTTATGTACTTATACCCCCTCCACAGCGTACTGCAATGGGCCCTCTCCGCAAGATTGGGATATACGTTGGTTATGAGACTGCATCCATAATCAGGTATTTGGAACCCATGAGGGGAGATTTGCATACTGCCCGCTTCGTTGACTGCATTTTTTATGAGGATAATTTCTCAACATTTGGGGGAGGAAATCAACCCCTTGATTAAAAAATATCGAAAAATTACATGGGAAGCCACGGGAATTCATGCACATGACCCGCACACTAGTGAAACAGAGAAAGTGGTCCAGAAGATCATAGACTTACAAGCATTAGCAAACCAATTGCCCGATCACTTTAGTGATTTGAAGAGCGTGACTAAGTCATGTGCCTACAGGCAATGCACCGGAAAGGGTTGAAATACCAAAGAAAATTGAAGATATCCCTAACCCCGTCCAGAGGCCTCAGAATAAAAGGACGAGAACTCCGGTTCCTCGAGTCCAAAGTAACCGGGGACACCCGGCGAAAAAGGATAAGGACTTACCACAGCCGATCACCGAAGTCCCCCAGAATGAGAAGGGGAGCCAGTTGAGACCTGGCACAAGTATGACACCTTCGAAAGAGGGCATACCGGATTTGAATATCCCCACGCATGAATGTGTGCACACACATCGGAGCCGAAAAACTAAAGGGACTTGCTACCGCATTTGAAAGAAGCGACGCGCAAGGTAAAGCTCCAGAAGAAGCAATCGCTCCAGAAGAAGCAAGTCATGAAGAAATAGCTATAAATTATATGCACACGGGAGAGTCCATGAACAGGACAACAGCCAATATCGATATTTACTTCGCAAAGAAAATCGCCACCATCATCGATCTTGATCCCGAGTCTACATCGCTCGCTAAATGTAAGAAAAAATCAGATTGGGAAGATTGGAAGAAGGCAATAGCAACTGAATTGCTATCTCTGAACAAAAGAGAGGTGTTTGGGCCCGTATGCTGCACGCCTCCCCATGTGCACCCCATAGGGCACTAGTGGGTATTTGTTCGAAAAAGAAATGAAATAGTGAGATACAAAGCAAGGCTAGTAGTACAAGGTTTCACTCAACATCTTGGAGTTGATTATGAAGAAACCTACTCCGCAGTCATGAGTGAAATTACCTTTAGATATTTGATCCTAATGGCAGTGAACTTGAATTTAGAAATGAAATTGATGGATGTGGTGACTGCATACCTTTATGGTAACTTGGATTCGGAGATCTATATGAAAGTCCTTGAAGGAATCCCCCTCCCGAACCAAGACAGAGCAAATAGAAATCTGTACAGTGTGAAACTCAGAAAGTCACTGTATGGACTGAAGCAATCTGGAAGAATGTGATATAATCGCTTAAGCGACTTTCTCTACAAGAAAGACTACACGAATAATGAAGACTGTCCTTGCGTATTTATACGACGATCCTAGAATGGATTCTGTATAATCTCTGTGTATGTAGATGATCTAAACATCATCGGGACAGTAGAAGACATAAAGGAAGCAAGGTCCTACTTGGAGTCAGAATTTGAAATGAAAGATTTGGGAAAAACCAACATCTGTTTAGGCTTGCAGCTTGATCATGTCCCTGAAGGAATCTTGGTACATCAGTCAACTTACACCCAGAAGGTGCTAGAAATGTTTAGCTTTGAGAAGGCATTCCCATCGAAAGTGCCGATGATCGAGAGGTCTTTACAGCAAGAAAAAGATCTTTTCCGACCTAGAGAAGAGGGGGAGGAAGTCCTGAGCAAACTGCACTAGACCGATCATTGCATTTGCCGTGAACTTGTTAGCAAGGTACATGCAGATCCTACCAAAAGACATTGGCAGGGCATAAAGGACATCTTCCGATACCTCCAAGAAAGCAAGGATCTTGGATTGTTTTACAGAAAGAATCAAAATCTGAACTTGATTTGCTATGTAGATGCTGGGTACCTGTCAGACCAGCATACCGCAAAGTCACAAACAAGCTATGTATTCTTGTGTGGTGGAACTGCAATTTCCTGGAAATCGTCTAAGCAAAGCCTTGTAGCTATTTCGACGAACCACTCAGAACTTATAGCACTTTATGAAGCCGCACGAGAATGCACTTGGCTCCGCCGAATGATTCACCATATCTAACAGTCATGTGGGATGAATATTGTGCAAACCACCACAATTATTTATGAAGATAATGCAGCTTACGTTGCACAAGTGCAAACAGGTTATGTGAAGAGTTATCTCACAAAGCATATCAACCCCAAGTTCTTCTATGCACATGAATTGTAAAAGATGGACGAGATCAAAGTGTTGCATACTAAGTCATGTGAAAGTCTGGCAGATTTGTTCACTAAGTCACTTCCCGCATCTAGCTTTGAAAGGTGCATGCGTGGAATTGGAATAATGAGACTTAGAGAAGTGCAGAATTCAGTGGGAGAATTCTCTCAAGCCCGCTAATAAATCTTGACCATGAAGATTAAGTGCCAAAAAGAATAAAGTCCTGAAGACTGAATGAAGTTGGGTGAATTGTACTCTTTTTCCCTTGACGAGCTTTCCCGAAGTTTCTCGACCAAGGTTTTTAATAAGGCAATTCGTGCATCGCAGCATAACATGTGTCATGTACTCTTTCTCCAAAATTTTCCCACTGGGTTTTTATGGAGTTTTAACGAGGCATGAATGTGTCGGGTGAGTGCCCAAGGGGGAGTGTTAGGAAACCTGAGTCTAGGTCAGCAGTCCTGGCCCATTATGGGCACTCCACCGTAGACTATAAATAGGGAGCCATACCGGCGCATTTGTATACGGACGCAATTGAAAGCAACAAAGAAAGACCAGGAGTTCTCTCTACCCCTCTCTATGTTCAATCTATTATTCTGTCTTCTGTGATTAATTAAATTTATTCTAATAAGAGGATCGATCGGACTGGTCATCAGTGAAGGTTGCTCAACATTTTCCACGCCGTTTGGGTGGAAATGAAATCGTGGCCGCCTGCCCGGGTGGGTGCCTCGGTGCCTCGGCGGATCGACCGCTTGGCTGGTTGTTTTCCGCGGTGTGCGTGGACCGGACGAGGTCGGGTTGCGAAATCTGCAGGGATGTCGGCTGCTACCACCATGTGTTGATTTACTTGGAATTTCTGTTAATTTATTTGTAAATATATTATTATATTAATCTTCATATAGTACATCGGTATGTATTGGTACTAGAACGTTTTATTTTAAGAGCAAAACCGAAATGGACTTGACAAGAACGTTCCATTTTAAGAGCAAAACTGGAATAGAATAGACTACTTTGGATGGATCCCGCCGTGTGGATGGTTCGTTTCTTCATTTGCTACCTTGGGCGGGTGCGGGCCGGTGGCAGGCCTTTGGCATGACACCTAGCTTGCACATAATGATCTTCATGTGCACAAGTAAAGGCATGACACCTAGCTTGCACATAATGATCTTCATTTGCACAAGTACGTACGTGGTTCTTAATTGATTGTTGAGTGGGCGAGCAAAGCTACGTGGTAAGTATACGAACTTTGTGCGCTAAATTTCTACGTATTGTTGAGTGGGCGAGCAAAGCTACTTGGTAAGTACACGAACTTTGTGCACTAAATTTCTACGTACTAATTTGCTTAGGAAGAAGAGATCTAGGAACCTGTCTCTAGAGCAGTGACAGATCCAGAATTCTTAAGATGGGTGTTTAAACTTTAGAGTTAGGTTGTTCAGATATATCGATACCGATATGTCAATACCATGGCATACTATCTTCCCAAAAACATCGATACAACAATACGTGTATATAGATATAATAATACAAAAATATAGAAATTAATGATTTCTTACGAGGAAATAGGCGACATAAGGCGAACATAATGATATAAATTAAATATCAAATTATACAGAATAATAGCAATTGCAGACCTTGCTAATCCTGCATTTTTTTACTCTTTTCCGGTCGGCAAGACCCCCCCGGGCATTTAAGAGAATTTGTATGTTTCTTCCATGAAGTAAAAGATAGCAAAAATTAGCATGTAAACATGTATAACAAGGGTCCAGCTAATTGCTTATTGCCCAAGGCAAAGATTGTATTTTTATATAGTATCCAATAGAAAAAATGAAGAAAATAGAGGCTAGATCCCAGAAAGAACCAGAGCCAAAGTAGAATAGAGTAGGGTAGAGTATGGTAGGGTACGGTAGAGTAAAGTGGAGCAATGTAGAGCAAGAAAGAAAATAAGTGGAGTGGGCGAAGCACACCTAAATCTGGAGAGATGACAACAACAGTGAGTTGGAGGAACTGCTCCCTTCTCGATGCTCCACTCCCTCCTAGCCGCACTACTCCCTTCCTGTCGCTCGCTCCTTACCTCCCTATTCACCATGCTGCACGCTTGCTCGCGTTTCTGCACGCTCACCTTGCACCCCGCACCGCCTCATGCATGCTTACTGTCGAGGCATGGCACCACATCCACCAGCTGTCACTTGTCTCCATAATCCATGCCCACCAATGATCGCTCGCCTCCGCAACCCGCACCTCTGCCCACTCACTACTCAGAGGCTGGAGCAGCTCCCATACAGATAGCCATAGGATGAGAGAGAGAATAGAGGTTAGGGAGGTTAGGGTTTGGTTTGTATCTTTACCTCTTTGGCCCTATATAAGGAGAGTTGTGGTGGGAAGGAAAATGGGTTAATGTGTTACATGGGTCGTGGGTGAGATATGGGGGAAGTACGGGCTAAATTCATTTGCAAGTACACATATATAATTTTAGCTCAACTAATAGTATATACACTTAATATCTCTATTATTTATCTAGTATTTTGTAAAAAAAATTAGATGTTCAGCTGAACACCTATGACACACTTTAGATCCACCCATGCTCTAGAGCTCTTGCTCCAACCAAATGTCCAGACTCCTCGTTTTTTTCTTCAAGGAGTGGAGCAACCTGTGGCTCATTTTTTCGGAATGAGGTTAGGGTTACTTCTCGCAAGAATATACTCTTAGTTAAGTAAATATCCTTATAGTTGAGATAAAATTACCAACCATTTGCCATTGCACAAAAACCTTGAGCCAAGCACTCCCGAATAGCCCGACTCATATTTCTCTCCTCTCTCCGCGAGCCACACATGCACCTCTCTTCTCTCTCTTGCTCACGCGCTCTCGTCCAACCCAAGCTGCCAGTACTTTGGGAGCCATCACCGGCGGCCAGGAGCCTAAGCCGCACCTATCCTCTCTCTCTCTCTCTCTCTCTCTCTCTCTCTTGCCCGCACACCCTTGTTCATACCCTAGCCACCGCTGCTTTGGGAGGCTTTGTCATTGGTCGGGAGTCCCTCCCTGCTCGCCAGGAACCCTTTACCGCCGATCTCCTCCTCACCGCAGTCGCTCCCATTCCATCTCGCCATTGGCTGAGATCCCTTCACCGGCATATTTCTTCGTCACCACCGGTCCTATGCGTTGTCATCGCCGGAGTTCCTCACCGGCCGCCCCTCTCCCCCTCGTGTCTTCTTCCCTTGGTCCAATGGAGGTAAGAGCCCGCCACAAACCTTGGTCCTTATCCTCTCCTCTTTGGTTTGCACAGATCTGGAGTTTTGTAATGGATGCCACGAGAATGTGTAGGACTTGGTGCTATTGTGATTAATGCCAGACGGTTCATGAACAATTTTTTTCATTCCTTGTCCACGAATTTGACTGGTAGTTCATGCACTGATCTGGAACTACTCATAGTTGGAATGGCAATGTTCTAGTCTATTGATGAAACAACTAGGCAAGATATGAAACAATGAAGAATAATCAAGACTACGAGACAAATATTTAATGTGAAAATCCTTACAGAAAAAAAACCACAAACACGTAATCGATGAAATCACTACATAGAGGAGAAGTTACAGAATACTCTTAGCGTAACGGTGTGTCTATGTGTAACGCCCTAGGGTCCAAACCGGCTTAGACCTAACCCCATTCTTGGATAGGCCACGCACACGTAGCAACCCGCTTGCACTTTCGTCCTCACTTTACACAAAACAGTTAACCAGAAGTTGCTACCATTGGAAACCCTAGGCTTATATGTTAGTGCTTCTTGAGCTAAACTAGTAAGATGGGACTAACCCATACCCTCATGTGCACATATACATATAGGTTATCATGTGCCTAATTCTACATGGGCCGAGGTGTCACACCATGCCTATGCAACATATGCAATACGTTGACTATTAAGAGGCTTACAGAGAGTATAAATAGTCATAGGAACAAGAGTCACAAATGATAAAGGAACATGTTCCTAGCCAACAAAAGGAATAGTATCCTACTCGGAGACAAAACAGTGTCGCAGTTAGAGATGATAAAGAGTTTTAGTCAAAAGCATCTTGAGTAGCCATGTTTGACTCCAATCGACATAGGTGGTGATCGGTTCGGCTTAAAAGCTCATGGCTTATGGCTGAAAACACTGTAGCTGGCTGAAAAAAGCACTGTAGCTGACAGAGGCTTATTTCGCATAATTAAATTTAAAAAAAATTAAAAATATGAAAAATATGTCAGCCCATTACGTATAATACAAACAAATACGGGAAAAAAAGAACCGGCAAAAAAGCTCAACAAAAAGCCAAAAGTTCAGAAAAAGACGAAATTTATGAATAGTGAAAAATAAGTCAGAAGCCGAAGTCGAATTGATCAAGGCCTAGCATGCAGATCAATACAGAGTCCATCACAGGCATGAAGATGATCCAAACATAATCTATGATCAATTCGCATTGCTCATGACCAATCATACGGGTCGAAACATATCTGATCACAACCAGTCCAACTAGTTTGAAAATCCCAACCAGTTCAGAATGGTATACCAGTCGAGTAAAGAATTCTGATAGGGCTTGTCGACTTGATTGATTTATTTTTTGAGCAAAATATGACCGGACTCTTCAAGTGGTCAGACACTGCAAGTGCGCAGCCTCTTTTTCTATATTAATAAAGTAGGGGTAGATATTAAAAATATTATAATAGTTCTACTTTTATTTGTTTTAAATAGACGTACGTTGTGAAACGACAATCTCTGGAAAAAAAGCCCGTATTGCGAAACGGAGGGAGCTAGTAAGTACATGTGTAAAAGTCAAAACATTACGAGTGTGTTTTGTGTTTGGCCAAACTAGTAGTTGGCGATTCATCTTTCAAGTCATGTAAGTTACTAGCCTCATAGGCGCGGCGGCACGCCGCGCCAGCCACCATATATACCGAAGTAAAAGAGGCAAAAATTCGTAGCTAAAGGAAAGCGTAAGGTTTTTTCAAAAAAAAAGCGAGGGGTTTTTCGCAATAAAAGGAGACCAGAGGGGTTTTTTCGTAAAAATCAGGGGTTGTTTTGAAAGAACCGAGGGCTTGTATGTATTTTCGGAAAATGCGGATCGTTATCAACGAAAAATAAATATGCGCAGGGTCTTTTTTGAAAAATCCAGGGACCTTTTTGCGATAACAGAGGACCTTTACGTAATTTCGGAAAAACACAGGGATTTTTTTCGCAAAAATGATCTTCCGACCGTACCGAAATTCGGCCGCCACGCGTCGGCCGGAGCGCGCGCGGGTGACGTGGGAGGCTCCTCCTGCGGGGAATCCCGCGGGGCGTAACAGGGGATGATTCTAAAAAAATGTCATGTAAGTTCTCCAGTACTGCTTACTTCTTTTTGTTACTAAAAAACTAAGTCTTCAGTACATCAGGATGTTGATTTGTGTGCGAAGAGTGTGGAGGGAAGAGGAGATGCCGAATTATGGAGCTCGGATCCAGTTGCATCCATGTATCAAACGATTAACTACTTCTGGAGACTACAGTATCCCACCGGCCTATAATGGTTTGGATCCCAACTACACCATCACAACGTTGTACGGTGCCACCCGCTAAGGCCCAAACCAATTCAGAAATTTCTCTGCTTAGCATTTTGCCTTCCTTCCCTCTTCTCTCGTCATGAATTCTTCCTTCTCAAACATTAAGTTCAGGCGCTCAACAACAACTGTAAGATTGGATCTACGCAGCTGCCCGCTGCGTCAGTGCCATCTTGAACATGTGTACTTGAAGAGTAAACAACCCTACCAATCTACTGCGAAATGACGCTTTAGTCTAAATCCCATGCTGCTTTTGCCACCTGTAAGAAGTTAGGACACTGTTGTGGAAACAATAATGCAGACTCTGTAACTAGTGCTCGTGCTATCATGCTGTCCATCATCATATCAGGCACCATTGCACCAAGATATTCCAAGAAAGCCAGCCATAGGGTTAGGCCAAAGCACAAAATTAAGGAAAAACCATGACACTTTGATGGCTGTAAAAGTTGGAGAAATTGAGTCATACTACACAAGATCTGGCACTAATGTCATGTGCAGGTCAATTCTATCACTTTTGAGAAATTGAATAATACTTTGATGTTGCCTGACATTCAAGTCTTAGCCTTTAGACTTTCTTCTTTTCTGGAGCATATGCAGTTACATTTAGACTTTATGCTATCATGATGACACTGGGTACAGACAGAAAGTGATATCTTGTTCTATAAGCTGTTGGGGCGATAAACAAAAAGAGGAACAGAAACGAAGGAAAAACTGATTGCTTTCAGCTACTTCGAGGCACATCGAAATACGAACATTGTTTAATAAGCTGGTAGCAGCTGTGATGTATAGAGCAACACTTCAAAGGCACAAGGAAAAATGGATGCTTCAACAGTTTGTCCAAACGCTTCTATGTCACATGACACAAGGTCATTGCCCCCAAAAAAACAGCAGATTAAAGAGTATCAATGAGACTGAAGATTCATTTCTTGACGGAACAAACGTGGCACACACAAACAGAACATTTGAACTCATCAAATAGTCATCTACAACATGGTGGGCAAGTATCTTGTTGTCGTCAACAGATTGCCAAATATATAGTTCAAATGCTACTGTGAATCTATAACAGGGATATGCTGGGAAGTATCATGGAGAAACATTCTAATGAATCATTGTGATGAATGGTTCCTAAAAGCTTATAAGTTATAATGATTGATATTTTTCTATATCAGCTGTCCTGGCTTCAATTTGCTGGGACTTTCCTGTTGGGCTCAAAAACATACATGATCAACGAATCTTTGATTGATAGCAGCTCAGGAAACTCATTCTTCAGCTTTGTCGCATCCATCTCATTATTGCTCCGAGGTGCAACAATGACTTTAGCCTGTTCTTCAAGTGTGAAGTTTGTCCACTTGAAGCTGGGATCAATGTACTGCTTGTACATCTCCAAAATCTCATTGTGGCTAACTACACCAGGATTGGTGAAGTTCCAGATGCCCCGCAAGTTCCTTTTTGCCATCTCAATTGAAATTGGCAAAAGCTCATCCAATATAGTCATGCTGTTTGGGATGTTGACCACCTTGTTGTAACGACTAATCTTTGTGATGAAGTTTCGGGGATTGTTGAGGTCAGAGGATATTGGCATCCGCACTCGCAGGGTGCAGACATTCTCGTACTCCTTCAACAGTTCCTCGACCTGCATTATCCAGGGAGGAAATAATCAGAAATTTCTTTGACCATTCGTAAGATCACCAAAAAAGATGGAAAAGTTACGACATAAGTAAAATCAATCATTGCAAGGGGAACCAGCAGTTACCATAGCCTTGGTCTTCGAGTAGAATGAACCAGTAAAATTTGGTTTGTCCTCTTCTTTGAAGCCGATGCCTGACCCTTCAGGATGATTTGCATCATACTCAAATATGCACCCAGTGGCATAGTTCATCACCAACAACCCACGCTCCCTACACACATCAGCTAAAGTCAAGGTGCCCACAACATTTGTGCGTATGGTGTCCGGTTTGTGAGACTCGCACCAATCAACATTGGGTCTGCCAGTAACACCAGCAGCATTGAAGACATGTGTTGGCTTAACAGTTTGGATATCCAGGATGAGTGAAGAGCGCTCTTCCAAGCGACCATTTCCATATTCATATGGAATTCCTTGCTTCTCACAAATTTTTCCAAGAAGCCCACCAAGCCATCCTGTCCGACCATATATCAAAAACTTGAGAGAATGAGTTTGAGAAGCATCTTTTGATGTTGGAGCCACCATCTTCACCTGATTATTAGTAAACTGGTTCAGCATTCCTTTAATTCCCTCAGAGCCCTCAGACCCAGGCATCATCAATGTCCTCGGATGAGGCAACAATGCACCAGAAACATCACCCCAATATTTAGAATTAGCTGCATACCAATCCATTGTCTTCCTCAGGCCCTCCTCCCATGTAGTGCGCTCAGACCACCCAAGGCTCTTGAGCTTCTGATCATCGAGGAAGTACCTCTGATCATTGAAAGGTCTGTTATCAACAAATTGAATGACTTTGTCAGCTTCCAGATTAAAAAGCTTACAGACATCCTTTGCCACATCAAGGACCGTCCTCTCTTTCTTTGTTCCGATATTGTAAACATGTCCAACTTCTCCGCGATGAAGAATGACCTCAAAAGCCTCAGCAACATCCTCACAATAAAGGTAGCTCCGGACATTGGATCCGTCACCATGAATTGGAAGGGGCTTTCCTCTCATGGCCAAGAGAATGAACTTTGGGATAAGCTTCTCAGGAAACTGATTAGGACCATACACATTATTTCCCCGAGTAGTGATAACCGGCAGACCGTAGGATCTCCCATATGCCATAACAAGCATCTCTGCTCCAGCTTTGGTGGCTGAATAGGGGTTTGTGGGGAGCAGCTGTGACGCCTCATGGTTGCCAACCACTGCATCCTCATCAGTCTCCCCATAGACCTCATCAGTGCTAACATGGATGAACCTCCTGATCTGGCCAGTGACCTTGCATGCCTCAAGAAGGACATGGGTACCGTAAATATTGTTCTTGGTGAATTCAAAGGAGTTCCCAAATGAATTGTCAACATGTGTTTGGGCTGCGAAGTGCATTATAGTATCGATGTTCTCTGTGACGAGGAGGAAGTTGACAAGATCAGCGCTCGCAATATCGCCCTTGACAAACTTGAAGTTTGGTGATGAGCTGGCAGGGAGCAGGTTCTTCAGATTAGAGCAGTAGTCAAGCTTGTCAAGGACGACAATCTTGTACTCAGGGTGGTTCCGTACAATGCGGTTTGTGACATGGGAGGCGATGAACCCAGCAGCTCCTGTAATGAGGATGTTCTTAGGTGTGTAGGGCGTCGCCATATCCTCTGAATTGTTAGTTCTGAAATCCTATTGTAAAAGCAAAGTAGTTAAAAAGGATTAGACTTGATAACAGGGTGAAAAATCAAACGAGCATCATAGATACGAATTGTTCACATGATATAGTCCATATTGAATGAAATACTTGGTAACTTTAATATAGTCTTTTGAACAGTGGGAACAAATTGTGGTTCTTGCTGTTCAAGAGCTAGTTGTTATATTTGTCACTGTTGATTTACAATCACAAATTGGACCGAGCAAATCAACCTCAGATCATAACATAAATGGAAAACTGCATCCATTTCACAGAAAACAGGAGACCACGATCTAAATACAAGCTAAACTGCGAAAAAAATGCAATCATGCAAAACAAGAAGGCAAAATTCAATTTTTCATAAGCAACATGAAAACAAACGGTGTGCACATGTGTACAAAGCTTGATATAAAATTTATGAGTGCATGGCAAAGTATTCCATATTATGTCTTATCCAATCAAATCAAAAGTATGACAGAAATTTATTGTGACCCCATATATCCAAATAATAAAAAAAATGTTGAAAGCGGACCCTGGATTGTATTATTAAACATTTTCCAACAATTTTAACAGAAGAAACCGTACACCAAAATGTTGAACTGAGGTACACCTATAACAATCGACCTCTTCCCACTATATATAATATTCTCATACCAAAATAGAGCAGCAAATTCTTGTATGCACAACGTAAACAGATTCGCACCAATCAAATCACAGAATGCAATATAGATTAAAAAAACAGAGCAACAAATGTGCACCCAAATCCTAATTATAGACCTGACTATATTTTTAGAAGAAAGGGATCTAAACAGAGCGCGACACAGATAAAAAGAAACTAATTTTTTTCAACCCATTAGGCCCCTAGTAAAACTTAAGGAAGGAGGTAAAACTTGAGGGGCCAGATCGATCTAGAAACCGAGGGAGGGAAACAGATAAGCCCTTAAACAGCCAAATCGACAGCTGGGGGAGCATATACTTTGTGATTCGAGAAAGGTGAAGGTAGGCACCGTATCCGACATACTTCCAAGAACTGCCATAGAATTAACAAAGAGGAGAGACGGGGAGATGCCCACCGAGGAACGCGAGGAACCCGATCCGGGTTTGGCAAAGAATCAAGCACCTGGCATGCAATGCAAGATGCCAAGATGGCCGTGCACCTCACCTCAGGCAGCTGCTGCGGCGGCGGGTGGGGCGGGCCGGCGTCGATCGGAGGACGTGGTCCGCGAAATGTGGAGCGCGAGCGGTGACCGGTAGCGGGGAGAGAGAGAGAGAGAGAGAGAGAGAGAGAGAGAGAGATGAGAAGCGGAGGAGAATTGAGTTAACGTTTGCGGCGACGACGAGGAGAGAGGTTGGGTGGGGGGAAGAAAGGAAGGAAGACGCGATACGTACCGTACGCAACGCGCGGCGCGGGAGCGGAGGGGAAGGGGTGGTGCGGGTTGATGGGAGGGCGAGGAGGAGGGGGTATATAAATGGTGGCGGCGTCGGTGGTGGTGTGCGTGAGAGGGAGGCGGGGTCGGCGGGATGCACGGCGAGGAAGACGACCTCTCGTTCCCTTTTCCTCTGTCCAGTGGAGCTATGTATGCTGCGCACGACCTACCTAGCACAAGCAATTCTGGTTTGGTAGCACTAGCAATCCAATCCAACGCCCACGCACTAAAAAAAATCGGATTTTGATAAACACTGTGTATCTGTTGACGAAGAAAAGCAGGTACTTGTTCCGCCGTCGGACCTTGATCGGACGTAGTCAGATTAGGTCATGACTCATGAGGGGTGTCGCGTTCAGGGTTCATCAGGATCGTAAACAGGGCCTGTTGTTTGCGGGAAAATTGCACATGTACCCTTTAGTTAGTAGACACTTGTAGATTTGTCCCCCCATTTAAGTGGTCTTGTAATTTTGCCCCATACTTGACATGCTCCCTTATTATTTTGCCCCATTGCCCATTTAGCTGCTATTTTAATTTCGTTTTTCATTTTTTGGGGCAGGAAATGACAGATCTACCCATACCTTTACCTTTCCCCATGGCCTAGTTGGGGGAGCCGAGCGCCGAGCAGCAGGTGGCCGTGCGGTGGGAGGCGTCGAGCTCGCGGTCGCGCACGCGTCAGTCGACACCTTTCTCGGCCAGCACCACCTCCCGTGGCCGCGCCGCGCCGAACGGGTCCGCCTTGGCCCGCTCCCCCTTCTCCTCCCGCCGCGGCGGCGGCTCATTCTCCAGCTCGACCACCTCGCCGCTCATAGATTCGGCTCGAGCTCATGCTCCAGCTCGGCCACCTCGCCGCTCACCAACGCGCTCCCCGCGGGAACATCTGCCCCTCCGGCCGGCTTGCCAAGCCGCTGCCCTCGTCCTCCGCCGCGGCCACCCCGCCGCCGCCGCCCCCGCCCTGCGCCACACGCCACGACGTGCTTGGCTCGGGCACCGCCAACTACGGCCACGGCAGCATTGTGCGCTCGCGCAGCGGCGGCGTCGCGGCCGCTGAGGAAGATGCGCTGGTCAGGCGGGCAATGTCGAGCGCCGACCCCGAGGAGCTCAAGAGGGCCGGGAACGAGCAGTACAAGAAGGGGCCGCCGCCGCGGCTGGAGGAGAAGGGGGAGCGGGCCAAGGCGGACCCGTTCGGCGCGGCGCGGCCGCGGGAGGTGGTGCTGGCCGAGAAAGGCATCGACTGGCGCGTGCGCGACCGCGAGCTCGACGCCTCCCACCGCACGGCCACCTGCTGCTCGGCGCTCGGCTCCCCCAACCAGGCGATGGGGAAAGGTAAAGGTAGGGGTAGATCTGTCATTTCCTGCCCCAAAAAATGAAAAACGAAATTAAAATAGCAGCTAAATGGGCAATGGGGCAAAATAATAAGGGGGCATGTCAAGTATGGGGCAAAATTACAAGGCCACTTAAGTGGGGGGTAAATCTACAAGTGCCTACTAACTATGGGGTGCATGTGCAATTTTCCCGTTGTTTGCCGCTTCTACTAGCAGTTTTTAGTTTTTACTACATTATCTAATTTTAAACGAAGTATTTTCTCAAGACGAGGTCTACATGTTAATTATAGTATATGTTAAAAGCCCAATATCTATACCAGCCAAAATCGCAAGCGCATATCTCTCTTCGTAATCTCTGTCGCGAACAACCCAAAATTCAAAAATTTTAGTCAAAAGTCATAAGTTACAACCATAGGCCAAAAAACAAATAAGCCCATAGAAGGAAGGGGCGACAGTGGCAAGGGCAGTTAAGGGTGGAAAAATAGCTCGAGGCTTGCGGCTCGGCTTGAGCTCGTAAAATTTCGAGCCGAGCCTCCTTCGCAGCTCACAAAAAATAGAGCCGAGCTCGAGCCGCTCGCAAGCCTATTTTGGCTCGTATCTGTAGTTATATCACTAAGCAGTCTCCGCAGTCGGCCAACTTGATCTAGCGCTCCAGCCCACTAAGGCCTTAACCCCATACCCCAAGTCTCCACAGGTGTTGTGTTTCTCTCTTGAATCCCTATCCTCTTCGGGCTGCACAACCGAAGCCAGATCTTTTCACCCCCCATCTGCCCATCCGCATGCCTTTCGCTCCCGATCCACCGCTGCCAGATCTCCCCCCCCCCCCCCCCCCCCGCGCGCTGTCGCCGCTGTCCCTCCTCCACCGTGCTCTAGCCTCCTGCTACTTTCTTCACTGCCCACTGCCCTTCCTCCCACTTGACGCCGACCAGCCTCTAGCCGTCTGCTCCCAACTGTCGCCCTGGTCCCCGGTGTCTCCCACTGTGCAATCCCTGCTTCCCTGTGCCTCCAACTGTGCTGCCCCTATGGCACCTCCGGCCCCTTAGCATCGGCCGACGGCCCCCAGCCCGCCTCCAGCTCCTCCCTCTGGCTTCTCCTGCTCGACCCTGGCCGAATCCATGGCTGCCTCCTTCCCCAAATCATCGCTGATCCGGTCTGGGTTTCACCCATGGTCAATTCTCCCCTTGTGCTCCGATCACCTGCGCCTCACGTAGCCCCTTTCCCCTAGCACAGTCTCGGCGCTGCCTCACTCAGCCTTCGACCGCTGTGCCGCCCATGGATCCTACTACTCTGGCGCCTCCTCCTCCATGCGCCTGCCTCCATGACTCCAATGCCTCCCCTTTGTTCTACCTACAAGTGCATTTACTACTATGTATGAAGGAAATTCCCAGTTTATTATTCCTTCGATTGCTATTTATTCAATTGTTTTATCACATACACATTCTGATGTACCAAGTTATTTGCCAATTGGCTTTTTTTCAATTTTTCATGCCAAGTTGGGGCTATAATCACGCTATATTGTGATTAATTCATGCTTGGAGCCTCGCAATCCTTGTCAAAGCTTATGTTAGAGATTGGTTTTGGGCTTTTGGTTGCGTCTTGCAGAATCGCTAGGTGTGGCTCACGAGCCGTCTCGAGCCAGGAAATGAGCCAAGCCAAGCTGAGCTTTTAGCTCATTTCCTGAACGAGCTGAGCTGTAGCTCTAGGCGAGCTCGGCCGAGCCTGGCTCGAGCCGGCTCGGCTCGGCTCGTTTCTAGCCCTATGGGTAGTGGTTGTAGTGCGGCAAGGAGACAATAGCATCGTTCAATGATAATAGAAGGGAAGATATTGGGCATGCGGTAGGCGATGGATCTAATGGTGTAAAAAGGTTTTTTATTTGAAATTGGACCATGATCCATTACTATGACGAGTTAGACAAATCGCTAATCTCCACATGAGATACAAACTTCGAAAAATCTTCAAGCCACACACATGAGCTGGAAGGATCCAAAGCCACGCCGAACTTAGCAAGTTCATGTGCCACAACATTACAGCTTCTAGGACAGAACATGACCTCAACAACATCAAAACCAAGCACCATTAAACATTTAGCTTCCTTAATAATTACAGTATTAATACCCTTGTCAATATCATCCTGAGCTAGAGAGGAGCACATATTTTTGGCATCACTTTCCAGGATAATTGGACGAACACCCATATTATAAGCAATTTCCAAAGCATGCACTCCCCCCTATAATTTCTTAGTACAGCACCACATCTCCCTATGCCACTCTCCTATCTGAAGTATCCATCAATATTAATCTTCAGTTTTCCTTCAGTTGGTGGACTCCAAGCCCTTGTTTTGGCTACTTGCTTTCCTATTTTAACATATGTTAATGCTTCTTGGAAAGATTGCACATAAGTGGTAATAGAGTGGATTAAGTCCCCTGCAGAAAAATGACTTTCCTCCATCACCACCACCATGGGTATCGACCACCACCGCCATAAGAGGATAATTACTTTAAGGTGCACTTCTTCTATCAGATTACCAATAGCCTCAATAACATGCTGTGATGATGGGCATTTTGAAAGTTGCCTCCTGACCTCCTCAAGCATCAACATTCTCTAGCATTGTCGGACTGCTTTACAGTGAAAGAATAAATGTCCCCCATCTTCATCCATCCTGGTACACATTGGGCAAACAGTATCAAGAATAACACTTTTCCTTTTAACATTCATACATAACTGCAAGCAATTGTGAGCAAATCTCCACAGGAAATGCTTAACATTATTGGGGATTCATTCATGCCATATCAAATTCCAATTAAATTCTGTAGAACTAGCTTCAGACTTCCCCACTTGACCAACATCTTGGTCTTGGATTTGCATGCAAAGCTTATATGTTGATTTCATCGAAAAGCATTCCTTATTATGATAGGACCATGCCAAGTGATCCTCCATATTATCCCTTAGAGGAGTTCTCTGTATAATCCTAACTTCTTTTGTGTTGAAAATGCCTTGTAAAAGGTTAAGATCCCATTGGCCAGTGATATAATCAATTAATTCGTCTATTCTATGGATTAAATTATCACCTCTGACCGATAGGACATGCTTGGATCTCTCTCTAGGTAACCAAGGGTCAACCCAAATATTCACTTTGGATCCATTTCCAATCCTCCAAATTATTCCTTGTTTCAGGAGTTTAATGCCCTTCAGAATGCTTCTCCATACATACAACACACCCAGTTTTGATCTAACTTGAAGAATGTTACCATGAGGAAAATACTTAGCTTTAAAGACTTGAGCAACTAGAGAATCTAGATTTTCACTGAGTCTCCAGCCCTGTCTCGCAAGCATAGAGAAATTGAATCCGTTAAGGTCTCGAAAACCCAATCCTCCTTCCTTCTTCGGTCTCATTAACTTCTCCTTGCTAAGCCAGTGGATTTTATGTTCATTTCTCTATTGTGCCCACCAGAAATTAAGAATTAAACTTGAGAGCTGATCACAAACATTATTCGTTAAGTAAAAAACACGACATTGCATAGGTGGGAATTGCTTGAGCTACTACTTTGATCAATATTTCTTTTCATACTTTTTTATAACATTTTCTCTTTCCAACCTTGAATACGTTTCCACATCCTTTCTTGAATATATCTGAAGGTTTTGTGTTTGGATCGTCCAATGAGCACTAGGAGCCCTAAATACTTTTCATTCAACACCTCATTGTGGATTTGCAGTGTCCCTGAAAACCGATTTCAACTGCCCCCCAGTATTAGCACTAAACATCAGTGGTGACTTCTCCTGATTAATTGACTGGCTGAAACACACTTTATAAACATCCAAAATATGCCTTATCGCTTGTGCATTTTCCACATCAGCCTTGAGCAGCAACAATGAATCGTCCACAAAAAAGAGATGTGACAAACTTGGTGCAGCTTGAGAAACTTGCACACCCTGAATTTCACCTCTCATCTCAGCTGCATTTATTGTTGCGGATAAAGCCTTTGCACATATAACAAATAAGTAAGGAGAAAGAGGGTCTCCCTGGCAAAGCCCTCTCTGTGGTATAATCATTTCAGTATAATCATTATTGATTTTAACTCTGTACCTTACTGTGCTAACACATTTCATTAGAAGATTCACCCAGCCTTCACAAAACCCAAGCCTTTGGAGCATCTGTTGCAGAAAAAGAACACTCTACTCTATCGTAAGCTTTGCTCATGTCGAGTTTGATGGCTACATAACCCATTCAACCCATCCTTTTCCTTCGTAAATAATATGTGGCTTCATAACCAATTAACACATTATCGTTAATTATTCTGCTGTACAAAAGCACTTTGATTGAAGGAGATTATGTCTGGTAAATTGTTTTAAGTCTATTGGTCAACACATTTGATATCAACTTATAAATGATATTACATAGGCTTATAGGCCTAAAATCTTTCAAATTTGAGGGGATTTTGACCTTTGGAATAAACACTATGTTAGTGTCATTCCATCCACCCGGGATGGCCCCACCCTTAAGAACCTCCAACACATCATATTTAACGTGGACTCCTATAAAATCCCAAAATCTTTTAAAGAAAAGAGCTGGCATACCATCCGGCCTGGTGCCTTTAATTCCATAATATGGTTCAGAGCATCTTCAATCTCCTTAGGAGTAAAGTTAGCCACCAACCTATCATTCATTGTATGTGTTACCTTCAGTTGAACATTTGCAATAATGCTTTCTGGGTTGAACCCTGCATTAGAGGTGAATAGATGTGAATAGTATTTGTACACATGTTGTTTTAGGGATTCGTCACCTTCCACCCAACACCCATTTGCCTTCAATAATTTCTTTATAGCATTTGTTCTCCTTCAATTTGAAGCATAAGCATGAAAAAAATTGTGTTCCTGTCACCTTTCTGTACCCAATTTACATGTGAGCGTTGCCTCCAATAGGTATCCTTTGATCCTCTAGGCAATCCAGTTTAAACCATAGAACATGCTCATTATCTATTCTTTGCTACGATATTGGCTCCCTTCTACATTGTTCCAAATCATTCTTTGTCTTTCTAATTTATTTCTATAGGTTGCCTAGAACGTTTTTGCTCCAAACCTTTAGTTCATTTGCTATATAGCTTAGTACATCACTCATGGAGTTTGGCTTTTGCAAGCAAGCCAATGTCCAAGCCTTTTCCACTATCTCCTGACAATCAGCCTCCTCCAATCAATGGGCTTCAAACCTAAAATGTTGGCCTTGATGAATCCTTGGCAGATGAACCTCCTCTATGTTTGCTAGGACCATAACCGGACTGTGATCTAAATGGTGAGGCTCTCCATGGATCACTCTAGTAAATGGAAATCTGCAGCATCAGCCTTGGTGTGCAATAGCTTTGCTAAGATGTTCTTGGATATAATTTGCAGCCAAAGGGCAAATATTCCTCCAAGTAAAATGATCCCCCTCAAACCCCAAATCTGAGAGGTGGAAAAAATCCAGAGCCTCTTTAAAGTCGTCCATAGCCTTTTGTGCCAGAGCCACACCACCCTCCTTTTCATAATTGAATAGGATTTCGTTGAAGTCACCCATACATAACCATGGACTATCCATCGGGTTCTGCAAAATCCTTAGTAGCCTCCATGTTTTGACCTGTTCTTCTTGTCTTGGAACACTGTAAACTTTGGTCAAACGACAAACAAAGCCATCTTCTTCCCTAACCTTAGCATCTATATGAAGCTTTGACATGCTTCTAAGATAAAGGTTTATGTCCTTGCGCCAAAATAGGGCAAGCCCTCCACTTCTTCCATCAAGATCCCTCACGATCATGTTAGTTAAGCCCAACAGCCACCTAAAATTTTCCATCCTTCCCTACGGTAGCTTGGTTTCACAGAGAAAAAGGATGTCGGGATCCTCTTGCCTCTGCATATTCGGAAGCCCATGAACTGCCGGTCGATTCTCAAGTCCCCGGCAATTCCAGCTTATAATCTTCATCTTTGCTCGCAGGACTACATTGGTAGCCCCACATTTTTCTTTTCTTTATTTCTTCAGCACCTCTTGGCCTTGTAAACCATTACCCCCAACAGTACCATCGGCAAATTCCCCTTCTGTATAATCCATAAGCATACGTGAGGAAGTTGCATTTGTCAAGTCACAAGCACCCTCCATATGCTCTACTGGCATCAAAGCTAATACATTCTTAATCTTGCTTTAGCACGAATATGTTTCCTCTTCTTTCATGCTAGTTGTGACAGCACACATTCTTTAGGAAAGAGTTGGCACACAATAGCTTTATTTTACATTTTAGCCTCCCCATGTCCACCTGGAGTCGCCCTTTTTTAGTTTGTGCCAGAGGTGAAACCGTCTCCTCACCAATTTCAACTCCTTCATCAACCCAATTTTGTTCTCCCTTGGAAGGAGGGTCATCAGATGTCCTCATCCTTGATTTCACTAAGAAATGCCCTTTCTTCGAAGATCGACCAATTCTAAAAGAAGAATTATCAGCTGATTGGTTCAGTCCAAACACCTTCTTCCTATCTTTATTCGGGGCTCAAATTTTGTTACCACACGGGAGCCTACCCTACCAATCTCGATCTGCTAGATTTGGACAATCTAGCTTTGAGTGTCCAATAATACCACACGAGAGGCAAAAGAAAGGTAGCTTTTCATATTGCACATCACACCAACTTTTCTGATCCTGCTACTTGACTGAACATAAATGCCATGACAAAAAGGTCTTCCAATGTCAATTTCCACCCCTTGCTCAAAGAAACAGACCACTTGCTTACCACTTTCATCTAAATCCACATTCTGGACATTTCCCACAATACTTGCAATTCTTCTTCCCCATTTGTCATTCATCCAACCAAAAGGGAGGTTAAGAATATGAATCCAAATAGCTAGCTTAAGAAACTTTACATCCAAAGGGCGAAGAGTAGCATTACATCCAAAGGGCGAAGAGTAGCATTACATCCAAAGAACCACATCATACTTACCCACCATCCATGTTGAACCTTCTAACACTCTTTCCTCGTCAACCTTCGATTTAAACTCCACAATAAAAAGGTTATCTCTTGCTGATCTCACGGAGAGACTGCATGGGTTGCCACAAGCTAGCCTCATTGCTGCCATTATTGTATTAAGATGAAGACTGTTGGAGCTGTAACTTTACCTATTATTGCCATTCTGAAGCAGCTTTGTTAGTATCCTCTCCATCTTCCAAAACAAACTCAGTATCCTCTAAGGCCAACTTTAACTGCCTTTGAAGATCTGCATCTCCTTCATTTTTGTGATTAAAATCCTTTCCAATCTCCATTATATTCTCCTTTGCCAATCGAGTGGGACTGACAATCCCATTTGCCATTTTGATGGGTTATTTTCCTCCCAGAATGTTCTCGCAGCACAACCAAGGGTGGGCAGAAACGTTATAGTTTCCCCTTAATCGCCCCGAATTGCAATAACACAAAACACTTCTGGAGGAGAAATCAGGCCAAAAACGAAAACTGGTTCCTTGAATCTTCAGAGCCAAGAACCCAAATTAGAGATGAAATCACCTCCAGGACAAGCTTCATGCTGAGACAAGAGAGCCCCTTCCAGAGTGCCAAGCTGAACCACCAGTTCCTTGAATCTTGATCAGCTGAAGGCTGCCGAGATGTGGAACTAGAGAAGCACAATTAGATCAACCATCCGCAGGTTTAAATCCCATCCTAGATTCATGATTTTTGGAAGTGGAATTTGGGATTGAAAAATCGCCTCTCTCTATTGTTCTCCAGAACACTTGAGAAGGCACCCCCGCAGCAGGAGTGAGTGAAAAAGGGTTGGAATAGGACAAAGGAGGTGGTGGGCGATAGTAGTAGCACTGAGGTCCATTTATGGGCAAAAATAGGCGGCTGATGTCTAGACAAAACCTAAAAACAAAAAAGAATTGAGAGGGCTCATTTTGTTCTCCTCGAGTGGACATCCTCTCTTGGTCAAGCATTTAGTTGCACACGGATTGACAAATATTTTATATGGTAAAAAAGAGAACTTAGAAGCCAACGAAAACAATCCTATTGAAAAGTTGAACACAGAATAGAATACAATAACCATGGCCACTAAATCAAACACCGTCTCATTCAAAAAAATCAAACACATCGTAAGTCACCGGTGTAAGCAAATAATGAGGGTAGTCAATTTGGTCATTGAGGGTTCATCAAACAGGTCAATTAAGTTGCATAACTTGTGCAACTTATGATTGCGGGGTATCTCTTCTTTGTGGATCTCATTTTGTTTCGCACGTAGTTGATCTTGCATTAAGTGTGGTGGTCCAAGTGTAGTGGAGGACCGTCGCTAATGGAGGAAGCCCGCATAAATCACGTTAGGCAACCGACAGCAAACCAACAAGTCAGCAACCATAGTGTGTGCTCACAATCACTAGCAAAGTAGTTTTGGTTTATAAATTCTTATTGTTTCTTCAATATTTGTAGCATTTTCCCGAATATTCTTATTAGTTAAGTATTAGTAGCGGTAGTAGAGATATCAATGAAAAAAGACTAATTCTTTCATTTTTTTTATGGAACTAAATGACCTGTAAACGAGCCTAATGGTAGTACCATAGTAGTGGGACAAGGGGTGGACATTGAGCAACAATGGAAAATAATCCTCTAGTACATGGGTTATATGCATATGAAGTTGGACACTATTTCGAGTATGACATGTAGCAATACCATAGGACCCTAGTCCTATAGGATTATTTTTCCAAGCGCTACCCTTGCACCACCATATGTGGCTAGTGGTGACAATGGTGTGAGGGTAGCACTATCTAGGTTGGGATCTTAGGCCATCCCGTTCCATCCAAACAAAGGTCTAGTGGCTGGGTGACCCGATGACACTTGTGTACGAGAAGCTACGCATATAGAAAAAGAAGAACAAGAAGCAGGAGATGAGCAAAACATGATTTAAAAAAAAAAGAAAAACGGCAGGAAAGACCCCTACCTAGATATCATATAACTCAAACAAAGATAAGTCCTACAAACAAGTAGACAGAAATGCAAAAAAACTCATGACTAGCAGTGGCAGATCTAGAATGGAAATGACTGGGTGTTACTATACATACCATCACATATATAATTATCAAGCAACATTGTTCAAAATAGTAATGCGTGTAATTTTTAACATCAACATTTCAACAATGACAAAGAAGTAAATTACCAAAATTAAGAACCCACTAATAGTATTGGTTAATTGGTGCAAAGTGAAGTAATCAAGGACAAAGGGCCAAGAAACACACCAAGATGATCGGCGTCAACAAAAAGTTATAATAGCTAATGACCTATTTGCGGAGACAAAAACTCGTGCTAATGAGCTCTAAGAGGAGTCATAAATGCAAATTTATGCCTTTTATTTCCCTCTTTCTTTTTGCAACTCTAAAGGAAATAATCTAGTTGGCGAGTTAAAATGCATTTGTTGATGAGCTACAATAAGCAAAACCACATACCAACACAATGATGCCCGCTATGTCCTACTTTCATTTAGAAATTATCGATCTATTGGTTAGGGTTGAGATTGAAATTTCTGTTTGACAAAAAGAATGTCTGTGATCATTCCCCAATGCTACAAAGAATAAAACCATTTACTTGAATAAACCACAATCCTTAAATTGAATCTGTAAATCACAAATTTAGTCACTGCTGGCCTTCTACATTTCCACGTTTATGTAGGTCGTCAATGAGAGCTCATCAGCCATGGCCGAATCGTGGCTAGGCTATGCACTAGCGGATTGCCTGGTTGGCTTACCTTCTTCGAGATGTTTGGGGTCTCGGGTGTCTTTCGGGTTAGGTTAGGGATGTCACATACCATTAATGCATGAACTATAGCAAGAAAAAATGAATTTGGGCCCGCGTCCTGTGCACCCTACAACCCTACTTGAGGGCTTGATCAACTCGACTTCGGCTTCTGGCTTCTGGTTTATTTTTCACTATTCATAGTTTTGTCTTTTTCTGAACTTTTGGCTTTTTGTTGAGTTTTTTTACCGGTTCTTTTTCTTCCCGTATTTGTTTGTATTATACGTAATGGGCTAACATATTTTTAAAATTTTAAATTTTTTTAGATTTAATTATGCTAAATAAGCCTCTGTCAGCTACAGTGCTTTTTTCAGCCAGCTACAGTGTTTTCAGCCATAAGCCATGGGCTTTTCAGCCGAACCGATCACCACGACACCACCTGAATCCGCCCTTGATGACTAGTGCAGATATTTTGGACCTATTCTTTTCAGTTTTTATAAGCTGCTCTTCGATTTTTCTATAGTAACTAACTTTCAAACGAAGTGTCGTTTCAAGTCAGGGTATATCTACAAATTAATTGTAGTACACATTGTAGGGACTTCATTTATATTGATCAAAACTGTATGTGAGTTTTTGTTACTCCGTACTCTTTCTTACGAACAACTAAAAAAGCCATAAGTCATAACTAAAAATTATAAACCAAAATAAAAAAAGCAGGTCTTTAACTCAACGTCCTCACCCACTAGTGGTATCAGGAGCAAAGCATGATATACTGTGAACTATATAGAAAGTGATAAACGGCATCTTCTGTAGGAACGAACTGGAGTAACAAGGATCAGAGCAAGTTCAAAAGGGTAAAAAAAGAACACCAGCAATGATGAATTCGGGAGGAGGCTCCCTGTAGTGCTTGGAGCATAGCGAGTACTAGTACACCAGTAATAGTGCAGTACCTGGGTTGTTGTCAACGGCAGGCACGCTGAGTTAGCTGAGACTAACCACACTCCTCAACGCTCATACTGTCAGTCCATTCCATTAATTATTTCTGAAACCGACATGTTTCAGCTGCCTGTCTTCCTCCTCGCACGTGTGTTTGGACTCGGATCCGCATGGGCGCATGGCTCAATCACACTATCGAATATCGACCCTGACTTGTTGGTACCAACTACGCACGACACGGCTCGCTCAAGGCGCACACACTGTACCTACCCGACTTCACTGATTCGATCCTAGATTGTTGGTACCAACCACACACGACACGGCTCGCTCAAGGCACACACTGTACGTACCCAACTTCACTATTTCTAAATTTTATCTTTTTTCTAGTTTTTTGATTTTTTTGAGCTTTTTATCGGTTCTTTTTCTCGTATTTATTTATATTGTTCAGGGTAGGCTAATCTATTTTTTTCTATTTTAATTTTTTTAAATTTAGTTACACCAAACAAGCCACCATTAGTTACAGTATAATTTCAACTAACTATAGTGCAATTTCAGTCATAAGCTAACTTATTTTAGCTCAACTGAGCGGTAGTTTAGTTGATTTAATCGCTTCACATGGATCTTTTCTACATGGATGGTTCATTTTCCAGAAAGAGAGAAAACAACGTCCCATTCTCCCACGCAGTGAAGATCATGTCGTGCTTCATATGGATGTTTCTATATGGATGGTTCAGTTTTCAGAAAGAGAAAGAAGACAACGTCCCATTCTCCCACGCAGTAGGAAAGTCATGCCGTGCTTCACATGGATCGTTTCTATATGGATGGGTCAGGGGTCAGTTTTCAGAAAGAGAGAAGGCAACGTCCCATTCTTCCAAGCAATGCGAAGATCATGCCGTGCAACGATGCATCCACCAGCAGACAGATAAAAAAAAAATCTCAACACTACTGCTGCTACAGGAATGCAGGACTTTGCGCTCGCGTTAGATCAGTCCAATGGTTCACCCTGTAGGACTGCAATAGCAATAGAAAAGAGTAAATGATACATCATAAATTTTTTATAAGTATTCTAAAATTTTTCGCTCCACTAGCTATTGGGCCTGTTTGGCAAGCAACAAGCCAGCCGGCTTTTGACTTTTGCTACAGTACTTAACTTTCAAACGGAGTATTTTTTCAAAACGGGGTCGACAAGTTAAACGTTGTACACGTTAAAAGCCCAACATCTGTACCAGCCAAAATTGTAAGTGAGTATCGGTCTCTCTGTAATCTGTACCGTAAACAGCCAAAATTCAAAAATTTCAGCCAAAAGCCATAAGCCGCAGCCAAAACAAACAGGCCCATTAAAAATTAGAAAGATCATATTAGATCACCACCAAAAAACTCACACAAGAGCGAAAGCAAAACAAAATTCAAACTTCAGAGTTAGTACTACTGCTAAGTACATGCCGGTATGACTGGAGCGGTAGTACCGCAGGTTTGAGGCCGGTAGACCAGTCATCAATAGTACCACGGGCCAAGAGCGGTATGACCACACCCCTATTGTAACATTCTAATTTTCAGAGCCTTTTTGAAGTTTTTAAAATAAAATTCACCAGTTGGATTTTTATGGAATTAATTAAAGCTTAAAATGAATTTTATTAAATAAAAGAATTTAACATGACTAAATTAAACATTAACGTTTTCTAAAAATATTTTATTTGGGTTCCTTGTGTCTCAAAGAATTTTCTGGAATTTTATTGGATTTTTCCGGGTTTATTTGCTATTTTCTAGAGCTCAAATGAATTTATTTGAATTTCTGAAAAATATAAAATTCCGAAAAAATCCCTAAGTCTTTTGGGCCAAAACTCATTTCTCCCTCCGGCCCGCTCCGCCAGCCGGCCTAGCCCAGCCCACCTTTCCCTCCGCCTAACGCAACCCATCAACCCAACCCGCCAGCATGCTGCGCCTCAACCGTTTGATCTTCCTCTTGCCGTGTGTCGTCCATCCGGCTGTGATTCACACCGGCCTTTGGATCTCTCCCTAGGACACGTGTCAGGCATCCGGTTGACCGAGCACTGTGTATCTGTGCGGTCTAACATCAGCCATTTAATCCTTTCCCAGCCACGTGTCAGCAATCTAGCGGTGCATGCACTGTTCTTCGTCTCCGTTTCGGTCTCTAGCCGTGTCCGTCTTGTCCTCTCGACGTCCGTGCATAAAACCCGAGCATCGTCCCCCTTGCCCTCCACACCCCACAGCTGCCTTCGCTGCGAGCCGCTAACCCGTGCGCTATCTTCGTTCCCGCCGTCGTCTTCAGTTTCGGTCGTCATTGTCCCCGCCGTTAGTCATCGTTGCCGCCGACTTCTCCACCGTGCACCGCCACACAACCTGACCGCCTCCACCGACCATTCTTTGTCACTGGTGAGCCTCGCCGCTGCTCTTGCCGTCTCCTTCCACGGCCGTCCCATCTCGCCGCCACTCTTGTCGTCTCGCTCATGCCTCGGTTCGCGCGCCCCGCCAGCTTACCCCGCACCCACGCGCCTCTTCATCTCCTCCATGGACTTGGTCTTCCATGCACCGGGCCACTGACATGTGGATCCCCCATGTCAGAGGCACTATGCCGTGAACCCGTGAGCTAGCCGAGCCGAGTCAGCCACCAGCTCATCCGCCACATCAGCCCTAGGCACACGTGTCGGACACGTGTGTGTCCACGTGGTAGCCACGTCAGCAAGCCATGCACAGTGCACTATTCCATGAACCGAGTCCACCATAGATAGCCTATACCGTGAGTCGAGTCCACCGCGCAGTAGGATTTCTGATTTTCAGCCTTGTTTTCCTTTAGACTAGATTTTTCGAGAGCTCATTCTCTTTCATCCTAGCTCCGTTTGACCCGATTATTTTTTTCTAAATTCATCTAAAATTGAGCTCTATCTTTTGGTTATGCTTTTGGAGTTCATTTGAATTTATTTTGTGCCTTGTTTCGTTTTCTCTCTCGTTAGATCACGCCTTCGAAGGATCTGAAGCAATATTTGAAGATCAAAAGCCATTAACTGAGTAAGGCCAAGGCAAGTCATATCTTTTGATCCTGTTGAACCTAGTTTTAAAATCTATTATGTATTATTTTGTTTTAAATTATCATGTATCGCTATTTTTATAAACCTTTGTATCGGTAGTTAATATCCAAATTGATTAATCCCTCCTTGATAATTTGAATGCCATGATTCCATTGTCACCATAGGATGGGTAATTATTTAGTGATACAATATTAGTTGTCACATGGGTTGACGTTTACATTGCTTAGCCATGTTTATAGTCACATTGGATTCATTATCACATGTGAATATGTGATCAATTAATTAATTTTGACTTAATAATATATTGGAACATGGTGGTCAGTCACAGTTATAAAATTTGAGTACCATGACATGGGAGGTGTCATTGGTGTTGGTTATACAAAATTGGTTTTCACCTGGGCGAATGTTCGTACAATAAAGGGGGTGCAGTTTGCACATTGGATGTGGATATTTCGCCTAGGTAAATCTAAGGACTTAACTTTGTATGCCATTGATCTAAGCCTTATCGTACAACCACATATCTAGTATGGGATGGACCTAGCTGATTAATTTGTGATGTTTCAATTTTGGTTCCGCCGTTGAGATGTCAGTGGATGTCGTTATACATTCCACGGGGCACAAGAGAGAGTGTGAGGCGAAACCTTAGCGAGGTGAAACTAGGTTGAGATTGAACATTGTAAACGCCTTGTTGTGATCTTCTTGGTCGACATGCCAAAGAAAGCATGTGTATACCGGTGACATTATAAGATGATCACATCGTGTGGGTAAAGTTGTACAGCCTTTGTAGAGTGTAAAATTATTCAAATAGCCGTGTCCCCGGTTATGGAAAATGCTCGGTGATTTCACACGAGGGGTAGGGTTTTCATAAAACTTGGTGGGATCAAGTTCGGAAGTGAATGGTGACTTCACTGGTAGTTCATTATGTGAATTTTAGTTCACAGGTGATTCATTGGAGTGAATAGTCTGTTCACTTATGGTTGCTCTTAATTCTTTTGATTATTTACTTATTAATCTTTTTCAAAGTTCACTTTTAATCTATTTATTGTTTTTACTTTAAATTGTTGTTTTCGGCATATTAACCTTTCAGCCATCCATTGGTAAGCCTTGCATCCTATATTGCATTCTTTGTTACAAACGACTTACGGAGTACTCTATGTACTCATAGCTATATCCACATTTGCTCAGTTGAGGAAGGAGAACCAGATTAGCAGGAGGTACTAGAAGGAGGATACTTTGACGACTTCATGGATTAGGATTTCGCTTCCCAATCGATTGCCTGTAGGCATGTCGAGTGGCTACTATGCTTATTTTTATTTTTTACTGCAAGTTTCTTAAGCCATTCAGGCTATTATTTGTAAGCTTGATCATAAGATCGCAACTCTGATATTTAATGATATTTGAGTCTTTTCTTAGTGAATTGTGATATGGTCGATATTTCATCTTTGTTTATACTGTGTGCACTAGCGTGATCCTAGACTGGTGCAGAATACACAGGAGAGAACGGATTTGCATATTTGGGTCTCGACAGAGGTGATATGAGAGCTACATCGACTATAGGATGGAGCCCTAGTTAGAGTGGTCGAATTAGAAAATTTTCAAAACCTATTTTCTAAATCAAATCAACCAAATGATTATATAGTAATTATTTATTCTTACCTCACTCTTAGGATTCTTACTCTTTACCTCCTCTGAAATATTATTTTCCAAACTTAATTTGACTTCTTATCCCCACAATATCTATAGATGTCTCGAGTGTTCCCTAATCAAACTAAACATTAGCATGGAATACTTCAAGCCTTGTTGTGAAGTTTGGATCAAGGAAGCACTCAATATTTCAAGACAAGAGTGAAGATTACCGTGAAGATTAGAAGCCATTAGATTTGAACCCTGCTATAGCTTTAGTATCGGGTAGGTCGCCTTGCTTCTTATTTGTTGTTGTGTGTGATGTGAGTTGCAGTTTTGCTTCTAGCATTATGATGCAGTCATGTCAAAAATCTTTTTGTGGAGTTTGTTTCTTCTTTTGTTAGCCTTTTCAGTTAAGTGAATGTTTTAGTTTAGGGTTACCATTAGTTATATCTCCCTTAGACAAGTTTACCTCTTATCTTTGCTATTCCCTCTTTCCTTGTTAACATAGGTGTCATTCTGTCAGATGGTGGATACATGAAGTTCAGCTGGTCGCAATCAAATGCCTTCAGAACCTAGCAATAGTGCCTTAGATCCTTTAGCTCAGGGGCAGCAGCCAGTTCCAACAGGAATGGATCCAACTTTGAGTCAGTTCATGGCAGCTCAGACTCAACTCATGAACATGATGATGCAGAATTGAATCAATAGCATCAGGTAGCCATTGCACCTCAGCCAAATCATCCATCATCCAGATTTGTAGAATTTATGAGAACTAAATAGCCAACTTATTCCAATTCACTTGAGCCATTGGAAGCAGATGATTGGATCTGTTCAATGGAAAAGAAGCTAAACCTTACTCAGTGCACCGATCAGGAAAAAGTTCTCTACACCGCTCACCAACTGGAAGGTGCCGCATCATAATAGTGGGAGAACTATTGTGCCATGTATGAGGACCAAGAGAATATTACCTAGACAGAGTTTGCCATAGCGTTCTGCCATGACCATATCCTAAATGGAGTGGTTGAAATGAAGAAGGAAGAATTTTGCGAGCTACAGTAAGGGAATATGTCAGTAAGTAAATATCTCAATAAGTTCACATAGTTAGCTCATTATACTCCAGAAGATGTTGCCACAGATGATGCACGTCAGAAGCGCTTCAAGAGAGGACTTAATCCTGGATTGAAGGTTCAAGTTGTTGGCAATGACTATGTTAGTTTCCAGAACATGGTAGATAAAGCCATACTTATTGAAGGGTCCCATCATGAGATGGAAGAATCTCGCAAGCGGAAGATAATTTCCCAAGGAGTTTAGTTGCAACAGTCACAGCGAATCAGATTCAACACATACCAACCAGCTCGTGTACCATAATAGTCAGATTTCGGGACTCCAGCTCTAATGCCTCATTATGATATTTTGGAACCACGCCCTATCAACATCAGCAATCAGCCTCAGAGGGAAAGAAGCTCTGTCACTTCATTTAATTGTTTCAAGTGCAAGGAGCCAGGTCATTTCGCTCGCAAGTGTCCGCAGAAGCATTAAGCAATCACGCCAATTCCGTTCAACCTTGGAAGTACCCATGCCAAGACTCCAGGAGCAAGCAGTGGAACATCATTAGCTCAAGGCAATCAAATACCTAAGAATGTTGCAAGGGAAGCCTGAACAATGTCGCACCTGGTAACCTATTCCTTTAGTGAGCCTGAATCTCGGGGTCAAGATTCCATTTAAGGGGAGAAGGTTTGTCACATCCTGATTTTTAGAGCCTTTTTGAATTTTTTAAAATAAAATTCACCAGTTGGATTTTTCTAGAATTAATTAAAGCTTAAAATAATTTTTATTAATTAAAAGGATTTAATTTGACTAAATTAAACATTAACATTTTCTAAAACTATTTTATTTGGGTTCCTTGTGTCTCAAAGAATTTTATGGAATTTTCTTGGATTTTTTGGGTTTATTTGCTATTTTCTAAAGCTCAAACGAATTTATTTAAATTTCTGAAAAGTAGAAAATTCCCTAAAAATCCTTAAGTCTTTTGGGCCAAAACCCATTTCTCCCTCTAGCCCGCTCAGCCAGTCAGCCTAGCCCGGCCCACCTTTCCCTCCGCCTAAACCAACCCACCAACCCGACTTGCCAGCCCGCTATGCCTCAGCCGTTCAATCTTCCTCTTGCCGCGTGTCGTCCATCCGGCAGTGCTTCACACCGGCCTTTGGATCTCTCCCTAGGACACGTGTCAGGCATCCGGTTGATCGAGCACTATGTATCTGTGTGGTCTAATGTCAGCCGTTTGATCCTTTCCCAGCCACATGTCAGCAATCTAGTGGTGCATGCACTGTTCTTCATCTCCGTTTCGGTCTCTAGCCGTGTCTGTCTCGTCCTCTCGGCGTCTGTGCATAAAACTCGAGCATCGTCCCCCCTCATCCTCTGCACCCCCACAGCTGCCTTCGCTGTGAGCCGCTAACATGTGCTCTGTCGAGTTTGTCATTGTTCTCGCCGTCGTCTTCGGTTCTGGTCGCCCTCGTCCCCGCCGTTGGTCATCATCACCACTGACTTCTCTGCCGAGTGCCGCCGCACAACCTGACCGCCTCCGCGACCGTTCTTTGTCGCCGGTGAGCCGCGCCGCCGCTCTCGCCTCTCCTTCCACGACCGTTTTCAGTAAATCATAAAAATCTGAATTATGTGATTGACCTCTTCTGCAACCCCTGTTTTCAGTAAATTAAGCCAACAGATTCTACCACATAGTGGCATTGTATTTCGCTATCTGTGCATCTAATTCAATATATCTTGCTGATTTTGCAGGAAGAGCATGACAACATCAGAGACGTGAACGCCGAAAACCAACCCGTAGAGTGGAGTGATTACAAGTCAATGTCATTTACCCAATGTGTAATGATTCCGAAGCCCTTGTTTTCTGATTTTCTTTTCTTCATTAGGCTGCAAAATTTTTTGCTTCATTCCGAGCTGTGCACCTTAATAACGAACACTATGAGAATGCCCAGACCTTTATGTTGGGTTGATCTCGGCTAACAAACTTCCGAGATTTCAGGGAGGAGCCCCCTCCACTTGCACCTTGATCGGAGGTGGTTACCAACAGAATTGGTCCCGGTCCCGGTCACCCAGCGCAACATAAAAACGAGAGGGTTTCGGCAGGGCTTTGTTACACGCGAGTTGTTCAAGCCTCCAAGAACCCTAACACTACCCGATCTATTGACGGCGCTAAGGTGAACGAAGGCTGTACCACCTCCGACTCGTCCACGGCTCCAACGACCTCACTGCCGCCGGCCGACCACCTCAGCTTCTGCTTCACCGATCACCGACCATCCCTCATGGCTTCTTCTTCATCGGGTACGTTAACGCTTCCGCACTAAGTTTTATTAGGTGTTCTTGTTTTGAGCCTAGAATCAAACCTAATGCTTACGGTTAGACTTAGATTAATTTAATACTTTGACCCTTGGAGATGGCAGGTACTCTTTAGATTGCTACCGGTCTCCTCATTCAGATTTGTCTCAGCTTAGAAAACCAAAGTATATGCATGCAGAAACAAACTATTCTATGGTATGTACTAATTTTGTTGTTGTGCAGAGCAACAATAAACTTAAGACCGCGTTAGGGGCAAATTTATTTACTCCCTTTGGTGGTGGACCGCGGTTGTGCCCTGGCTTTGAGCTTACTCGGGGTTGTCATTTCTATTCTCCTCCATCATCTTGTAACTCGCTTTAGGTAAGCCATCTTTATCTTTCAAGTTTCTGCAAAAGTTTGCTAGCGTTGGGTCTAGATAATCTACTAATGAAATTTCAACCTATGTGTTCCAAACTGGATGCCACTCTGATTCCATTTTGCATCTTGACCAATGAATTTGCAGCTTGGAAGCATCTGAGGAAGATAGGCTTGTCTTCTTTCCCACCACTCGAACTCTCAAAGGATACCCTATGGATCTCAGGCAGTGTTGTGGTGGAAGCAGAGTTGAGGGAACAAGTGAAAAAACAAGGTCTACTTATTCAAGGATTGCTAAACAAACAAACAAACGTTGGGAACAATGAACCAACAATGATAATTATGATTATATTTTTAATTTCATATAAAAATTACTAAAACTTGGTATACTTTTTGTAGGTCAATTGCCAAATAATTAATCAAGACAATATTAAACAACACGCATTACATTCTCAAAGAAATGTATTTGTCAAAATTTTAATCCAATTTTGGCTCGCTTCAATTTCACTTGAGCATTTTGTAAATATGCAGAGAGTTCAGTGTGGTGCACCAGATCTAAAAGACTCATTGAGTGAACAAAGAGACATATTAATGGTAATTGCCTAATTATTACATTTTTCACTTTCTACACTTCATACTTATATATAGTAATTAATGTTTGCCCATTCGACTATAGAACAAAGAAAGATACATGGGCCAACAGATCATACATGAGGATAATAATTTGTTATTTTCTACCCAACAACAAAACTCAAAACAGGATTCCACATCGCAAGTCTTCTGAGAGACCATGTGGTCGTGACTCCATGTGAATGATGAGTAATTGACAAAGGTTTAGGATAGTCGAGTTTGGATTGTGTGGTCGGACCATGTCGTTGCGCGGTGCAACGGGCTCGGTCGGATTTGGTCAAACTTGGTCGTATGGGATTAGGTTGCATATTCCGATGATTCGACAGGTTTGGACTTCGTCATGAATAAGTATGATGTGCTTATGCTATTTACGCTTTCATGTATCGAGTGGTGCTATGTGACGTGTTTCTTGTCTGTGTGACTGCAGGACATCGAGTTGGAGTCGTGGTGAGACACGAGGTGACCGGACTAGACACAGGGAGGTGTCGAGGTCAGAACGGTCGGATGTGTCGAAGACGGCGGAGATTCGATGTGGTTGCAAGTCGTGGACGACAAGGAGCACGGAAGCTTTCCGGAAGGTGCACGAGGGGCGAATCGGTAAATTCGTAAGGCTGCACAAGCGGGAGCGGGCTCCGTTGGATTTAGCGGGTGTAACGGGGTGCAGACCCGTTGACCAAGCGCTATAAATAGGTGGAGGGGGCTGCATGCCTCCCCATGGCTTTGGGAGAGAGTTAGGGTTTGTTAGAGTCAAAAGAGGCTTTGAGAGTTTGTTTTGGCTTTAGGCTTTAGTTGTTGAGGGTTGGTAGGAGAGGCAGAGAGGTGTCTGTACTCATGTTTCCTTCGTAGTTCCTTCTCTGTGTTGTGTTCCTCCCTAGCAAGCATGTAGAGAGGTGTGTTCTTGAGATGGGGAGAGGAGAGGATTGAGTGGTGAATCCATGTAATCATCCATGGTTCTAATGTCCATGCGTATCGGGACTCCTATGTATTCCTTTTGGTTCAATGAATGAAAATCTGAAGTTTCATTTCTTCTGTTCGTGCTCTGTGCTCTCTGTTCTTCCTTCTTCTCCGTTTTGGCTTGATTTTGAGTTTCTTGATTTCTTGTTGTTTGGTGTTGGGGAGAGCCAAAATGGGTTGCTCTATGTTGGGATGATGCCCCAAGATCATTTGATCGAGTTTCCCAAGAGCAAACTTCGTTTAATTTCAGATTTGGGTTTTTGAGCCTCCCTGTTCTTCATTTCCTCCTTCTAGGGTTCAATGCAAATCTTGATTCCCTTCGCGAGATGACTTGAAATTTGGCATGGAGAGTCCAGAGGCTATTGAGTAGCTATCCTCAATGTTTCATGGCCAAAGAATCAAAGCTTGGGGAGTAATTTGATTTGATTCTTTGGCGCAGACATGCATTTTTTTGGTTTTGAGACAGAAGAATCCTTGTTCTTTTGATTTTCTAGTGGATTATCGAAATTGGCTCTTGGATTATTCTTATGGGAGTGTTCCCTAGCTATCCTCAAAGTGTCTCAAGCAAAGAATCCAAGAATCTTTGCGAATTTCTCAGATTTCAGAAAATCTTGTTTGCTAATTTCCTCGAGAGGTACTACCGCTCAAGGGTTTCTCAGGTGAAGGTGCGATTTGTTGTTCCTGCTGATGAGAACATCAATGCCGGGAACATGGCTGATGTTGAGGCAAATGCGAAGGCAAGGAACATCATTATCCAGGGCTTGAGCAGAAGCGAATTCGACCGCATCTCTCACCTGTCGTCCGCCTACGATATCTGGGTGACCCTCGACGCATACCATGAGGGCACCACCCAGATCAAGACGGTTCGACAGGACCAGTTCAAGAGAGAATACAACAAATTCGAGATGCTTGCTGGTGAGTCCCTCGATGAGTGCTTTGCGCGTTTCCACAAGATCTTGAGCAACCTCCGAGTGGTCGGTCTCACATACCCCAACTCGGACAACGCTCGTCAGATGCTCGCGGCACTTGATCTGCGTGTTTGGGAGATGAAAGTGACCACCATCAAAGACACAACAGACCTCTCGACCTTGACTCTTGACGCGCTGTACTCGCGCCTCAAGACTCATGAGATTGACGTTGTCTCTCGTAGGTCGAAGTCACAGTCGATGGCTTTGGTCACCGATCCCGTTTCTTCTTCTGGTCTTTCTTCTGAGTCTTCTTGCGGTTTTTCCCTTGCTGCTCTCTGTGACATAACTGATGATCAGTTAGAGCAACTCGCGGATGAGCAACTGGCCCTCCTTGCTCGAAGATTCTCCCATGCTTACAAGGGGAGGAGGGACAGAAAGAGAGGAGGACCCGTGATTTGCTTCGAGTGTGGTGGCCCCAATCACATTCGTGCAAACTGCCCCAAGCTGGAGAAGGGTAAGAATGACTACGGTGGTTCAGGCAAGAACGACTACACCGACAAGAACCGCAACAAGAAGCCTCCAGCGCACCCTCAAGGCAAGAAGAAGTTCCGCGACTTTGGGAAGGCCAAGAAGCTCTTCCATCGCGTCCTCACCGCCTTCGACGACCTCGACCTCAGCGAGGTGGAGGGATGGAGCTACGACAACGGGACGGGTGACCAAGATCCCAAGAGCGGCGACGACTTCTCCGGCATGTGCTTCATGGCCCTTGAGGGCGAACTGAGCGACAGCGAGCTGTACTCCGACTCCGATGAGGTATGCCCCACCTACGACCAGCTCAATCATGCTTTTCTTAAGTTAGGTGGATTTCATGCTAGAGCTAGAGCTAGGTGTACTGAGTTAGAGAAGGAAGTAGATAGATTGTCACTAGAGATTATTGCTCGTACATCTGCTCCCTCTAGTGATGATTGTGATACATGCTGTGCTCTGTTGGGTGACATGGAGAAACTAAGGACCTCGCATGATAGTCTGTCCTCTGAACTTGATCTTGTTAAGGTGGAGAATATTAGTCTCTTGGCTAAGCTTGAGATGAGTAGGGTAGTTCCTGTTTCATCTGCTGTTGTTGAGACTACATCTTGCACCTCATGTGAGGATAAGGACAATGCTTTTAGAGGTCTTTATACCATGCTCCTTGATCTGCCCGAAACTTGTGAAAGTTGTAATAATTTGAAGATGAACCTAAAACGGGCAGATCATAAAATTTCTGAGTTGTATACTTAGTTGCTTGAGCCAGCCGCTTCATGCTTGAACTGTCCTAGATTAACTGCTGAACTTGAATCTGTTTCCAAACAGTTTCAAAAAATGATTGACAACAACAAGAAAATGGCTCAGTATGCGACTAAGGATCTTGTTAGCTCACCATGCATTAGTTGTGATAAACTAAAACTTGAACTCACTGCTTTGAATGAACAATGTGTGAAGCTAACTAAGGATTTACTAGAGAAGCCATCAACTCATTGTGATGTGATTGCTGAGGTGGGGGAGAAGCCCCAGGGTAAGGTGGAGACGCCTAGCGACGTGAACCAACTGGTTAGTAGTAGGTCTGTCCCTTCAGAGTCGGCTGTGCGTGCACAAGCCATTCTTTCCTCTACTGTTGGTTCTTCTTCTGCTCTCTTCCCTTCTGTTGTCTCTTCTTCCCCTGCTCTTCTTGCACCTCTCTCTTTCGGGAATGTCAGTACCTTATGAACACTCTTGAGAGATTTGTAGGCGGCAAGAAGAAGCTCAATCTTATTCTAGACCAATCCAAAATCTGCAGATTTAATCAGGGTCTAGGATACGATTTTTATGAGGACATGAGGAAGCATCCACCTGCCGTGCTCAAACCCATAGCACCAGGTGTGATCGAGACTGAGCCCAGGACCGAGAAAGTCCAATTTAAGTCAGCGGGTTTTGTCCAGGGGATTTCTGACAGTAAGGTGATCTCACCTGCTGCTTCGGCCTCTCAGAAGGCGAAGCCTCCCCGTGCTACTTCTACCTCTCAGAAGGTGAAGTACCACTACACCTTCTGTCAGAAGGATGGACACTTGATCGATCGATGCTTCAGACGCACCAAGATTGCGCGTAGAGACCGTGCTGAGGCACCTAGGCGTATTCAGGGTCAGCCTCAGACCCTGAGTGCACCTAAGACCGGCACGAAGTCTAAGGTTGCTTCTGGTGATGGATTTGGGCAGCATCGAGGACTTGGTTTTTCTGAGTCTTCTAGTTTTCGTCCTCATGCTGCTTTTGGTCGTGACTTCCGCCGTCCTGAGGGTAGATCTCGTTTTCCCCGTCGAGATAGCTACCTGCGGTGTGTTCAGCATGTTGCTGGTGACTTGACTCGCTCCTTCGTAGCAGTCAAGCCTAACAACAGCTTCAAGTCTGCTCACAGACCTTCTGCTGTTTTGAGTGACAGAGAGCGTAGGATAGATAGAGGTCAGTCGTGCTTGACTACTTCATCTGCTCGACGTGTTACTAAGTATTGGGTGCCAAAATCACTCTTGATTTACCCCAGTACTGAGACTTTACTCTCTGTTTGACTCAGGTTCGCCGGGCAGGGAAGGGAAAGGTGTGGCTCGTAGACTCCGGGTGTTCACGACACATGACCGGAGACTCCCGTTGGTTTTCTTCCCTTGCCCGTGCTCTAGGTGATGAGACGATCACCTTCGGAGATGCTTCATCTAGGCGCGTCATCGCCAAAGGTACAGTGTGTGTAAATGATTCTTTTATTTTGAGAGATGTTGCCTTGGTTAGTAAGCTGCAGTATAATTTGCTTTCAGTCTCTCAGCTTACCGATGACGGTTTCGAGGTAAGCTTTAAGAAAAATACTTGCAAAATTCTTGATTCTTCGGGTAGTCTGGTTTGCGGGATTTCTCGTTTTGGGAGGATCTTTTGTGCTGATTTTTCTGAGTCTTCTGGTGATCCTCTCTGGTGTTTGGTTGCTTCTGAGTCCCGCGACCTTTCCTTCTGGCATAGGAGACTTGGTCATATTGGATTTGACCATTTGACCCGAGTTAGCGGCCAAGACCTCATTCGTGGTCTGCCGAAGCTCAAGATGGTCAAAGATCTAGTTTGTGCTCCTTGCCGGCGCGGCAAGATGGTTGCCGCCTCCCATCCTCCGGTCACAGTTACTATGACCGATGCACCAGGACAGCTGCTCCATATGGACACAGTTGGACCAGCTCGAGTGCAGTCAGCAGGAGGGAAGTGGTATGTTCTTTTCGTGGTCGATAACTTCTCGAGGTATTCTTAGGTGTTTTTCTTAGCCTCGAAGGATGAGACGTTTACACATTTCTGAGGTCTTTTTTGCAGGCTTTCTGTTGAGCTCCCGGGTGCCTTACGAGCGATCCGCAGTGACAATGGCACGGAGTTCAAGAATTCCTACTTTGAGAGGTTCTGCGATGAGACAGGTGTAGAGCATCAGTTCTCCTCTCCGCACGTCCCACAGCAAAATGGCGTCGTCGAGAGAAAGAATCGTACCTTGGTCGAGATGGCTTGGACGATGCTTGATGAGTACTCTACACTGCGGAAGTTTTGTGCTGAGGCTATAGCCACCTCGTGCCATGTCTCAAATCGAGTTTTTCTTCGGGCACACTTGCACCGCACTTCTTATGAGTTGAGATATGGGCAAAAGCCCAGTGTATCTCATTTTCGTGTGTTTGGTTGCAAGTGCTTTATTTTGAAGTCCGGGAACCTAGACAAGTTCGGGTCACGTTCTTGTGATGGCATCTTTCTAGGTTACTCGACTTCTTCGCGGGCTTATAGGGTCTGGAACTGCGAGTCTAGTAAATTGGTAGAGACCTGTGAGGTGACCTTTAACCCTTTGACGAGGCTAGTCCGGGGACTAGGCCAGATATCTCAGGTTCTTTAGAGCAGCCCGAGCCCATCTTTGTGGATGATGAGGACGATGGAGATGAGGGTTGTTTACCCGATCCAGTTCCTCATCCTCCACCCGAGGTGCCGTCTTCCACCGCACCTCGAGGCGATCAACCCATGCCCTCTGTGTCTTCTGGAGCTAGTGGCTCTGTTCCTACCTCTTCTGCTCATGAGGTAGAGGCCACTTCTTCATCTCATCCTGGACCTCCTAGACATATCCAGAAAGCTCATCATTCAGAGCAGATGATTGGAGACCTTTTCGAGCGTGTGACCCGCTCAAAATCTGGCTTATCTCAATTCTGTCTCCATTCTGCATTCATTGCTTCGTTCGAGCCCAAGGATGTTTCTCATGCTCTTTTTGATGAGTCTTGGGTCAATGCCATGCATGAGGAGCTAGAGAATTTCGAGAGAAACAAGGTCTGGTTGCTTGTTGAGCCCCCGCAAGGTCACAATGTTATTGGGACTAAGTGGGTGTTCAAAAACAAGCAGAGCGAGGATGGGGTGTCATTCGAAACAAGGCTAGACTGGTAGCTCAGGGGTTTTCCCAGGTTGAGGGTCTAGACTTCGAGGAGACCTTTGCCCCTGTAGCTCGACTTGAGGCCATTAGAATCCTGCTTGCCTTTGCAGCTTCTAAGGGTTTCAAGCTTTACCAGATAGACGTCAAGAGCGCCTTCCTTAATGGGATCATTGAGGAAGAAGTCTATGTGAGACAGACTCCAGGTTTCGAGAACCCTAAATACCCAAACCATGTCTTCAAGCTTTCCGAAGCTTTGTATGGACTTAAGCAGGCCCCTAGAGCTTGGTATGAGAGGCTTAAGTCCTACTTATTGAGTCATGGTTTTGAGATGGGTAAGGTGGATAAGACCTTGTTCATTCGTCGGCATGGCACAGACCTTCTGCTCGTCCAGATCTATATGGACGACATCATCTTTGGCGGCTCTTCCCATGCTCTGGTTTCACAGTTCTCGGATGTCATGAGCACCGAGTTTGAGATGAGCATGATGGGTGAGTTGACCTTCTTCCTCAGCTTCCAAATCAAGCAGACTCGGGAGGGTACTTTCTTGCATCAAGGCAAGTACACTCGTGACCTCCTAAAACGCTTCGACGTGAGTGATGGTAAGCCGGTGTCAACTCCGGTGGCTTCTACAGCCTATCTTGACCCAGATGAGGATGGCAAGCCAGTTGATCAGAAAGATTATAGAAGTAAGATCGGCTCCCTTCTTTACCTCACTGCCTCGAGACCAGATATACACTTCTCCGTGTGTCTGTGTGCTCATTTTCAGGCTTCTCCTCGCGTATCTCACCGCCAGGTGGTTTAATTTCAGATTTGGGTTTTTGAGCCTCCCTGTTCTTCATTTCCTCCTTCTAGGGTTCAATGCAAATCTTGATTCCCTTCGCGAGATGGCTTGAAATTTGGCATGGAGAGTCCATCAAAGTTTCATGGCCAAAGAATCAAAGCTTGGGGAGTAATTTGATTTTGTGGCGCAGACATGCATTTTTTGGTTTTGAGACAGAAGAATCCTTGTTCTTTTGATTTTCTAGTGGATTCTCGAAATTGGCTCTTGGATTATTCTTCTGGGAGTGTTCCCTAGCTATCCTCAAAGTGTCTCAAGCCAAGAATCCAAGAATCTTTGCGAATTTCTCAGATTTCAGAAAATCTTGTTTGCTGATTTCCTCGAGAGGTACTACCGCTCAGCGGTACTACCGCCCAGCGGTACTACCGCTCGTATCAGCGGTACTACCGCTTGTAGTCAGTCCTGTTCTGAATTTATTTTTCTTGACTGTCTCTTTCTGGATCTGGTTTATCCCTGTTGCTGTGACTTCCAGTTGTGCCTATCTTCTTTCTTCATAGCTTCCATAGCTATTGGAGAAGAAGCTTAAGTGTGGATTCTTGAGGGGCGAATTTAATTTTAGAAAGCGACATTCACCCCCCCTCAGTCGCCATTTCGGTCCAACATCTTCAAAGAGGAGGCATCCTTCTCCAATGAAGATACAAATACATTATATAAAAAATGTTCTTATTGTGGTCTTACGTGCTATAACTAATGCTAATATAGGTTAGTACCACTGTACTTCTCAAGACTGTGATATCCAAACAAATCATGTGTGGCTTATGCTATGTTTTTTAGTAGTAGACCAACTGAAAAAGTTGAGGATGTTGAGATAGGAAATCATTTTACAAAAGTGCTTATCAATTATCCTCTTGTGGAAAAAGAGGAGTTAGTACATATATTGCTGAGACCGGTTGCCTGGCCTTCATATTCTGTATGTTAATTGTTGCTTGCTTCAATTACAATGAAGTATATATATGTCGTATTCTGTAATTACAATCCTAAAGGTTAATGCTTTTTTGCAGGTTGAAAAGATCAATGGTTGAATTTTTACTTTTGGCTGCTTAAATATCTCACAAATGGATCAAGAAGCAAAGGATTTCATGAAGATTAGACAACATTACATATATTTTATATTCTTTTTTAGACCAATATATTTCAGATTCTTAGACTAAAAAATTGTAATATTAGTTCTTAAAGACTTGAATTCTCTATAAATCAAATCCTTATGTATGCTATGGAATGATGTGAACAGTACTTCTATTTATTTCTTTGATGCAATATAGTATATTATGATTGTTACACTCATGGTCATTTGTGTTATTGTGCAATGTGTCATGCTTATCAATGGATGTTCTATGAAACAATTTTAATTTGTACATTCATGGAAAAATAAAAAATTCCTACAAATATTTAAAAATATTGTAAGAGGTCAACATTGTGTTGTTGTAGCTAAAAATGGTGTTGCTAAGACCAATAACATTATTGTGTTGTATTGAAAAAAGGTGTTATTAGGGTCTATGGTAACGCAGCTACTATGTTGATTTACTTAAAAAAGGTGTTACTAGGTTCTATGGTAGCACACGCTACTGTGTTGCTCTACCTAGAAAATGTGTTACTAGGGTCTATAGCAATACACGCTATTATATTGCTTTAGCTAAAAATGTATTACTAAGTAATATGGCATCATGTGCTACTGTGTTGGTCTACCTAAAAAACATGTTAATAGGATCTATGGCAACATACGCTACAATGTTGCTCTAGCTAAAAATGTGTTACTAGGGTTTAAGGCAACACATTTGATATATGTTACGACAGCGTGGTTGCAACACCATTTCTTTTATACAGGAACACTAGTTACATGTTACAATAGACCTTGCAATAGCAACATAGTCTACAGAAATACTAATCAAATATGTTACTACAGGCCTTAATAACATATTTTTTGAGCTACAGTAGCACGTATGCGTGTTACTAAAGATCCGTCCTAACGTAGTGGTTATAATAGATCAAAACCTAGCAAAACTCACTAAAATTTTCAATTGAAACTACAACAAAGAACAATATTTTTGTATGGCTTTTTCTAGATAGGGATGAAAGCAACAAATATAGTAGCTAAGGGTAAAATTCTACCGTGTCAATCTTGAGCTCTGATACCAGCTGATGTTGGGGGAGGGTGCCCAATCTTCCCAATGTAGGATTGTAGATAACTAGCATGTGCAGCCTAGCAATTGATGTAGCCAACCACCATCTATATACGACAACCTGCAGCACTCAAGTTACTCAACCACACGCTACAACCTTTATATGCTTGCTATCGTGGAGAAGATACATTCAAGCAATCCCAAAGAATCACAAGAACAACAGAGTGGCAACTTAAAAATAACACCTAATCCTAATTGGTGATGGAAATAGCTCACACATAAAGAGCAACAAATGTTCTACTAATATTCTTAACCATGAACTTACAAATACATGGAGGGATGCCCTCCTATTAAGTGTTACATGGCTTGAGGTCCAAGAAAGAAATGATGTAAGTTCTTACATCACATTTATGATGACATCTGCGATGACCTTATTATGTTGATCTTTTGTGGCTACATGATCTTCTATTGCTATGATAAAATATACGCTTATGTTGTACCATGGCTACAACAGTAGGTACAAGGTACCCTTCTCCATAGAAACAGCCAAGAGATCGAGGGGGAGAGAGAGAGAGAGAGAGCTAGTGATAAAATGAGTGGATCCTCCTCCTCATGCCCCTCTTGGGGGGTTTCTATACATGAGTGGGGTGTGATGGGAATTTTCCATCCTACCCCTTAATAATTACAAAAGGTAGAGGTACATCGGTACATTTCTATGTACTAATGGACCTATTATATATTACATATTGGGCCAGTTGTAAGGCCGAGTCATAGGGGGGTGGGCCACCTCTACAACAGGACTCCCTCGACAGCAAGCGCGGAGGTCCCGATAGGCGAGCTAACATGGCCAAAACGTGACCAACCTATCCTAGCCCTCCGTCCCCTGACAACAAGCACGAGGGTACCGACTGGTAGCTCGTAGCTCTGGTACAGGGTTCCTTAACTAGCCATAACGCAAGTGCGGAGTCTACTAACAAATCATGTTAGCAGAGCAGGAGTGGTGCCGTCCCTCTGAGGTGACGCCTACGAGGAGGTCGATGAATTCGTGCTGCCCCACCGAGGCGATGCCTCCCAGGCGGGCGATGAAGTCGTATACGTACACAACTGATGGCGGGTGGTTGCCTATGAGGCTGGTGGTAAAGTCGATGATGGGGTGAAGCTGACGTGCACGCTGAATGAAGTTCTGACCACAACGGGTCGGACGGAGTCTAAGACTATGGCATGGTCTAACAAAGCTTAAGACCACAGAGTGGTCGGACGAAGTCTACGACCACGGTGTGGTAGGCGGAAGTCTACGACCGTGAGGTGGTCGGACAGAGTCTATGACCATGGCGTGGTCTAACGAAGTCTGCGAATACGAGGTGGTCGGACAGAGTCTACGACCATGGCATAGTCGGATAAAGTCTACGACCACGGCGTCGTCAGTCAAAAGTCTATGACTGTGAGGTGGTCGGACAGAGTGTGCAACCACGGTTTGGTCGGATGAAGTCTCCAACCACGAGGTGGTTGGACAAAGTCTATGACCATGGCATGGTCAAATGAAGTCTACGACTACAGCGTGGTCGGACAAAGGTCCCCTGCCCTTCGGGCTTGATGTTGACGAAGCCGGCGGTGGGACGAAATCTTCAGCGCATGTGCTCCGTCCCCCACCATTCGGACTGGCGTCGATGAAGTCGACGGTAGGGACGAAGTCTTCGGTGCGCTCTCCGCCCCCATCGTTCGAACAGGCGTAGACGAAGTCAGCAGTGGGGCGAAGCTAACATGCATGCCGAACGAAGTCCTAACTGCGATGCGGTTGTAAGAGTCTATGACCACGGCTTGGTCAGACGAAGTCTACGACCACGGTGTGGTTGGCAGAAGTCTACAACTATGAGGTGGTCAGACAGAGTCTATGACTATAGCATGGTCGGACGAAGTTTGCGAATGCGAGACGGTCGGACAGAGTCTATGACCATGGCATGGTTGAACAAAGTCTATGACCACGGCGTGATAGGATGAAGTCTACGACCATGGCGTGATCGGACGAAGTCTACGACCACGGCGTGGTCGGATGAAGCCCGCGACCATGAGGCAGTCGAACAGAGTCTACGACCATGAGGCAGTCGGACAGAGTCTATGACCATGGCATGGTCAGATGAAGTCTATGACCATGGCATGGTCAGATGAAGGCTCCTACCCTTCAGACTTGATATTGACAAAGTCGGCGGTGGGAGAAAGTCTTGAACGCGCGCTCCATCCCCCATCGTTTTGACTGGCATCAACAAAGTCGACGGCAGGGACGAAGTCTTCAGCGCGTGCTCCATCCCCCACCATTCGGATAGGCATTGACGAAGCTAGCAGTGGGGACAAAATCTTCGACGCGTGCACTCCATCCCCCACCGTTCACACTAGCTTCAAAGTCTATGAACGCGATGCGGTCAGACGGAGTGTATGACCATAGCGTGGTCGGACAAAGTCTACGACCACGGCGTGGTCAGACGAATGTCCCTCACCCTTTAGACTTGACATCGATGAAACCGGTGGTGGGACAAAGTCTTCGATGCGTGCCCCATCCCACACCATTCGGACAGGCATCGACGCAGTTGGCGGCAGGGTGAAGCTAGCATGCACCGGACAGAGTTCAGACCGTGATCCGGTCAGATTGTGTCTATGACCACGGCGTGGTCAGACGAAGGTCCCCCACCCTTCAGACTTGACGTCGACGAAGCTGGAGGTGGGATGAAGTCTTCAGTGCGCACGCTCCGTCCCCCTCTGTTCGAACTGGTGTTGGCGAAGTCGGTGGTGGGGCGAAGCTGACGCGTATGCCAGATGAAGTCTACGACGATGGTGTGGTCGGACGAAGTCTATGACCGCGAGGTGGTTGGACAGAGTCTACGACCACGACATGGTTGGACGAAGTCTACAACCGCAACGCGGTCGAATAGAGTCTACAACCATGGTGTGGTCAGACAAAGTCTGTGATGGTGAGGCAGCTGGATAGAGTCTACAACCCTGACATGGTCAGATGAAGTCTATGACCATGACATGGTCGGACAAAGGTCCCCCGCCCTTTGGACTTGACGTCGAAAAACCCAGTAGTGGGACAAAGACTTCGGTGCGTGCACTCCGTCCCCCACCATTTGGACTGGTGTTGACGAAATGAGCGGTGGGGCGAAACTGACGCGCACACTGGATGAAGTCCTGACCACGATGCGATCGGATAGAGTCTACGACCATGACGTGGTCGGACGAAGGTCCCCCACCCTTCGTACTTGACATCGACGAAGATGGCAGTGGGACGAAGTCTTTGTCACGTGTGCTTCGTCCCCCACCGTTCGGACAGGCATCGACAAAGTCGACGACGGGGAGGAAGTTTTCGGCGCGTGCTCCATCCCCCACCGTTCGGACAGGTGTCAATGAAGTCGGCTGCGCGGCAAAGCTGACGCACACGCCGGATGAAGTCTTGTCCGCAATGAGATCGGACGGAGTCTATTACCATGGCTTGGTTGGATGAAGTCTACGACCGCAGCGTGGTCAGATGAAGTCTACAATCGTGGCATGGTCAGACGAAGGTCCCCTGCCCTTTAGACTTGACGTCAACGAAGCCAGTGGTGAGGCGAAGTCTTTGGCGCACGTGCTTGATCCCCCACTGTTCAGACTGGTGTCAACGAAGCTGGTAGCAGGGATGAAACCTTCGGTGCGCGCACTCCATCCCCTACCGTTCGCACTGGCTTCAATGAAGCCAGAGGTGGGGATGAAATCTTCTGTGCATGCTAAACGAAGTCTTGACTGCGATGCAATCAGATGGAGTCTATGACCACTGTGTGGTCGGACAAAGTCTACGACCGCAGCATGGTCGGACGATGTCTATGACTGCAGCGTGGTAGGACGAAGGTCTCCGCCCTTCGGACTTGACGTCGATGAAGCCGACGGTGGGACGAACTCTTCAGTGTGCGCACTCCATCCCCCACCATTCGGACTAGCGTTGACGAAGTCGGCGGTGGAGACGAAGTCTTCAGCGCATGTGCTCCATTCCCCATTGTTCAAACAGGCGTCGACGAAGCAGGTGGTGGGGTGAAGCTGATGTGTGCACTAGACGAAGTCCCGACTGTGATGTGGTCAAACGGAGTCTATGACCATGGCGTGATTGGACGAAGTCTATGACCAAGGTGTGGTCGGGCGAAGGTCCCCCACCCTTCGAACTTGACATCGACGAAGCCAGCGGTGGGACGAAGTCTTCGGCGTGCGCTCTATCTTGTACTGTTCAGACAAGCATTGATGGCAGTGGGGGTGAAGCTAACACGCGTGCTGGACGACGTCCTGACCACAATGCAGTTGGATAGAGTCTGCGACCATGGCATTGTCAAACAAAGTCTAAGACCACGGTGCGGTCGGATGAAGTCTACGACCGCGAGGCGGTTGGACAGAGTCTATGACCACAGCATGGTTGTATGAAATCTATGACCATGGTGTGGTCAGACAAAATCTACGATCGCGAGGAGGTCATACAGAGTTTACGACAACAGTGTGGTTGGACGAGGTGTACGACCGCAAGGCGATCGGATAGAGTCTACAACCATAGCATGGTCGTACAAGGTATACGACCGCGAGGCGGTCAGACAAAGTGTTTTCCTTTGCCTCTTATATATATACATATACTCCATAGAGTTGTCCGGGACGGCAAAGTTCCTAGCGCTTTATACTCCACAGAATATGTTGGGGCGCGAGGCCACCATGCGATTTTTTATACTCCGTAGAGTTGCCCAAGATGGCTAAGTTCCCGGCGCTTTATACTCCATAGATCAGTACACCAAGGCGCAAGGCTATCGTGCAATTTTTTTTACTCTGTAGAGTTGCCTGGGACTGCTAAGTTTCCAGCGCTTTATACTCCACAGAGTACGCCAGAGCGTGAGGCCACCATGCGATTTTTTATACTCCGTAGAGTTGCCCGGGACGGCTAAGTTCCCGACGCTTTATACTCCACAAAGTATGCTGGGGCGCGAGGCCATCGTGCGATTTTTTTATACTCCGTAGAGTTGCCTGGGACATCCATGGTTGTCGGCGCTTTATACTCCACAGAGTACACCGGGGCCAAAACCGCACTGTGCAATTTTTTATACTCTGTGGAGTTGCCCAGGATGACTAAGTTCCCGACGCTTTATACTCCACAAAGTACACCGGGGCACGAGGCCACCGGGCGATTTTTTTTATAAAATTATGACCTAGAAGAGATTGAACGAAGCCGACAACCGCGGAGTAGTCGGACAGAGCCTATGACCACGAGGTGATTGAACAAAGTTTGCGACCACAGTGGTCGGATGAAGTCTGTGACCACGACGTGGTCGGATGAAGTCCAGGCCGTGAGACGATCGAACAAGGCGTCTACGACCACGAGACAGTCGGAGATGACATCTGCGCAGCGCTCGGCGGAGAGCATGCGAAGTCTTGTGGAGGTCACACGCAGAGCAGGCGAAGTCCTCAGCGGAGACTGCGCAACATCTCTGCGGAGGAGTCAGAGGTGACATCGGCGTGGAGCTCGGCGAAGACCATGCGAAGCCTTGCGGAGACTGGGTGAAGTCCTCGGTGGAGACCGTGCGAAGTCTCCACGGAGGAGTCAGAGGTGACATCGGCATGGAGCTCCATGAAGCCGATGCGAACCCTTGCCGAGACCAGGTGAAGTCCTTGGTGGAGACTGCGCAAAGTCTTTGGGGAGGAGTCGGAGGCGACATGGTTAACTCCAAGCCTCCCTACACATCCAAATACCAAGAAATCATTTTCAGATACAAGTTCTTCACAACTTAACACACATTTGTCAAAATATGTTTCATACAATACTAATGCACTAACCAAACATTATATCAAATCATCCCAAAACCAAATCTCCAAAATCCGAAAAACTACTTCAAGGCTAGTCAGACCACCAACCAAAAGCTAGTCAGACCGATTGAGCACAGTGCAAACGACTCTCTCTGGAATAATACAACCACCAATAAAACTCCGGTCATACCGCTCAGTGTGGTCTAATCAGCAACACATCGGCGATCTGCGGCAACAAGCTGGCATTTAGCTAGCGATCAGACCTGTTTGCCCAACAAAAACAAATGTAAACTTTGCAAAATTTAAATTCTAACTACACAAACTTAGCAATAGTTTATCACAATATTATCGTGGACTTCTCACACAATCTCTCACACGCAAGCAGCAACTAGGCTTTGTACACTGATTAATGATGAACTTTACACAGACAGGTACTGAACACGACAAACACTGAAAAGCCTAACTACTGAGCCGTTCGGAGCCGAAGGAAGAAGAGCTGCAGGTGACCTGACTTCTTGGTTGATGAATGCTTGCACTTTACAAAAGTCCATCAGGCATCAGGTTGTCAACACGTATTAACCTGCTGCATGGTACAACACAATTCAGTCCCCATGCCTACTAGGACTGTTCGTTCAGTTTTTTCGGTTTATACGGTTCGGTAAATACGGTTTGATCGGTAAATATGGTTTTAGTATTTCGGGAAATACGGTATTTTTTAAAATACAGTGTGGTATCGGTAAATACCATTTTATTTCGGTTCGGTATCGGTTAATACCAATTTTACCAAAGTTTACGCGAATTGCTAAACTCCAATTCTCTATTCTAGAACCAGAAATTCAGAAATAATCAGAATAGCAAACTAGCATTGGCAATCGGACAGCATCACAGGCTCACAGCAACAGCAATCCTGCAATACAGCATTACATCACAGGCTCACAGCACACAGCAGTCACAAAAACAAAACAAATAAAAGTATGAAACCAGCTTGGAGCAGTCTAGGCTGTGGCAGAGGCGTGGAGCACCGGAGGTGGCGGAGGCGCGGGGCACCGAGGAGGAGGAGGCGGAGGCGCGGAGCACCGAGGACGACGAGGAGGCGGATCTGGCAAGGCGAGGGCGGAGGGGCGTCGATCTGCGGCTGCGCTGATGGTTGATGCGCTCTGCGTGGCGTGCGGCTAGGGTTGTTCACTTGCCGACTGCCGCGTGCGTGGGCATCCCTACCACCAAGAAGGCGACCGCCACCAGCAAACCCTAATCCATTCCCACCGCAAATCCACCGGCCACCGGTGAAGGTAAATCACAAAATACTAGCATACTAGCAAATCCCATCGAATCAAGTAAAATAGCCATCAAACCAACCTCCAATCGGGTGGATTCGAGGGGCAAGGCACCAGATCCGGGCCCTAGGCCACGGATCTGGTTGTATCTCACTGTGCGAAGCCGAGCGGTGAGGCGAGGATGGCCCAGGCGGCGCGGCGCGGTGCCGCTGGGACCGGCGACGCGAGGGGAAGGAGCGTCGGCGGGGTGGCGCGAACCGCGAAGGGAGGAGGCGTAGCAGAGGGTGTGGGCCGGCAGTGGAGGCATTAGAACCGGGTAGAGGGAGCCGAGACGATGCAGCACGGAGGAACCGGGGCGGCGTCGGGTTGGAGTCAGCGCAGAGAGAGAGAGAGAGAGAGAGAGCCTAGAGAAGAAGCGGCGGGGGAGGAGTTGAGGCGTCGCGGGAAGGAAAGAAAAGGCAGCGGGGAGGAAGAGACGAGGCGTCGGCGGCGGAAGAAAAGAGGAGAGTGCCGCTCGGCTTCGCTCGGCGGAAGAAATTGACAACTCTTTTCGTTGCCTTGATTATTCTTCTTTCAGGCTAGCCTGTTCTCTTTCTAGATAGCCTCCAGAGTTTCTTGAATGTTTCTGCACTTCCTTTTGGTCCCAGAATATGGAAAATTACCTGTTGAGGTGTCGAGACCCGAATATATAAATTTAGACCTTTCTATATATTCTGTAGTAGTCTAGAATCACGATAATACACACGATGAAATATATATATAAAAAATATCGACCATGATCATGATTAACTGAGAAAGACTCGAATGTTATTACTTATCAGAATAACGATCTTATAGCCAAGCTTACAAATAATAGCCTAAAAGGCTTAACAAGAACTAACAGCAAAAAATAAGATAATCATAGTAGCTATTCGACATGCTATAGGCAATCGACTGAGAAGCGAAGTCCTATTCCGAAAAGTCATCGAAGAATCCTTCTTCAAGTACCTCTGGCTGATATTGTTCTTGTTCAGTAATTGAGCAACAATGGATATAACCGTGAGTACATAGAGTACTTAACAAATCGTTTGTAATAAGATGCAATATAATTATACAAGGCTTACTAAGTGATGCTGAGTAGTTATTTTACGGAAAGCAACAATTTATAGTAATACAATAAATATATTGAAATACATAGTTTGAAAATGATTATTAAATAATTAATTCAAATGAATTGAATAAACCATAAGTGAATTGTCCATTCATTTCCCAACCAAAACCAACCAAACCTAATTTTTATAAAATTCTCCCCCTCATGTGAAATCATCGAGCATTGTCCATAACCGGGGATATGGTTATTTGATTAGTTTTACACTCTGTAGAGGTTGCACAACTTTACTCATAAGACATAATCATTTTATATTGCCACACAATTAACATACTTCCTTTGGTATGCGACAGAGAGTTCATGACAATGCATTTACAATACACAATCTCAAACTGATCTCACCCGCTAAGGTTTCGCCGCCGAATAGGCTGACAGACCTATCGACTGAAATCAAGGTTGAAACATCACAAATTAATTATCTAGGTCCATCCCATACTAGGTATGTGGTTGTACGATAAGGCTCAGATCAATGGCGAATAAAGTTAAGTCCTTAGATATTACTCAGGTGAAGCATCCACATCTCAATTTACTATTAGCACCACCTTACTGTATGATCACTTGCTCAAGTGAAAACCATTTTGGTTTATCCAAACCAATAACACCCATATCATGGTACATAAATTTTATAACTATGGCTATAATCATGATTCAGTATCTCATTAAGTCAAAACTAATTAATTAATCAATAAGTGATGATGAGCCCAATGTAACAATAAGCATGGCTAAGCATACCAGACGTACAACCTAAGTAGATAATAGTATTGTATCACTGAATAATTTCACATCCTATGATGATAATGGATTCATGGCATTCAAATTATCAAATAAGGGATTTAATCAAAATTAGTTGTTAACCACCAAGTATAAGGGTTTATAATAAATTAGCAATGCATGGTAATTTTAAAACAAAATAATAATAAGTATATTTGAAACAATAGATTCAATATGATCAAAGGTTACGACTTGCTTATCTTTGCTCAGTTATCACCTTTTCAACTTCAGTTCTGCTTTTGTTCCTTTGAACACATTATCTACCGAGAGAGAAAGAAAACGAAAAAAAATAAATTAAAATAAAGTCTAAATCTGTGACCAGCCGTCCAGGTCCAGTGACTCCAATCGCATGGCACCACCACCTTCGGATCTGGTAACACCGGTTCTCTCCATCCCTCCTCCAGATCTGTTATATGTAACTTGAGCTTGAGCTTGGAGCTTCTGAGTTCTGATGATTTGATCTGTGGGTTAGACCATTATATGTAGCATGATAATATCTCATTCCTTTTTTCTATGTGAATGGGCAAAAAAAATTAAATCAAAGAAGAGAAGAACAATGTGCAGCAATTTTTTAGTTGTAGTCTTATATGCTTCCAGTGTTAGTTGAAGTTGAACTTGTATGCTTAAAAGCTTTGATCTAAAGATTCTCAATATTTGTACTGAAGTTTGAATTTTAGTTACACTGAATTTTGCATGGTACTGATATCCCCATAGGGGTCAGGTCCCTATGGGGATCGGGGATAGGGCACAATCTTCCCTTGCAATGCCTGGCAGGGATCGGGGTGGGGATTGCTTGGTGGGGGTCGGGGTGCGGGGACATCCCCTACAACCCCCCGTCCCCGTTGCCACCTCTACGCACTCCCTCACCTGAACCTCAGCAAAAGAGGTCCAGAGATAGGCCCGAATAAAGGAAAGAACAAATGGTAATATTTGACAAATAGGAAGAAAAATAATTCTTATTTTGATACTAGAAGAATCAACACAAGAAAAAGGTTTTTTTTTCCTTCTTCTTGTGCCTAATAGAGGATTAAGAAGACCCTCCTAAAAGAAAGAAATCCTTTTATTATTCCCACCTTTGCCTTGAATTCTCTTCTTTTGCATGACATAGAAAAAAGGAATTCTAGACATCTCACAAACAAAAAAAGATTAAACAAACACAAGGCTTTCCAAAAATAGATCATAGATAATTCTATCAATCACCAATAAAATAGATCATGAATTCCTAACAGACATGCAAACAGTTAAAAGTATATTTAATTTGTTTTCACTAATATTGTATTTTTCATCTAATGGCATTATTGCAGGAGTGGCCCCCACCAGGGCCCCTTCAGCCCACCATGTATAGGCCCAAGTGTGCATGTAAGTAAAAGGTAGGCCTAGTTTTAGTTAGGGCACAGTAAGAAAAAGTCATGTACGCCCCTAGAGTTAAACCCCTCAAAGAGAGCATTTGTGTAAACATCCTTTCCCGTGGCTAAAATATGACCTTTATGGCACTATGGAGGGGAGGGAAGGATAGAAAGAAAGTGTGAGACTATCAACTACTACTACAACTATTCTACCCCTCTTCCCATAATCAAATTATCTACTATTGGTGCATAACCGCAACAAGCATTCTACCATTCAACAACAATGATGCATTACACTACATACAACCAAGCACAAATTAAAGATTCTTGTGCACCCATCAACGATAATACATCAACTAGAATAAAGCAAACACATTGTTATAGCAAAAGACTACTTAATTAGCATAAAATGGATGGTTCACAAAAGATGGAGTTCAAATGTGTCATGTAACAATACAAGCCCTTTAACAAGTTGGGAACACCATAGAAGTCCAAAACATTACGAGTCCAGAATCTAGATTATGTAGTTCATTTGTTGCCAAAATACGACTACCACTATCATCTAGCTAGCTTAGCACGCACAAAAGACATATACCACCAACAGAATTGCATTTCAACTTAAATGCACACAAAAGATAGCATCCTTTCTATGGCTCCACACCCCAAGTAGCCATCATGCACTTCAACAAGAGGAGTAGATGGCAGTGAGTTCTGTGTTCTTTATATGGCTCCACACCCTAGGCAGCCATCATGCACTTCTAAAATGCTATCCTGATAAGCCGCTTTGAAACGGCGGCGGAGAAACCATCCTGTTTGTTTGTTCAAGGGAAACCATAAGCTATAAGTTAAAAAATGACCTAATCAGTTGCGACCGGAAACCATAAGCTAAAAAGAATGGGCCAATCAGCTGCGACCCGAAACATATATAGTTGCAAGTCATAAGCATAAGATCAAGGAGACAAGTTAATAGAAAAGGAACAACAATTGCTAGGACTTCACTGTTGTCCAATAATGTGTCCTATCTTAAAAAGGAATATGACATAGACGATAAGCCACAGAATTCTATTAATGAAAAGTAGCAGGTGTAGTCCACTATATATCTTACTCATGTTTCCTAACAGTCCTTCAGATTTATGATGCTTTTTGCAATTTATATGTTAATATCCTTACAAGAAAATCTAGATCTTTTAATTAGGTAAATCACACAACACTTGGACTAGAAGTTGTGTCACTTATAGGACAAAGTGGGAGAAGAGCAAACGAGAACCACAAGATAGATAGATGGAGCTAAATGTTGTGAATGACATAATAGCAGCAGGAAGCAAGTATAGAGCAATAGATTGAACATGTGTGTACAGAACAATAGGAAGAACTCATGCACAAGCACCAGTCAATCATATAGCTTCTAACCAAATAATCACAAGCACATGGTTGGACTGCTATCCAACACAAAATTTATGCCATTCAAAGCTAACATGAATTGAGTGTTCAACAGTCACATGAATTTAAATGAGTACATACCAAACATGTGCTGAGATGGTCTTGCTAGCCTTTCATCATCCACCATCTGAGAAAAACAATCATGAGTAAGAATCATATGTCGACCATTGCAACAACAGAAACAACTTACTCAATGTTTTTACTTTCTTGTGTGACCACACAATATATTGCCCAAAAGCATCTCCCATGATCTTTAGGTTCCCAAATTGGCGAGGTAGTACAACATCCCTTTTCATCAGTGTTGACAATAACTTCACAGTATTCATGTCCCAAGGCAGTATCTCCCACTTTTGCTTTTGGGTTAGTTGTTTCAATAGCAGCATTAGCCACATATATGTTGATTATATGGCCCAAAAAGAGAAAGTAGAATCACTTCTTGTCCACACTAGAACAATATGACAGCATGTTACTATCTTATATAGCATTGGAAGGAATGTGTTAATGTAAACCAATAGCAAGAATTGTTATCTAAGAATGTTTGAGAAATCATACCCCTTCATGCCCTCTTGAATAAACTACGGCTCACCTATGGAATATCTACATGTGCAGAAAATGCTTTGTCACTTTTTTCACTATTATCTATAATAGATAAACAGTACTCCACCATTAGGCATAGATAAGTGCATACCTCATTTAGGAAGACACGAGGTACAAAATCAACTTGGCAAGACAATTAAAACCCTACGATCAGATCATGGAGGTGAATATTTAAACCATGAGTTTGGTGATCTTCTAAAGCAATGTGGAATTGTTCCACAGCTAACTCCGCCAGGAACACCTCAAAGGAATGGGGTGTCTGAATGATGGAATCGGACCTTATTAGATATGGTTTGGTCTATGATGAGCCAATCTGATATGTCATTATCTTTCTGAGGGTATGCTCTAGAAATAGCTATGTTTATATTAAATAGGGTTCCATCAAAAGTCATACAGAAGACACCATATGAGATATGAACCAAAAAACATCCCAGGTTGTCTTTTCTCAAAATATGGGGATGTGAAGTATATGTAAAATGTTTGAAATCTGACAAGGTCATTCCTAAATCTGATAAATACTTCTTTATGGGGTATCCTAAGGAAACTAAAGGATATTACTTTTATAAAAGGGATGAGAAAAAAATATTTGTTACTTGAAATGGTGTCTTTTTGGAGAAAGAGTTTCTCTCAAAAGGAGTTAGTGGGAGCACGGTGAGACTCGAAGAAATTTGAGAGACATCAGAAAATGTTTCAACTCCTACTGACCCTCTACAGAGTGTACAAGATATTGTACAACCTGTGGATGAGGCAACAGCCCCATGTAGGTTAGAAAGGCCACATCAATTGCCGATAAGGTATCAAATTGATATTTTATTGTTAGACAATAATGATCCTAAGACTTATGAGGAAGCGATGATGGGCTCAAACTCTGAGAAATGGCTAGGAGCCATGAGATCCAAAATTCAATTCATGTATGATAATCAAGTTTGGAATTTGGTTGATCCACCTGATGGTGTACACACCGCTGAGTGCAAGTGTGTTTTTAAGAAAAAGATAAACATAGATGGAAATGTTCATATCCATAAGGCACAATTGGTGGCGAAGAGTTTCAAACAAATTCAAGGTGTTGACTATGATGAAACCTTCTCACCTGTCGCTATGCTTAATTATGTCCATATCATTCTAGCTATTGCTACATATTTTGATTATCAGATATGGAAGATGGATGTCAAAACGGCTTTCCTAAATACAAACCTAAGTGAGGATGTGTATATGACACAACCTGAGAGTTTTGTCGATCCCCAAAATGCTAGAAAGAAATGCAAGCTTTAGAGATCTATTTATAGACTGAAGCAAACTTCTCGGAGTTGGAATATTCATTTTGATGAGGTAGTCAAAGGGTTTGGTTTCACCAAGAATGAAGAAGAGCCTTGTGTTTATAAAAAGGCTAGTGGGAGTGCAGTTGTTTTTCTAGTCCTATATGTCGATGACATATTATTGATCAAAAATGATATTCCTATGTTTGAATCTGTCAAGCCTTCATAAAGAAATAGTTTCTCTATGAAAGACTTAGGAGAGGCAGCATATATTTTAGGCATAAAGATCTAGAGAGATAGAACTAAAAGGCTAATTGGATTAAACCAAGATACGTATATTGACAAAGTGTTGAAGCGGTTCAACATGCAGGATTCTAAGAAGAGTTTCTTGCCTATGTCACATGCTATTAGTATTAGCAAGACTTAGTGTCCTTCGACACTAGATGAGCGAGACCGGATGAATAAGATTCCATATGCTTCCACCATTGGGTCAATCATGTATGTCATGCTTTGTACATGCCCAGATGTGTCATATGCTCTAAGTGTTACGAGCATATATCAGTCAGATCTAGGTGAAGGTCGTTGGATGGCTGTAAAGAACTTCCTGAAATACTTGAGAAGGACTAGGGATGCGTTCCTTCTTTTTGGAGATGAGGAAAATCTAGTTGTAAATGGTTACACTAATACTAGTTTTTAAACCAATAAAGATGATTTTCAATCGCAGCCTAGGTTTGTTTTTTTGTCTTAATAGAGGAGTAGTGAGCTAGAAAAGTTCCAACCAAAAGACGGTTGCCGATTCTACAATGGAGGCTGAGTATATTACGACTTCTGAAGCTTCAAAGGAGGCTATTTGGGTAAAAAAGTTCAACTGTGAGCTAGGTGTGGTCTCTAGTGCTTCTAGTCTAATGAATTTCTATTGTGATAGCAGTGGAGTCATTGCGTAAACCAAGGAGCCTAGATCACATAAAAAAATGTAAGCACATACTTCGGCATTTTCACCTGATTCGTGAGATTGTATAGAAAGGTGGTGTTAAGATATCCAAAATACACACGGATTTAAATATTGCTGGTTTGTTGATAAAGCCACTTTCATAGCCAAAGCATGAGGCGCACACAAGAATTATGGGTATTAGATACTTGCATGATTGACTCTAGTACAAGTGGAAGATTGTTAGTGGTATGCCCTAGAGGCAATCATGGAGTTGATGGTATCACTTCTATGTTTATGATCTTTTAAATAATATATTATTTTGTCCCTTGAGCAAATATATTTCATATTGATCAAAAAAGTATGTGACTTGTTCATGGAACTCTTTATTCATGTTTTGATGTTATTCTAAATTATCTCTAATCTTATACCATTATGTGGGACAATTATAATTTACATATCAACACATGTATTGATTAATGATCATGTTTCATAGATCATGGATATGAGATATCAAATCAATAATGTGCACACATGTTAGAGAATATGATGTTAGATTAACCCACCATAAGACACTGCCAGAATTATTATATTCTTAAATGACATTAGTTTATCTCATTCATATTGTTTGTAGGATCCTTAGACCTAAGATCGTTATTATTTTCTACATGTGTAATAATTTACGTAGAGGTTATCAAATACTACTCTGTGACTGCGTAGTCATAAAGGTAGCTTTTGGGTTGACTATGAAATATGCGGAGGAATATGAGCGATCAAAATAGAATTTGCCCCTCCTATATGATAGGAGAGATATCTCTGAGCTCTCGATGTAGTTGGATTAAGGAAATGTGTGGCCATGCTAAATGTGATTGAGTCAATCACAATTGAGTAATCCACTACATGTTCAAGTAAAGAATCGAACTATCATAGGATAGCATGCTTCTCGCCTTGAGTTTATTCTGCTATCATAAAGGGATCAGTACATAAGCACTATATAGGTTTATCTGATATGATCTCTATGTTTGTTTGGGAATCATTATGTTCTACTAGGGACCACTACCAACTTATGGATTGGAAAGGAGATTTCAGCCCATAGCCAAATGTACATGAACCTACAGGGTCACACACTTAATAGGCTAAAACGATAAGAGTTCGGATGATAGTCTCTGAGTAGGATACAATTTCTAATCATATCGGATAAGGATCCGATTGGAGGCTATATATGGAGAGGTGCGGGGGCAGAGGGAGGTATTCCAAAACACACTCGTCGAAACCCTAGCCGCCACCTCTCAATACCCCTTCCGTGTGCGCTAGTGCTAGCACGCCGACACACGGTGTTTTATCCCTAGACGTGTGGGCCTCGGTAGAGGCATTGCTATGATTGTGGCGCTGATCAGGATGATCGCGAGGAGAAGATGGTTGGCCAAAGGACGATCGACTACTACCACTACACCCATGCGCTTTTCGTTAAATCGGCTACTTTAACTCTACTTCCGCTGCACTACGCATCTAGTGATAACAATCCATGATCTCTTACTCACATGGTTTCCTGGTTTACGCGGTAGAAAATTTTAATCTGCGCTAGTGTAGCCTAGTGTATCCCAACAGTATTTGCCAAACTGTTGCTACTTGTGCAGACTAGTTCAGATGGGCCATTATGGAGTATGATTATCATATTATCAAATGGCGACGCTGGAGCTTTACAACATCTAGATAGCTAAATCATTTGCAAAAAAAAGAGTTCTAACATCTCAGTCTGCTTTTAGCTGCACTTGAAAGAATGGAAGGACTAATAGTTGAAAAATTCTGCCCATGGACAATTGTTTGGGGAACTAACTTCACTGTTATTTGGGAATCATTCACAAATTTCCATTGACAGTTGGAATATTCTCGTAGACAAAATTAAATATGCAGGAAAACCAATTAGTAAAACAAAACCAAGAACATTCTCTAATTTTTCTATTATTTCACAAGATGCCTAGCATCACCAACTCATCACCTAGCAAAAGTCATGCTAGATCCATTCGTTATCGTCAGATCTAAACAAACCAAGAATCGCTGCCTACCCCCTCTGTCCCCTTCACCAAAAATATCAAAACTTTCCATCACATGTGAATGCACAGATCTAGAAAACGAAGAACTGAATCAAAGATAGAGATGGGGAAGGCACAATATTGGGGAGTGTGAGCTTTCCTTGTATTGCTACTTTAGGCCGAAAAGGAGGCGTGGTGTGCTACTACTTTAGACCGGAGAGGTGTGGCATGAATCCTAGCAGCTGGATTGGAGGAGCACAGGTTGCGACCACTAGGAAGGTCGAGATCACCGGGGATTGCGTCGAGGGGTGCTCGAGAGTCAACGAGGTTCCTACCTTCTTGGGGGTGTCGAGGGAACTTCGTCAAGCTCTAGTTGGAAGGGTGATAGCGTAGTCAGGGGGAGGAGGCGCATGGTGGACGGGGGTGTGGAAGCGGCTCATGGTGGCTAGGGTTTGAGCTAGGTGGAGGGGGTGCTAGATTGGGAGCGGAGAGTTGAAGTAGGGAGAGAGAGTGAGAGTAAGAGGGAGAGGGAGAGGTGAGTGCAAGGTATATTTCTTTAGGCCACTCCAAAAATTTTGCGTGGCGCTCTTTTTTCCGGTTTCACAGCTGCTCTCCCCACGTAACACTATTTGGACCACACCAGTATTTTTGGCCCGTGGCCAGAGGCTCTGCCGACACATGATGAGACAATATGGTCCTTTTAGAGGCAGATAGCTCATTAAGCCTTTGTCGGCAGATTGTTTACCGATAATCATGTTTTCACCGGCAGACAGTTTGCTAGTGATTTTCTAAATAATTACCGAAACTTGTTTTTGCCGACTGACTTCAGTCCTTGAACGTGTGCTGCGGTATAGCGACGTACGGCATGTGCGGCTAAGCTTGACACGGTGCATGCACATCAGCACATGCGTGCATGCTACACGTGCCAAGGAGTCTGCGTACGTACTCGCACTTACATTGTTGAATTAAGCTAGGATCAGAAAGTACGTACGTCCGCGTGTAGCTGCATTTTGAAGATGCTGACAAGTGGCTGCATGTATGGTTGATTGATTCTACGATGCATGCATACACGAGTTTAGGCATTCACTACTAGGAAACTGATCATCCCTCACGGTTCAAAACCGTCAAGAAAATACAAAAAACCGTCAGGTTAAATATCTCTGACGGGTTCCCGTCAGGCAAAACCCCTTAGGGCTGGCTGGTTAGGAAAATTAAATTTGGCTGACGGTTACCCGTCAAGGATATTTAACCTGACGGTTTAACCCGTGAGGGAAAAAGCAATTTTCCTGAGGGGCGAAACCGTCAGGAAAATCATTTAACCTGACGGTACTACCCGTGAGGAAAAAAATGAATTTTCCTCACGGGCCAAACTGTCAGCAAAATTGGTTTTACTGACGGTGCAGTCACCATCAATACAATAGCCTGACCTGCAAGAAAAATGAATTTTTCTGAGGGGCCAAGCCGTCAGGAAAATTGATTTCCTATGGCAGAAAATACTAGCATGCTAGTTATAATAGATTTTTTCAGCCGACAATGAATTAGCAAACAACTTACGAGATAAGCATTGATATCTAAATCTTACACATCCGTGCATCATATAATTAAACACCATCCTTGCATCAATCAAGAAGAATATAATTGAACAAACATATAAAAAGTTCAGTTTTCATAAACAATCCCTAGATTGATTCATATTCACACAAGCATACCAATTCATAAACTTCACCTTCTGATTGGTTCATCCATCCAAAAGACATCTAAAATCAAGTACTACATACAAAAGTCTCTATTTTCATTACATTCAAGTTCAGCTAGTCAAAAGAACTACAAGAGATCACTGAAAATCACATGGCAGCATGGTTGTTGTCGCCATCAATGTCGCCACTGCAGTTGTCCATGTCGTTTACATCAACGTTACCATATCTGGTGAATATTAGAGTTCATCTGCCTTGATTCATCCATTATAATTTGAACCTGTTATCATAATGCCCATGAGATGTCTAGCTCAAAACAGCTTCCAAAAAGAACCCTCAATAACACACAAATGTGTTTTTGTAAATAATATCCACAATAAGAGATTCAGTTGACAAATCAGTGCCTAACAAGTATAATAGATGTGTGATGATCTATCGAGTTAATAAAAGTAGTCTGCAAAAAAAGGAGGCAAACAGAGTGGTCATTATATTAAATCCTACTTTACCTGAAGATGGATGTCAAGAGAATGCTTCGTATAGTCATTTGGATCCATCAGAGCTGACAGCAGAATTGGGACAAGTGCAGATATTTCAGGATTCTTTATGACACTTCCGACCTGGAAAAACAAAGCAGTGTCCATTGGAGATGAGGCATAAGAGTGACCTAATGTCTATGATAAAAAAGCAAGCATTACCTGCTGGAGGGCTGTCTGTCCCGCTGCTTGGACTTTAGGACGTGTGTCTGTTAGTACCTGGCAAAGATATACATATAGCATACATAAAAAGACATGCCAAGTTTTATATGCAGCTGATGAACTTAGAATAAAAATTTTCATCATATACCTCAGTTAGCTTTGGAACAATCTTAGGAAGACACTGAGATAGCTGCTGAGGAGCACAATATGCCATAGCACCGAGAAGTTGAACACTGCTTTGCTTAGTTCGCCATGCTTTATCTTCTAGGCCCTGGGGAAAAAGTACACGATACTCATCCAAATATGTGCATTTCAAGAAAAAAATATTGAGCATTTATCACACTAGATAAATAAATATACAGCAGTTGACATTCGGCCAAAACAAATGTGGCTTTCTATCTGTTTTTTTCCCCGATGGTATCTGAGCTATTAATTAACACAAGTAAAAAAAAGAACTAACACTAAATCAGAGAAAGACACGAGTAGCAAGGGTAGCATTTGAATGACATACCTGCAAGATAACAAGCACAGTGAACCATTTTGAACCAGACAAAATTAGTGTGATGTTCCAATGCAAAATTAGTGCGGTGTTCTCTTTATACCCCTAATAAATGTTCTGCCTCCTGGATTCACGTGACATGTTTACCAGGCAAATTTTAATCAAAGAAGAGTTTCTGCTATTGAAAACATATTCTATAGAAGCAAGCTTTAAAAGCTCCGCTCATAACATGTATTAAAATGAATTCCAGATCATGACTTATTTTAGAAGCTCTACAAAATGCCCCAGGTCAAACAGCAGGAATTCACATTAAGCTTTTCACCCACCTAAATCCTTTTCTACATACTTCAGCACCACTATAAGCACAAACCCTTCACAAATCACAGATATGTGTATATGAATATACCAAGGATGAGATCTGACCGACGGCTCCTCGTGGTGGGGGTGCGCCCCTTGGAGAGGGTGTACGCAGCCAGGAGGGTGCACATCACGATCCCAATGTAGGTGATCTTCTCCCACTTGGCCGTCTCATCTGCGAGAGAAGATCAAAGGCAAAATCCAAATCAAAAACCCACTGAAAAAGTGAAAAGACAGGGAGGCGGGGCGGATTTGGGCGGCGGGACGGCGAGCCAGAGCTGGGGCGTCGGGGGGCAGGGCGGATTTGGGGCAGCGGGCAGAGCTGGGGCGTCGGGGTTGGGGGAGGACGGTGGGAGCTGGGGAGGCAGGACTGCGGGCCGGAGCTGGGGCGTCGGTAGGGCAGCCTGGGGAGGCGGGGCGGCGGGGCGGAGCTGGGCCGTCGGGGCAGATCTGGGGAGGCGGGGCGGACCTGGGGCGGCGGGCGGGGCAAACCTAGGGATGGGGCGGAGCAGGCGGGCGAGGGGATGGGGCGAAGGAGGCGGGCGAGGGGATGGGGAGGAGGAGAGCAGATCGATGGGGGCGTGCGGTGGCAGAGCTAGGGCGTCGGGGGAGGACCTGGGGAGGCGGGGCGGTGGGGCGGACCTGGGGAGGCGGGGCGGCGGGCGAGGGGTTAGAGCGGAGAGGAGGCGGGCGAGGGGATGGGGAGGAGGACGCGCGCAGTGGCTGCGAAATTTGGGGAAAAACTTAGGGTTTTCTGGCGCGGTGCACAAAATTAGCGGGCGCGGCCGGGCTGGATTCAGAAGCCTCACGGGTTGGAAAAGCCTCATGGGTTTATCTTCAATTATCCTCACGGTTCACTTAATACCGTCACAAAAATAGTATATTTTCTTGGCAGCTTAAGGAGCCCGACAGGAAAATATATTTTTGTGATGGTGATACGTGGGCCCGTCATAAAAAATTGATATCCCTCACGTTCTATGCGGACCCGTCAGGAAAATTAAAGCCCGTGAGGGATGATCCGTTTTCTAGTAGTGATTAATTTCAACGGGAGAACTGTATGAACTGTAAATTGGGATTATTGCTGCCATCTTTTTTTGTTGTTCATATGTACCGCTTTTGACCTATATATTCCTTGTTATATCTACAAATAGAAAACCCGTTGATTATTAGCGCTCATACTAGAGAGAGTATCGTTATTTCTTATGTCCGTAGGTCAATGTTTGTCAACTGATTAAAGTAGAAACAACTAAACAAGATCGAGGAATGATGTGCGCAAAATAGACAAGTCAATCGGATCCCAAACAGAATTGAAAACCGAATATATGCCATCAGTTGCAAAGGCTCAAATGTACATGTGCATACCTTAGCCGAAATGACAGATTGACTTGAAGGGTAAAGTATAGTGCACCGTACGTCGGCGATAAACTTGTGTATTTATGTTACAATCCCTAAATTTGAGAATTATAATTTTTGGCCCTTTAGTTTGTATAATTAAGTAAGTTAAGATATCTTTAGATCTGATTTAATTAAGGGGGATTCGAATTGGCTTTTACCGATGGCTTTTGACTGTGGTTTATGATTTTTAGCTAAAAATAAATAGTAATAGCTGAAAGAAATGGCTCTTAGAAAAAGGAGGCGAGCGATAGAAAAAGTAAGAGATGCGTGTGCTTGACGAGAGCGAAAGGAGTAGGGGTGTGTGATGCACCCGTGACCCCCCCCCCCCCCCCGCCTTATCCCCAAAGCTAAACAGTAGTGAAAAAGTGGAGAAGTCGGGTATTCGTATTGGCTTTTGTCTTTTCTAAGTAGAAGCCAAAAGTATAAGCCAATATGAATAGGACATGACATTAATGAGATGACACTGACCCTATTCAAGTTAAGGTTTGACCACAGTCCACATATGCCCGTGTAGTAAGGTGAACACACAAGCTAGCAAGTAATTAAATTTGTGCAAATATCCTTGGAAACTTCCTTTCAATTCAAGGAATCACGTGGTCAAATGGTTGTCTCCATTAATTGGGCCAAACTAGTTATCATGCCATCTCTAATTAGCAATTAATTCGAGTTTATTCCTACCATTCCTGTGTATCCAGTCTTGAGTCCTGCCAGGGAGAACAGAGCAATTCACACAAACCCATTTAATTCGAAGCTGAACCTTTATGCGTAATATTGTTAACTTCTTCCATACAATACGTGCTAGCTAGCTCATCTTGTGAGAAATTTGAACTAACGTATATTCACCAAGCCACCAATTCATTGTTATACTACATAAAATAATCTTTTGCAACTGCACATTATCAACACCTGATACATGCCCGCGCAGGCTCGATCTCCTGATCGATGGACCAGCAATTCATCGTCAAAACAGCAAACGTTTTGCCGCGTCAAAGTCAAAGATCAAATAAGTTTCGGCCTTTTTTGCAGCAGTGTGTAGCTTATACCAGCACCAGATCGAGGGCAGGTAGACAGCTCCCACACCGCGTTGCTGGTAGTTAGCCAACGCGTTATTACTCAGCTTCCCCTTGCAATATAATGCATGCGCCAAGCATGGAAACTTGCATCACTAACTACTTAATTAACTAGTTAATTAAGGACGGTTTGGATCATACTTAGTACCACAGAAATTTCACATGAAATAGTTTAAGAACATACTTAGTACCGTAGAAATTTCACACGAAATAGGTCAATAAATTATGGAAATATTCCTACGCTCTGAACAGGCCCCTCAACATGCGCCTCCATGTAATGCTTCCTTCAATCTTTGCACCACCCTCTCAATACCGCCCTGCACCTCTCCGACCTGCAAGATCACAGCTAGTTCATGAATTGAGTGATCATAATATTGAGAAAACCATATATAATTGCACGCTAAATTTAAGTTCCAAAAAAGAAATAGTAATGCATGTGTTAATGCCTGATGGATTGCGTACGAAACTCACCAGCGTGTGGATGGTGTAGACGGCCCTGGCGCCGACCACGGAGAAGTGCGCGTCCTGCACCTCGCCGCCGGCCTCCGCCACCGCGCGCACCGCGCGGTGGAACGACGTGCCGTCGCTCGGCGGGGCGCCGGTGACGAGGATGGCGTGTAGGCCGGAGCCCAGGTGCTGCACCTCCACCTCCGGCGAGCCGTCAGCCGCCCCAAAGGAGGACCCGGACCCGGAGCCAGCCGCGGACGTCCTCCCCGTCAGCTCCCGCTTCCTCTCACTAAGCCTTTCCACCCGCTCCGCCGTCCGCCTTATGTACACCGCCGCCTCCTCCAGCCTGTCCGGCCGCGTCGTCGCCAGTGGCCCGCCCCGCACCGGCTGTCACAAACATCGCATACACATACGAACATGAGTGCGTGTACGTGGCACGAATACATATATGTGCAAACATGCAATTCATGGATGGCACTAACTGTGGCAGAAGGCGCCGCGCCGGCGCGGACGAGCGTGTCGAGGCGGTTGTAGAGCGCGTTCATCTGGTTGCGGCGGTTGCGCTCCACCGTCTTCCGGTCGGGCTTGCCCCCGGCCGCAGCGGCGCCAGGAGGCGGCGGCGGCATCTCCATGACCAGCGGCCGGTCGTGATCAGCGTGTACGTTCGTCGGCGTCTGGGGAGCTGTCTGCCTGTCTCGTGCTGAGCTTGTTCTGTTCCCCGTGCGCCCGTGCTATTTATACGGCTAGCTAATGAATCGGGGGATTCCCCCCCCCCCCCCCCCCCCCATTTTCATAGTACTAGCAGTCGTCGTCATCGTCTATGAAGTGCCGTGCACCGCGGAAAATTAAGCACGTTTTTACTTTTTAGAATTAGAACCATCAACACCGTCCTTTTCTCTTACTATGTTTGAGAGACCGTCCTTTGAAGGCTATATACGGCTTGAACGATTCATAGTTTTCCAATATCGACAAAACTTTGATCGAGTAGGTCAAAACTTCACGTTTGTTTAAAGAATCAGTCGGCAGCAATGCGCAGAAGGTACTCCTAGCAATATTAAGGCCCCGTTTGGCACAGCTCAGATTCACTAATGAAACTGTTTTTTTTTTTTTGTTTCAGCTTCACGAGCAGCTTCATCGGTGAAGATAAAACTGTTTGGCAAAACAGCTTCATGCATGGCTGAAAGAGGGCAATTGTCCAAGATGCCCCTGTCTAACTGACTTGTTCTAACATTTGGAGTTGTATATTTGTATATGGTCATATGAATTAAAAAATAATATATTTGAATGAGTATGAATTAAAAAATTAAAAAAATTAAAATCATTAGAGAAGTGCGAACGGTAGAGAAGTGCGAACGGGGGGAGAGGAAACAGGCGTGGGGACCCAGTGGCAAAATGCTGTAATTTCTGTCAACTACAAGGGCAGTGGGTTCCTAGAACTGCGAGCCTGAGGGAGAGAGCCGTGAAAAGCTACTATTTTCAGCTTCACCCCACTCCATTCCCTTGTGAGAGCATGATTTAAGGAGCTTCATCCATGAAGCTGTTTGCAAAAAAGGTGTTTGGCAAAAAACAGCTCACAACAGCTCATGAAGCTGTTGATGAAGCTGTGCCAAACAGGGCCTAACTTTGTACTACGTATCGTTGGCCTTTGCTCACACATTTAAATATACTTGCACCACGTTTAAAAGCTCTACCTAGATAGTCATTTCCGTACTTTAGTTAGGCAAGGAGTATATATAGGTGGGTTCTTTTTTGCTGCGATTTAGGCCCCGTTTGGCACGGCTCCATTTCACAAGTGGAGCTATTTTTTTTGCTTCAGCTCCACGAACAGCTCCACCGGTGGAGCTGGAGCTGTTTTGGTAGACTGTTTGGCAAAACAGCTCCACCTGTTTTATCATGCATGGTTGAGAGATGTCAATTGTCCAATATACCCATGTCTATTTGGCTTGTAGTAACATCAAGAGCTGTATGTTTCTACATGATTTTTCATCCGAGTAAATTTGAATTCAAAAAAAATAAAATTTAAAATAACACAAAGTATTAGCAACCAATATTTAATGGCGGCGGCGCTCCCTTCACGGTCGAAGACGAGAAGACCGAACAAAGGAACGGGAACGGGAGAATAGAAGAGCCGGTGGCAGATCGCGTAAATTCACGAAAGTACAAGGGCAGTGGCATGCGGACCTGCGGATGGAGCCGAGTGGAGCTACTTTTTTCAGCTCCATCTCGTACATATCTTTTGTCTCAGCATGTTTTAAGGGACTCCTTGGGTGGAGCTATTTTGTTTTACCCTGTTTGGCACAAAACGGCTCCAAACAGCTCCAGGAGTCGGTGGTGGAGCTGTGCCAAACGGGGCCTTATAGTTTATGACTATGATTAATGGTGTTTAGTTGTAGCATGAGCGTTGGTGTGAATAAATCGAATAGTGATAAATCACTTTTAAAGCTATCTCAATGAAATGTTTCGTAAAAACGATGAAAAATTTATTCTATTTATTTGTTTGGAGAAAATTATAAGTTGAAAAAAAGAGTCTTACAGGATGACAAAGAGAAATAACACCGCAGATCGAGCTTGAGAGAAATAACACCGCAGATCGAGCTGGACACACTGGCCGATCATTAACTTCTTCTTTTTAGATGATTATTAACTTCTTTCAGTTGGAAAAAAATCTTAAATAGGAACAATCCCCATGCAAAAGCTGCCACGCAGCTTACCGTGATTCGTTCGATCATGATCGAACGGCCCTGATCAATATGACTTCAGCTTATTTTTGCATTATTCATAAATTTCGTCTTTTTCTGAACTTTTGGCTTTTTTGAGTTTTTTTACCGGTTCTTTTTTTCCTTGTATTTGTTTACATTATACGTGATGGGCTAATATGTTTTTTCTATTTTTAATTTTTTTTTAAATTTAATTATGGTAAATAAACCTCTGTCAGTTACAGTGCTTTTTTCAGCCAGCTACAGTGTTTTCAGCCATAAGCCATGAGGCTTTCAGCCGAACCAATCACCACCTATAAATGGTCCTCTGAAAGTTCTCCGTCAAATTTTGGCACTAAATAAAGGCCTGCATGCGTACGGTTGTTCGATGTTGCGCAAGTGTCAAAGACTACTGTGTACGTGTGCAAACTTCCCGGTGTGTCATATGTACAGTCCAATGCTTTTTCCAGGTGTGTATGGACGCTGTTGTTTCATTAGAGCAAGTTCAATAATATAGTCAAATATTTGGCTATAAATCAAATTATACAATAATTTGTCTATAAAAGGTTTTTTATTATTATGTGGTATCATGTCTCACATTCTCTTTCCTATTCCTCCTCACATACATTTATTATCTAGACCCACCACTGCATAGGCTCCCGTGCCCAGCTTGTTGCTTGCATGAGAGCCAAGCTCTCAGCTCTCTCCTCTCTTCTCTCCTCCATATCAGCAAAAATGCTGACTAGCTTGGCTATAAGACTATTATTGTACTTGCTCTTAGCTGCTTGCATAACGAAATCAGACGTTCGTTTATTTTGCTACATGGCATGCCTATCATCGTGAAAGGAGACATGTTCCCTTCCATTCAGCGTCATTTTGGTCCTACTCTTTTTAGTTTATGGCTTATAATTTTCTTCGAATAAACAAATAAGACAATTTCTCCATCGTCATTTCAAAACATCGTATCAATACAACAAAAATTCATTGCACGATCAAGGAAGATCCACTATCTCATAATCTCACCTAATTGGGCATCGCAATTAGCATCTCCTCCCAAACATCAGCAGGATGCTCTAATTTCATAGCCTTCCTAACAAGATCGAACACCTTGGCCGTGTCATCAGCTGCCGGAGAGGCCAATGTCAAACATGGTGCCAACGCTCATCGCTGCTGTCGACATCGAGCGTCGGACCGACCATGCGTCAAGAAAACCCTAGTGGGCGTCCATGGCCACGAACATGTTGAACATCATGTGCACCGAGGGTAGCTTATGGGAGCACTGGCCAGAGCCGTGCATGCTCGTGCAGCACCACCACCTCGTTGGCGCCACCGATGTACCTCCTATCCACGAATAGCCACGACGCTTATAGAAATCACTCCTACACCATGGTTTCCATTTACATTTTTACCCCTCTTGAGATTCTACTGCTAGTACTGCCGGTGATAGTATAATTAAATCCTAACTAATTTGATCCATTGGATCAAAAAGAATGAACGGCTCATATTCATTTTGGGTACCGTAAAAGAGATCTATCGGTATTTGGCATGTTCACATAAGCATTCACGTTAAAGCTAAAAATTATCTACTGCAGTCATAAGCCATCGATCGCTGCTTTGAAAAGAATCCACATATTATCAAACGTTTTTTTACTGCTGCATCATACTTGTGATGCGCTACCTAACTAGCAGAGTACCCTAAAAACGTCACCCATCCCATCTAAATTTGTTCAGCTAGCAATCTTCAACCCCTTATATAAGTACTCTACTGCACTAGAACCTGATACCCTCCAGCTTCTATGCATTTCCAAGCGAATACTCCTCCAAAAGCTGGCTTATCCAGTTATATGAAAAGATGGAGTAGAGAGGTTTCGCCTTTTGTTACAAAGTGCTTTGACTAGCTAAAGCTGAAGCTCCCCAGACAAGAGCCCTGGTTTTGTTTTGAAAGCTGATTTCTAAAAAAAAAAAAATCATGGAAAACTGCGCCTGGGAAGGAGGAGGGAGCAGCGGTGCCTACGAGAAAGCTGATGAGATGGGACGGAAAGGCACAGAAGAGACTGTGATCGTTTTGACTTCAGCTTTTAACTTCCAGTTTATTTTTTACTATTTATAAATTTTGTTTTTTCTGAATTTTTGGCTTTTTATTGAGCTTTTTTGCCAGTTCTTTTTTTCCAGTATTTGTTTGTATTATACGTAATGGGCTAACATATTTTTTTATATATTTTTAAATTTTTTTAAATTTAATTATGCTAAATAAGCATTTGTCAGCTACAGTGTTTTTTCAGCCAGCTACTTTGCTTTTCAGCCATAAGCCACCAAAACTAAGCCCAAATGATCACCATAAGTACCGTTCGGTTTGATTGAAAGCTAGTTTATGATTACAATTATGATGTAGTTAGATAAAATTATATTATAGTTTATAATGGTTTATTAGGCGTAACTAAATTAAAATAAAAAACAGGTTAGCCTATCACAGATAATACAAACGAATATGAAAAAAGAATCGGTAAAAAAAGTTCAAAAAACCCAAAAAACCATAAAAAGATAAAATTTAGAAATAATAAAAAATAAATTAGAAGTTGAAGCTCAAATGAACGAGACCTAGACTATGAGAAGGATGGGCAAGACAAAAAGCTTTAGGGCCTGTTTGGAACAGAGGAATTTCACATGAATTTTGCAGGAATTTTGCAGGAAACAGTTCAATTCCCGCAGGAATCGGGAAAAATTCTCGCATTCCAAACAGGGCCTTAAGATTGGTGTCTTGCCAAAATCTGAGGTATGGCCTTCAATAGTTCAACTTCAGGCCCTATCCCATAGAGTTTTATTCTAGGGATCGGATCCTCATTATCATGTACGAGTCGTGTCTTTACGTTTTTTTGACCCTTCCAGTCCTCAATAACAATGGAAGGCGAGTTGGTGATTTCGTCCCACATGGCCCATGGGTACTGGAGCCAATGAATTAGACCTGTTTAATCCAGCATTTTTAGCGGTTTCTGACTTCTTGTTATTAATTTTTAGCTAAAATTATACTGTAGTAGTTGTTAACTTTTCTAAATCACAAAAATAAAGAAAAAAAGGAAAAAAAAAGGAAAACATTGTCATATCTCCATAAACAATACAAAGGAAAAAGAAAGAAAAAAAACAAAAGTAAAAAAGCCAACATATTCATTCCTACTTCAAGCTGAAAGCTAGAAATCGAAGTCAAAATAAACGGGGCCTTAAGCTACCCTTGGAAGCTTGAGGGCCAAGTAGCTCCGCCCAGTTGCGGCTCCGAAAATTGTCGGAGGCCAGGCTAGCTAGCTCTGGCTCCGACTGAGAAGCTTGGAGAGGTGCTTGGTACTTCATCGTCTCAAAATAATATATGATATATTTTTTGAATGATTTTGTTCGTAAATATAATGTGTATTTCATATTCTAATACGAAATAAGTATGTTATTTTCTCTATACTTTTAATAAATGTCCAACTTTAATTTACTTTGTATTTCCTATATATATGTCTTGAATATAATATTTAGAGGTAATTAGAGATAGTCTAGTTATTTTATATATTTTTTAGTCCATATACAGAATACAATACATACCATATTTTTAGACGGAGAGTACCTTGCAGCACCTCTAGCAGTCCGTGGACGACCGCTGACTGGCCGGCGAGTGGGAATAACCGGGACCGAATATCTTGACCTCACCTCCAACTGCATGCGGCGCGCGCAGGAGACGTAGACGAGACGCGGACTTACTTATCGCTAGCTTTGCGCTTGCGGCAAAGCGTCGTTTATTGGTCCCGCAGCCGTCCGAACACGATCGGACGATCGGCGAGGGAACAACTGTTCTCTACTGTGTGGACGGCAGGCTTGGCCGGAGCTGAGCGTAGGAACTCTCCACGTGTGGTCAAGATTGCCTGCCTGTCCGGGCGGGTCAAAGGACGACGTGGAATTCTTATTCCCAGATGAAGTATGATCGTGACGTAATCAATCGAGCAAGCAGGAGGGTTGCCCGTTTTCTCAGGAATACGGCCGCCACTCGGTGCCTTGCGTTCTTTTTTTTTCCCAGTGATTCATAGTTTATAGGAATGGTTTATAATTTTTTGTTTTGGTGTGAGTGTTTATATGAACAAATCAAATACTAATAAATTGTTTTAAAAAAATTGTCTTGATAAATCGTTTTAAAATAATAATGAAGAACTGTCTATTTAATAATTTGAGAGAAACCATAAGCTCGGAAGAACTTGGCTCGCACACGAGGTAATCCCACTGTAGTCTCTCTTGACAACGACAAGAATCCATTCATTGCAGTCACTCTTCAATGTTGCGATAACGCAATGCTGGAAGGCAACTATAGGTTCATGCACTACTACAGAAAAGGTCATCACAGATGGTTCGAAAACGCTATCACAGACGGTTTTATGAACCGTCTGTATTTATGGGTCAGTGATAATCGAAGGTCATCACAGACGGTTTTCGAACCGTCTGTGATTATCAACTATCACAGACGGTTTTTACTCAAAAACCGTCTGTGATATTCCCTTCAACCCCTAAATATATTTTTGTTTATTGGCTAGCCTTAGGAAATGCTAGCCATGCTCTCTGAAACAAGCAGATAATCACAGACATAAAACATATGCAATTCACACATCTCATTTCATTTCAGATACATTTCACATCTCAATTCATTTCACAGACATAAAACATCCAATTGACAACGCACTTCATTTCACAAACATAAAGCATCCATTTCGCAAATCAATTAATTGAATTGAAATAAAATATCCATTAACAAATACACAATTACAAAAGATCTACACTGCATTTGCACTTAGAATTACAATAAAAAATCATTCTGCGCAGTGGAACTCTCCATCTGATCTTACGACTTTAGTCCACAAAAACCAAATGAACTCTCCTCGAATTTTTGCAAAGTCCGGCTGTTGCAATGCAGATGTAGAGATGGGCGCAACCTGTCGATAGGAATATCAACGCGCGCACATATAAAACTTGACATGTATGAAATAAATGTGGGAAGATTGACAAACCTTAGAATTGGTGATCTTGATGGAATCGAGGAGTAGTCTCATATGGTGGCACACGTAGTATCCACACATGTTGCCCGGCTGCTGCTAATGGCACCGCAAAAAAATAGAATGTGTTAAATCAAGTGGCATTACTACTAAGTGTTGTATATGATTAATTAATGTGTAGCTAGCGAATACCCGAAAATTGCAAGCATGTTTCAAGGGCTTGCCCCATGTCGTCAAACCACGTGTTTGTTGAACGTATGTGGCGAACGACCTTCGTTATTCGAAAAAGTTAGATTAGTCATTCGGAAGGAAAGAAAGAGTACAATGTACAATGTACGTACCTATCGAGTATTTGGGCGATAGCTGTGTATTTGGATTTGTTCTTACTTAGAGAATCAAGGTATATAGCAGGAGGTCCTTTCTTCGTCTCTATTCCCTCGCCATCATCTGATTGATTGTTACATTTGTATCGGGATGCGTTGCACACCGGACATACATGCATGTTTGCATACTCTTTACGGTAGAAGATACAGTCGTTCGGACATACATGTATTCTTTCTACTTCCATTCCCAACGGACAAAGAACCTTCTTGGCTTTATACGTGTTTTTAGGCAACTCATTTCCCTCCGGAAAGCATGTCCGCTAAAAGACCTAGCAGCGCCGTGAAACTCTTGTCAGACCAACCGTTACTTGCCTTCAATTTCAAGAGTTCAAACACGTCCGACAACCTCGTGTACTTGCAGCACGTGTACAAAGGTTTCTCCGAGTCCTCCATCAAGCCTCGAAATTTAACATACTCTCTCTCATCATAGTTCTCTTCTACATCGCGAAGCATCTGATCCAGATTATCATTGTGCAACCTATTCGAATCCGAACCACAATCGACATCAGCCGGCGGCATGTCATTCACTTTACCGGTGATGTCATCCGACGGCATTTGATCATTCACTTCGCCATGACTGGTTCAACACGTATAACCCTTTTTGAAACCCCTCCGAATCAAGTGCGCTTCAATTTGCCCTCGGTTCTTAAACATCTTTAAATTCTCGCAGTCAGTGCATGGACAGTATATATATTCCACCCCCTTATTCAACATATCCTCCTCGGCAGCTCTTGTAAAAGCAGACACGCCATTAATGTACTCTTCACTCACACGGCTCGCGGCATACATCCAGCTTCGGTCCTACGTTACGTACATATATAACAACTTAGTATTAAAAATTAAATTAACTAATTATTACTACATATATACCGGCCACATGTATTATAATGAGGCTTAATTTGCTAGCTCAATTCATATTATAAACACAACAGCTATTATATAACCAACAATTTTGCAAACCATCTTCAATTAATAACACTCACCAATTATTTAGACCTAAATTGTAATGCATGCAAAGAAAAAATAAAATTCATTACTAACCATATCAAGAGCAACCAGGAAAGTATAAATCTTCAAAACTCAATATCTGCCTCCTCCCACCAAATTAAGTGGCTTGAAATCGCCAAGCTTGCCTTCTCAGCGAAAGAGTAAAGCACCAGCTAGATCTGGATCGAAATGAAGTCAGATGCGGTCTGAGCAGCGCAATAAATGCCCACTGCCATTATCACAGACGATTTTTAATAAAAAACCGTCTGTGAATTATCACAAACGGTTTTTTATTAAAAAACATCTGTGATAACCAGCTTATCATAGACGGTTTTTAATTAAAAACCGTCTGTGATAATCTGGGATCATCACAGACGGTTTTTAATACAGACCGTCTGTGATACTAAATTATCACAGACGGTTCATAGTTAAGAACCGTCTGTGATACGCGTTTTCCCCGACGCCGCCAACACAGACGGTGTCCAAATTAAAACTGTCTGTGTTAGTATTGGTCACAGACGGTTTTGTCAAACCGTCTGTGATTGGCCGTCTACTATTAGGCTTTCTGTAGTAGTGATGGAGCCGCCCGTCCAGCCGGCCAGCGGCGATCGATCTATATATATGTGGTCATGGGTGGAACTAGACTCAGTCTAAGCTCCGGGCTAGGCCAACTAGTTTTAGACTGATATGGGTTTTCATTTTTAGCCTTTCACACTTAAATCAGTATTTTTCATAAGCTTTGGTTTCTAGGTCTCGGAGTATAGCCTATCTAACCCGAGGTCTGATTTCGCCTCTATATGTGGTCCCGAAAATGCTACATGTCCCGGTTTGCAAATACGTGCAACGAGGGCTAGCTAGCTGGGCCTAACACCTGCATCTATCTTGGTGCATGTATGATGAAGATGTCCACGCCTCCACGGCATATATTTCTTGGACTTGGTAAAAAATATCCGATAATTTTTCCTCAGAGTCTAGCTATATATGCAAGTGCTATTTAAGTGCTGTGATATGGTAATTGGGCACTGTATATGGATCCCAGTACAAAATATGTAGAATACATAGAAGTTTAAATGAAGAAGTCTATCAATCTATTACACAATAAAAACTAATTAATGAGTTGCGCTTGAAATATCTTAGGAAAACGAGAAATAGGTTGGAAAATTCTCAAAAGAAAAAACAACAAGCTCTTGATTTGGTGGGTCTGCTGATGATTCGGGGTTAATAGCTCTCTACAGAAAAAGAGATAAATACTAGAATTTTTTTTAAAAAAAATCTAGCTTTAATTCGATTTGGTAAGTCCTACCATCAATATTATTTAAAATTATCAAAATCAATTGGTATATGAAAATTGTATCACTAGATTTGTTATTGAAAACACTTCCATCATATTATGTTTTTATTAATTTGTGTTAATATAAATATAGAAAAACTAATGGCCAAAAGTCTCATAGACCATGAGAAGTCAACAACAATGCAGAAAACAGAAATTTTGTAAGAATTCTTCAGGAAATAGTAAAATGATTTCACCTAAAATTCCTTTAGAAAAATTCCTTATCTCAAATGCGGGTAAAATATAGTTCTGACTTAAAAGGACAAAAAGTTATGCAGGGAAAGAAGATATGAGAAACTAGCGCTTGATGTAGGGACGTGCCACATATCTGTTGAAAAATTAATATTGCCGAGCGATCCAATAGCCAATCAATGTAGTTAGAAGCAAGAACAATCACACAAATTAGCAAGAGCAAAGGTAGATAAATAATTGACAAAAGAGATGCAAGAGACGTATTTACTTCTTCTTCTTTATTGATACCAATCAACGTATTTACAATAATAGCATCTCCCCTGTATTTGTAGTCTAGAATTCTTTTGGTATGCACCCACATCTCCTACTTGGAGAAGAAGAAAGAAACGGCTAGGCCACTTGGGCCGCCCGTACCTCCTTCAGGGTCAGTTTCGTAATACTCCCTCTTGGTCGAATACCACGATATACGCATACCTCATTAAAAACTCCTTCCAAAAACCAGTAGAAAAAAAGAAATGGGTAAAAGAGTATATCACATACACAAGTCATATTGCATTAGTTGCCTCAGTAATAACCTTCATATGAGAAAACTTCTAGTAAAAGCTTACTAAAAGAAAAATAGTGTGACTATTCAATCTGCTTTGCTCATCTTCTGGATTACTATGCTTCCTGCATAGTATTTGATCTTGTAGCTCAAAAATACACATGAGCAAATTATTCAGGGAAATGCTCCTGTGAATTATGCACCTATTTAAGTGGTAAAACATTCAAGGTAATTTCCTTTAGGTGTTAATCATCAAATTGAATCCCTCTAGGCAAATCAAAATTAAGACTTTCATAGTTGAAAGTATGACGATCAAAGTTTAGTATATGTGTTTCCCTCAAGACGACATCCACTGTAATCTTCCTGTTCCAATGTCGTAATCACAAAAATAAAACATAAGTGATGATATTGTGAGTAAATCTACTAGATTATCACAATATTTAGTCTTCTAAGCATTTACCCTACTATTCTTCTAGAGATTGTGAAGATAAAATAATTTGGGAGTAACGTGCTTAACACAATCAAATAATCATTATTTCATTGTGCAACACAAATAGATATTTGTCCTTATAAAGGACTATGGGGTAAAATTAATTGCAATATCATATACCTTCTAGATATAACTTATCAAGCATTTTTATTTGGGTTAAATACGTCGCAACTTCCTCTAAGTGGATTCTCATAGTTACAACCAATTAGTGTTGATAATGTGTTGAAAAACTAGTGTCGCCAAGCGATCTAATAGCCATTCAATGCAACTAGAAGCGAGAACAATCATAATAATTAGCAAGAGTAAAAAGATAGATAAACAATTGACACAAGAGATGAGATAGGGAGAGCAATCCAGCGATCTTCTTTATTGATATCAATCAATATATTTACAATGATAGCTTGTCCCTTGTATGTACAATCTAAAGTCCTTTTGGTATACGTCCACATCTCTTATTTAAAGAACCAAAAAAAAAAAGAAACTGACTGGACTCACCTGTGTCGTTGTACCCCTGGAGGGTTTGGTATCATAATAATGGGTGAGTTCTTTTGGGCTATGACTTATAGTTTTTAGTTATGGATTTAAAATTCTAGTTGTTCGCAAGAGAGAGTACGAAGAGAGAGACTGATATGGGGTGCCCGATCTTCACGACGTAGGATCAAGGATAACTTTGGATCCGTAGAATCTGACGAACTAATGGCGCCAACCACTGTCTCAATATAGCAACCTGCGATAAAAGAATTCGTCTAACCACACACTTCAATCCTCGTCTACTTGATTACACAAAAGTAGACGTAACGTTCTTCCTACAAAACACGAGTAATCACAAGAACAACGGAGATATTATCAAGAAAATTACCCAGTCCTTGAAAGACAGCACATAGCATAAACCTAAAACAAGCAATATTAGCTATCTTGAAAATAACGAGGTCTCCTCAATACAATGAGAGTGCCAAGGTATTTATGGCGTCTCCCCCTCCTTATGCACGCACAAGTCAAGGACTAAGGCCGACTAAGGTGTAGCTCATTTGGACTGAAAATGGTGGCTTATGATTGAAATTGCACTGTAACTGATGGTGTCTTATTTGGCATAATTAAATTTAAAAATTTAAAAATAGAAAAAACAGGCTAGCTCATCACGGACAATGTACATGAATACAGGAAAAAAGAATCGGTAAAAAAGCTAAAAAGATAAAAAAAACAAAATTTATAATATAGTAAAAATTAAACTAAAAACTGAAATCAAAACAAATGGAGCCTAAGTTCTGACTTCGGCCTTCAAGATCGAATCGGACTCAACAGAGAAAATAAAATATACAACCGATCGGTTCCGCTAAAGGCACGCAGGCCACCTTTGTCTACCGGGCTTCCTCTCAAAACCCAAGCGGTTTTTCTTTGAGAAGCCGGCTTCTTTTAAAAGGAACGTAAGAGTCCAATCCGAGTCGGTTCGCTCGGCCCTTTTTCTTCACGCGATTTTACAGCTGGCCGACGAACAGATCTGAATCCCATCCTTTTCTCTCTTGTAGATCGAGCGCACCAGCCAAACCCAAACACTTTCCTTGTTGTTATCACGCAACCAACAAGCCGTGCATCTCCTTTACATCCATTTTCTAGCTCACACGCAGAACCGAGAACCACCTTGGCTTGTTTTGTATGCAAAGGACAAAAATAGGACTGATATATTTGTTTCCTTGATTCGTAGTACCGTCGGTTGTGGATGGCAAGACCTGAGCGTGAAGCCCAAAACGGGGCCACGTGGTAGCCAGAAAATGTCGGTGACGCCCGTACTTCTCGCGTATATACCGGTCTTTCTATCTTGTCATCCCAACTCCGAATATGATGAATAATACATGCATTTTAGATCAACTCAATGAGATCTTCATAATGGTATCGTTTATTCTAATATGCGACACTCTTTTTTTGTCTTTCAAATGCATTTTCACTTTAGATTTTAGATTTATACAGATCAGAATATGAACCTACATATAATTAAATAAAACAGTAATAGCTCTATATCTGCAGGTATAATAATTAAAGACCCAATAAAATTAGAGTTCACTGATAATATTACATTTAATATGACTCAATAATTCTTTTCAGTTAAATAATATATTTAACTGAAAAGCACTAAACATGTCTGCATCCGCATTAGAAATGGTCACATGTGATTTTGACCGGTATATTTAAAACGGTATGGTATCTACTATAATCGATTTGTAAACTCTGTTTTAAAAATATGCATCATTTAAAAGATAGTTATTATAACAAAAGATAAAAACCATAAGTACAAAGTTTAAAAGAACCTATCCATTACAACTCATCACTTGCGCATCGGCCCCCTTTTCTTTCTTTCGTAAACGCAGGATCACTTGCATCTGTGGTCTCCCAAGACTGACATGTCATTGGTAGCGATATGCTCATATGCATGATACGAGAGCGAGTGTAGTGCGCGACACATCACTTGCGCATCGGTCCCCCTTTTCTTTCTTTCATAAACGCAAGATCACTTGTAGCTTGTTAATTATTATATCTATTTTTATTTGCTGTTTCAGATATAGACATGATCTTTAACACATATTTGATCATATTTTTTTAAATTATACATTAGTAAATCTTATTAAAACTACGAGGCTACGAACGTTGATCATAACTTGTTGATTTTGAATTTGGACTTGATTTGAACCTGGTTTATAATTTGAATTTCCAAATTTTGAATTTGATTTTCGATTCAACTTCCAAAGCCGAAAATAATTAAAAGGAGCAAAAAGTAAAATTTATTCAAAAAATTTGAACTGCTGCAGATTTAGTCTGTTACATAAACCCTCTCCAATTTTGGGATACTCTCACCAAACTGAATACTAGTGTCGTAAACGAGTCGAGCTCGAGCGAGTCTGACCTCCTAAGTTCAAGCTTGGTGAAACTCGAGCCGAACTCGAGCGAGCCCGAGTTGGGGTCTGAGCCTGAAGCTCGGCTCAGTCTAAACTCGAGCTCGGTTCGAATAAACTTAGTAACAGTTAAAATAATATAATATAGATTATTTTTCTATAATAAGAAAAACTTGAGCTCGAGCTCAGCTCGAGAGAGCTCAATAATAGTAAAAAATAATTCAACATATACTAATTTTCAACAATAGAAAACTTTAAGCTCGAGCCCGGCTCGAGTAAACTCGGTAAAAGTTAGTAATATATGGGATGTAAAAAAAATTCGAGACTCATAAGCTATTTAAATTTAGCTTATTAAATCTTATAAACCCGGAATCAAACTTGAGTTTGAGCCTACAACAAGCCAAACTAGCAACTCGCAAGACAAACTTTCTTTGCAGCTCCACCGGATGCTCCCCGTTTGTCTCTGGTCTCCGAAGACTGACGTGACATATGTAGCAAGTGCAGTGCGCGACACATCACCTGCGCATGGATCTCCTTTCCCTTCGTCGTTTCTTTCTTCACAAACGCAGAATCACTTGTAGCTTATTAATTATTATATTTATTTTTATTTATTATTTCAGACATCGATATCATCTTTAACACATATTTGATCATAATTTTTTTTTGTAATTATACGTTAGTAAAACTACAATGCTACGAAAGCTGATCATATCTTGTTGCCTCTTCTCGATCTCTTCGAAAGCAAAGTTGACCATCTTTTGATGATGGTGAGCTAGATTAGTGCGCGACAGATCACGGAGATCGACTTTAATTAATTCCTCTTCTCCGGTCTTCCCCTAATCCGATCCGATTCGTTCGGAAATCGTCACATCCATCGATGCGGCGGCCAAAAAGGCTGTATTCATGAATACCAACCTTTTTGGCCTACGATATGCAATGCAAACAGGGATATGCAATGCAAGAATTCTCACTTCACATCATCGATCGCACGAATAATTATTGTTCCTACGACTCCCGATCAATCCAAAGCGAATGTCGCTATTTGTCCGATCCGTATGCTGATCGAACTTTTAAAACTTTGGGCTGTGATATAGTACACTTGTAAGCATCACAGTTGGGCATGACAGCAACAATATATACACGAGTGGGGCGGATCTAGGCCCAGAGTTGAAGCCCATATATCTCCACAGCAAAAATACACATACATACATACATACATACATACATACATACATACATACATACATACATACATACATACATACATACATACATACATACATACATACATACATACATACATACATACATACATACATACATACATACATACATACATATACTAGTCACCTGCTCGTGTGTTGCAACGAAATTTATTGGATATATAGAAAATCATGCTATGGAAGAGAGGGCTATTCTGATCAGTTGAAAAGTGGAGAGTGATGAGAAATTGAGAATGGGGCGGTTAGAGGAGAAGGGACGTACGACCACCAACTTATTCTTTTATAATAGTGTGTGTGTGTGTGTGTGTGTGTGTGTGTGTATATATATATATAGTGATATTCAAGATACATTCTTTGCTTTAGAGATTTAGAAAATATTATATAATTCATAAATCAGTAAAAGAAAATTTTCCTAGAAATTCTCTGGTTAATCTAAAGAAAAAGAGAAGATCTATACCACTTTTTGGTGGAGTCAAATTATAACGATGCAGATTAATTATATGTAGGTATTGCAACTGTCACAATTATATAATCAATATGGCTATATTTTTCAAGAATACTAGATATATATAATGAATATAATATGTTATAATATCTAGTCATTCAATTACATAGAAAATTCCACTAGTTACCCAAAAAAAATCTAAGGTGCACAGGTCCAACCTGGGCCGTGGCCCATTTCTGGCTCCACCCTTCTCGCGCAATCAACTCGTGTGGCATCGACTTTTTTAAAAAAAAAAATCTTGTGCGGCACCTATATTGCTAGGATAACATGGTTCGAGTCTTGTTGACTACACTACATGTTGGTGAGTTTTGATGATTGAGAGGAGAAAGCAATGGCTTATAGTTTTCTCCAAATAAATAAACGAAACAGTTTCTCTATTACCGTTTTGAAACGGTTTATCAGAATAACCTTTTGAAGCAGCTCATCAGCTTATCAATATTCGGTTTATTCATATAAACGCTTGCGTCAGGATCAAAGAATATCAGTCGCAGTCGAAAAAAAGTCACTTGCTTGGATGCTACTTGTGGGTTGCGGGCCGTACATGGGCTGTGACCGGGAGGGGAAGCCTTGCGGTTGCTGCGTGGGCCGCCCGTGGGGTGCGCGGCCTGTCTCGGTTCCTGAGATGGGCAGCTGGGCCTGCACGGCTCCTGGATGTGCTAACTCTTCGTCGTCTCTTCGATCCACAGCTGGGTGGAAAAAAACATCTAGCTAGTACAGAGTTTTAGCTGGTTCATCAAAGGAACTGAACTCTTTTTTATTCCCAAACAAACTTCACACAATTATTTAGTTCCGCCAAATTTACTCGAGTCAACGTAACTTTAAGCAAGCAAGCTAGCTAGCTAGATGTGTCTATTAAATATACTGGCGGATTACTAGAATTGGATTATGAGCTTGTTCTGTCAACCACATGCATGCCCTACAATGTTATTGTAGAATATACTACTGTTAACCTCATGTTAGTATTAAGGAACGAGTCCATTTTACAAATCTCAGCTATAATCTCTATTCAATTTTCAACCTCAAACTTTAAAATCATTTACTTTTTACTCTTAAACTATTAAAACCGTTTGTTTTTCTTTACAACCCTCAACTTTGGTTTTGGTCCACTTTTCAATCTTCAACTTTAAAGGTTTACTTTTCATTATTGAACTACTAAAATCATTCATTTTTCAACCCTAGGTTGGTTTTATAAGTGGTTTTCAACATAGGAAGATATGGATGGAGAGCTCTAGGAGGTGGCGGGCTGGGCATGGCACCAGTGATGGGGTGGTAGAGAGGTACGGGTGAGGACAAATAGAAATGCTTGCGATATAAGGAACGTTACAGTGATGGTGGTTTAGGTAGGTGTGCTATATTGGATACGCAACGGTGGCAGGTGATTGTGGTGGTCAAGTCATGGAGGCAACAATGCTATGATGAAAGAGAGGAAACATGAATATGTTAAAAGATAGGTTAGGAATAGATAATGCTTATGTACGAAGGAATTGGATGGATTCTCACCAGTTGCGACAAACCACAGCGGAGAAGCTTGACAATGCTGGAGAAGAAGAACTTTGATTATGAGCAGTTGTTAGCATGAAACTCAAATTAATTTAGGGATGTGAGGGAGGAGGTTTCTGGAACACGATGTGACATGGACAATTTTGAGAAGAGGAACGAGATTGACTAGTGGCGCTCCCTTTTTATTTTATTTTTCCTGGTCTGATAAAAGTATTGCTGAGATGCGAGGCCACATTAGCTTATGTTATATATTAGGATACCACATTAGTGTGCATTGTCCAATAGGATGTCGTTGAAGATAAAAATACCGCCAAGTTGGAATCAAACCAAAGCAATTTCATGTGAAGGTTGTATTTTGCATCAGTTTTAATAGTTACGGAATGAAAAGTGAACGGTTCCAAAGTTGAAGGATGAAACCAATGGTCGGGTGACTGCATTTGCTATCGCCCAACGGTTAGGTGATTGCGCTTTCAGTCACCCAACCCTTCAACGACTGGAAGCATAGATAAAAAGGAGGACACAGCCGAGCAACCGAGGCCGCTCAACCGCGCCGTGAATAGATCCCACATAATAGAAGAGAAGAGAGGGAGAAGAAAAGGAGGAGGCGGAGGAGAGGAGAAGGAGAGGAAAGAAAAGAGAGGAGACAATAGGAGAGGGAGGGGAGGAGAGGAAGAAACAATTCTAAGTAATTTTTTTGTATTTGAAATTTTGTATATACAGTAGATATATTATTTACTGTTAGTGTTAGTAGAAAATTGTAGATGTAGACAAAAATAGTTCAATTTTGGTATAGAAAATTTAGTCAATGTACTTTTAGAAAATTAGCAACCGTAGTAGCGTGTAGTTGTGTATAATTTAGCGAACATAGTTGTACAAAATTAGCATCGTTAGCAAATTGGCATGTGTATAAACTTGTAGTTGTAGAAAATTCAGTCAACGTTACTTACAAATTAATCGTCCGTAGAAATTTATAGGTATTACAAAATTCAGTCAATATTCATGTAAGAATTTCATAATTTGCTTTGTAAAAAACAATAATACGTAATATTTGTGATTAAATACGAATGAATGTAATGTCGTTAGTACATTCGAAAAACATGTGTATGATAGTGAATGGTATATAGGCATTTAAATCGATATGCCATGTAAATTGTCGAAACCATTATAAATTATTTGCAGTAGAGGACAGCTCGAGTAGCCAGAAAAGTACGGCGTCGGTGCGCGGGTTGCCGATAGGAAGTTAATACTACGAGGTTAGTGTAGTTAGTTACGATAGGCGAATGATTGGTGAAATGTGAATTGCAGTACGTTAGTACTTTCGTAGTGTGCGATGTGATTTGACATGTTGCAAAATTGAAACATATATGTAGGCAGACATCAACAATGTTGATACCCACTACATTGAGAGTGCATTACGGTGCTGGAACCATTTGTGAAGGTCCGAATGGTGTGGATTTCAGCGATTTTGCACAAGCCACTTTGATACACCCGGACGCCAAGAATGCTCGAATTTCAGATGTGATGCATTGTTTTACCCGTAGTTTTTCGTTGGACCCTGAGGCGTGCAGTGTCGTCATACAAGGGCTTTGGAGTCGGTTTCCCACGGACATCAGATAGGGGTTGAGAACATTGATGTACACTGTTGCATAGAAGGGGTTTGTGCAAGGGTACCGGCACTGTGGGTACGAGTGTGTGATGCTTGTGCAACCATGTCCATTAGAAACTGTGCAAGTTCATGCGTATGGCCATCATCCGGGAGGTACGAGCAGCTCAGGCGCCCACATGTTGGCAAAGAGAAGGAAGATGCTCGTGACGAGGCCGATGCGGTACATGGAGGAGAGGGAGAATGGTCACGCCATGGTGAGGGAACAGGACAAGCCGATGAAGGGGAGCATATGGAGTAAATAGTGCATCAGATGGAGTGCGATGACCAGATGACATGGGTTGAAGAGGAACCTGTACATGAAGATGATGAGGACAGTTCGGATGAGAATGAAGCTCCTGTCCCATAGGAATGTAATCGGTTTGATGCTGAGGGTGTTTCCGCACATGACGAGCATGAATCACTGTGGGAGTATCATGGCATACAGGTTCGGTTGCATTCAATGTTTGCTGACAAGGCATCGCTGCAGGATGCCATCAAGCTATGGGCCCTTCCTATGTAGCGGACTTTTTGGGTCATGGAATCTAGCCAGGAGCAGTACACTGTGAAGTGCGAGCAGACCAGTTGTCCTTGGAGGGTGCATACACGTAGACCCAAGTATGAGACTCACTGGATTATGTCAAAGGTGGAGCCGCACTCTTGCATTCTCAGTAGTGATTTGACGAGGCATCGTAACCTAACATCCGCCTTTATAGCCAAACTGATGTGTGGAGAGATAGTGGAGAAGAAAAACATGGAGGCCACATACATCGTGGTAGCTATCAAGAAGAAATTCAAGTACAGGATTAGCTACGCGAAGGCGTGGCGTGTGAAGCAGAAGGCGTTGGAAAAACGGTTCGGGTCTTTCGAGGTGGCGTACAACAATCTTCCTCGTATGCTTAAGGTGTTGGAAGACAGGAACCCAGACATGTATATTGCTGTGAAGAACAAGCCTTCTTCAAGGCCGTCAGGTTATGCGGTGTTGCAGAGGGCCTTCTTAGCATTTGGTGCGTGCATCGAGGCATTCTGGCACATGTTGCCCATGATCTTAGTTAATGGGACCTTTTTTGACCGGCAAATACAAGGGATAGATCCTAACAGCTATGGGCGTTGACGGGAACAATCAAATATTGCTGCTGGCCATCGTATTTGTGGAAAGTGAGAATTATGAAAGCTGGTTGTGATTCCTTAGACATGTGAGGGTTGGAGTTATTGGCGCTCGTCCTGGTGTGTGCGTAATCCATGATCGCCATGCCGGCATTGTAAAGGCCATAAGAAAACTTCAGGAAGACCCCGAAGAGCCCTTCCCTTGACCGGATATGAGGAACAGATGGTGCTTTCGTCACCTAGGGGTGAACTTTTTCAAGTAGTTCTCTAAACAACCGTTGATGAAGCTATTCAAGAGGCTTGCTATGCAGAACCAGCAGAGAAAATTTGATACTTTGTGGGCATTGTTGAACGAGCACAGCAAGAAGCACGTCAACGAGAGACACAAGAGGCCGGTCATGCTTGGGGTGACACAATCGGAATGCCTGACAGCACTCGATGAGCCTAACCCAGCTGGTTCGAGGAGGAGGAGCTCATAAAACATCAAGTGTTTCTTGCAGTGGATCGAGGGAGAACCATTGGAGAAGTGGACGCTGTTGCAGACATGTATGGTGCAAGCTACGACATAATGACGACTAACCTTGCGGAGGTGTATAATTGGGTTCTCAGGGGCTTTCGTTCTCAGCCCCTCGTCGCCATCGTGGAGGTGTTATGCATAGCACAATCGGTTACTTCAGGGAGAGGTATGCGAATGCCGCACTTCATGCGGCCAACCCATGAGCATTGTACTCGTCGAAAATTACGGCATACATGGAGATGAAGGCACAGAAGGGCCAATTGCACATGGTGCACATCATGGGCAACAGAGAGCATTGTTTCGACGTGGTACTCCATGCTAGAGCCGGATTGGGATGGCTTGTGCCCCTGTTACCCACGAGGTATGCCTTGGAGATAATGTAAATAAATTTAGTTGCACATGCAATATGCCGAAGCTGTTACACAAGCCATGATCTCATGTCCTCACTGCATGCGGGACCGTGGGCATGGATCCTTCAAACTTCATGTTGGAGTACTTCTTCAAGGAGAGGGTGATGCATGCGTGGTGTGGCGAGCTCAAGGGGTTCAGGGTCGTGGGGAACTTCACCACCTTGGATATTGAAGGGAGGACTTGGGTTCCAGATGTTGACATGCTAAAGGGTGGGAAGGGTCGGCGACAGAGCCGATGTATTAGAAATGATATAGATGAAGCGCAAGCCGGAGCATCTGGTGCACGTTGTGGGCGATGCAATCAAGAGGGGCACACATCTAGACGATGCAAGGCATGTGTTGATCAGTAGGCAGAGCGGCATAGTTTCTACTACTAGTTGTTGGAGACTACAAATAAATTTGCATTGTAAATTTTACTTTGTTAGTTGGCACTTATGATGTGCGTACTGTCGTACTGATTGTATCGTACATTGCATGTACCGTTTGTACAATTGCTATGCTACTTTTACATTTTCAGTAATGTAGTTGGTGTTGTGCTGGTAGCCTAGTATTGTTTTGTTTATTTACTTACAAGTTCTACTTTCTGTTGCTTTACATGCGATGTTTTTTGGTTCCGTATAAATGCTAACTTCAATTCATTTTGTAGGTATGGCTCGTGATCTTCGTGGATCAGATTGGCCTTACGGCCTATCGGACGAGCACGTTGACCGGCTGCATCACGCTTCCCATCGTGTCCCGCCTATAGGGAGCACGGAGGAGCCAGCGGACTTGATAGTGGTCCGGACACGCACACCTCGAGTCGCCTAGAGACTAGACCCCCCACTGGACAGCTAGGTGTGCACTCTACCAGCATTGTACTGTTGCCATAAGTAGGTTTCGTGCTGACCTTTACTTGCTTCGTAGTCTGTGGGGTGCCGGGCTACTCCCTCTCGCCTGGATGGTGCAGGCCACTAACGAGGACAAACCGGCCTTGCCCGCAAGCGGGGGACAATGGTGCGAAGCAATCGAGACACTTCCCATTCGATCGTTCTCTACTAACAGCTTTGATGGACCGATGGCGGCCAGAGACGCACACTTTCCACCTGCCTTTCGGGGAGATGACGCCTACTCTACAGGACGTGGCCCTACTGCTTGGCCTTCTGATCGCAAGAGCTGCCGCCTTCCTACCGGAGGCCCCGGCCAGGTGGCGTGCGGACCAACTTAGCAGATTCGAGGGGTCCTTCTGCCTGGTGCCACAGAGGAGTACCACGTCTTCCCGTCGGCTCAGACACACGGGCCATCGTTGAGGTGGCTCTCACAGTTCCGGGTACATGCCCTTTATGTTCGATCCTATATGATCTCATTTTTGCTGTTTTGTACTAATAACTTCTTAGGTTGCATTCAGGTGGAGCGGATGGATTCAGAGGCGAACGAGCAGTAGGACTTGCGACACTTGGAGGCATACTTGCTGTGGCTGTTTGGTTGGGTGCTCTTCATCATCAGCCACGACAACACCGTCGATGTGCACCTCATCACTCACGCTAGGGCCATTGTCGACAGCGAGACCCCCCCAGATCAGCTAGGGTTCGGCCGTACTTGTCGTGACCTATCACGGCTTGTGTGATGTGTGCACTAGAACCAAGGCAAACTTGGTCCTTGTGGGATGTCTGCTGCTACTGCAGCTGTGGTCGTTTGAGCGATTTAGCCTTGGATGACCCATGCTCGAGGACATGAGTCCGTATGGGCAGAGATGTACCCTGGGGCGATGTCGACCAGCCTGCGATGGGTTCTCTCTGGTGTCATCGACGGGTAAGAAGTCTGACAATTAGCTATTTCCTTCTTATTAACGATGGTCATATGTAATAGCTATTGTTCCTTGTAGGTACAGTTCGCGCACGTCCAGGTCACTAGGCATATCTGCCCTTTGTGGAGCAATTCGATCGCCTCACAGCTGATGATGTGTGTTGGGAGCCGTACTCACCTGCGGTACTATAGAGCCACGCTCCTGACGGGCTGTCCTCGCTCTGCTAGCGTGACTGGGCTTTCTAGCTAAGGCGCCATAATCTCGTGTGCGACGTCTTCATCGAGGACTACACGCCGCAGCGTGTGATGCATCAGTTTGGCCTACGACAGGTTGTTTTGGTACTAGTCGGACCACCGGTGCCACAGTGTCCACGTGTGAATGACCGTCTCCCAAAAATCTCCTTGCACTTACTATTCGTTTGACGACTTCTAACTAAATGGTCCTATAAGTAGGCACTCTAAGAAGGGAGTAAAATGTGGCACGGACTGGACGGCAAAGATGGAGAATGGACTGCGCAGTGGGAGGGTGCGCTTGATGACTATGTGGAGGAGGAGCGCCCCTACGACAGCAGTGTGTACGGGGAGCACCTGCGCTAGTACCAGCCTCAGACACGTACCAGGCTTGTATATGTCGTTGACCAGCCCGCAGCACATGTCGCCGCATCAACAGACACGTACCCCGCGCGCCTCATGCGAGACGCTCACATCGCGGTACATTACATCTAATTTTTAAATATTCTCTAATGGCAATGTCACTAAGATGATTGACCATTTTGTGTTTTTCCTGTAGGCTGATGTCGGTGCTGCAATTTGGAGGGAGTCTCACACCATGGAGCATAGGATCGCCAATGGTGGGGAGATGACATAGGAGGAGTCAGTGGGTGCTTAGCATCGTGTGGAGGCCTAGGGTGCACATGTCATAGCACTATTGTCTTGCACGAGGCTACCAGAGGTCCGCAAACCCCCGCTCGGTGCACACACGGTCCGTCCACTAGGGCCGCCCCGACCGACATGGCACCACGGGGGGCGGGGTTCTACTTGAGCACGTCCTACACCACCTTAGCCTGACGAGGCCGGGGGGTCAGCCTGGAGACGGCCTCGTACACCGCTAGGGCAGCTGTTTGCGCGTCATGCGTACATCTTCGGCTTCGCCACGCAGGGGGCCTACTCCATGCCGTACATCCCTCCTGACGCCATGGCACCAGCCGAGGGTACACTTCACCTCTTGTCGGTTTTATCCCATTATTTTATCTGACGAACTAACGATATTTGTATTGCAAGTCTTGTCTTCCTCGACCAGGGATGGGGGGTCTCCCTGGGCCAAGACAACACAGACAAGTACTTTTCGGACTGGCCCGGCCAGGCGACGAGCTCTACACCTCGGGCCACACCCCCAGAGGTTCTCTCCGGGAGTGCCCTCATCGGTGCACCGGTGGGCACACAGGTGGCGGTGCAGTCAACTCCACCAGCTCAGGGGCGTGTGCAACAGTCTCCTGATCGTCTTACCTGGACAAGGCGCTGTCACGCGGCACTGAGGAAGATAGCCAAGCGGGGCCGTGTGGGAGGACGCGGATGCGGAGACGGAGGGGGTCAGGGTGGCGACGGAGGGGGGTTGGGGATGCTGTTGGGGGTGGTTAGTGCCGACTTTACACTTATTGTTCATATACTGTTTACGTTTCTTATTTACGTAATGTTGTTTACAATACCGTAGCGAGCTTAGTTGTACTTCTCTTTACGTTGTCCATGCCTGTACCACTGAATTTATGGCAAACACACTGACGACCGCACCAATCGAATAGTGAACTGCATTTATGGCAATCACACCAACGTACAAACCATTCAATTACATGCTTAACAACATTGCAAAATATTTCGAACAACAAGAGAGAGTACAACAGTACAACCATATACATCATTGCCTATAGGTGGAAGGAGCCTTGTGGTACCCACATGGAGTGTTGCTGAGGGGGCCGCCTCGGACGTGGCTGGCCATCCTTGTAGTGGCAAGCACATATACAACTAGGGTTCACGCAGCAGTATGTTGGGTCATATGAACTCCCTAAGTTGATGACCTCCTTATTGCCCCTCTCGCACTCCATTTGCTGACAGAGGTCATCATTCTGCTCTTCGAGACTTTCAATCCGTGCCTCCAAATCAGCGATTCGCTCCCACAACATATCCACGTACCTCACAACATACCATTCATGGGGAGGATCAATCCATCGCACGAAGTCACATTTATCCATATGCTACAAAGGAACGTTAATACGAAACTCTATTAGTAGTACTACAAAATAGACGAGTGCCTACTTGTATCCCGGAGTATGGGCATTGGAAGAAACATCACCCGCCATTCGTATGCCATTCTGCCACATGCATTACCGCGTCCTGCATATGTTTGCATTTCGGCCACACTGGCTAAGCGTGCCTATTTGGCAACAAGCAGTACGTAACGCCAAAGTCTTCCTTCCTTTCAAGCAGAAGGTCCCCTTTGGTGACCAATATTTGACTAGCCCCTTGGTGTCTATCATGGTGGCTTACTATACGATGGAGAAGATAGTTGTTCCTACCATCAATGTCGCAGCGTCATTTATGACATAGGGTAGCTTTGCGCAGCGACAACACCACACAAGCCAACTTTGCGCTGTAACATGACATGATGGACCAGCTTTAAGCGGCGATAAGATTACACATGCCAGCTTTGCACAGTGACATGACCTCATGGGCTAGCTTTGCTCAGTGACATGACATGACAACCTAGCTTTTTGTAGTGACATCACCGCACGCACCAGCTTTGCGAATCGACATGACCACACGGGCCAACTTTGTGCAGCGACAAGACATGACAGGACAACTTTGAACAGTGACAAGACTACACATGCCAGCTTTGCGCAGTGACATGACATGATAGCCCATCTTTTTGCAGTGACATGACTACACACACCAGCTTTGAGCAGTGAGAAGATCGCACGTGCCAGCTTTGCATAGTGACATGACCGTAAGAGCTAGCTTTGCGCAGTGTGAAGACCAGATGAGACATCTTACCACAGTGACAAGACCACATGGCTCAACTTTGCGCAGCGACAAGACTAAAGGGTGCAGCTTTCCGCAATCCGAAGACCTGACTGGGCAGTTTCACGTGCCCACAATACCACACTTGGTAGCTTCGCGCAGTGACACGATCACACAACCATCTTCAAGCAGCAAGAATGCCACAGGGGCCCTATAAAAGGAGGTCGAACAGATTTCTAAGAGAACACTACACAAGAAAACACCACACTACATCGGCGCTTGATTCACCACACCGGGATGGACAAGAGGCAGAAGAAGCAACGAGACAAGATGATGAAGCAATGGGAGGAGTCTCGCGACCTAGCAAGGTCAGCTGCTACCCACGATGAGAAAGTAAGCGCTGCTATGGCCAGGGCAAAACATGCCCAGCGTGCTACGAGATCAGCTTCCCGCAATGATGCAACCCGTAGCAACAACCCCATCCCGAACGTTTCTACTAAGCGTTCGCCACAACATCCACCAGAGGGGGAGACGTCCTCCTTTGTTGGTGCCAGGACCCGTGCAAGTTCTTCAAGTCTAGGCACTGCCTCAGCCTAAGTATGTGTTACTGGGGTTGTGCAAACTATTGCAGTGACTATCCTGACCGCCGTCTAGACACTGCGTCCTATCGGCAGCCGGTAAGGACCAAGTGCACCATTTTCTCCTACTTTTTCTACTTCAAACTACGCACTAATAACCTCTCTCGTGTATTCACAGTCCCCAGAACCCCTATGTGGCTACCACAAATGGATCGATCTTGAGATCCACCCAGAAGACTAGTGGGCCCTCGACTTCGAGGAGTGGAACGTCACAGGGTCCACCGAGATCCGGGAGGAGAAGCGCCGCAATGACGAGCAATCTGAGCGTATACAACGAGAGACGAAAGCTCATCTCGAGGCGTGCACGCGTAGAGAGCGCAAGGCTCGCGAGAGAGCGCGAGGAAATGAGGGAAATGGTGACCAAGGCAAAAGAGGCTGTTGAGGAGTTCAACGCTGAGCTCGTAAGGAAGGGAAAATGGCCCCGGTTCACGCAGTAGGTCATATAAGCAGTTGGGTTGATTAGTCGCACATGATGCTCTATGTTATGCATGTAATCAAAACCTACGCGTCATATTACTCCCAACTGTATTATGAAGTCTATTTTAATTCAGACAAGCTTATTTCCTCGTTTTTTTTGCATTCAATTATTCTCATAGCAAGTCATCTAACAATATTAACAGACCAGTTTTCTTTCGTGTACGAATTTCTGGTATCAACACAATATCACTTACCATCGTACTTACCGCTTGTTTTAAGTTCAATCATTCTTAAAAAAAGTTCTACAAATTTTTTTAGCCTACAACAATATACAACGATCATAAACTTTTATTACGAATCCAATAAATTATCTTCCAGTCATAATCTACAAAATCTACAAAATTCACACAAGGCAGTTTGTAGTCGCCCTGTGGCTGGGCGACTGTAGTTCCAGTCACCCAGCCACTGGGCGACAGGTTCTAGTCGCCCAACTGTCGGGCGACTGGAACCTGTTGCCCAATGGCTTACAGAGACCTTTGTTGTCGCTTTTCTGTTGGACGATAGGCTCCAGTCGTCCGAGGGTTAGGCGACTGAAGCCTATTGTCGCATGTATATTTTTATTATTTTAAATAAATAATAAATTATTCATAAAAAAATTCGAGTATATATCACATGTCTACTTGTGTGCAGACAAGTCAAGACAAGTCAACGTAACAGTAGGTGAGGTTTCACCCTCCTGAAATGACTATATATCGATCGATTAAAAACGTCAGATCGATCAATCAGCCAGATACGCTGCTAGCTAGCTGCATCCGTCCATCCATCCATCGACTGAAATTATTGGCAAAGCAAGCTTTAGCTTCCTCTCGCTGACAGCTTCGCATGCAGACAACGAGCCGAGCTAAGCCAGTAGCCTATGTAGGAGATGCATGCAACGTACTGCCTACGTAGCCTAAAAGTACTGACTAGTCGCAGCTAGCTCATCGATCGCAGGTTGCTTGTTATTGTCTTGTTGCTGATTACGCTCGCATGCATACATGGGAATATGTCGAACGTCGTACGTACGCACGTACTAGCTACGCACATGCATGAGCGGAGGTCACTGTCGCCGATCCAACTATTTGGTGGCCTCTCTCAATTAGATGGTGGCCGTGTAGGTAGGCTGGATCTGATCGAAATCTGTCGATGGCAACAGCTAATGAAACTAGCCTGATGCTCCATGGTTACGGCCGGTAAAGAATGTTTTAAGAACATGTAGATCATTTTCGCTGTATAGGGACCTCAAAGGGCGGAGGGATCAATGGCTTGTAATTCAAACTTACTTCTTTTGAATCTTGAGTAAAATCTATAAAATATATATTCTAATAGTAGTGTGCAGTAGATGATCGCGACTATAATATATACTCTATCTAATCATAAAAGAGCGATGGGCTAGCTACAATCTATATAGTCAAACAGATTAATTAATTTTGACCAAAGATATTGCTTGGAATGTGTGGTTTAGATGTATAAAAATGGCACAAGTGAAGAATTTATCATTAAAAATTACTATCATAATACTTCACTGCTATATCTTATTTGAATATATGATAATAAAATTAATTAGTGAAGTGACATGTTCGACAACTTTTTTGTCTTTTTCTTTGCCTTGTTTTCTTGGGGAAGTAATTTTTTTCCTTCTCCTTTTCTTGTACATAAACCTCCCCCAAATTTCTTCAAATGCAAGCAGTGACTACCTCTGCCTAGAGCTGGGATTTGGGCCGTGCTTTTTTGGGCTAGCCCAAAGCACGGCCTGGCCCGACACGTGGCGGGCTGTACCGGCCCGATACAAACAGTGGGCCGGGCCGGGCCTCAAAAACCGGCACGACACGGCACGGTAGATCGTGCCGTGCTCGGGCCGGCACGGCACGGCGGGCTCGGGCGGCACGGCGTGCACAGACGGGTCGGTGTCGAGCTTGGAGAAGATGAAGGCGCAGAAGATGACACAATCACACAAGCAACTAAGCAAGCATACTGCATACACACTAACACACATGCAAACATACACACTAACACACATGACGCCGGCTACAACGCCGCAACGCGTCAAGCTCGGGATCTTGCTGTGCCGCCGACCGCAACACCGTCGCTCGGGGAGGAGGGAGGCGCCGGGCCGCCGGGGGAGGTCGGGGAAGGCCGAAGGAGCCAGGCGGCGGGCGCGGCCGCATGGGAGGGAGGCCGGGAGGGGGCGGTGGGGGGATTCGGGCGCGGTGGGGAGGCCGGGAGGGGGCGGCGGCGGGCAAAGGCCGAAGGAGCAGCGGGGAAGGGGGCGGAGGCACCGGGAGAGGGGGCAGCGGTGGAGGGGGCGGAGGGGTAGGGGGCAGCGGGGGAGGCGGCGGGGGAGCCGAGCGTGGTAGGGGAGGCCGGGAGGGGGGAGGGGGAGGCGGCGGGGGAGCCGGGCGTGGTAGGGGAGGCCGGGAGGGGGCGACGGGGGAGGAGCGATGGGGGCGGCGGGGGAAGGGGCGGAGGCGCCGGGGAAGGGCGTGGCGGGGGAGGCTGGGAGGGGGCGGTGGAGGAGGAGGGTTCGGTGGGGGAGGGCGGGAGGGAGGGAGGGCGCGGTGGGGGAGGCCGGGAGGGAGGGAGGGGGTGGCGGGGGAGCCATGCGCGGGGGAAGGAGCTAAGGAGGGAGGCAGAGTGGGAGGGACTGAGGGAGGGAGGGCGCGGTGGGGAAGAACCGAAGAAGGGACCGAGGGAGACACCGAGTGACCGAGAAAAGGTGATTTGACGCGCGGGAGGACAGAGGGAGCAGGTGGCCGGGCAACGTGGCAGAGTGGGAGTGGTGGGACAGTGGAAAAAAGGGAGGAGGGGGGCCGGACAGGGAAAAAAAGATGGGAACAGTCGGATGGGAAAAAGCTGAACATTCGGATTCCATGTTTATAACGTATGGCAGGCAACGTTCATATAACGTATGGCAGACAACGTTTGGATTCCATGTTTATAAATCCACTTCCTCCGCTCTGCAGTTTCTTCCCAGAATCATAGATTCACATAGCTTCATTTCTTCACAGCGCTCCACCATTTCTTCACAGAGCTCCATTTCTTCACTCCGCTTCACATTTCTTCACAGAGCTTCTTATTTATTTCTTCTCATTTCACAAGTTGATTTCCTATATTTTCTGCATTTGTACTCTTTATTTACTTATTTGTTACTTCTCATTTCACAAGCACATTTATTGTATTTATACTTCTTATTTATTAACTAATCACCATGTTACCAAGAAGCCGCAGTATCAGGGAGCACTCAAGCAGTATGGAAAGGAATCGAAGCTCGAAAAGGACAGCGGGACGATTTAGTGTAAGCTCTCGCCGTTGCTCCCCTAGTCCTCCTCCGACCCCCATTGATGCTTGTCGGCTCTCGCCAAGCATGGGAGACTACGGCATGGTTGACCGTTATATGGACGGTACAGAGGGCTATAAGGAGTACCAGGGCGGTCCAGAGCCAACGGAATTCTCTCCCCCGTCCACGGACGCCAACATTAGCGGGTCTGCACGAAGAGTGAATTGCTGGAAGCACATGACCTGGAGCCAGAAAATTTGAGATGGTGAAACGGTAGATATCACAACTTGTAATTATTGTAATGCTAAATTAAGTGCTCATACAGCTGTAGGGACAGGACACTTGAAAGACAAACATGGCATTACACTTGTGGAAGAAACTAAAGGGTAAGTCTACTTCTTTGTCCTCTCAGTCTCAGGCAGCCTCTAAGTGGAATTCTGTCTCGGACTTGAACCACTATTTGGAGCATGATTTTGCAAACATTGATCCTGATCTTACTGATGGAGGCAAGATAGATATGCTCGAGTGGTGGAAGAACAACAAACGGATCTTTCCTGTGCTGTCACATTTCGCAAGGGATGTTCTCCTGGTGCTAGTGTCCACCGTCTCTTCAGAAGCGACGTTCAGTACGGTAGGGAGAATAATAGAAGAGAGAAGATTGTCCCTTACGCCCAAGATGATGGAGGCAATCATATGTGCCAAAGACTGAGAATTAGCCAAAGAGCGGGAACAACATCAACGAAATCGTACAGGCGTATGCTGACCTAGACATTGCCGAGTAGATATTATCTATGCATGTTGTAATAGTTAGTATATACATATATTGTTACTGTACTCTTTTCCTTATTCGGAAAACTCCACTCTAGGGCGTAAGGTTTTTAACGAGGCAGTAACATTGTATTTCTAAAATATCAAAGAAATTCCATTTTCCCGAAATATTTATGTCATTGCGTGCCCATGTTTTTATGCAATTAATTCAATTTCAACTAGTTTTAAACGAGCCGAGTACGAGAGAAAGGAAGATGACGACCGTCGCCACCGCCTTCGCGTTTAGTAATTTCGGGCTGGGTTTAGACTGGCACGGCACGAACACTGGTACGGTGGGCTTTGGGCCGTGCTTGGGCTTGGCCGGAGACGACGCGGGCCGGCATGGCATGTCACGATAAGATAACTGCGCCGAGCCGATACGGCACGAAGCACAACGAACCTGGGCCATATCGGTACGGCACGACGCTAAGTCCCAACTCTACCTCTTGCAATATGTAATGTGGCCGGCACGGGCCAAAGTCCTAGCTCTACCTCTGCCTCTCGCGAGGTGTTGCAATATGTAATGTACGGGGTGCCTCTCGCGAGGTGTTGCAATAAGTAATGTGCGGGGAGCAAGTGTGCACTGCAGTAGCTAAATCTAGTTACATGTTCTGGTTCTGTCATTTCCGTCGTACAGAAAGCCGCTTTTTGACTAGTACTGCCGGTGCTTTGTTTCTCTGTCCTTGCAGCATGCATGTTGCCGTCATCGAAAAAACGATGCAGCAACGGCATGAGCGCGTGCGTGCGTATCAGTACGTGTGTGTTTGTCACCTAGTTGCAGAGCCAGCGAGCCACTGGCACGATCGCCTTGTCACTTGTGGTTGTGGATATGCACACGCGGCTGGAACGCAAGCGAGCCAGCGAGCAGCCAAGATGGGATCGAGAAACACAGTCTCGCTTTCGTCGTGGTCCAGGGCAGGTTAAATTAAAAAGATCTTGTCATCGCACAAGGACAAAAGAAGGACAAGATATCTTGTCGACCTGAGAAATGCACTGTGCCTTCAAGGAATTTTTTTACGGATAATCTATTTTTATTTAAAATTATAGAAATATGTTTGCGAAAATATTTTTTACACAGATAGACTCCAATCGCCCAGGGCCATTCTTGTCATCTTCGAGGCCCTAGGGTATGATAAAAGTGAGACCCTTCATTCTAATATAAATATATAACAATACATTTTATATCAGTTGTAAAAGGTAAAGTTCAATACAGTAACCATTAGACAGTACGTCACAAAATACAAAGTACTTATTAGCAACATTAGGCTTAGTACATTACAAAATGTAAAGTACTTATTGTCGACAATCCACTGGCACATTAATATTATTAATAAGTTTTAGAAAACTATAATATGCTACTAAGTACAAAACAATTTAGGAGAGATCATTCAACCTTTTATGTGACACTGATGACTTCAAATAGTTTTTCCAATCTCTCTTAGATCTAATGGACATCTATATATAAAAAAGAAACTGATGTTACAAGAAAGTCAAAGATTTTTGTTCTAGATAGTGTAGATATTGCGTTGGATACTTGGAGTGGTATTTACCACAACATAGACCAAATGAGCTATTACTTGACTTTGGTAGTTAACCCAACTAATTATTAATTAATTATATCCGATATTCAATACATAGACTATATCATGCATGTATACATACTAACATACATGAGCTAGGGGCCCCAAGTTTTCGTGGGCCCTAGGCGGTCACCCCTGCTGCCTAGGCCCAGGGCCGACCCTGCAGTCGCCCAACGGGAGGGCGACTGGAGCCAGTCACCCAACCGGGACGCGACACACGGCAAATATGGTAACGGTTGGGCGAGTTATTATTGTTGCCAGAGCGTCGGGCGACTGGAGCTCCAATCGCCTAACGGTTGGGCGACTGGAGCTACAGTCACCCAACACTCGGGCGACAGGGGGTTAAAAAGGGCCGTGCTCGGCCATTGCTGCCCCAAGCCAGCTGTTTCTTTCATTCGCTCGGCGCCGAGAGAAGAGAGGAGAAGAGGAGAGAAAGGAGGAGAGAAGAGAAGAGGAGAGGAAGTAGGGGAAGAAGAGAAGGAGGGAGAGAAGAGGAGATGGAGAGGAGGAGGAGAGGAGAGGGAGGAGTGGGAGCCATTTCATCCATCCACATCCAGATATTTTTTTGGTATATTGTATTTGCAGTATATTTTTTTATGAAATGTTAGTGTTAGTAAAAATTGTAGATGTAGAAAATTTAGTATAGAAAATTTTTAGTATAGAAAATTTAGTTAACGTAGTTATAGGAAATTAGCAGGCGTAGAAATAGAGAGGAGACGAAGAAGCAACTGTAGGTGTAGATGTAGATAGAAATAGTTAAATATTTGCTATACTAAATTTATTAAACATGTAGTTTTAGAAAATTAACAGCCGTAGAAGCGTGTAGTTCTGTATAATTTAGGGAACATAGTTTTAGAAAATTAGCATCAGTACGAAATCTGCATGCGTACAAAATTGTAGTTGTAGAAAATTCAGTCACCGTAATGTACAAATTTGGCATCTGTGATGCAGCGGGCCTAGTGAGGAATCGTACTGCAGATTTGCGTCCTGTCGCTTTGCAAAGCTGCATCATTATGTCACGTCGTAGTGCAAAGTTGCCTCATTGGGTCACGTCGTGCTTTACAGATGCGTACTTACACTGCCTCTCTTCGTCTAGTAAGTATTTACACATGGTTTATTCATGATATTTCAAACTAACCTTTGAGGTAATCACTACTCTTATGACGAGCTTTTCCAACATCTTTTAGTTTGTTCCCTATAAGCTCCATAAAATATTGGTCTATTGGTTATTCTGGAAGTTATACTTGGATATAATGACTACCTATTAGTTATTTTGGATAGTACGTTATTGAGCACTTGGTTATTCTGGTAATCTAGATAGTATGCACTTTTGGAGTAGTATGAGTAATCTATTGGGTCATTCGGTCACGTCTGGTGCAAAGTTGGCTGGTTGGGTAACGTCGCAGCACAAAGCTACTTGATCGGGTCACATCCTGCACGAAGCCACCTCGTTGGGTCACATCTTGCACAAAGGGGGGCTCGTTTAGTCTTGTCATATCCCTACGAAAAGCTGGCTCGATGGGTCACATCATGTGCAAATCTAGCTCGTTGGGTCAAGTCGGTGCGAAAAGCTCACTTGTTAGGTCACGTCGGTGTGCAAAGCTGCCTCATTTCGAAAGGGAGTCCCACTCTGATGATGGAGGCAATGTCGTTACCCTACAAGCTAACACATGACCGATTGTGTCTAAAAGCACGCTGCATCCCCTCGCGGGCTATAAAATGCATGCCCCACCCTCCGAAAGTAGGAGCACTCGACCCTCCCAACCATAGAAAGAAGAATCTTTTTTGTCCTACAGTAACATACCATGACAAATGTTGTGGGGCTAGTCCAACTAAGATTCCCTGCGCAAGACCTTCCCCTCGAAATGAGGAAGGACTTCGGCCGTAACTACCACTTGATGGCAAACAAGCATTCTCAATTGGTATGACCGCAATGCAGACACAGGGAGGATGCGATCGTACAGGTCTTGGATGGCCAGTTCAAAGGTTGATGATGTTTCTATCGATGCATATACTCTGAGGTACAAATAGCCAATAGTTTCTTTTCTGTTACTACTAATATAGTTTCCATGTTAACTCTCCTTTCCAACAGATGGTGAAATGAAATTTTGTTCGCTGGATCGATCCTCCCCACGAACACCATGTTGTGATGTATCCATGAACAGCACCCAACCAAATAGCCATAGCAAGTAGGCCTCGAGGTGCTGTGATACCTGGTGCTCGTCGGCAGCAGGGTCCACCCGCTCCACCTGAGTACAAGCAAAACGTTAGTAAGACCATAGTATGGAAAGGAGAGCGCAGCACTCCGAACAAGAAGGGCATCGAACACATACTTGGAACTGCAAGAGCCACCACAAGGGCGGGCTGTAAGTCTGTGCTGGTGGAAGATGTATTACCCCTCTACAGCCACATGTGGAAGGACTCCATCAAACATGGCCAGCAGGTCATCGTGCCAGGGAGGCCAAGCAGCGGCGAGACGTCCTGCAGAGTAGGGGCCATCTCCCCAAATGGGAAGTGAAAAGTGTGCGACTCTGGTCGCCATCGATCCACTAGAGCTGTAAGTAGGGAGTGATCGAATGGCAAGCATCATGATCGCACTGGGTCAGCCTGGACATCTCCATCGTCCCTGACCGTAGCTAGTGCTAGATTGTCCTCGCTGTAGCCTACACCATCCGGGCGAGAGGTAGTATACCAGCAGCACTGAGCCTACAAAGCAAAAAAGGCCAGTACAAAAGCTAGGTATGATGAGAAGACAGTGTCGCTGAGATGTGAACCTATCTGTCCGGCGTAGGTCTAGCCTCCAAGCCACCTCAGGTGTCCACGTGTAGGTCACCCCTAAGTCAGTCATGTCATCTGTGCCTACAGGATGTGGGACACGATGCGACGTGTGATGTAGCAAGTTGACGTGCTCATCCAGCAGGCCAAAAGGCTAGTCGGATCCACAAGGGTCACGAGCCATACCTGCAAGACAACTTCAAGTTAGGATATACGCACAAAGAAAACATCAAATATAAAGCAGGAGTAAATTTAACTTGTAAACAAACAAACAAAAATGTACTAAGATAGCAGGACACTACTTCAAACAGTAATGAAAATGGGATAGTACCACAACAGTTACATAAATAGTACATGCAACGTATGATATATGTGCTACAACACTACGTACATCAAATGTAGCCACTAACAAGGTACAGATGATAATGTACAATGATTTCAATCTTGGTGCCACTTTGCACACTCAAAGCACTGCCGACAGGAGAACGAGTCGTCCCGAATTCGACTCTATGCCGAAGGAGCACGTCGAAATGATGTTCTGTATTGCCCATCATGTATACCGTGTGTGACTGGCCCTTCTCTATCTTCGCCTGGATATGCACTGAATCTTCAAGCAATACGGTGTTTGTGGGTTGGCGACATAAAGTGCGACATTTGCATACCTCTCCCTGAAATAGCCGATTGTGTTGTACAGAACACCTTCTACGATGGTGACGAGGGGCTGAGAATGAAGGCCCCTAAGAACCTAGTTGTACACCTCCGCAAGGTTAATGATCATTATGCCGTACCTTGCATCGTCCGTGTCATACAGTAGGGATCACTTTTCCAATAGCTCAACCCCAATCCAGTGGGAGAAGCACTTGATGTTCCTTGAGGTCCTCTTTGGACTAACATGTTCATGCTCTGCCAATGGTGTCAGGCGTTTTAGTTGTGCCGCTCCAGGAATGGCGATCCCTTATTTCTCTTGTTGATGTGCTTCCTGCCGTGCTCATCCAATAGTGCCTATAAAGCATCAAATTTGCATTACTGGTTCTACATAGCCAGCCTCTCGAAAACTTTCATCAACGGTTGCTTTGGAAACTACTTGAAGAAGTTGGCCCCCAAATGGCAAATGCATCATCTGTTCCTCACATCCAGCCAAGGGAACAGCTCCTCAAGGTCTTGCTGAAGTTCTCTTATGGTCTTCAGCATCTCGGTGTGGCAATCATGGATTACACACTCACCAAGACAAGCTCTAACAACCCACACCCTCAAATGTCAAAGGAACCACAACTAGCTGTCGTAATTCCCAGTTTCAATGAATGTGATGGTCAAGGGCAGAATTTGATTGTTGTCATCAATGCCAATGACTGTAAAGATTTGGCCCTTGTATTTTCTAGTAAAAAATATTCAGTCAATTGATATCATGGGGAGCATTTGCCTGAAAGCCTCGATGCAGGCACCGAAGACAAAGAAGGCCCTTTGCAATACCGCAAAACCCGACGACGTTGTAGATGGTTGTCCTTCACATCAATGTATATGCCTGATTTTTTGTCATACAACACCTGAAGCATAAGAGGAAGTTTGTCGTATGCCACCTCAGAAGACCCAGACCGTTTTCCAATGCCTTCTGCTTCGCACGCCATGCCTTCGTATAGCTAATCTTGTACTTATATTTCTTCTCGATAGCCACCATGATGTTCTTGGCCTCCATGCCCTTCTTCTTCACTATCTCTCCATACATCAAATTGGCTATAAAGGTGAACGTAAGGTTATGATGCCTTGGCAAAACACTGCTGAGCACGTAGGAGTGTGGCTCCACCATCGAGACAATCCAGTGAGTCTCGTACTTCGGTCTATGTGCGTGCACTCGCCAAGGACAACCGGCCAGCTCGCACTTGATGGTGTACTGCTCTTGGCTAGATTTGACAACCTGAAATATCCGCTGCATGGATAGGGCCTACAGTTTAATGGTATCCTACAAGGATTTCTTGTCAACAAACATTGAGTGCAACCAAACCTCTGTACCATGGTAATCTCACGGTGATTGGTGCTCGTCATGCATAGTAATACCCTCAACATCAAACCTATTCCATTCTTGTGGGTTGAGAGCTTCGTCCTCATCGAAACTGTCTTCATCGTCCTCTTGTATAGCTCCCTCTTCAGCTCAGGCCATCCGATTATCACTTTCTATTTGACACACTACGTACTCCATATGCTCTCCCTTCATTAGCCTGTCCTGTAGGGTCAGCATGTGGTGGCCGATCTTCCTCTCCTGCATTCCCCGTGTTGGCCTCGTCACGAGCAATATCCTCTGCACCCTCCATAAACCAGCCTCTGGGTCCTCTTCACCAACATGTTGGGCACCCAAGCTGCTCCCACACCCAGATGATATCTGTTAGTAGGGTCTTGTACAGCTTCTTTCAGGTATGGTTGTACAAGCAGCACGCACTCATATCCACAGTGCTGGCAACCTTTCAGAAAGCCCTTCCACACAATCGTGTGCATCGGTCTTATCAACTCCCATCTAATCTGTGTGGGAGACCAGCTCCAAAACCCTTGTATGACGACGCTGCACACCTAAGGTCTAAGGAGAAGCTACATGTGAGCTAGTACATCACATCTGATTCGTGCATTCTCGCCATTCGGGTGTACTAGAGTAGCTTGCAGAAAACTGCTCAAGTCAGCACTGTATGGACCTTCACGAAAGATGCCAACACGGTAATGCACTTTCAATTTAATGGGTACCGGCATGGCTGATGTCTGCCTGCAAATATTTCCAATATTGCAACTAGTCAAATCGCATCGCACGTTATGAAAGTATTGTTGCACTGTAATTTAGATTTCTATGGCCATTCACCTGTTGTGAACAACTACACTGCCGCATGCTTAAGGTGTCGTTCGTTCTCTATGGCAGAGGCCACAATGAACGTGCATGCCTCTTCATATCGGTTAATTTTCCCTCAGAGAATACTTACATTGCCTGTAGAAACATCATGGCATTGTTTTTTATTTCATTTCTTCAAATTAAAAGATTTTTTTAATTTATAGGGACTTATAATATGCTACACTAGGGTGGCTTATTGACAAACTTCCCATCGATTAAAGCTAGTTACTGTATTTAAATTTGGATTTTCTACTGTTCCTATCGTTTGTTATTATTTTACTAATGTTACAATATGTGGGCTTATCAATTCGGTGTATTACATATTTTGTTGTTCTTAGTCTGGTACTGTTTATGCATGCATCTATATACATGTATTTATGTCAATATATTACATATATCCCCATATAATTCTATGTATACGTGCATATATTTTGTAAATATATAACATATTGATTTTATCCCACGGCCGGCCCATTAGTCTTGGCCCACTACCAGCCCACTCTCTCTCTCTCTCTCTCTCTCTCTTCCCCTTTATCTGTCCCATGCAAATCGACGCCGCTCTTCTCTTTGCTCGACCTCTCTCCTACTCTAAATAATTCCTAATAGGTTTGGAGAATTTACATGGCACTAACAAATTTAATTAAGTACGCGACATAGTGATTTAAATGGTAATATACCAGTTTTAACGGTACGCATGAATTTTCAATGTAGTTACGACATTCCTAATTAATCATGAATGTTGTCTACTAATGTTTTACATTTAAGCACGACTACCAAAATTTTTGATAGGACTCTAACATGCCACATGATCCCCATAGTTAAATATTCGCAATGAAATAAATTAGTTATATGCATGCTTCTCCTCCCTTTTCTTTTCTTTATTCTCTCTTCTTGCTTTTCTTTCCAGCCATCAAACCGAAGTCATACTATTTTTTTCTCTAATTATAATTTTCTATGGATACTATTTATACCATTGTTTACACTAAACTAACTATTTATTTACTACAAAAACATAGACTAAAACAAAAATTACCTTACGGATGAACCTCCTCTTCTCCTTCTTCCTCTCCCCTTCTCCTTCTCCCTCTCCCGCTCCTCCTCTCCTCTCTTTTTTTCTTTCTTTCTTTCTTTCCTTTCCTCTCTTCTGTTTCTTTCCTCTCCTCTCCTTTTCTTGCGCTCAGTGTCGGTAGTAAACTCACTCGAGCGCCAAACTTATAAAGGTATCCAGTCGCCGAACGTTTAGACGACTGGACGTCCTATCGCCGAATGGTTGGGTGATAGGAGGTGCTATTGCTGAAAGGTTAGGCGATAGCATCTATCATCTAACCGTTGGGCGGCTGCATTTATGTGGCCCAGCGGTTGGGCGATTGCCTGCGTGTCACTCGGCCATTGGGTGATAGGGTCCAGTCGCCCAATGGTTCAGCGATAGAGGGCTACTTTTGTAAAAATAAAAATAAAAATACAGGTATAATTTTGTATTTCTGAATAAAAAATTATTTAAAAAATTTACCAGATTATACCACACGATTGCGTGGGTCAATCAACTAGTTGTTTGCATAGTCTTCAGATTCCAAAATTTCGTTCAAAAAAACTGGCAGAGTATAGTTTCTTTATACCATTTCCTAGTACGGCGAGCTAGATCCTAAGTTCTTCCGTATATGTAAACTCTCTTAGTAATTCTTTCTCTCTATCACAAGAAGTTGCTTTTTTATTTACTAATTATTATTTACCTACAGAAGCTGCCTTCTGAACACTTGAGAGCATGCATCGATGAACAGCACGCAACAAGAACGCACATCACATCACAGATCGATCCTGATCTTGCCTTCTTTTTCCTCCTGACCCCTACCTGACAGGTCAAATCACAAAGCGACCGATCGACGGTGCATGATGATCTTATGATCGAGGCCAGCCATGCTGCATCTAGCTCATGCCGGCGACACGGTTACTACATCGATATGTAAAGCAGCCGTGCCTGCAGTCTAGTTTCTTCTGTGCTTGCATTCAGCCATCCATCGATCTGGTTCTTAATTACGTGGCACCAGTTCATTAACGAGATGTGGTTCGGTACATTCAGTTGTTCTCAACCGTCTAATGTAGTCTATTTAATGATTGCCATGAGCCCATGATCCAAACACCTTTGCTGTCTCTGAGTGGTGCGTAATGGTGGTGCTAGGCGAAGTGGGCAAAATAGTAATTTCATCCGAGCATGAATTTAGATGGATATCTTCAGTTTGGCGGTCGATCTCATTTAAACTCCACACACCTCCTCACTACCGATTCAATTCGACAGATGATTGATCTGACCTGATCTAAATATCTGATCATCCGTGCGATTCACGCTGGCCGGTTGCCGCCATGCCATCATGTTTGGCTGGGCAAGATGCATGGCTCCACGGTGAAGTACACAACGAAGTTGGCTAGCAATTACTTCTTTAGGTCGTCGCCTTCTTTCGAGTCTTGCATATTTATCGCCAACTATGCTTCCATGTCGATTACATGACACACGTAGTAATATGACTGAAGTTGAAGGTGAGTGCTGAAGATCAACATGCTACTAGTCTTTGTGCAATACGGTCAGGCAAGCACGATTCTTCAGAAAAAAATAGGCGAATTGATATATTCTCAAGGGCAAGTCTTTCTGAAAAAAGCATGCAAGTCAGGAGTCAGGAGGACTTTGATCATGTCTGCATGTTTCTTGGCTATGGAAGAGGATGTACTGGCATGTTTATCTGCATCTTTGTACTGTATTGAGATGTTAAATAAAAAGCGAAAATTACATGCATGTTTGGTCCAACTTAGCTTAGTTCTTTTTCATTAGTTGAGTTTGCCTTCTTGCAAATATGAAAAGAGAAAAGTTACAGAACCCACGGGCATGGTGGGGGCAGTGTAGCGGGTGAAGGAGGGCATAGGCGATGAGATCTACCGGATCTGGTCATCCTTCTTGTTGCCAGTGACGAAAATCACCGAATCCAGTCATATTCCTCGCATGAGGCCACCGACGAGCTTTGGAACCCGGCTCATGCTCAACATATTCTCACCGCCGTGGCTCGTCCTCAACTCATTCTCTGGTGGCGTGGCCCATCGAGCTGGCGAAGAACGGAGCCGCCACCACCCGATCTGGTGTCATCATCTTCTACCTCTATGGCACCGTCGTGGGTCACTGCGTTCGCTCTACAGCCTTTGACCACAGCCATCACCCCCCTCTCCATGTCGCCACCCCCGCTGGCACTGGTCGAGGCGGGCACCAGCATTGCCGCTTCCGCTGCTATCATAGCCACAATGAGCTCGCCCAGACTTGTTGAAACTTCTTTTAAACTTTTGATTGAAACTTGTTGGAACCTTTTAAATTTTGATGAAATTTCTTGAAACTTTTGATTGAAACTTGGTAAACTCCTTAGCGGAAACTTGCTTTCAAAAAATTTGAAACTCATTGAAACTTTGGCTTAGAAACCTTCTTGGAATCTTTTGAAAACATCTAAAAATGTGTGAAACTCACTGAACCCTGGAACTTTTCAAATAGTTTTTCATGAAACTTCATAAAACCTATTGCTATACTGTTGCAATGGTATATGGTGGTGTAGTCACCTCTTTGTAATTGCTGTATGGCTGCCCTACATGGTTCTTCTGTGTTTTGATGGCACATAAGTAATCATGGCATCAACATTTGGTGGGTCCAATTGATAAGACTTACGAAAATATAATCTACTACTAGAATTTTTTAAGGGACTTAACATAGCAATTTTTTCCTACAAACTTAATACATAAAATAGAGAGAGAATTGACATACTACATGAACAAAATCTCTAGTTGAAATACAATTTTGTAGGTCAGATACTTCTTTGCAAATGCCACCCACAGAACCCCAAAACTTTAAATTTGGTAAAAAAGGATGTCTGAAGCTTTAAATTGCACACCTTCCACATGAGAAAGAAATATACTCTTCATCATTCAATTAACCAGGGAGAAATAAATGCACCCAGCAGTGCACAACTCAACACGTGGGAGGCAAGCAAATTGATTACCCCAAGCTTTATTTTGAGGACAAAAGTTGGTGTACTTGTATACCTTGATGGTTTTACCCTTCTTTTTCCCTTGCCCTCTAGATATGGTTCCAAGTTGACCCATAGGGACGTTCGTATTAGTCTTTGCTGATGGTTTTTAGCTGTGGCTGATGACTTTTGATTGAAAATGAATAATAGTGGATGAAAGGAGTGGCTTTTAGAAAGAAGAGGTGAGTTGTATAAAAAGTGAGGAAGAGATGCATGCGTGAGACGAAAATGAGAGGAATAGGGTATGTGATGCGCCCATGACCCCTAACCTATCCTCAGAGTGAGATAGGAGCGAGAAGAGTGAAGAAGTCAATTCGAGAAACCATATGTTCACATTAACTATTGGCTCATCTCCGGTACCAATCATCCCCAGGGTGCCAGGGCCAGGTATGGCCCTTAGGTATAGTAGGGGGTGGTGTCGTGGTGCCCAGGAAACAGCTGCCATAGCAGCAAAAAAAAAAAAAAAACAGGCAGCCAATGGCACAACCTTCCATGATTTTTCATGTGCAGCACAGATTGAAATCCGGCGGCAAATTCAAATGGCACATAAATGGTTCAAGTGGGAGTGTTATGTCAGATTTTCAGGTCATTCGGATAACAAATGCACTAGGGCAAATGATACAGCATAATGGTAAGTGTTCATCATTTTCATGTAACGAGTTCTCCAGGTTTTGAGTGGCAAACATGACACAGCAAACTACTGAACACAAGACAAGTCCAGGAATTTCGCCTTGTTGCATAAGGACAAGAGCGACAAACCCGCTTCTAAAAAGCTCTGTGCAAAGGTAAACACCAAGCTAATTCCGATTACCCCCCCTCCGCTCGGAGTGTACATACTTGAGTCAAGGTACAATAAAGAGAAGGTTGAGCAAATAACTTAAAGGAAAAGACATATATGTTAATTACTCTTTCGTATATGTCTATCTCTATATTTATAAGCAGTCCCATCAGCACCTCCTGTACCTACAACATCTAGTGCATCAGTTGGCGAGGTGCACGGGGACGCACGTGAGTCTTTGACGGGCTTGCCCTAAAATATCAGTAAGGCATGAACCTTAAGACCACTTCTGGTTCCAAGACATGAGCTTGAAAGATCCACCTAGGCTGCAATGCAATGCTAGACATGGCATGTACATCCATTAAAGTAAAAATGAACAATGAAACTTGGACAAATATGTGGAGTCCTGAAATTTGGCTCATCCTGGGCAGAAATGTTGGATTGACTGGTGCAATGGCAGTGCTCGACGGCAGCACCCTAACTGGATAATATCCAAGCACAGTTCCTGACAAATTTAGACGAGCCCTTGCACGCTCTGCAAAATGGCAGTTTTTTAACCAATGGACAATTGGCCTAAGACTGTTTAATTATCATTCAACCACGTACCCTCATCAGTAAACTGTATAAAAAGCAAAACGAAGAACTGAATTTGGGTCCCCACACATACGACAGTCCACAACCTTCAAAAAGAAAAAAAAAATCAAGATTACGCACAGTGGCCTCAGAAAACATATGGGGAAATAAATAAATTGACGTGCCCGCAGTTGACAACAAGTGTCACCAGTTGCTCTTCAGTGACCTGAACACCAAGAAAGATATAAGCAACTAACCTCTACATACAATTGCCAGTTTGCAAATAGATGAAAGTCAAAAAGACCAGAAGATTGTTTCACACAATACAACAGCGGATAAACAACGAACAGCAGAAGCTAACATAAATATGGAGTTTAACAGGCTCCACAAGTTAGGTTTAGAAGCATTATAAAATACAAAAGGCTGCAGCAGCCAGGTGAAAAATAAATAAATAAGTGCTTAATGTCAGATTAACCTTACAGTACACAGGAAAAAAGATAGATGGAAAGTCCTCAGCAGCACCCTAAAGGCATAGTAGAACACAGACACAGGAGGCATAATCCTTACCAAAAACAAAAATCAAACCTGCCCTTGTTGCACTATGTCTTCAAGGGAAGTGAAAATAGGAAGACTTTGTCCGAACATCTTAATAAAGCCTCGACTGATTAACTATTAACAGAGAAACTTGCATACAGAGAAGTTAGTGATCAATTGACATCTTACTAACTGTACTAATGTGTCACAAACTTATATGTCGTAGACCGCATTAAGGATTATGTGTTCTACAGACTATAGTACAAAGCAAAATCATGTACTTTGCCATCAAAATAAAACAGGAAACTTCCAAATACAATTTAATAACTCACCGATGAAGGAGAGATGGAGAGCGAAGTCGGCCACCTTTGGCATCGGCGTGACGGCCTTCAACTGGATGCCCGGCCTCTTGTGTCGGATGAGGCCGACTCGCCGAGATTACAACCTGTCGTCAGCAACGAGCGACGAGCGACGGTGCGCTGAATGGGCCCAAATCGACGAGATAACCACAGCGCACCTGACGAGAGGGCCGACGAGGATGAGGGGCACAGTTGCGGTGTGAGAGGGCTAGAACGATCGTGGCAAGTAAAAATACAATTATGTTCCTATCCAATGGATGGTCAGATGTGATGAAGGGGTCACCACCTCCCACACCTCTAGATGGACCGAACCACTGCTGGTTCATTCACATGCATATATCGATATAGGGTTAAATTGGTGCATGGGACTGCATGCACAGAGACGTGATTGGACGCTTTGGTCCATCCATGCATGGATTATTCACATGGCTATATCCTATAGGACAACAGATGCGAGCTCGTATGGACGTGAAATTGCATGCACATTGTAGAGACCAATCATGCATGCATGCATGCACTATTTACAGAGGGCTCACATAGACTAGTGTTTGGCTCATCAAGTCAACAAGGGGAATAATGTATGTGCAGAGGTGTTAAGCCCTATGATCTTTTATGGTTAGTTCTTTTTAAATTATGTTTAGATTTTAGATTCTATTTCTATATAAACACGTCGTTAAACGATGTATTTTTCAAGGTGGGGCTTATATGGCTAAAATCACATGCAACTATTTTTCTCTACGTACTACCTCTCACAAACATATCAGAATTCAAAAACCACAATCATAAGGCCCCCGCTCATTTCGATTTGAGTTTTTGGCTTATTTTTCACTATTCATAAATTTCGTCTTTTTTTGAACTTTTGGCTTTTTTGAGCTTTTTTGCCGGTTCATTTTTTCCGTATTCATTTGCGTTGTCCGTGATAAGCTGACATATTTTTTTTTCTATTTTTAAAATTTTTAATTTTAATTATGCCAAATAAACCACCTTCAGGTACAGTATAATTTCAAACAGATACAGTACAATTTTAGCCATAAGGGGAGATTCATGTTTTTGCCACCCTTAAGATTGCCACCGAAATTCTGTCACTTACATGTGAGGCCACCTGAATCACTGACAACGGGTCCGGGTGGTAAATCTGTTGCCACCCGAGTCGTAAGGGTGGCAAATACATAAATTTTCCAGTGATAGTGACGCATGTAGTGTCGACCGAAAGGTACCGACACCGTGCACTACCTGTGTACGGATCTGCTGAACTAACTAATTACACAATGAAGATATATATGGGAGTGAGAGAGAGAGACAGAGAGAGCAACGAACATGATTTATGTGTAATAATTCAGGGTTCCGATCAATCTCTTCGTCTGACGAGTCAACCAGCTTAATTTCTATCGAAGACCGTAATTTATATATATATATATATATATATATATATATATATATATATATATATATATATATATATATATATATATATATATATATATAACTCTAGTTTAGATGGTGATTATTTGGGCTTATTTTTGGTGGCTTATGGCTGAAAAGCACTGTAGCTGACTGAAAAAATACTTTAGCTGACAGAGTCTTATTTAGCATAATTAAATTTTAAAAAATTTAAAAAACATATGTTAGCCCATTACGTATAATACAAACAAATACGGGAAAAAAGAACCGGCAAAAAAGCTCAACAAAAAAAAAATCAAAAGTTCAGAAAAAAGACGAAATTTATGAATAGTTAAAAATAAGCCGGAAGCTAAAAGCTAAAGCCGCCAATGATCCATCGCAAAAAAAAAATCACCAATGACACTGTGTTGTCAAAACATTTGACTACACATTTTCTTAAAGTACTTGCATTTGCGAAGAGGGGTAGCAGTATTTTGTTTAAAAAATAGCCATTAATTCACCATGTACATGGCTTGGCCTCTTTTAAGCCGTGTTTGGAACATCGGAATTGTTCTCTTCGAAATATAACAGAGTTGTGTTTGCTGACATCATGACATGTCATCTTAGACAGCTGACCAAAGGGAACAAACAGATTGGGTTCACTACTACAAAAAATCATATTACAAACGGTTCAGAAACGTTATCACAGACGGTTTTCTGAACCGTCTGAATTTATGGGTCAGTGATAATTGAAGGTTATCACAGACGGTTTTTGAACCGTCTGTAGTGTAAATATCACAGACGGTTTGTAACTAAAAACCGTCTGTGATAGGTGATAATCACAGACGATTTTTAGGTAAAAACCGTCTGTGATATATCAATGTCACAGACGGTATAAAAACCGTCTGTGATAGGTCACAGACGGGTTTCGAACCGTCTGTAGTGTAAATATCACAGACGGTTTTCGAACCGTCTGTAGTGTAAATATCACAGACGGTTTGTAACTAAAAACTGTCTGTGATAGGTGATAATCACAGACGGTTTTTATACCGTCTGTGATGTTGATATATCACAGACGGTTTTTTACCTAAAAACCGTCTGTGATTATCACCTATCACAGACGGTTTTTAGTTAAAAACCGTCTGTGATTATCACCTATCACAGACGGTTTTTATACCGTCTGTGATATTGATATATCACAGATTGTTTTTACCTAAAAACCGTCTGTGATTATCACCTATCACAGATGGTTTTTATACCGTCTGTGATTATCAACCATCACAGACGGTTTTTAGTTACAAACCGTATGTGATATTCTTTTCTACCCCTAAATCTATTTCTGTTTATTGGCTAGCCTCAGGAAATGCTAGCTATGCCCTCTGAAACAAGCAGATCAACATGTACATATACACATACAATTCACATCTTAATTCATTTCACAAACATAAAACATCCAATTCACATCTCAATTCATTTCACAAACATAAAATATCCAATTCACATCGCACTTCATTTCATAACCATAAAACATCCATTTTGCAAATCAATTAATTGAAATAAAATAAAATATCTATTAACAAATACACAATTACAAAAGATCTACATTGCATTTGCACTTAGATGTTAACATTGCATTTTTTTATTGCTCTTATCACATGACATCCAAGTATTGCTTGTGCAGCTGACAAGTTCGTTGATTATGGATCTGTTCCTTTCGCGAGACCTCGATTCCGGAGTGATTAGAGCAATAAAAAATCATTGTTTGTTGTGGAACTCTCCATCTGAGTTTATGACTTTAGCCACCAAAAAGTAGGCGCACTCTCCTCGAATTTGTGAAAGGTTAGGCTGTTTCAATGCAGTTGACGGGATAGACGCAGCCTGTCAATAGGAATATCAATGTGCGTATATATATAACCTGATAAGTATGAAGTAATTGTGGGAAGATTGACAAACCTTAGAATTGGTGATCGTCAAGGAATCCAGAAGTAGGTCCATATGGTAGCAAACGTGGAATCCACACGTGTTGCCCGGCAACTGCAGGCATTACTACCAACTGTTGCATAGGATTAATTAATGTGTAATAGCGAATACCTTAAAATTTCGAACATGTGTCAGACCTTTAGCCCCTTGTATCGAGACACCTGCCTTTGCAACGTACATCGCGAACGCCCTACGTGATTCGAAAAATTGACCTTAGCCATTCAGAAGGAAAGAAAGAGTACAATATTAGTATGTATGGAGAAAATATACTTACCTATCGATTACTTGGCTGACAACTGTATAGTCCTTTTTATTCTTACTTAGGGAATCAAGGTATATTGTCTTGTTCCATTTTGATACAATTACTATTAAAATCCAATGATTGTCCTGATTGTAGGGCATAAGTACATATTCCTTATTGCGGTAAGCCACCAGTGCTGATGCAATGTACCTCTCGACGCAGGGTCTATCCTCGTTGATGGTATGCATGGCAACCAAGTGTGGGTTCAAGAAACCAACCGATGATTTGGTTCTTCTAGCTTTAGTCAACATGTGTCTATATATATATACACACAAAAGCAACAAATTATATATGATATTTATCGGTATGACATGAACAGAGACTGTGATTGTACACACTTACAGCGTCCAGCATCGAATGAGTGAGGCGTCGAGAGCGTTGAGCGTGAAAAGATCAAATAAATCCTCGAAGGTGACCACGAAGACACAATCTTGAATATTGTGTTCTAAATGATCCGGCGCGAATTTCACAGTGATACCTGAGCGCCGTTCTCCCTCTGGCTTATTGAACTGTTCCATATACTACTTGTGTAATTGCATGCAACTAATTGGTAGGGTTTTGAAGCGCGTTACCGGGTCGATCAGCGGCTCGCCAAGCACGAATTTGTCGGCCAATGGCAGGTACGGGATATCATCATCGGTCTTCTTTGTTTTGCCCTTACTGCCTCGGCTATAGGTCGACTTTATGGTAGTCGACTGTAAAGGTAGCACCGGTGCAAGTTGCTTTGGCGAGAATAGCACCCGTGGAGATAGCAGTGGTGGAGATAAGTCTTGTGGAGATGGCACCAGTGCATGTAGCTCTGGTTCACACTGCCCTTGTGGTCCTGCCACCGGTGAAGAAGCCTCCAAGGAGATGTCGCTTTTGGGCCACTGGATGAATGATCCAATGGCTTGCCCTAGAGTCACGATCTCGTCGTTGGGGGGCTTCGGTAGCGGGACGACCTCAAACTTGACATACACACCATCCACATTAACTTTTGCGAAGTCTGGTGCTATAGGTGTACGGTGCACCATGGCCCCAATATCAGACGGATATGCCTGGCCCCAAGCAGCGTACAAGGGAACGGAGGCGTATCTCACTTGGAGCCTGCATTTCGTAGGCTCCTACATAACGATACAAAATTAGCTACTCCAATAGGCCTATCAATAGAGCAAGCATTCGAGAGATAATAATTATTATCAGGATGTCGTCCACAGGAAATCTGGCCTCGCTTTCCGTCGGATTGGATGCACAACTACTCGGACGGTTGTGCAGACTAGCTAGCACAGGAGCGGCGATGGCGGCCTGCTGATTTTCCGTAAATCTCCGCATCTCATCTCTGACATAATCAGTCAGCTCCTCTCTAAGAGATGGCTTGATCTCTTCTCGTAGCCATGCTTGACGCTCGGCTTTGGTTCTCTTCCTACGCCGATACATTTCGGAGTCACCTTGGAAACCATGTTTCCAAGGAACGTAAAGCCCAAGGCCTCTCGTGCAACTCGGGTGCTCCTTGTTTCCCAGGGCCGCGGAGAGTATATATTTCTCCCTTGTTCCCTGGAATGATCCCTGGGAAGATTTAACACTCAGCGCTTCCTGCAAGAGCACGACATGTTATTTCACTTCCTACGAAGTTGTGGAGTAATTACAAGCTACGTAGTTCGATCGATATCTTACCATGCGTTGGGACACTTGCTGGTCTGCAGGGTTTCGAAAGGAGACGTCCCCCGATATCGTTGTAGATGACCTTACTCTAATCCAATTTCGACCGCGGTCATCCGGGATATTGGCAAATGGCGGGGCGGTGTCCTGCAGGGCTGCCTGTTCGTCCTCCCTCCTCCACTGCGGGATTTTACCCGTATACCCAGCTGTGCCAAGTCTTGGGTGTGTGTGTTTTTTTGCCTGGAGGGCCTTGTGCGCCGCACTTATACTTTTGAAATCTTCGGTCGTCTTCACCGCCTTGAACTCTTCCGAATGGGTATTTATGAAACGGCGTTTCATCCTTCTCCACGTAGTCCTTGACAAGCGTGCTCTTGAAGTTCTTCCATGCTTTGCACGCCGCTAGGAAGGCTTGTCGTTGCACGACGTCTTGGTGTTCTTCTGGGATCTCGAACGATGCCAAAATTTCTGTCAGCAGCTCACGTTTCTGAGTCCCAGGCACGCTCTTCCACGAATCGAATGTGATCTCAATTCGTTCTCGTGCAACTATTCCGATCATTCTTCGGAATGTGCATACTGCTTGCGCGAGGAAGGAGAGGGGTCCTAGATCCATTGACCTCTGTTATGGTAAATCGGCCCTTAGGCTTTTTCGATAGCCCTCTTCTTCAAGGGATATATAAATCGGCCCTCAAAATTTTGATTTTGGAGCGGACGCATCCGGCGATGATGTTGAAGAATGCGTGGATGACATGTTGGCCTTCTAAACAACATATACAAGGGATATATTCAAATTACGTGCACTATAAGTAACAGAAAAGAAGAATCCAGTGACTTCTTCAAGATATAAATAGGTGGAAAAAGAAGACCATAGTTCTCACACTCCAATAGCTATAAGGAGTTACGAAGAACCATCCTAGAAGACCATAAGATAAGAAAGTGCCATACTATGATTCGCTCAATTTGTGGGTCTATTAGGATAAGATAAGAAAGCGCCATACCATAAGATTAGAAAGTGCAATCTATCTATTTCGCTCAATAGAACATATATACCATACTATGATTCTTCAATTTGTGGGTCTATTAGGAACTAAATGGAAGCATCTGGAAATTATATGTCACTAGAGGGATAGATAGATACTGATCTTGACTGTTTTCACCCTCATCCAAAAGTAAGGTAGAAGCAGATTGTAGAGCAGCTAGTTTTAGTGATAAGAAGATTAAAAAGAGGCAAACAAACTATGCAGCTTTTTTCACTTGTTTTCAAAAATCAAAATATTAAGAGGTGATGTATATTTACAAAAGAACCACGAGAGATGGTTTGACTTGGCTTAAAATGTTACATAACCTAAAGCATCTAGCATTCAGTGCGTCAGTGGTATCTTCGCCCCCCAAGCCCACTGACTACCTAAAAAATTATATGTATTCACAGTACCACAAATACCAGGGCTAATATGTTCATAATGCATCATTCTACCATTCAAAGTCGTCATGTCAAATGAGTGACAACATTTCCTGATGTTTATGTACAACAGCAACAAAATACCAAAGTGAACACAACACAAGTAATAAAAAGAGTAAATGCAACATAGATACAGGTAAGGTATTCAATATTCATATGTAGGTACTTCAACAAAATAATATTCCTGTTAAGTAAACAAGGATGATAATGATGTACAAGGGAATGAGGGATCACTGCTAATTTCAAGATTCTAATTGTGTCGCCACATAAACAGTTAAACGCAATATCCAAAGACTACTACGACTGCAAGAGTAAAGTAGGGACTAGGGAGAGTACCAGGTACTAGGGTTTAGGCGTTGAGGTGTAAGCGGTGGCGGCGTGGACGAAGGTCCGAGGAGGTAGCCGGCGAGGGGCTCGGGGGCTCGACGGAGGCGACCGGCGAGGGGCTCCGGGGCTCGACGGAGGCGGCCAGCGAGGGGCTCGGGGGACGGTGACCGGCGAGGGGCTCGGGGGCTCGACGGAGGCGGCCGGCGAGGGGCTCGGGGGACGGCGACCGGCGAGGGGCTCGGGGGCTCGACGGAGGCGGTCGGTGAGGGGCTCGGGGGACGGCGACCGGCGAGGGGCTCGGGGGCTCGACGGAGGCGGCCGGCGACAGGCTCGGGGATGGCGGCAGCGTCGGGCTCGATCGGGACTTCGGGAGAGCAAGTAAGTCTAATAACTACATACGCGCAAAACCCTAGCGGGGGGTTATATATAAAGGCTTATTACAGACGGTTCTAAACTTAGAATCGTCTGTGTTAATAAATATCACAGATGGTTCTAAACTGAGAACCGTCTGTGATAAGCCTTTGCCCTCGGCTGTAGTTATTAATATAAACACCAACCAACATTCAATAAGACTTCACACAGTGTATTTCTTTACAACAGCTGCCTGGGACTGTTGAAATTCACAAATTCAATAAGACTTCACACATTTTCACATATACATTAATGCAAATTCACAAATACATCACACACATACATTGTTGTATACATAAAAGCCAATTCACATATACATCACATATATGCATTGTTATATACATAAATGCAAATGCCCACATATATGTCAAACATTCTCATTCCACTTGCTTATTTCCTTTAAAAATTAGCCCTTCATGATGATCAATTTACGGCTTGACTTGTCTTTATCACGAATGTTCAGTAAGAGACCAATCAAGTTGTCACATACAGTCTTTTCTACGTGCATGACGTCGATGCAGTGTCGAACATCTAGGTACTCCCAATAAGGTAAGTCCCAAAATATTGATCTCTTCTTCCAGGTGTTCTTCTCATGAGCCCTCAATTTACGTCCCTTTTCGAGGACAACATCTAAATCCCTAACCATATTATAAACCTCTTTTCCCCTTAAATGCCTTGGAGCTGAACCGTCTTTCTTCTCTCCGTCAAATTCTTTCTTCATCTTGCGGTATGGGTGATCCCTCCGAAGGAACCAGCGGTGACGCATGTAGACGGTTTTGCATGAATATTTCAGCCACACACTCTCGGTACCATCTAAACAATGGGTACAAGGTTTGGCACCTTTTGTACTCTAGCCCGATAGGTTAGTAAGGGCAGGATAATTATTTATGGTGCAGAACAATAAGGAGCGCAAAATGAAGTTCTCTCGTTTGTATACATGCCATACCTGTACCCCTTCGTTCCACAGTACTTTTAGATCTTCCACCAACGGTGCTAGGTACACATCAATGTTATTCCCAGGTTGCTTTGACCCTTGGATAAGTATCGATAACAAAATATACTTTCGCTTCATACACAACCAAGGAGGAAGGTTATAGATGCAGAGAGTCATGGGCCATGTGCTATGTTGGCTGCTCATGCTACTGAAGGGATTCATTCCATCTGTACTCAGTCCAAACCTTATATTCCTTGGTTCTGCACCGAAGTCTGCAAAACTCCTATCGATGTGTCGGAACCCGAAGTAACGACTCCTGGAGCTTCTGTGTAAATAGCACTACTCCAGGATCAGGTAGTGCACACAGTAGAATAAAGATACATATCAAGCACAAATGACCAACTATATTAAATAAAGAGTACGGCCTTATGGCCAAGTCTTACATCAACTACCATTGGCAAAAGTAAATAATGCAAATAACGGCGGAAGCAAACTGGTAAAAGCGAAGCCCAAGCCTGCCCATAGGTAAACGACAGTAAGACGCGGCCTACTCATCCAAGTCTTCACCGTAGTCACCGACATCTTCCTCTGTGTGGAGATAGTAAGGTGAGTACAAACTTGTACTCCGCAAATCACACGGAGAAATGCATCATAATGACAAAGGCTTCAATGGATGGCTTATAGGGTTAGTTTGCATAAAACATCATTTAATGAAATACAATAGATAAATTGAAATTGCTGAATTTAATACAGTAAGTAAAAATGATACTTGTAGTAGAAAATAATACCGTCAGTGCAGGCTCCGACCATACACCGACCCATCCACGGGTATCCCACCCGGACCATCTTTTCCAAAAGTTCACGTATGGATTCCATCCATCCACACGTTTCCAACACTCGTGGATTCCATCCATCCACAACTTCCAATCTCTCTCATGGGTTCCATCCACCCACAAGGTTTTCATTCTCTCATGGATTCCATCCATCCATAAGATTTTCGAAAGTACTTTTGAAAAACAAAGTCTAATCTATGAAAAACTTTTACTCAGCATGCCCATGACCATGGGCACGGCTATCCAGAATAGATTATACACTCTACAGAGGTTGTACAGCTTTACCCACAAGACACGATCACCCCATATTGCCACGCGATTACACACTTCCTTAGGTGTGCGGCGAGGAGTCGTGACAAGGCCTTTACTATGCAAAGCCTTCAACCTGGCCAAGCCAACTCTAAGGTTTCACCCCAGTAAGAAATCCACCAGACCGGGACCCTCTCTTGAGCCTGAGTGAGACTTCTCATGGCTACAACCACGCTCACCCAAGTGGGACTTCACATGGCACCAACCACGCCCACCTTCAACCTACAACTTGACTTAGGTTGGGACTTTGCAAATTATTTAGCCAGGGCTGTCCCATACCAGCCATGTGGTAGTACGATAGGGCTTTGCAACAGTAGGTCACAGACAGATCCTTAAACTGACCTAGGCCCAACCACATACCTTTGTGGACGACAATCAACCCTGCGGCTACAACCAATAGAGCATGCCTACACCCACCAATCTAACCAATAGCCTAAGTCTAAACCAGTTTTTATATTTTGTTTTCAAAATCTTTCATAAACCTACTTGACTCACCAAAGCCAAGGGTAGCTTTGAAAAGGCTTATCATTTTATGTCAAAAGGTTCGGCATTTCATGTGAAAGGTATCCCAAAACCAATATTATAACTAAGCAGGTCTAAGCATTTGATATAAAATTCTCTAGCCAATACTAATGTACTAACTAGAGTTTGATTCTAGGGTGACAAGGTATCGAGGAATTCAATATCAAGGGAGGAATTAACAAGTAGGCATCAACTATATTTAAAACTGAATTGAAATACATTGAATAAAAATATGCATGCAGAATAATTTAAAACAATATAATTTTATTTTGAAATCTGGGATCAACATGATCAAGGAGTGTGACTTGCCTTGCTCTTCAAATTGGTTTGAATCTTCGTCGAAAAATTTTCCCGAATCGTCGAAATCTACACGTGAAAATAACCCACCAAATTCAAATAAATTCAAATTGACTTAAAATATTTTAATTGAGACCAGAAATGTATAGAGGGGAATTTTTGATGAATTTAGAAATTTGAATGGGCTCAATCGGAGTTAGGACGAAGAAGAACGAGCTCCGGGAAATTTAAAATCAGGGAAAAAGAACACTCTGGATTTTTGGAATTATTTTTCTACTGAAAAAGGGGTTTATGATGACACCAGAGGAATTTCATTTTAGGGCAATTTATTTTTCAGTGGGAAAAAGGGATTTATTCTGCCAGCATTGCGTCAGTCAGGGGTGGGTTGACACTGACAGTGGGCCCTGGTCTACGGACCAGTTCCATCGATGGGGGAGGCGCTGAGGTGGCGGGGTTGCGCTAACCGGGCGAGGAGGGGCTGAGGTAGCCGAGGCGTGGCACCACGTCGGCTGCTACGTAGGCACGGGGCGAGCTGACATGGCCGCCTGGCCGGAGTGCGCACGGGGACGGGGAGCTCGCCGGTGCACCGGCGGGCGACGGCCGACGACGAGGGGCGGAGGGGGAGGAGGGGGCGATGGGGAGTCCGGCTCTACCTGGCACGGGGCTCGGCGGGGACGAAAGGTGGCTGGCGACGACAGCGAGGCGGCGGCGCAGCTTGGCTATCGGCAGCGGGGGCTCTCCGGCGGCGAGGAGGGGCAGCTGAGGGGCGTACAGGCATGGCGACGAGGCGGGGAAGCCGGAGGAGTCGACGGTGAGGCGCAAGGGCACCGGAGACAGCCGGGATTTCTCGCCGAAGATGGTGGCGGCGACGGAGGCGAAGGCGCACGCTGCGGGGGCCCTAGAGCGGCGGAGAGGGGGAGCCGAGGGCGACGAAAGATGGAGTGAGGAACGGGGGTGCTTGGGGAGGGCTTAAATAGGCGCGGTGAGGGGTGAGGTGAGGGGAATTCCTCGCCGGAGAGGGCGGAATTGTGGCGGCGGTTGCGGGGAAGGTGGGGGAGATGGGGGCGCGGGGAGAGGGCGAAGTGGGCGCGCGTCGTGCGGAGGAAGGAGAGGGAGGTGGGCGGCGCGTGCGGGAATGTGGGGGAAGCCAGGAAGGGCGGGCGGTGGTTGCGTCGGTGACGGTTGCACTCGCGGGGAAGAAGGGGCGCGGGGAAGAAGCTGCTGACGGGTGGGCCCCGTCGGCAGAGAGAGGGGGGAGAGGAGGTGTGTGCAGCGGGGATGAGGCCACGTGGCCTAGGGGGAATCAGGCGGCCCGGAGTGGAAGGAGCGGTGGACGGGCGGATTGGGCTGACGTGGGGGAGGTACCCGATCTGGGCCGCACGCGTGTCGGCCGATGGGAGGGAGTAGGCGGGACTGGGTGGACGACACGGCTGGCATCTGGTCGTCCACGTGGCGGCCGGAGGAGGGGAGGAGGATATTTCAGTTTTTAAATTTGATTTTCATTTTCATAAAACCCAAATAAATTCTATAAAGCTCATACAAATATGAAATTAACTCCAACAATTCCAGAAAAATTCATAGAACGTCCTGGAGACATTTTGGACTTAATAAAATTATTCGCAACTAATGTTGGTACTTAACTTTATACTGAAGACACTTTTTAATTTCAAAAATAGATTTTAAACTCCAGAAAACTCAGAAAACCCAAACAAAAGCCAAATAAATCCAAATAATTAATTTGACTTAGGATTTTTATAGAAAATCAAAATATAATTTTATTTAATAATATTTTTAGGTTTTACATAAAATGCCTTTTAAATCCAGCCTTTTCAAAAACAGAAATTCAGAGCAAATCCAAAAATTAAAATATTGGTAACAAAAATACTTATTTTAATTTAGATTTTGTTTTAATTAATTTTTATTTATTTATTTTTAATTTTAAAAAAACCTGGGCTGTTACACGATGTTTCTCCATTGGGCGGAATCAGCAAGGTGTCTTAGCATTCCATCCTTCTTGCGCTCCTCCGAGTGCCAACGCAGCAGTTGTGCCTCCTTGGATTTGCAAAAAACCTTTTCAAACGGGGAATTGTTGGAAAATACCATGCCACCTTAGCAGGAGGTCCTTTCTTCACCTCTGTTCCCTCCCCGTCATCAGATTGATTGTTACGTTTGTATCGGGATGCGTTGCACACCGGACATACATATATGTTTGCATACTCTTTACGGTAGAGGACACAGTCGTTTGGACATGCATGTATTCTTTCTACTTCCATTCCCAATGGACAAAGAACCTTCTTGGCTTCAATTTCAACAGTTCAAGCACGGCCGACAACCTCGTGTACTTTGACCTACAGCACGTGAACAAAAGTTTCTCTGAGTTCTCCATCAAACCTCGGAATTTAACATACTCTCTCTCATCATAGTTCTCTTCTACATCGCGAAGCATCTGATCCAGATTGTCATTGTGCAACCTATCCGAATTCGAACAACAATCGACATCATCCAGCGGCATGTCATTCACTTCACCGGCGATGTCATCTAGCGGCATATCATACACTTCACCGGCGATGTCATCCAGCGGCATATGATCATTGACTTCGCCATGACTGGACCAACACGTATAACCCTTTTTGAAACCCCTCGGAATCAAGTGCGCTTTAATTTGCCCTCGGTTCTTAAACATCTTTAAATTCTCGCAGTCAGTGCATGGACAGTCCATATATTCCACCCCCTTATTCAACATATCCTCCTCGGCAGCTCTTGTAAAAGTAGACACGGTATTAATGTACTCTTCACTCACACGGTTCGCAGCATACATCCAGTTTCGGTCTTACGTTATGTATATATAACAACTTAGTGTTAAAAATTAAATTAATTAATTGTTACTACATATATACCACATGCATTGAGCTTTTGCTAGCTGAATTCATATTATAAACACAACAGCTATTTCCCCCGCGATCGCTGAAGGTATATAACCAAAAATTTTGTCAAATTTGGCCTCCCACATGACGGGAAGTGATCATGTATGGTCAAGTAAATGCAAACCATCTTCAATAACACTCACCAAAACTTAGATCTAAATTGTAATGCAAAGAAAAATAAATTTCATTACTAACCATATCTAGAGCAACCAGGAGCATATGAATCTTCAAAGCTCAATCTCTGCCTCCTCCCACCAAATTAATTGGCCGAAATCGCCTAGCTTGTCTCCTGAGCGAAAGAGTGCAGCACCAGCTAGATCTGGATCGAAATGAAGACAGATGCGGTTCGGACCGGTGCAATAAATGTCTAGTGGCATTATCACAGATGGTTTTTTATTACAAACCATCTGTGATAATTCTAAGATTATCACAGACGGTTTTTAATACAAACCATCTGTGATAATCAGCTTATCACAGACGATTTTTAATAAAAAAACCATTTGTAATAATTCCAGATTATCACAGACGGTTTTTAATAAAAAACAGTCTGTGATACTGAAATATCACAGATGATTCATTGGTAAGAACCGTTTGTGATACTCGTTTTCTCCGACGCCTTCAACACAGATGGTGTCCAAATTAAAACCGTCTGTGTTAGTGTTGATCACAGACGGTTTTATCAAACCGTCTGTGATTTGGTGTCTAGTATTAGGCTTTCTGTAGTAGTGGTTGTACGGTCTCGCTTGCACATCAGCAAAATAACAATTCTCACAGTCAAGCTAGTGGATTTTTTTATAAATAATGCATTTTTAATTTGAAATTGTAGAAATATACTAGCGTAAAATTGTTTTTACAAGAATAGGCTCCTGTCGCCCAACAGTTAGACGACTGGACCCTGTCACCCAACGGCCGCGCAACACGCATGCAATCGGTGGACCGTTTAGCGACATAACTGCAGTCGCCGAACAGTCGAGCGATTGGACACTGCCACCAAACTGTTGGGCATCTACAGGTCCAATCATCCAACTGTTCGGCGACTAGACGCAATATATACTCGGCCGCTCGACCGAGGCCCTGGCCGATTCCATCCGCCACGCAAAGAGAGAAGGGAAGAGAAAGAAAGAAGAAGAGAGGAGAGGGCAGAAAAGGAGAGGAGATGAGAGGGAGGGGGAGGGAGAGGAAGCGGAGAGGTTTCGCTATTTCTGTGAGGTAATTTTTTATTTTTCAGTCAATATTTTAGTTTGAAGTAAACAGTTTTTTTAGTGTAAAATTACGGTCAGAAGAAAATTATAGTTGTAGAACTTTGTTATGAAGTAAATAGTTATAAAAAATTTAGTCAATATAGTTATACAAAATTAGCATTCATAGAAAATTATAGTTGTAGAAAATTTAGTAAATATTATAGTTGTACAAAATTTAGTCAATATAGTTAAAGAAATTTAGCGTCCATAGAAAATTATAGTTGCAGGGTTTAGCATCTGTAGAAAATTCTAGTTGTAAAAAAATTAGTCAATATATATACAAAATTAGCATCTGTAGAAAATTGTAGTTGTAGAAAATTTAGTCAATATGTTTGTATGAAGTAAATAGTTTGCTTTGTACAAAACATTATTAGATAACAATTACGATTATTAGGAACGAATGTAATGTCATTAGTACATTGAAAATGCACGCGTATAGTTAGAACTAGCATATTGGCATTTAAATCATTATGTCATGTAAATTGTCCAACCCACTAAGAATAATTTACAGTAGGAGAGAGTTCGAGCAGCGAGAGAAGAACAACGTTGGTGTGCGTGGGAGCAGATAGGGAGTTGATGCATATTGGGGCGAAGGAAAGAGAGTGGTGGCGGTGCAAATGAGGAGGCATTATGCTATGAGGGTACTGTATAGTTTATGATAGGCGAATGGTCATAGAAATATAAATTATAATACAGCAGTAGTTCCACATTGTGTGATGCGATTTAACTAGTAGCAACATTGAAACTGTTTGCATGCAGACATCGGCAATACCGATACCCACTACATTAAAAGTGCAGTACGGTGTCGGCATCGTTCGTGAAGGTCTGAATGGTATTAACTTGAGCGGTTTTGCGCTAGCCACTTTGGTACACCTAGAAGGCAAGAATGCTTGAATCGCACATGTGATGTACTACTTACCCGCATCTTCTCCTTGGATCCTGAGGTGTGCGGCGTCATCATACAAGGGATTTGGAGTTGGTCTCCCACGCACATTAGATGGGAGTTAAGAACATTGATGTGCATTACTGCGTGGAAGTTGCTCATGATGAGTGTTGGGACCCCGGATAACCAAACCCGGACCCTCTGTGTATTACTGCACTAGTCCCAGATCAAAGCTAGTGCACACAGTTAAACAGAATGGAAAACATCACCATCAACGATTTATTACAATACTTAAGAGTACCGACCGCAGGGTCTCATTATTACAATTGAGGTTTCAAGACCTCGCACACACGAAACACAGCAGAAGCAAAAGATAAACTCGATGAAGACCCATCAATACGCCACAGGCAATTGACTGGGGAAGCGCGACCTAGAACTCCTGGAATCCTTCGTCGAATCCACCCGCGAAGAAGTCGTAGTCGCCTTCTTGAGCTTCGTACTCCTCTGGTTATTATTTTTGAGTGTAGCATGTGAGTACATAAAGTACTCCGCAAGTCTTGGGAAAAATGCAATAGATGCAAGGCTTGACAAAGGAAGGCTATATGGTTCTTTTGCACAAAGCAACATTTTCATTCAATTATTTCTAATTATTTTCGAAGGCATCAATTTAATAAAGTAAATGTTTTAACAGAAACTATCAATAATTCACTAGTGAAGGTTCCATCTACCAACACTAGATTAACTGATCAAGTTTTGAACTGCGGGTTACATCCACCCTCTCTGGCTCCAACTGCCAGGATACCCTTCCGAGAGCTCCCTCCACTCTAGGAATACAAAAACTTTGATTTTAAAACCAAAACCAAAAATCTACCATGTGAATGCATTCCTTGCCCGCCCTTGACCGTAGGCACAGCTATTCGAATAGTTTTACACTCTGCAGAGGTTGTACAACTTTACCCACAAGAGATAAATTATCCTAAAAGTCAACACGCTTCCTTTGGCATGAGACCCAGATAAAATATCACAAAGCCTTTACCTTACTCTAATCTAGCTAGATACCACCCGCTGAGGTTTCACCGCAGGTAGGCTAACTGCCCGAACCGAAGCCCCCTCTTGCGCCATATGAGTACAGTAAATCCCTGTCCCTCACTGTGAATAACCAGTCCATCCCTGGCACCCACTTTCCACTGGTGGCACCTAAACTAGACTATCATAAGTTAATCAGCTAGGCCGTACCCATATAGACTTGTGGTTGTACGGTTAATGCTCAGTCTGGACAAACACAAGCGTCGGTCCTTAATTGACTAGGGTGGAACATACACTTAACAAGATCTCGTGCTTCCTACACCAATCCAAACCAACCATCCACCCTAATCTAAACCAACTTTTACATTTTAGTTTGTTTTAAAAGAACAGTGGCAACTCCAATTACCACTAAGTTAATAAAAACAAGGGTATTACAATAATTCATAATTTCCCATTTGCAAGATTTACGAGGTATTCAATAGCATGGCTAAGCATTGTTCTATCATTCTAATTTCAACAATTAAATATATTACTCTCATTACTGAGTCAAAGGAATTTCTAGGGTTGCAAAGGTACATGGCAATCAACTTCAAGTGAGGGCATAACAAGGTTGTATATAACTAATGCCTTAAGATTTGAACTAATATTTTATATAAATAGCAATGCACATAATTTGAAATAATTAAAACATTTCAAAACCATAGGTTCAAGATGATCAAAGGAGACTTGCCTTCCTGCAGGTTCTCTGGGTCTTCTTGCTGTTGGGTGGAGTGATCGTCGACAACGTTGGAATCTACGCGAGAAAAGACAAAGCAAACAAAGCAAATAAATACAAATAAAATTCAAATAAACTCAAAAATCCAAATAGAGGCCATATATGGATAGATCATGATTTTAGACAAATTTAGAAATTTGAATGGCTCAATTTGGAGTTATATTGAGAAAGTTGTGCTTATTTGAAGTTTTCAATTTGAATAAATCCAGAAATTAGGAAATTTCTGACAGGTGGGGCCCACTGGAATTATTAAATTTAATCTTTTATTTTTATCCTGAGATTATGACAGGTGGGACCCACTGGCAGGGAACCCATGGGATCGGCCTCTGACAAGTGGGACCCACTGGACAGTGAGCCCACTGGCTTAGCCTCTGACATGTGGGACCCACTGGACTCTGGGCCCACTTGTCAGTGACCAGCGCAGAGAGATGGGGCCCAGGTGACAGTGGCCAGCGCAGACAGCGGCCGCTGGCGTGTGGGGCCCACTTGTCAGCGCGATTAAATGAGAGAAAACTCAACCTCAGCGTGCGGAGCCGAGGGCTCGAACGCGCGCCGAGGGAGTCAAGGGGGAGAAGAGCGAGCGGTGATAGCCAAGTGAGCGGGGAGGCGTTGCCTACCCATAATGGGTAGGTAATCCTCTTGAGGGATACCTGCGGGGGGGCCGGGCGGAGATGGTCGGAGGCGAGGTTGCCGGCGGCGAGGGGAGGCCGGAGGGGTTCGGGTGGCGCGTGAAATGAAGTCCCGGTGCGGAGGGGGTCCGGTTGGAGGGGTCGACGAGGTGCGGCGATGAGCGGAGAAGGTCGACGACGAGGGGGTGGCGGAGCTGACTCGGGTCCTCCGGCGCGACGGCGCTCCGGCGGCGGGGAGGGGTGGCCGAGGGGTCGAGGAGACTCGCACGGGCACGGGGGTGCTCGGGGTAGTGGCGGCGAGCTTCGGGGAGGCCCGAGGCGACGAGGAAAGCTCGCCGGAGTGCGGCGGAGCTCGGGAGAAGGGGAGCTCGTCTGCGGGGCGCTTAGGTGCTCGGGAAGGAAGATGGAGAGCGCTGGGAGGTGGTGCAGGGAGAGAGGAGACCGATGGGGCTATTTATAGGGGCGGAGGAGGGGACACGGGCGCGCAATTGCTCGCCGGTGTGTCGGCCGAAAAAAGGAAGGGAGCGGGGGGAAAAGGAAATAGGGGGCCGGAGAAGGAAGGGAGGCACGGGCGTCCGGGATTTGGTCGCGCGGGGAGCTCGGGGATTCCAAAACCGGAGGGAGCCGGGGAAGGCAAGGCCGGGTCCGCTGAGGATTCGGTCGGCCAGCGAGAAAAGGAAAGAGGAGAGGAAGAAAGGAAGGAGGCGCTCCGCGGGGACGACGGGCCTGATAGGCGGGGCCGGGCGTCAGCGGAAGCGGGGGCGGGGCGGCCGACAGGCGGGCCCGGGTGGCAGCGGGAGAGGGCGCGAGCGACTGACGGGCGGGGCCCGCAGGTCAGAGAGGAGAGGGGAGCGGGGTGCGAGCGGCTGACAGCCAGGGCCCGCAGGGCAGAGAGAGAAGGGGGAGCGGGGACCACTAGATGGGCCGGGCGCGGGGACGCGGCTCATCCAGGCCGTCCACGCGTTAGGCGAGGAGGAGAGGAAGGCGGGGGCTGACGGGCCGGGCCCGCTAGACAGCGAGGGGAGGGGAGATGCGGCCTGGATCAGGCCGAGCGGCGACGTGGGCGGATCTGGGCCGTCCACGCGTCGGCCGGAGGGGAGAGTTGGATTTTCTTTTAGAATTTGAATTTCTATTTTCAGAAAAGGCTAGAAAATTATTTAGGCCTCAGAAAAATATGAAAATACCTCCAAAAATTCCAGAAAAATTCACAGAAGCTTCTGGACATATTTTGGACTAAAAAAAATTATTTCCAACTACTGTTGGTATTTTATTTTCATACTTTGAATTACCTTTTAAATTTTAAAAATAGGTTTTAAATTCTAGAAAAATTCAGAAAAGCCAAATAAAAGCCAAATAACTCCAAATAATTAATTTGAATTAGGATTTTTATAGAAATTCAAAATATCTTTTTATTTAATAATATTTTTAGGTTTTACTTAAAATACTTTTCAAATCCAGCTTTCAAAAATAGAAATTCAGGACAAATCCAAAAAAACTCAAATACTTTAAAATAATTAATTTGAATTTAAATTTTTCAGAAAGCAAATTTTTTGGGATGTTACAATGAGGCTGATGCAGTAGATGGAGGAGAGGAAGAAGGGTCACGGTGTGCTGAGCCTATAGCATAGGCTGATGAAGGGAAGCATATGGAGTACATAGTGCATCAAATAGAGAGCGATGACCAGATCGTTTGGACTGAAGAGAAAGCTGTACAGGAGGACGATAATGACAGTTCTGATGAGGACAAAGCTCCCATCCGCAAGAATGGAATATGTTTGACGATGAGGGTGTTGCTGCGCATGACAAGCAAGAATCACCATGGGAGTATCATGGCATAGAGGTTCGGTTGCACCCAATATTTGCCGACAAGGTATTATTGCAGGATGCCATCAAGCTGTGGGCCCTGTCCATGCAACGAACTTTTAAGGTCATCAAATCTAGCCAGGAGCAGTATGTCTTGAAGTGCAAGCAGGCCGATTATCCTTGGAGGGTGCACACACAAAGACTAAACTATGAGACTCACTGGATTATCTCGAAGGTGGATCTGCACTCCTGCATTCTCAGTTGTGTTTTGCCAAGGCATCATAACCTAACGTCCACCTTCATAGCCAATTTGATGTATGGAGAGATAGTGGAGAAGGAGGACGGAGGCCACGCACATCATGGTGGCTAGCAAAAAGAAATTCAAGCACAAGATTAGCTACGCGAAGGCGTGATGTGCAAAGTAGAAGGCTTTCGAAAAACAGTTCGGGTCTTTTGAGGCATTGTATGACAACTTTCCTCGTATGATTCAAGTACTACAAGATAGGAACCCGGGCATGTACACCATTGTGAAGGACAGGCCATCTACAAGGCTGCTAGATTTTACGGTGTCGTAGAGGACCATCTTAGCCTATGGTGTGTGCATTGAGGCATTCAGGTATATGCTACCCGTGATCTCAGTTGACAGGACCTTTTTAACCTGCAAATACATCAGCCAGATCCTTACGGCCATCGGCGTTGATAACAATAATCAAATTATGCACCTAGCCATTGCATTCATTGAAAGTGAGAATTACCACAGATAGTTGTGGTTCCTTCGATATGTGAGGATAGGAGTTGTCGGAGCTCGTCCTGATGTGTGCGTAATCTATGATCACCATGTTGGGATGGTGAAGGCCATAGGAAAACTTTAGGAAGACCCCGAGGAGTTGTTCCCTTGGCTGGATATGTGAAACAAATGGTGTATTCACCACCTAGGGGGCTAACTTCTTCAATGAAGTCCCGAAGCAACCATTGATGAAGCTGTTCAAGAGGCTAGCTATGCAAAACCACAAGCACAAATTTGATGCTTTGTTGAGACTGTTGGATGAGAACAGTAGGAAGCACGTCAATGAGGAAACAAGAGATCGGCCATGCCTGGGGTGGCACAACCTAAATGCCTCACAGCATTGGGTGAGCTTGACGTTGTTGGTCCAAGGAGAAGGAGCTCGTGGAACATCAAGTGCTTCTCACAGTGTATCGAGGCCGAGCCATTGGAGAAGTGGTCCCTGCTGTATGACATAGACGGCATAATGTACGACATAATGATGACTAACCTTGCCGAGGTGTACAACTAGGTTCTTAGGGGCCTTTGTTCTCAGCCCCTCATCGCCAGCATGGAAGGTGTTCTGCACAGTACAATCGGCTATTTCTGGGAGAGGCATGCAAATGACGCACTTCATGGAGCCAACCCACAAACACCATACTGCTCGAAGATTACGGCATACATGGAGGCGAAGACAGAGAAGGGCCAGTTGCACAAAGTGCACGTGATGGGTAATAGGGAGCATTATTTCGACCTGCTCCTCTGGGATAGAGCCGGATTGGGGCAGCTCATTCTCTTGTCACCCACAATGTATGCCTTGGAGATTGTGTAAACAAATCTAGCTGCTCGTGTAACAAGCCAAAGCTGTTACACATGCCATGCTCTCATGTCCTCACTACATGCAGGACTGTGGGCATGGATCCTTCAAACTTCATATCCGAGTACTTCTTCAAGGAGAGGTTGATGCAGGTATGGTGTGGCGAGCTTAGGGGTTTCCGGGTTGTGGGCAACTTCGCCACCTTGGATATTGCAGGGAGGACCTGGTTTCTGACTGTTGACGTGCTAAAGGGTGGGAAGGGTAATCGACAGAGCTGCCATATTTCGAATGATATGGATGTAGCGCAACTAGGGTGCAAGGTAGACATTGCGGGCGTGACAGTAAGGAGGGCCACACAGCTAGAAGATGCAAGGTACCTACTGATGAGTAGGCACACCGGCATGATTTTTGCTACCATTTGTTGGAGTGTGCAAAGTGGTTTCAACATTACAAATCATTGTACGCTATCATCTGTACTTTGTTAGTTGCCACATTTGATGTACATAGTGCCATAGTAACTATACCGTACATTGCTAATTTTCTAAGTTTATACAACTATTGTTCTATTCCCCCTTTTTAGTACTGTTGTAAGTATTGTCCTGGTAGCCTAGTACTATTTTGTTTGTTTATTTACAAGTTAAATTTATTGCTGCTTTACATTCGATGTTTTTTGTTCCGCGTAAATGCTAACTTGTAGTCACTTTGCAGGTATGGATCATGAACTTCGCAAATCGAACTAGCCTTACGGCCTCCTGAATGAGCGAGTGGACTGACTGCATCATGCGTCATGCCATGTCCCGCCTCCTAGAAGCGCGACCAAGGCGACTGACTTGGGCGGACCTCGGTGTTGCGATTTGGAGGGAGTCTCACACCATAAGGAAGAGGATCGCTAGTGGTGTGGAGTACAGCCGTGAGGAGGTGGTCCAGGCTTTCCATCATGTGCATGCCATGGGAGCATGTGTTGTCACCCTTGTGCCGTGCACGAGGCTCCTAGAGGTTGACACGCTAGCCCCTAGTGCACACTCCATACATCCGTTGGTGCCATCCCGTTTGGCATCACACCACGTGGGAAGGTTTGCGTGGCCACGTCCGCCATGCCCTGAGGAGGCCGGAGGGTCGGCCAGCACACGTCAGACACCACCGTGTCCTAACAGGGCTAGGGGGTTAACCTGGGCAGAGCCCTGTATACTACCAGCATAGCAGTCCGCGCGTCCTTCGAACTTCTTCGGTTTCCCTACATAGGGCACGTTCGGCGTTCCATTCTACCCTCTGAACAGCTTTGACCATGCTATGGCACTAGTCGAGGGTACACCGTGTCTCGATTTGTTTGCTCCCATCCCTTTACTTGATGAACTAACGATATTTGCACTACAGGTCTTACCATTGAGAGATTTGGTGTCTTCCCAGGCCAGGACGACACGGGCTGCTACTTTGCAGATTGGGCTGACCAGGAGACTGGGCCGGGACCTCAGCCCACAACCCTAGAGGTTCTCTCTAGGTCACCACACAGTGGTGCACTAGTACCCACACAGTCGGCACTGTAATCCATCCATCCAACTTTGGGACCTCATGTGCACAGGTCTCCTAAGTGTCTTACCTTGTCGAGGCTCCGACACCCGACACTGAGGAGGAGGGCCAAGTGGGGCCATATGGGAGGACACGGACGTGGAGCTAGAGTGGGCCAGGGTTTGCAAAACTACGTGATGTTTGCAATATTGTTGTGTTCTTATTTGTACTTTTTTAGGATGTCTATTTGTTTGATCCATGTTGACGTCTCTAGTACAATGCATGCGACGCACCGCTGGAACAGTCTACTCAATAAATGAGAATTGCAATGACATGTAAACCATTCGATTACATGCTTTAGGACATTGAACATAACCACAAGCAACATGGGAGAGCATTATGGTACAACCTTGTCCGTGCATGCCTACTGGTACAATGTGCCTTGTGCTACCCACATGGAGTGTTGTAGAGGGGGGCACCTCGGACGTGGCTTGCTATCGTTGTAGTGGAACACACATATGTAGCTAGGGTTCGTGTAGTAGCATGTTAGATCGTACGAATTTCCTGTGTTGATGACCTCCTCGTTGCCCCTCTCGCGCTGCATCTGCTAATGGATGTCATCGTTCTCCCCTTTGAGGCTTGCAATCCATGCCTGCAAGTTAAAGATTTGCTCTGACAATGTATGCAAGTTAAAATTTTGCTCTGACAATGTATCTACATACCTCACAATATAGCGTTCATGGGGAGGATCGATCTAGCGGACAAAGTCGCATTACACCATCTGCTACAATGGAGGTTTAACATCGAAACTCTATTAGCAACAATACAAAATAAATGATTGCCTATTTGTACCCTAGAGTGTGGGCATCGAAAGAAACATTGCCCGCCATCGAAATAGCCTTCCGCGACTTGCATGACCGCATCCTCCCGGTGTCCGCATTTTGGCCACACCAGTTGAGCACGCCTGTTTGGCATTAAGCGATAATTAGGGCCAAAGTCCCCTATCCTTTCCAGGAGAAGGTCTACCTTTGGTGACCCATATTCGACTGGCCTCTCGGCATCTACCATGGTAGGTTACTCTAGGATGGACAAGGTAGTTCTTTCTATGTGTAGGATCGGATATGGCAACAGAGGGGGGGTGAATGGTGCCTCTTTTAAAATCGACCCCTCAAAAGTATCCACATGTTAGACTCCTCTCCGATAGCTACGAGAAGCTATGAAGAAGAAAGCTAACGCTCTCTGGAACCTCAAAAATACAGAGAAGAAAGCGAGACAATCAAGTGAAGGAATCACAACGCAAATTAAAGGAGAAGACGGCCGGCCAGTCAGACCTCAGGCAACAGGCCGGTCTGACCGCCCCCTGGCCGGTCTAATCGCCATGGCTCGGTCGGTCAGACCGGTTAAGGGGCGCCGGTCAGACCGGGTATTGGGCGCCGGTCAGACCGCTATTCACCGGCCGGTCTGACCGCAATGCGCAGACCGGTCAGACCGACCGAACCCTAGGCTTCGGATCAATTGACTGAGAACAGGGCTGAATTTCTGCAGATCTCTGAGATTCTGCTTCAAATCTTTTCAACCCTAGACAACAAGACAACGTCCTAAATAGCAAGGAGGCTCTAGGGATCCAAGAAAACACATCAAAAGCCCAAGGAATCAAATTTTGAGCAAAGAACTGAAAGTGACAGAGAAAAGGGATTGATTTCCAAAATACTTGCCAATCACTAATTCTTTGCTTATGAGGCCTTGCATTTCAGCAGGAGATTATCACAGGGCTTGAAAGCATGCATCTCAACCCAGCTTGAGAAGGAGAATCAAGAGGGCCAAGATGCCCCTGACAGAACAGAAATATCATCCCATCACAGAAATAACATAAATAGAGGAAATGAGGCAAAATGGAATCTTTGATTTTTCTCCATCGAACTCTAGGGAACAAGCTGACCAAATGGTCTAGAAATATCATCCCATCACAGAGCAATCCATTTTGCTACTTCTTGCACAAAGAATCAGCTCAAAACTAAAAATGAAGAAAACATGTAGAGAGCATCAGAACCACTGAGAATGAACTGGAACGAAAGAAAACTCAAATGGATTCATTGGAATGGAGATGAATGATTACAAGTAGGTGAACTACGTCCTCATACATGATTAATACAAGGAAATCACTACATGCTTGAAGATCCACACCCTGGAAATCAAGCCATACACACACATGCTGCTCTCTCAGAACTCACTCCACACCACTGGAATAGCTACACAAGAAAGAGCTCTCTAGCCTGAATGGATACCCAACACTGCTGCCTTGCCTCTCCTTTTAACCCCCAATACTCACACCAAGAGGGGAATTCAAGAAGTGGCATACTCCACCCACTCAAACCTCACACCACAAATGAGGAAAGTGGGTCAAACCAAATTTTTGGAGGGAAATCTGCCTCCACCTCCATTGCTTGAGTCAAAATACCATTTTGCCCCTCAAGCACCTTCCCGGAAGCTTCCCGCAACCGGGGCCTTTGACCGATTGGACCTCGACTCCTCCCTGAGTCTAGTCCGGTCCGCTCCGTCGCCCACGACCACAACCGACCTCCAAACCGTCTGGACCTCCAACTCCACCCTGAGCCTAGTCCCGGTTCTCTCGTCGTCGCCCATCGTGTTCGTCACCGGTAGCTCCCGCTCCGGTTCCTCGTCTCCCGATTCGCAACCACCTCATCAGCCTCAATCATCTTCGGCATCCTCGACCGTCTGGACCTCAACACCTCCTGTGCCTAGTCCCGGTCCTCCTCGCCTCACCATGACCTAGCTCCAAAGTCCTGCAGTCACACAGACAAGCAAACCGTCACATAGCACTGCACGAAACAGCATAATCCATAATAGCACAAGTAAAGATACTCAACCCTAGAATACCCAAAACAAATTCAACCTCACTAAACCAACCGTCAATTACTCATCACCAACATGGGGATACCTCCACATGGTCTCTCACTATGGTTCACTTGCGTCGAGTGCTCTTATGCTCAAGGGGGTGGGGCATGCATTTTATAGCCCATAGGGGGAGGCAGCGTGCTTTATAACAAACCATATCATGTGTTAGCTTTGTGCAGCTTTATCCAGAGAGAACTAGCAACACTATACCTCCTCAGCTTTTTGGACCGAAAAGACAGGAACCTGCAAAGCAGGACATGACAAGAAGAAAGGTGTACAGCTTTGCGCAGTGACAAGACCAGACGGGGCAGCTTTGCGCAATGACAATACCAGATGGGGCAACTTTGCACAGTGACAAGACCAAAGGGTGCAGCTTTGCACAGTGATAAAACCAGACGGGCCAGCTTTGCGCAGTGACAATACCAGACGGGGAAGCTTTGGGCAATGACAAGACCAAAGTGTGCAGCTTTGTGCAGTGACAAGACCAAACATGACAGCTTTGCGTAGTAACAATAACAGATGGGGCAGCTTTGCATGGTGACAAGACCAAATGGTGCAGCTTTGCACAATGATAAGACCAAACGGGCTAGATTTGCACAGTAACAAGACCAGACGGGGCAGCTTTGCACAGTGACAAGACCAAAGGGTGTAGCTTTATACGGTGATAAGACTAGATGGGCCGGCTTTGCACAGTGACAATACCAGACGGGACAGCTTTACACAATGACAAGACCAAAAGGTGAAGCTTTGCGTAGTGATAAGACCAAATGGGGCAGCTTTGCGTAGTGATAAAACCAAGGGGGCAACTTTGTGTAGTAACAACACTTGGCCTTGCCAACTTTTTAGATCGACATGGCAACACTATACCTCCTTAGATTTTCAGACCGAAAAGATGGGACTCTACAAAGTATGACGTGATAGCTCTCTACACCATGCCAACCCTTTGCATTATAAAATGAGGTGGAAAAGATCTAGGAGAGAACACTACACAAGCAAACCCAACACTAGACTAGAGCTTGGCAGAAGAAGCAATGGGACAAGATGATAAGCAATTGGAGAAGACCCGCGAACAAGCAAGGTCTGCTATGGCCTGTGACAAACAAGCAAGGGCTGTGGCGGCCCGCGACAAACAAACAGAGTGTGCCAAGAGGGCACCTACCTGCAATGACGCCCCTCATAACAGCAACCCCTGCTAAATGTTCCAACCGAGCGTTCACTGCAACACCCCCTGAGGGGGAGACGCTACCCATCTGTTGGTGCAGGGATGCAGGTAGCCATGCAAGTTCTTCAAGTCTATGCAGTGGCTCAGCCTGGGCATGCGTTACTGGGGTTGCGCAAACTACTCCTGTGACTATCCCGACCATCGTCGGGACACGAGCAGCTATCAATAGCCGATAAGGAACAGATTGAACCAAGATTTGAATTGAAAATCCAAATTTCAAGTAAAAATCCAAATCCTGATTTTTGCTCCCTTTTCTTCCCTCTTTCTCCTCTCCCCTCTCTTGCATGTTGGCCTGGCCTCCTCCCCTCTTTCTTCTTTCTTCTTCTCGCTTTTCTCCTCTCTGCTCTCACTTCGACGCCCAACCGGCTAGCTCCACCTCTCCTGTGCACACACGTCACCTCTCCCCACCAAAGACATATCCTGCGCCGGCTATCCCGGCGCCATGCCCTACCAAGCTGCGTACCTGCCTCCGTCACGTCCCCGCCTGGGCTCCCGCACTGGACCTCCCTTCTTCCCCCCTATTCCAGCGTCAGCCCATGCCTGCACACCAACATGGCCCTGCCGCCCCCACGCAGCTGCCATGCCCTGCCAAGACCACGCCGTGGTCATCCCCTCACCATGCCCTGCAGCTGGTCACCGCATCGCCTACTCCCACGTTGTGCCCTACCCTGCTCTGTTGTGGTTGTCTCATCGTCCGACCAGAGGCAACATCAAAGCTCCATGCCGAGTCTCGTACCAAAGTCGTCGGCCACAGTAGCTCTACAACATCCTCCTCTAGCTATAAATGGCTCCCTTGAGCTTGCATTGCCTTCTTTACATCTCCTCTCTCCTCCATTCTCATTCCTCAAACTCAGCTGAACTCTATTTGCCACACTTGTGTGCTGGCTACCATGCGCCATCGATGTTTCGGCTACTCGGGCAAATTTCAGCCAGAAGTAACCATGTCACGGTGCGTCTTATCCCTTCTACTGTGTTTTCCCTCTGTCAATTTTGGGATTTGCCTGCCGGAGCTCACCACGCCGCTTCCTTCTCCATTTCTGGCTGGTGACCGCCTCCACCGCCACTAAGGCACCTGTAGGCGACCTCGACCTGATTCCTCTGTGGGAGAGCACCACCACGCCCTCTCAAAGCTGCACACCACACCACCCCTAGCTTTCCTCTTCATCAGTGAGCCACCCACGGTGGTCTCACTGGGCCGCCACAGGCTCACAGGGTTGGCCAGCCTCGGACCCCCTCTTACTTGACCAACAGCCTGGTAAGCATCCCTCTACCTCCTAAATGCTCGTGCATACTCGACTTCTCCCCTTTCTCCTCCCGACTGCTGGCATCCCGTTCCACCCTCGCCTCCGGCCGCTCATGCCATCGCCGGCCACTCTGTGTTGATCCATGGAAGCTAATAAATTTGATTAGGATCTAAATAGAAATAATATGAGAATAAAAATTTCATTAAGGATGTTGCATGCCATTAAAAATTAGCAAACTGATGGACATATAAAAATAACTAGTGTAAGTTCAAAATTGGTTGCACATCTCCAGTTATTTAAATGCCTTTTTAAAAATAACAAACAAAATAATTAAGTGAAATAAGAATTTGTATTTATATTAACCTCCCACATAAAACGACGATGGATAAATTGAAATATGCCCGAAGAATATACCGTGAGACTATTTGCATAACAAAAGAATTATATAATTAAGTGACACAAAATTTAACCATCTAAAATATGGCTATCATTCCTATATATTAAAAAGGTCATAAAAATACTTCTTTGAACAACAATTAAATAAATTGAAGTATTAAGCCGTTCAAATTTAAACTATATTTTCATGATGTAAATGAAAGATTTCTTTGTATATAATTAATGTAAATGGTATTTTAACAATTTAGGGAATTAAATTGAATGTTGAGCCACTAATATTAATTTCAAATACAAAATTAAATTAAACGTTACCCCAAATATAGGTAGTTAAATCTTGCCAGTAAGTGACATCTAAATTAAAGTATCCATTCCCATTGGCCTATTTTCTTGGCATATAGTTGACGCCATGAATAATTGATTAAAATTGTTATGACAAATAAAAGCTATTAATAAGTATAACTATTGGGAAAATAAGGTTGAAGATTATTAGCATAACAACTAACCCTTAGCTTAGAATACAAGTTACATTAAAAATGATGTATGAAGCCCTGGGTCATGGTTAATGCTCTTGCGATGAACAAATTAGTGCAATTTAGGAAATAACAAGATAAGCTCATATATCGGTCCATAGGTCCAACCTGACTTTTGTAACTTAATAAATATAAAAATACTAAAAAGAAGTTATTAAATAAAAGATCAAGCTATGGTTCAATGCAAGAGAGCATGAGGCTCGCAAGATGAAGTGGGAGAAAAAGAGAGAAATGGTGGCCAAGGCCAAAAAGGCTACCGAGGAATTCAATGCCAAGCTTGCAAGGAAGGGAAAATGGTCCCGATCCACGCGGTAGGTCGGGTCATTCCTCACTAGTTCCCCGAAGGTCAAATTTATTTCCATTCCAAAAAGGTGCATATGTATTGTACGAGTACTTCAATTTGTTGCATCGTGTAGGAATTTGTTTCTTATGCACATAAACAAACAATGTGCGCTGTGTTATCCCCATCTTATTATGAAGTCTATTTTAATTTGTAACATTATATCTCGTCGTCTTTAGTGTTCAATTTTTCGCATAGCGAGGCATCCAACAACGTGAATAAACAAGTTATCCTCTGTATATGAATTCCCGATTGTATCACAATATCATTAACCTTCGTACTTAGTAATCGTTGCTATCTCAATTGTCCTTAAAAAAATTTATGAAAATTTCTTGCGCTACAATAACATATGATGATTATAAAATATTATTACGAATCTAATAGATTTTGTACCATTCATAATTGTCACCTATCTACAACAATTGTTATTTATCTCCATGCACGGTCGGGGGGGCCAATTGCTTAAAAAATGGGCTGAGGTGACAGTCGCTGAACTGTCAGACGACTGGACCTATAGTCGCCCAACAGTTGGATTATAGTCGCCCAACAGTTGGATGACAGGAGGCCATTCTTGTAAAAAAAATTTGCGCATGTATATTTCTGTAATTTCAAATAAAAATTGGATTATTTAAAATTTTTGAAGCTAGTGCAAAATTCTTTTGGCTATAGCCATGTCTTTTGGTTTATGGTTTTTGAATTCTATCTGTTCACGAGAGACAGGACGCAGAGGGAAAATAGTCGCATGTGATTTTGGTCAATATAGCTAAATTGAGTACAGTATCTACTATAATCTATCTGTAGACTCTGTTTTAAAAAATATACCATTTAAAAGTTAGTTATTATAGCAACAAAAGCACACTCACGAAGTGTAACAACTCAGCAATGGTTCAGGCATAGGGCAGATTAGTACATGTTCAGGTGGTAGTACGAAGTAAACTGTTTGCAGTTTGTGCCCGCAACCCCTTACTAAAAGGCTAAAACCAAGAAGCTAGTGCTGACATGTGTGCATTGCTGTGTCGTGTGTTTACGAATGAGGCTTCCCTATTCCCCTCTTCCTATTCCCCTCCCTATTTCCTCAATCTAAATCACTCACATCTCATCCAATGGCTAGTTTTTTTATATTTTCACCATTTGTCCATCCATCATAAATAATAAAAAAATACAGGGAAAAAATAAAATTTATTTTTTATTATATTTTTTTTACAGAAATTATAATTTTATTTTTTTCTGTAAAAATAATAATAATAAATAAATTTTATTTTTTCCAGTATTTTTTATTATTTATGATGGATGGGAAAATGGTGAAAATATAAAGAAAACTAGTCATTGGATGAGATTTGAGTGGTTTAGATTGAGGGAATAGGGAGGGGAATAGGGAAGCCTCATTCTGTGTTTACAGCCGGCGAAAACCACAGCAGAGCTGTCCAATTAAACACCATCTTTTAGTTAGCATAAGTTTATTTGCCGCTCCGATGTACACATCCAGTCTGGCTATTATGATCAATGCTACTCCCTCCGCCCGCCCCCCTGCCTTCTCTCTCTCTCTCTCGATCTCGAGAAGTATACCTTTTATTACAAAACATGCGGTCAAACTTATTTAATTTTAACCATTACTATAGAAACTATTTAGATTGATCACGTGAAAACAATACTATCATATTCATTATCAAAAATATTTTCATATAAAAAATGATGGCAAAAGTTATGTATTGGAGAACATCACTACTACAAAAAGGTTAATACTAGATGTCACATCACATATAGTTAACCAAAACCATCAATACTAAATACAATCACACATGGTTTTAGTTTAGACACTGTCTGTGTTGCTGCTAGCGCTCAAAACCATCTATGAAGACGTAATATTGCAGACGATACATCGTGAAAACCGTCTGTGAAGTATCATATATAGTTATTAACAAGAACCATTCGTGATATTACCAAATATCATAGACGATTTTTGTTTGAACCATCTGTGATACTTCATAGATAGTTTGGATTAAAAATCGTCTGTGATAATTTCACTATTTTAATTATAGACTGTTGACCCTCACAGATTTGTCTTAAATTCCAGATCTGTTCTCACAGCTCTGCTATTTTGAGAAGGTGGGGCTTTGATGCCATTTGGTAAAAGGAGACTATATATTTGGCAAGAGTGATTATAGATCCATTAAGTTCTTGACTATATATGTTTATTAATTTATTCCTAATTGCATTATATTTTAATCTAGCTTTTGGTGAAAGGTGAATTGAAAATGATTTAGATCTAGCTAGCTTGATATAAAGAGAAGATTATTTACATCTAGCATGGTTCAAGGTTTAGCCATTCATAGTCTATTTCTACTTAATTCAATTTAATTAATTATTCTTGCTACTTATAACTACTTCAGATCATATATATCTAGTATATTAATTAAATAATTTAATATTTAATACTAAATTGTTAAATGCATAACATAGGACCAAAGCTGGATGTACGCTGGGAGTCGTGTGAGTGAAGAGTACATTAATGGTGTCTCTGCTTTTACAAGAGCTGCAGAGGAGGATATCTTGAATAAGGGGTAGAATATATGTACTGTCCATACATTGGCAGCAAGAATCTGAAGGTGTTTAAGAACCAAGCGCAGATTGAAGTACACTTGATTCGAATAGATTTCAAGAAGGGGTATGCACATTGGACCAGTCATGGTGAAGAGAAAACTACACACGAAGGTAGTAATACGCTGTGCTTCATGATGCAGAAGGGAACTGTGATGAGAGAGAGTATTTATCATTCTGGGGCTTGATGGAGGACTCGAAGAAACATTTATTCATGTGCTGCAAGTCAAAGTATACGAGGTTGTCAGCCGTGCTTGAACTGCTTAAATTGAAGGCAAGCAACGGTTGGTCCGATAAGAGTTTCATGGCATTGTTAAGTCTTTTAGCGGACATACTTTCAGAGGGAAACGAGTTGCCCAAAACCATATATAAAGCCAAGAATGTTCTTTGTCCATGAGAATGGAAGTAGAAAGAATACATGCATGTTTGAATGATTGTATCCTCTATCGTAAAGAGTATACAAATATGCATGTATGTCTGGTGTGTAACACCTCTCGATACAAATGTAAAAATCAATCAGATGACAGTGAGAGAATAGAGATGAAGAAAGGACCTCCTGTTAAGGTGGCATGGTATCTTTTTTGTAATTCCCATTTGAAGTAGTTTTTTGCGAACCCAAAGCAGGAAAAGCTGCTGTGTTGGCACTCGGAGGAGCGTAAGAAGCATGGATCTTGCTGATTCTGCCCAGTGGAGAAACATCGATAGGAGGTTTGTAAACTTCGGTGCAGAACTAAGAAATATAATGTTTGGATTGAGTACAGATGGAATGAATACTTTCGGTAATATGAGTAGCCGACATAGCACTTGGCCTATGACTCTCTACATCTACAACCTTCATCCTTGATTGTGTATGAAACGGAAGTATATTTTGGTGTCAATGCTTATCCAAGGGCTGAAACAACCTAGGAATGATATTAACGTGTGCCTAGCACCTTTCGTGCAAGATCTAAAAATATTGTGTATCAAAGGGGTATAGGTATGGGATGTGTACAAATGAGAGAAGATTACTTTATGCTCCTTATTATTGTGCACCATAATGATTACCCTCCCTTGCTAACTTGTCAGGCCAGAGTACAAAATGGGCCAAAGCCTGTACTCACTGCTTAGATGATATCGAGAGTGTGTGGCTGAAGCAATCACGCAAAACCGTACACATGCATCACCATGTGTTCCTTTAGAGGGCTCATCCACAACGCAAGATGAAGAAACAATTCGATAAAGAGAAGGAGGACAATAAATCGATATGGTTAAGGATTTAGATGTCGTGCTCAGAAAAGGACGTAAATCGAGGACCCGTGAGAAAAACACCTGGAAGAAGAGATTATTATTTTAGGACTTACGTTATTAGGAGTACCAAGAAGTTAGCCACTTCATCGATATCACGCACGTAGATAAGCATATACGTGACAGCTTGATTGGTTTCTTACTAAACATTTATGACAATACAAAGGATGGTGTCAACACATAGCTTGACTTGGTTGATATGGACATTAGGCCTGAGTTAGCACCGATAAAGACCGATAAAGGATGAACTTATCTTCCCCCTGATTGTTGCACTCTGTCCAAGGCCAGGAGAACTGAACAGTACCAGTACTTGCATGGTGTGAAAAATCTGTCTGGTTACTCTGTCAACATAGTGAAACTTCCTTTGATGGAAGATTTGAAGTTAATTGGCACGAAGTCTCATGATTATCATGTGATAATGACACATATGCTCTTATAATTAGAAGTATTTTACCGATCAAGGTCCATGAGACAGAATTATTTTTTAACACAATTCCTCAAAAGGTCATTGATCCCAAAGGACTAGATGCTCTGTAGAACGAGATGGTGATGACTCTATGTCATCTTAAGGTGTATTTTCCTCCATCATTTTTTGATATCATGTTTCATCTCATTGTTCACATTGTATGAGAGATAAAACTATATGAGCCCAAATTTCTACGTAGCATGTACCCATTTGAGAAGTTCATGTGAATTCTCAAGTCCGATGTATGGAATAGATCTCGGCCGAAGGACAACATCATCGAAGGTTATGCAACCAAAGAGATCATTGAGTTCTATATCGATTACATGGCTTTGGTCAAATCGATAGGTGTGCCTCGATCTCACCAAGAGGGGAGGCTCAAGGGTAACGGGACCATCGAAAGGAAAGCAATCACTCTAGCTATAGATGCGTATACTCAAGTCCATTTCACAGTCTTGTAACACAAGACTGAAGTGTCCCCGTATATCAACCAGCACAAGAATGTGCTCCGGCAATAGAATTCGGAGCGGCCAGATGTTTGGATCATAAGGCAACACAACAGTTGGTTGAACCAATGGTTGAAGAAGCGACTCGCTAGGAGCTTCTCAAGTGATATGATGACATGGTTGGCAGAAGGGCTAACATTTACAGTTATGATAAGGCAAGGGTATGCATAAATGGATACACATTCTATACAAAGGCTCAGGATATAAAGAGCACTAACCAGAACAACGGTGTTCGCATAGATGTGCTCAGTACTAATGGGTTGAGAAATTCCTACTATGGGTTCATAGAGGAGATTTAAGAGCTTGACTACGTACTTTTCAAGTTCCTCTTATTTCGGTGTCGTTCGGTCTATCTCTCATAGGTAAAGGTTGACAAGTACGGTGTCACTACTGTGAACCTCAAATGTGTCAGATACAAAGACGAACTATTTGTACTCACTAACCAAGTTGTTCAAGTTTTCTATGTAACCGACCAGGCAAATAAGATGCACCACGCAGTTCTTCATGGAAAAAGGAGGATTGTCAGAGTTGAGCATGTAGTGGACGAGGAAGAATACAATCAATTTGACGAGTTGCCTCCTTTTAGAAATAGCATTAAAGGTCGAGGAAGAACAATGTGATGAAACTAGCGACATACGTGTCATATGTTCTGTATTTGCATTTATATATGTATATGATAATGTGTGATATATATGTGAATTTGCATTATGTATATATGAATGTGATATATATATATACACACACACACATATACATATGTGTGTGTATGTGAATTTGCATATTTATGTATATGAGAATGTGTGATATATATGAGAATTTGTATTTATGTATATGAGAATGAGTCATACATATGTGAATTTGCATTTATGTATGTGAGAACATGTGCATGTATATGTGAATTTGCATTTATGTATATGAAAGTATGTCATATGTATGTGATTTTGCTTTTATATATGTATATGAGACCATGTCATATATATATGAATTTGCCCGGAACATCATAGACGGTTTTAAAGTAAAACCACCTGTGATGTTTAATTTTCACAGACAAGTCTAAATTCAACCCGTTTCTGATATTTGCTTACTATAGATGGTTGTAATTAAGAACCATCTTTTGAAGATGTTGTCTGCTCATTCTTCGTCATCATCACAGGATGCGTGTGATACATCGTCCTCTAGAAAATCGAAGCACCATGGTAGAGGACTATCAAAAAGGCTCGAGGGCGGATTTACCATCACGAATGTCGATATGTCTGGGACCACTCTTAATCCTTGTTGAGCAATGTCTGCATTCTGGAGAATGGTCATAATAGTTGCATAAGAATAGATTGAGATCACGTACGATACATGGAAGAACATGACCGAAGATCAAAATATCAGCTGCTGATAGAAGTTTTTGGATCGCTCGAGATGCTAAAAGAATACCAGTCCTTTGTGCAAAGACATGTCTTGCTAAGCATGGAAGAACTTCAAGAGCATGCTTATCAAGCAATACATAGAGAAGGATCTGATGCCCTTCCAGAAGTATTCGTTCCTGAAACTGCAATGGCAAGAGTTTGTGGCGATGATGATGACAGATAATTTTAGGAGTGAAAGTGCGGTGCACAAGGCCCTCTAGGCAAGAAACCATGCACCCTACAGACTCGGCACCGCTGGGTATGTGGGTAAAATCCCGTAATAGAGGAAGGAGGACAAGTAGGCAATGCTACGGGAGGCCTCCCCGCCATTTGTCGGGATCCCTGGTGAGCGCACTCGAAACTAGATAAGAACAAGATTATCTACAGTGTTGTCAAGGGCCATATCCTTTCAAAACCTCGCAGACGAGGAAGCGCTCCACCGCCTGGTAAGTTATCAATATGTCAGGCTCTTGTAGGAAGCGTTGACTATAGAATTAGGCAGTCAGGGAGAGAGATATACTCTCCGTGGCCATAGGAAACAATGAGAAACCTTGGTCTTTATGTTCCTTGAAAACATGGTTTCGTAGAGACCCCGAAGCGTACTAGATTAGGAAGAGAGCTAAAGCTAAGCACGAGGCACAGCTATGAGAGGAAATTAGGGCATTCCTTATAGAGGAGATCACTGATGCAATCAGAGATGAGATGCAAAGGTATAGGAAAAATCAGTCAAAAGCCGTCGTCGCTCATGTGCTAACTAGCCCCCCAACCGTTGAAGTAGCTGTACATCCAAATTAACTTAGAAAGCGATCACAAATTTATTGTCGATGACATCCTGGTAATAATAAGAATCTCTGAAATGCTCGATCCATAATAGGCCTCTTGGCTTGTATCGTTATGTAGGTGGCTATGAAGTGTAAGCTCCAAGTGAGATATACTTCTGTTGCCCTGTACACTGCTTGGGGTCAAGAGAATCCATTCGGTGCCAGGGCCTTGGTGCACGGTGTAACTCTAGTGTTAGGTTTCACAAAAGTAAATGTGGATGGTGTTTATGTCAATTTCAATGTCATCTCATTGTAGATGCCCCCAAACAATGAGGTCGTGACTCAAGGGTAATCCATTATAACATTCATTCAGTGGCCCAGGAGGGACATCTATCTGAAGGCTCCTACACTGATACTAAGTCCATGGAGCTATATGCACCAATGTAAAGTCCACCAAAGCTACCTGCACTAGTGCCAAGTCCACCAGAGCTACCTACAATGACGCAACAAGGGCGTGGTGAATCACATGCATCTACATCTCGTGCTCGGTCAACTACCGTGAAGTTGACCTCTAACAAACGAGGCAGCAAGGGCAAACTGAAGAAGACCAATAATGATATCCCCTACTTGTCATTGGCCCAGAAATTCGAGCTACGCGAGCCGTTGATCATCCCGATAGAGTGCCTCCAAACCCTAGGACTGGCCTGCCAGATATTGCATGCATGGTACATAGAATAAGCCAACAAGCCAAAGGAACAATGACCCTCGGGTGTTACCATCAAATTCAAGCCGCATCATCTTCAACACGATATTCATGACTGTATCTTCACGGTGACCTTCGAGAACTTGTTCTTTCTCTTCAACCTTGATGCCCTCAATGCCTCACTCATTCGATGTTGGACACTGTAAGTGTGTACAATCATAGTCTACGTTCATGTAATACCAAAATGTCATATATATAACACATAACTTTTATATGTATGTGTGTATATATTCATCACATATCACGGATGATTTCTACTACAAACTATCTATGATAGTCAACTATCACAGACGGTTATGCGTTAATAACCGTTTATGATAATACGTATTATAGATGGTTCAAAAACCGTAAGTGATGACCTCATGTCATCACTGACCTATAAACTCAGGCGGCTCACAAAACCATCTGTGATGACGTTTTTTAACCGTCTGTGATGACCTTTTCTGCAGTAATGCATGGCAATATCCAAAATGTCATATATTCTTAAAATGATGGAGTACTTTTTCTATTCTTTTCTAAATGACGTTTTAGAAATCGTGTGGTCAAATTTTCTAAAAAGCTAAGCATCTAAATTGGCTATGTGGAAACTACATCGTTTGTTTTGTCATAAAATAATATTACAATTTTATTAATTTGTACTAATATAAAGTGACCATTAAAAAACACCAGAGGGAGGTAGTTTTGAATGTTGGACATAACATACAAAATCACTAATTTATAAGCACTCGTGGCCTCCTTCTCTACTCTGACTCTACTTCCCATGTTCTCTCCATCGAAAATCGCCTACATATCCCACATTGTAAATGAAAGCATGTAATGTTTTGCAGAAATCACACAATGAATTGAATAATGAATCAAGTGTTACATATATAGGCCTCTTCCTTCTATATCTGAACAACCGATTTATAGAAATAATACCTAAGAGATAAGGAAGCAAGAGACCTAAAAAGATATGTGTGATCTATGGCACGTAACAACCACGGGAGGTTGACCATGGTAGGTCGACCATGGCTGGTCGACCACAGCCGGTCGACCACGGCAGGTCGACCCTACAATTGGTTCACTGTAGCTATGACCGGTTCACTGTAGCCACAACCGGTTTACTATACACCTGCCGTGGTCGATGGTCATATGCAGATATCTAATACTCCCTCGTAGTCGGAATGGCAGAGGAGCGAACGTTCAGACTAGATCAAAACTCGTTAAAGACGAACATGGGTAGACCTTTGGTGAAGATATATGCGTATTGCGATGACATTGGGACATGAAGAACATGCACATCACTGAGTGCAACGTGCTCCCGAATGAAATGCAGGTCAATCTCTGCATATTTAGTACGCTGATGCTGAACTGAGTTGGTGGAGAGGCAGACTGCACTGACATTATCACAGTAGACTAGGGTGGCACAGCGAAGGGGACTATGTAGCTCCACAAGCAACTGGTGCAACCAACAGGCTTCAGTGACGCCGTTTGCCGCGGCGCGATACTCGACCTCCGCACTTGACCGGGAGTCAGTGTGCTACCACTTTGACGACCAAGAGACGAGGTTGTCACCGAGGAAGGTGCCGTAGCTTGAGGTGAAATTGCATGTGTCGAGACAGCCCACCCAATCAGCATTGGAGTATACAACTAGTTCGGCAGGCGAAGTGCAGTGAATGAATAGACCATGCGCAAGATTCTCCTGAAGGTACCATAGGATGCGCTTCACCAAAGCAAGATGTCACTCACGTGGATCATGCATGTAAAGACACACCTGCGGCACAGCGTAGGCAATGTCAGGGTGAGTGAAAGTCAAGTGCTACAAAGCATCAACAAGACTGTGGTAGTGAGTCAAATCATCAACTGGAGCGCCTTCGCCAAAGAGCTTCGAGTGCGTGCCAACAGGCGTGTTCCAAGGTTTGTAGGCAGACATACCGGCGCGTGCTAGGATGTCTAAAATATACTGTCACTGGGAAATAAAGAGAGCTCCTACCTGATAGTGGACTAACATCCCAAAAAAAATGGTGAAGCTAACCGAAATCCTTCATGGAAAATTCTTGTTGGAGAGCTGGGTGGAGCCGGCCATAGGAGAGAGAGAGGGATAGATCGACCGTAAGATGGAGGCCTATAGAATTGATTACCGCAATCAGAGGGGGATGAATGATTGCCTCCGCATTTTTATATCTAAAAACAAATCTCAAATCAGTTGAAAAGCAACCTAACTCACTAGATGTAGATTTCGACTGCAAGACATTTGACCGCTCTCTTGACCCCTTTGTACATGCTTGATGATAGTTTCGACCGCTCAGCATTTCACCTCTCTCTCAATTGCTCGATCGCTTTCGTCTATAGAATCTTCGACCGGTTGCACATACTTGAAAACTTTGACAACAAAAGTAAAACCTCTCTATCACATGGGCCTTCAAGTAACCAGCATCTTCAAGTACTCGTATTTCCTCTGTTTCAGGTAGCGACTCGACACCTTTGCACGTAGTCATATGCATCAATCCAACTGCAATCACCAGCAATCTTTGAGAAAATCACAAACCAGATTGATTCAAGATGATGTTTATTGCTAGATTTCGGTGGATTTACAAAGTGCCCTCACAAGAACCCCTAAAAGCCCTAGCCAAAAACTAAAACCTAAACCTTCTCTAATCTTCTCAACTCCTCATGTTAGCCCTTAGCCTCTCCCTGCTTTTATAGGATAACACACCAAACTGTGTCCACCGCAAACACGGATACCTAACTCTATCCGTTCTGAAAATCAAGGGACCTGAAACCCTTCCAAACATGAGTTCTACAAAATCTCTAAACCTTCCCAGCTACGAACTCCTTCCACAACTCCTAACTCATTATGTGACGAAGTCTTTAGGATAGCACCTCCTGTATCCTCATCACACATCATCACCTCACGTGTCGAAGCCTCTAGGACTACACCTCCTACAGCTTCTCCACACATCAGCACCTCACGTGTCAAAGCCTTCAGGATCGCATCTCCTATAGCTTCTACACGTATCACCACCTTTGATATCCACTTGTTCCAGCATGAGCTCGACCACCTCATGACATCCACGACCAACTGGACCTCAGATTTCCCCATCCTAGTCCCGGTCCTCCTCATCACTGACCATGACCGTCTCCACGCCCCCCTACATAAGCAAAAAACAAAGAACATATTCATCGGCATAAGTTCTTCCCAACTTAACCGACATTAGTCGATATACACAAACCACACTCATAACCATCCATTAACTATGAACCAGGTCAACCATGACCATAATTTCCACGCTTTTCAAAAATCAACTTCTGACGATCGGTATGACCGCCAAGCTAAGGTCGATCAGACCGCTGGCTTAACAAGTACTCGAAAACCACAGGTACTCGAGAATTACCGCCATTCAAAACCCTCACAAATCAAAATTATCATAGCACTCCTAGTCTAGTCAATGACTACTGACATCAACCAATCACTGTACCATTGACTACTGAGTACTGACCAAATACTATAGAACAGACTACCATCAAAAAGTATTGTAGCATCAACCACCGAGTACCAACCGGGTACTGCAGCAACGACCACCGAGTACCTACCTGGTACTAAAGCATTGGCCACCTAGTAAGACTAGACTGACCACCATGCATAGGCCGGTCAGACCACTGGCCCATTAGACATAAGTACTCGAGGTACTCGAAAATCACTAGAATTGAAGCACTCATACTGACCGTGAAGTCTATGAAAACCAACCGTAAAGCCTAAGACAACCGATCACTAAGTCTGAGATAGTAGATTGCAAAGTCTACTACTGCCGACAAAGCACTGTAGTTATGACCACCGACTGGTTACTATAGCTCACTCTATCGATCATCGATCACGTCGACGCCTCCAACTATTGACCATGGTAGTAATCTGCTGATCGACCAGCCCAACACAAGGCTACGACTATTGACCTATTCACTGTAGTGTAGGATTGGTTCCCCATAGCATACGATTGATTCACTGCAACTACGACCGGTTGCATTATAGCACATGACCAGTTCCTCTAAGCTTACGACCATTGGCTGGTTCATTGTAGCTATGACCGGTTCACTGTAGCTATGACTGATTTACTGTAGCTACGGCCGGTTTCTCCAAAGCCTCTAACTCCAGGGTCTTCAACCTTTCTGATTGCTCTCTGACTCTGGAGTCTTTGGCTCCATTAAAAACTTCAGACTGAGGTTGTTCCTCCGTGGTCAAAATGTTGTGGTCGTTTTTCCATGGTCAAAATATTATGGTCAAAATACCGTGATCAAAATGTTGTAGTCTAAATACCGTGATCAAAATATCATGGTTATAAATAGTGTAGTCATAGAACTAACATCAATTAGTTACTAATAGTTATACTTTTGAAACCATGATAGGTTAGCAACTAAAATTATGTGTGTAGTTGTGTCTGATACGTCGCATATTGTTAATAGTTATAAATAATATAGTCAAAGAACTAATAACAATTTAGTTGTTAATAGTTGTAATACCGCTATGGCTATAGCCTAACCTCTTAACCCCATACCTTAACCCTAACCCCTAAACCCTGAAACTCTAAACCCTAATACCGAAATACGGCTATGGCTATATATGTTGAGGAATATGTGGTTTATGCAAGAATGCAACTAAATATTTAGAATTTCTGAGGTACTCTATAAATAATTAAACCACTAATTATGTTGTAATTGCTAACTTCAAATTAATTTGTAGGTATAGCTCATAACCTTGATAGTTCGGATTGGCCTTTCGGTCTATTGGACTGGCGCATCGACACGCAGCACCGCGCTAGCCATCGTGTCCCGCATCCTGAGGACGGGGACAAGGCAACTCAGTTGGGGGTGGTCCGTATGTGGACACCCTGATGGGCTTGGAGACTAGACCTATACTAGAGAGATAGGTTTGTCAGCAAACTATGACACTTCTTTTTATCATATTTTTGCTATGTACTTATTTCGTTGTGCTTTCCAGATTGAGCGATAACAGCCTTTTACCTCTCAGTAGAGGCCACCGATGAGGACAGTGCTCTGGTCAAGTATGACAGGGAGGTCCAGGCCAGCTGAAGTGGTCACGATGGTTCCCATTAGATCGATCACTGCTTACAGCTCTGATGTACTGATGGCAGCCCGAGACGCACACCTTCCACCTCCCATTCGGGGAGATGGCACCCACTCTATAGGACATTGCGATGCTGCTGAACCTGCCTATCACAGGAGCCACTGCCACCCCATCCGACGCACCTGTAGACTGGCGATATGACTTGCTAGGCAGGTTTGAGGGGGTTCTTCCAGCCGAGGGCGTAGCAGCATGCTACGTCTTCCCGATGCAATAGAGGCATGGTCCTGCAGCTCAGCAAGAGGCTCCGGAGGACCACGTGCACGTGCCGCACCAGCGCTTAACTAGCCTAGAGGGTCAGGGTGGGCACGTGCCGTGCCTACGCCTGACCAACCAGGAGGGTCAGGATGGGTCACCACCGTCAATCCTAGACCCCTACCCGCTAGCATCAGGGCAGTATTCATTGTTCCCCGAGCTATTCGACAAGGGTAGGTATGGTGAGTGTGACACTTAGACACGTGCCATGGCCCACGTCGAATGTAGTTTTGTCTCTTGAGGTTTGTTCATGTTGATATATTGTATGAATAAACAACATTTATCTTGTAGGTTTTGTGTCCCAACAGGAGTTGAGCTATCCCCACACGAGGATCACCCGGAGGATGTGTTTGACTTTTTCACGGACGACCCAGGGGAGGTCAGAGGAGCACCTCAGCCCGCGCCCATCAACATTCTTTTGGGGTCACGACTTAGTGGTGACCCAGTAGCCACGTAGGCATAGGTGGAGTTGACCCTCGAGGGCCTAGGAGCACAAGTCAGCAGGGCTCCTGAGCACCTCACCATATCGGGGCACCAATAGCCCGTGCTGAGGAAGGCCAAGTAGGGTTGTACGGGCGGGCACTGACCGGGGGTAGGACATGGCGATGTCAGAGGAGGTGCTGCGGGTGCTGTAGTGGGCACTGCGTAGGGGCCTTTCTACATTTGTATTCATTGTGTACATATTTTACTTCGTAGTTACTATGGCATAGTTATTATGAATTCCCTCATTCATCGCAATATCACTTATCTTTCTACTTACGAATCATTGCAACCTCGATCGTTTTCACAAAATTCTTTACAAATTTATCGCACTGCAACAATATAGAACGATGTAATAGCCCATGTTTTTATAAAAAAATACTAAATAATAATAGTAGTAGTAAAAACAATTTAAAATAAAAATAAGTATTTTGTTGCCTAAGTTTTATTTTTGTTCTGCCTTGTTTTTTCTATTTTTGAAAAGGCTGGATTTGAAAAGTAATTTAGGTAAAAATATAAAAATTTTATTAAATAAAATGATATTTTGATTTTCTATAAAATCCTAATTCAAATTAATTATTTTGGTTTATTTGGATTTCCTGAGTTTTTTTGGAGTTTAAAAATCTATTTTGAAATTAAAAGGTATTTTAAATATGAAAATAGTATACCAACTTTAGTTTAAAATAATTTTATTAAGTCCAAAACATCTCTCGGAATTTCTGTGAATTTGTTGGAATTTTTGGAATTTATTTCATATTTTTTTTAGCTTTATATGCTTTTCTCAAGTTTTCTATAAATCCCAAAATCAAAAAGAAAATTAAAACTCCCCTCCCTTCCCTTCGGTCGACGCGTGGACGGGCCATATTGTGCCACATTGCCGCCCCGGACCATCCCACCGTCCCCTCCCACTTAATCCCCCGGCCACCCGATCTCACCCCCCTCCACGTGGCTGCAATCCACGCCGCCCGCTTCCCCTCTATCTTTCTCTCTGCGTCGTGGGTCCCACCTGTCAAGCATGTCTTCTTCCTCCCCGCGCGAGCGCCGCCATCCCCGCCGCCATTCCCGCCGCCACCTTGCTCCCCGGATCTCCTCCCTTCCTCCTCTCTCTTCTCCCCTACCGACCCCTGCCATCCCCGCACCCGAATCCCCCAAAATCCGCGCCCTCCCCTCTCCTAATCTTGCCGTAATCGCCGCCAAACCCCACCGTCTCCGGCGAGTGATTCCCGCCCCCGTGCTCCCCCTCCGCCCATATAAAAGGCCCCCTCAGCCTCCCCTCTCTCCGCACTACCTCCCTCTCCACTCCTCTCTCCCTCCTGAGCGCTCCGGAGCACCCGAGCCGCCTCCGCCGCCTCCTCATCGCCGGCCACCTCCCGTGCTCGCCGAGCCCCGAGCCGAGGTAAAACCAACTCCCCATCGCCTCCTCTCCCTCCTCAGCCCCTTGCTGACCGCCGCCGTCCACTTGAGCTCCGTCGAGCTCACTCCCGAGCACTGCCTCCGGCCGGCCTGGCCACGTCAGCTGCCGAGCCCACGTGGCACGTGAGGTGGCCGCCACTCGGTGCCACACGGGTGCCACGCAAGCGCCGGCCGGCACACCCCACCCCCCTTGCCACCTCAGTCGTCCCCTTCGTCCGTGGACTCGATCCATAGACTATGGCCCCCTGTCAGTCTGTCCACCCCAGGGCTGACGTCAGCATGATGTCGTAATTCCATATTTAGTAGAAAAATAATTCGGCCGGAAAATAAAATACTTGCTGACGTCATAATTCCAATTTTTGTTAGAAAAATAATTTCAGAAATCTATTTTATTCTTTTTCTCTAATTTTAAACTTCGAGGAGCCCGTTCTCCTTCGTCCTAACTCCGATTGAGGCCATTCATATTTCTAAATTCATCAAAAAAATTCTCCTCTATCTATTTTTGCCCTCAATTTAAATATTTGGAGTTTATTTGAATTTACTTGGATTTTATTTGAGTTTGGTGGGTTATTTTCACGTGTAGACTACGACGACCTCGGAGAATTCTACGACGACGAATCACACCCCTTTGAGGAACAAGGCAAGTCACACACCTTAATCACAAAATTATGTTGTTTTAAATTATTCTCTGGCGAGTTTCTATTCAATGTATTTGAATTCAGTTTTAAATTTAGTTAATACCCGTTTGTTATTACCTCCTTTCATATTCAAAATCTTTACATCTTGTCACCCTAGAATAAAACTCTAGTTAGTACACTAGTATTAGCTAGAGAGTTTTATATCAAATTCTTAGACCTACTTAGACATAAACTTTGTTTTGGGATAACCTTTTCACATAAAATGATAAGCTTTTGAAATGTATTCTTGACTTCGATGAGTTAAGAAGGACTATGAAATATTTTGAAATAAAATATAAAACATGGTTTAGACTTAGGCTAATGGTTAGGTGATAGGTGCAGGCATGCACTATTGTTCGGAGACACGGTGTTGATTGTCGGGCACAGGGGGTATGTGGTTGAGCCCAAGTTAATTAAGGACCGATCTGTGAGCTACTGTTGGAAAGCCCTATCGTACTACCACAAGGCTGGTATGGGACAGTCCTGGCTGATTAATTTGCGGGTCTCAACCTGAGTCATGTCGTAGGTTGAAAGTGAGCATAGCGTAGGCCATGAGAAGTCTCACTCGGCTCAAGAGGGGGTCCCGGTCTGGTGGATTCCTTACTAGGGTGAAACCTTAGTGTTGGCTTGGCCAGGTTGAAGGCTTTACATTGTAAAGGCATTGTCATAATCTCCTCACCACACACCTAAGGAAGTGTGTTAATCGCGTGGCAATATGGGATGATCATGTCTTGTGGGTAAAGCTGTACAACCTTTGCAGAGTGTATAATCTATCCTGGATAGCCGTGCCCACGGTCATGGGCATGCTGAGTAAAGTTTTTCATGGATTAGACTTTGTTTTTCAAAATGGTTTTTGAAAACCTTATGGATGGATGGAATCCATGAGAGATTGAAAGCGTGTGGACGGATGGAAACCATACGAGATGTTGTCATTGGTGCTTGATATGTATCCCTATTACACTGTGTGCACTAGCTACTTCTGGACTAGTGCGATTTACACAGAGGATCCTGGAGTTGCCGCTCTGGGTTCTGACAAATGATCACAAAATGTTACTGTGAGTATAATATATTTCGTACCCTTGAGAATCTACAAAATCACAAATGGACCAACCAATGCCCTTTTATTTCAAAAAAACAACATCCTACAAATAAGATTTGATAAATGTATTACCTATAGAAATTACCATTTCCTCCCTACCCCCACAATTATTTCCATCGGATTAATAAAATAATAATATTATTATTTTAAATCGTCCAACCGGTACACAACTTATTGACGTGTCGCTCAGTATAATATATTTCGTACCCTTGAGAATCTACAAAATCACAAATGGACAAACCAATGCCCTTTTATTTCAAAAAAACAACATCCTACAAACAAGATTTGATAAATGTATTACCTATAGAAATTACCATTTCCTCCCTACCCCCACAATTATTTCCATCGGATTAATAAAATAATATTATTATTATTTTAAATCGTCCAACCGGTACACAACTTATTGACGTGTCGCTCAACAGTGGGCGACTAAGACTCATCGCTCAACCGCTGAGCGACTTAGACACTTGGCGCTGTTGGGTGACTAGTCCAAGTCGCTCAACGGTAGAGTAACAGAAGGTTATTAGTGTAAAAAAACACGGCTATACTGTAATTCAGAATAAAAAAATAAATTATTTCAAAATTTACTGCCTGACAATACAAAAGTATTCCGGTCAATCCGTAAAGAAAGGTATTGTGGTCAACCCAAATGGAAACAGCACTATTTGGTCAGTAGCTCCAATCCGATGACTGGTACGTATGTATTCCAGAAGCAAAACTTAGTCGATTTCGGTCGGTCGCTCTTTTTCTCCGTGACATTTGGATCATGTTTTACTCGTTACAATTTGGTGACCGACAATGTATGTATGTATGTATGTATGTATGTATGTATGTATGTATGTATGTATGTATGTATGTATGTATGTATGTATGTATGTATGTATGTATGTATGTATGTATGTATGTATGTATGTATGTATGTATGTATGTATGTATGTATGTATGTATTGTATGTATGTATGTATGTATGTATGTATGTATGTATGTATTATGTATGTATGTATGTATGTATGTATGTATGTATGTATGTATGTATGTATGTATGTATGTATGTATGTATGTATGTATGTATGTATGTATAAGTAACATCCATTTTTATTGTGATCAAATTTGCTGCCACAGAATTGGTCTTGAGCATGTTTTTTTTTTACTTTGACTGATTATGTATTTATTTATTTGTGAATTGACTTGGCTGAACTTGGAAAGTGACCAAACATATATGTACCCTGATATTGTGCTTTTAAAAATATATACATATTTTGTATTTTAAATTCATAATGCCCTAGCAATTAATATTTGTTGGCTCGATTAATTGTAGTCTTGTACCTTCACCCTTTTTCAAGAGAAGATTGTAATTGCATTACATCTAATTGGGCCTTTCAGGCTTTTGGCCATGAAGGTTTGTGCCTAGATTTGTGGATTCTCCCTGGCTCAACCGTCTTGTCTCTCAAAAGAGAGCAAGTAGAATGGTTTATCTATTGGGGTTCTAGCTAGCCACTTGATGATTATGGATAAGAGAGCTTAATAGGATTGGGCAAGATGTTTGTTGCTGGACATCACAATATATCACAATCATTTGTCACCTTGGATCGAACCACTCCTTCGATCGACAAATGATCATGTGATCAGGAATGTTCTTAAAGACATCGATGCTGAACCAGCAAGTGGATAGCTCTGCACTGAAACGTACGTACCTAAATTAAACCAAAGCATACAAACAATATCATCAACCAAGTGTATCTGTGTATATGCCGGTGGGAATCGGATCTACGATCAATCTAAAATAACTTATCATATATTCATAATAACCAAGCAATCACATGCACGATTCCTCATTTCACTACTAGAAAACGAATCATCCTCACGGGCTTAATTTTCCTGACGGGTCCGCACAGAACGTGAGGGATATCAATTTTTTGTGACGGGCCCACGTGTAACCGTCACAAAAATACATTTTCCTGTCGGGCTCGTTAAACCGCCAAGAAAATACATTATTTTTGTGACGGTACTAAGTGAACCGTGAGGATAATTGAAGATAAACCCGTGAGGCTAATTATCCAGCCCGCCAACATTTCGTGCAGCGCGCCGGACTAAAAACCCTAGCTAGCTAAGACCCAAACTTTTCCCCTTTTCCCCAATTTTCGCAGCCGCCGCCCTCGCCTGCCTCCTCTCGCCCGCCTCCTCCGCCTCATCCGCTCGCCCGCCTCGCCTGCCTCCTCTCGCTCGCCTCCTCCGCCTCATCCGCTCGCCCGCCTCCTCCGGCCGCATCCCCTCGCCCGCCTCCTCCACCCCATCCGCTCGCCCGCCTCCTCCAATCCGCCGACCCCATCCCCTCGCCCGCCTCATCCGCCCCCTCCCCTCGCTCGCCTCCTCCGATCCATCCCCTCGCCTGGCTCCTCCGATCCGCCGGCCCCATCCCCTCGCCCGCCTCCTCCGCCCTATCCCCTCGCCCACCTCCTCCGATCCGCCCCATCCCCTCGCCCCGCCGCCCCAGCTCTGCCCCGCCTCCCCAGGTCAGCCCCGCCGCCCCGCCTCCCCAGCTTCGCTCCGCCACCTCGGCTCCCCAAGTCAGCCCTGCCATCCCGACACCCCAGCTCCGGGCGGCCGCCCGAGCTCCCCTCACCGGTCGGACCCCCCCCCCCCCCCCCCCCGGCGGCGGCGGAAGCACACCCTCATCCGATCCGCTTTTTTCTCTCGATTGGATTCGTCCCCAACTGCAGTTGTGCAAAGAACTAATTTGCTTGCATGTAGGAGGCCAAGTTCTGGGAGGAGAAGAGTAGGTTCGGGACAGACGCCAAGAAAGGGTCATTGCCGATGGTGTGTGGGGTACTGTCTAGCTGTTGCTGTTGTCTAAATTAATGAATGGATACATGTGAAATCTGGGAATTTTGACAAGGAGTTGTGATACTGGAATGTCCAAAAACCAGAATTTGGGCTGAGTTACGGACCTTTTTTTCAGCGATTGATACCAATTTTGACTGATTTTTGCAGTATAAGTGTATGTTGATACATTACTTTGCAATGTTCTACCTAAGCATAGGAATACTACATTCAAGAAATATAGCCTCACCTATGCACTCGATAGTCATCTCATTGGCATCAGTGTGTGACGCGTGTGCTCTAGAATTCTTGCTGCTAAGAAGTTCAGTAGTTTACTTTAGAAATGAGAATAATGCTTGATGGTATAGTTCATTTGTATGTTTTAAAAGGTCATGATTCAATTGGGCCTCTGCATTACACCACCCTTTGGCACTTGGCAGGGCTGGGAAAAATGGGTTGGGACTTGCAATGATGAGTTTGCCACATATACTACAGCATCTTAAGAATCAATATTGTGTTTCACTCTATTAGTAATATGTCTATTTGCTAAGCATCGGCACTAGATATGAATCCTTTATGCGAATTGTAGCTGTTTGCATGCGAATTGTTGTTGCTACTTCACTTATATCTGACTCTGCCCTAGCTAAATTTTCTCCCTGGGTCCGCCACTGGAATGCACACAGTGGAGGCTTCGTAATATAGAATTGTAATATAGCTGCAGTCAGTGTTTGCATGCATTGTAATATGAAGCTTTCAGCTGAACGCTATTTGGATATATAGAATGCACACAATTGCTAAAACAATGTTGTGTGTATGAATGTTGCAGCGATAGCGATTGAGAGAGGAGCATTGTAGACTGTTGAAGTGTTGACTGCCGAATACCAGATAATCATAGCAAATTTTGATCCCTCATGTTTCAAAACGGCCTTTGAGCTTCCAAGGGGACCCCCACCACGAGGAGCCGCCGGTAAGTTCACGTCATTGGTATATTCATATACACATATCTGTCCAGTTTTCAGTGTACATCATTTTTGTGTTAATATACATTTCAGTTTGTGAAAGATAAATTGCAATATGCTATGGTGGTTTAATCTTAAATTAGGCTCAACACTATAGTTTAGTATACATTTCAGTTTGTGAAAGATAAATTGCAATATGCTATAGGATATTTGTACAGTACAAATGCAACATACCTAGTTTTAATAAATATAATTTTATGCCTGATATATTCATGTTATGCACACAGAATTATTTTATGGCACATCATGAATGGATGTATAGTGGCTGGCAGCGGGGTAAAGCTCCCTCAAATAAATGGATTGAACAAACTACACAGTTCTTAGATCATGCATTCTCAAATCCTAGACTAGTTGAAGATGACACCATTAAGTGTCCATGTGCAATGTGCAGGAAGTATTATAGGCACAACAGGCATATTGTAGAGTTGCACTTAAGTAAATATGGGTTTAGGTCAAACTATCAAACATGGACAACACATGATGAACATGACCCTTCAATAGATCATGAGGAAATCAATGAATGTAATCGGATGGACAATCTGTTGATTAACCTAGGCGGTGAGCATCCACCGAGAATTAATGACGAGCCAACGGCCTCTGCCCAGGCTTTCTATAGAATGGTTGCTAGCGCTGACGAACTAGTCCATGAGAACACAACACACTCAAGTCTGTCTGCTGTCGCTCATTTGCTAGCTATGAAGTCGCAATATAATATATCAATTGCACACTATGACGATGTATTACAAATAATTCATGAACTTTTGCCTCCGGAGTCTAAGTTGTCCGAGGACTTCTACCGTTCAAAAAAGTTGTTAGAGGGTCTCGGAATGTCATATGTGAAAATTGATGTGTGTTATAATAACTGCATGCTTTACTGGAAAGATAATGAGCATAAAGACAAGTGTGACTTATGTGATACCTCTCGCTACGAGGTAGGCCATAATAAAGTCCCACGTAAAGTATTACGGTACCTACCCATTATAGAGAGACTACAAAGGTTGTATGCACACGAGGAGACAACAAAGCTAATGCGGTCACATAGTCAGTCAACGTCTGGTAAGATGGTGCACCCATGTGATGGGGAAGCTTGGCAACAATTTGACGAGGACTTCCCAAACTTTGCAAGTGATCCTAGAAATGTACGCCTTGCTATAGCAACAGATGGTTTCACACCATTTAGTTTGGGTGCTGCTCCTTACTCATGTTGGCCAGTGTTTGTGGCTCCATTAAATATTTCACCGGGCATGCTGTTGAAGCCGGAGTACATATTCCTTGGCCTTGTTATGCCCGGCCCTGAACATCCTGGGAAAAAAATAAATATTCTAATGCAACCTTTAGTTGACGAACTTATCAAGTTGTGGGAGGGGGTACAAACATGGGATGCTTCACTTAAGCAAAACTTTATAATGCGGGGAGCATATCTATGGTCAGTTCATGATTTTCCTGCATATGGTATGTTTCCTGGTTGGAGCACACATGGTTCGTTTGCGTGTCCACAATGCTTGGGTGACAATAAAGCATTTCAACTCCGTAATGGTCGCAAGGCTTGCTGGTTTGATTGTCATAGACGCTTCCTACCTAGAGACCATGAATTCAGAACCCAAGGTAATGCATTTCGAAAGAACACAGTAGTACTTGAGGAGGCACCAAGGCATTTAAGGGGAGAGGAAGTCGAAGCCCAAATAGACAAGTTTGTAGGTGATACGAAAAACTTTGGTAAACTTCACCATTGGACCCACAAAAGCTGCTTTTGGCAACTTCCATACTTCAATAAATTATTAGATTTATTGGTCTAATAATTAATGCTGGATACATGCTGGATGTACCCATATGAGAGGTAAAATAATTAATACCGCTATTTTATCTTTCTAGCCTAATGATATACGTAATTAATTGGTCTACTCCATGTAGGTACATACAAAAATTAGGAAGAAAGTACGGAATAAGGCTCGAGTTGAGGGTTCTATTATTGAGGCATACCTAGTTGAGGAGGCTACAAATTTTCTATCATTATATTTTAACCCTAAAGTTCGGTCAATTAGAAACAAGATACCTTGATACGATGATGGTGCCTCCACATTTCAAAGTTCATGTGACCTTGTCATATTTCAATACCCGGGTCGATGCATTAGCCCTCGTGGCTGTCGTGATCTCAGAACAGAAGAGTACAAGGTTGCTTTCTTGTATATATTGACAAATGTGCCAGAGATGGATGATTACTTCATGTATGTGCTGAGATTATGCAACCCAACTTACATTTCTTTAATTATGTTTATGTAATTACAACTAACTCTTTTTATGTAGTAAATTTTGTAAAGAACATTGGAAGAGTAGAATGAAACCAACTGAAAACCAACTTAGGGATTTAAGGTTAAATGGTTGGAAATCGAGCCGCCCTATGCATCCTGGGCCCAATTTTTTCGATTGGTTTAAAACTCAAGTAATTATCGTCAACACATCAACTTATAACACTTGAGAAACATCTTTGTAGCAATCTGAAATCAACTAAAGATAATACAATTAATTTTCTATTTGCAGTGCATGAAGTTATCTACCATTCCTAATACCTTACACCAAATGTCTTACGGTTTCCGCACAAGAGTTGCCACTTATGGATGCTATGATGTGAATGGATACAGATTTCGCTCATCAAAGTATGAGAGCGGGAAATCTGGACTGACTACAACTAACAGTGGTGTTTGTGTGTCTAGTGTTGACGAGAACAACAATGTGTTGGAGTATTATGGTGTCATTGAAGACATCATAAAAATTACTTGGGAAGGCAGCATGTATCTTGAGCTAGTTTTATTTGATTGCCATTTGTTTGATCCAACACCAAATGGAGTTAGGCGAACTGAAAATTTGGGCTTGATAGAGATCAATCACACATCTAGGCTTTCAAACTTTGATCCATTTGTCATGGCAAGTCAAGTTACACAAGTCTATTACCTGCCATACCCGTGTAAGACTAGACCGGATATATTGGAATGGTGGGTTGCATATCATGTAGCCCCACATGGATATATTGCTCCAAATAGTACGGATGGTAGTTTCAACCCTTCTGAAGGACCAATAGAACAAATGGAGTTCTATCAGGAGGATGGTTTGCAAGGCATCTTTGTCATCGACTTAGGGAATGACTTCGAAATTACACTTCCATTGATCTCAGATGAAATAACAAATCCAAAAGATTTGGAATTTTTGCAACACCAGATGAATATGATGAGGATGAAGATGAGGAGGATGAAGATGAGGAGCTCCAACCTCCAACTTATGATCCAAATGATTTCTAAATTTCCTGTTGTTGTGCTTGAATTGTTTCTTGTAAAATACCTGAATTGTTTGTACATGTTTGGAGCTGGACTATTGGAACTACCAATTAACTTGTTCTCTATTTCGTGATATCCTTTTGTTTTGATTTTCCATGTGGTGGTAACAAATGGTCATTTGATTGCATTTTATTTCATGCTTTGTATATGTAAATATTGATAAATTGGCACTAACTTCATATTTTAACAATGCAGGATATGAATCATATTCGTCCCGTTCGACGTGGAGGTCGCCAACCTGAAGGTTGTACCTCGGAAAGGACAAGTGGTGCTGGCAGTAATTGCAGTGGCAATGGCTCCCAAAGGAGCAATGAAGCTGCTCAACAAAGGGGGAGGAAGAAGAAGTCACAGACCAAATTACATATGCCGTCGCGTGCTGGCAAGATTGCCCTAATACATCAGGGTGACAAGTGAGTACAAGCTGCATTATAAATCTTCAATTGTTATTAACATATATATGACTACGGTGCCAACTGACCTTGCCGTGGTTAATTCCTATGTAGGCAATTCAAGTATACCAATTACCAGCCCAAGAAAGACTACACATATCAAGCACAACTTGGAGTTATTATCAAACATGAGTACCCAGGTGTTGTGGACGACAAGGATGAGCATGGTACTATCTTCAATACCCGTCCTGCATTGACATGGGATGATTATTATGTCAATGAAGACGATGAGGGAATAACCGCTGCAGATCGAGTAAAGCGAGAGTTCTGGGTAACTAATGTTTACTTGTTAGTTCATATACATAAATACTTTAGTCGACTACTAGCTACTAACTACCCTTGTTCTCTATGTAGCATTTGTTCGAAGTAAGCACTTGTTCATATACATAAGTACCGCATTAGACATCAGTACCCATTGATTCTAATCTACTTGACCTAGCTTTTGTCCTTGGGCCTACACTAAAGCAGTAAGCAAAATCACTAGATAAGACACTACTTGGTGGTAGTCACTGTATGGTGCCCCATACTATATGCAGTCTCTTGTCCAGTAAGCATTCTAATCAATTTGGTTGTGTCTCTGTTTGGTAACATGCACACATGAGGAAAAAGTGCCAAGATGGTTAAATGTTGCTTTTGTTCTAGGATGATTACTCTGCTGCTGTTATGGCTCAACACGAAGATGATTGGGAGCAGCGACCACTCGATGGAAGCATATTGTACAACATAAATGGTGGCATGCCCCATGGCCGTGTACCAATAGGGAATGGTGCTATCAAGAAGGATGTTGTTCTAGCAGCTGCCAAATCAAGAAACATCAGGCCATCCAATTCCATCTCTTATCGAAATGTGATTCGACATAATCAAGAACTACTCCAAACGCAAGAAGTTCACCGCCAGATGATCTTGGTAATAATGTTTATTCACACACATCTATTGTTCATATGTCATTTTCACATATAGCACTCTCTCCTGTTAGCAAAAGTATTACTACTCCTACATGCATGCAGCAGAGGAGAAAGCTATGCGTATGGACACGCATCCATTTAGGATCTGCTATGTTCTGCTGAATTCTTGTGGTAGCCTTGCTATGTTCTTTTGACTATGTTCTGCTGCAGTATATTTCTGCTATGCAATATATTTCAACTTGCTATTTTCTGCTAAATTCTTGTGGCAGCCTTGTATAATTCATCTTAGTGGTTAGAAGAGTGCTACTGTAATCTAGGCTGTAGGACAAAGAAAGGCACCATGCATCATGTTCTCTGGACCATGCAGGGTTTGTTTAAAGCTTTTATTTTAGTGCTTTGCTTCACTGGATGCGTGTTCTCTGCTTTCCCATAGATTCCTTTGGAGATATCTCTACTAGTTTTCTCTATCTTTCCAAAAACCGAGATGGCAGAGTGGTAGATTATTAGGCCAAATAATTGAAACTGTTACGATATTAGGATGGCCATGGCCCTCTCTGTTCTTAAGCAGGAAGTTGCCACAAAAGAGCTGTTTGTAATGATTAGGAATATCTTCCTTGCATTATCTGTTATGATTGTCATGGAGAACATTCCTAAATCCTAATGGCTAATAGCATAGGGGAGGGCTGGTCGTTCTCAAGAGTAGATGTTAGCACTCTAAATTCACATGATGTTCTTATGATAAATATGGTGATTTCCCCCCTTTGTTTTGACAGTTCATATATTTGACAGTTCATATATTACCTTTGCTTCATGCATCTATGTATGACATCTTGGACAATTTCAAATGGTACTTTTCAACTGTAGATGCTTTTTGAGAAGATGGGTGAACAACCACCACCAGAGATGCTACACCGTGGAACACCTACACAAGCACAGGTAATATCATTTAATACCTACAATTATTGTCTTCTGTACAAACAAAATTCCCTACGAACTATTATTTTGCCTTGTTCTAGAGTTCAACTTTAAGTGTTACTTTCGACCTATCACCTTTGTCATACGAAGGACCATTTGTACTATACAACTAATCATTTTTGGTGTGTCAAACTGTCAACAAGCAGTACAGCAGTGAGCAAGTGGACTCATGTTGAATGTTCTAAACATGGGTATAACCTGAATCTCATTTACTTATAGTTGATGGTAAGGTGGCAAATGACTTCTCTACTAGTTAGTACACCCATACTTGTGAGTTGTTTACGAGGCTAAACTAATCTTGAGTATATGCCAACATGCATTTCTTCACATGCATTTCTGGGATGATTACGTATAGTCATGTTGATTTCTCTATCCAACTCTTTTTTTTGTTGCTATGGTCTTTCGTGTAGTTATGAAAACTAGCTACCGTGCATGTTGTACAAGACATGATATTGTGGGATGTGTATTTAATTTAGGACTGTGATAATTCAAACAACATTACAAGCCATTACAGCTTCTTCAACATAAGTTGACATAATGTTTTCACCTTGCAGCAAGGGACTGGGACTGGCCTTGGGACTGGATCCTCTCATGCGGGCTCACAACCAGATGATGGTGATGTCGATGGTAACGTTGATGTAAACGACAGGGACAACTGCAGTGGCGACATTGATGGCGACAACAACCATGCTGCTATGTGATTTTCAGTGATTTCTTATAGTTCTTTTGACTAGCTGAACTTGGATGTAATGGAAATAGACTTTTGTATGTTGTACTTGATTTTAGATGTCTTTTGGATGGATGAACCAATCTGGTGGTGAAGTTTATGAATTGGTATGCTTGTGTGTATATGACTCAATCTATGGAGTGTTTATGAAAACCAAACTTTTTATATGTTTGTTCAATTATATGTTTCTTGATTCGTGCAAGGATGTTGTTGTGATTAATTTGATTATATAATGCATGGATGTGTAAGATTTACATATATAAATGCTTATCTTGTATGCTAATTCATTGTGGCTGAACTGTTATAACTAGAATACGAAATTTTATGCCATAGGAAATCAATTTTGCTCACGGTTCAAACCGTCAGCTTATATTTTCTTGACGGCAACATAAAGAGTCAATGAAATAAATTTTCCTAACGGTTTGACCCTCAGGGAAATTGATTTTTTCTGGCGGTACTGATTGATTTTCCTGACAGCTTGGCCACTCCGAAAAATACATTTTTCTTGCGGGTCAACCTATTTTATTGACGGTGACTGCACCATCAGGAAATTGTATTTTGCTAACGGTTTGGCCCGTGAGGAAAATTCGTTTTTCCCTCACGGGCAGAACCGTCACATTAAACTATTTTGCTGACGGTTTTACCCCGTGAGGGAAAAACGAATTTTCCTCACGGGCCAAACCGTCAGGGTAATTTTCCCTGACGGGCTCCCGTCAGCCAAATTTAATTTTCCTTTCCAGCCAGCTCTGAGGGGTTTTGCCTGACGGGAACCCGTCAGGAAATTTTAACCTGACGGTTTTGAACCGTGAGGAATGATCCGTTTTCTAGTAGTGTTTATGCATCATGATAATATTTAATTTGACTCAATGCACTTGTCTACACCACACTGTATACTCCACACTTAGGCATGGTTGAAATTAATGACCTGTATATATATATATATAGGAAAAATACTTTTTAATTACTCCCGGGTGTAATTACACCCACCTCTAATATACCACCTAAACAAACTTGAAATACTCCTTTATCACTTTAGGTATACTCATATACTAATTATAAGATACTTCAATGTGAACCACACGAAAAAATTGCAAGGAAGTCCATAGTTTTTAGCGTATTTTATAAATACCTTTACATACGTACGTAAAAAGGAGTATGTCAAAAAAATATGCATACCACCTCTGAAAAATTGTTCATACCACCTATATAGTCTTAAATACTCGTATACTACACGTACATACTCTCCGTTACGCGAGATACTACCTATGTTGTGAGATACGATATAGGGTGTAATTACACCCGGGTGTAGAAAAGAGGCTTCCTATATATATATATATATATATATATATATATATATATATATATATATATATATATATATATATATATATATATATATATATATATATATATATATATATATATATATATATATATATATATATATATAGGACGAGTGTTTCATGCACCATGGTGCCTAGGCACCAATATCAATACCCGTTGATTTGCTTCGAGATTCGCAACGTTTGATGTGGGTATCTTCATATACCCACAAAAAAGTATATTTGAGATGTCAAACTCCGAAAAAATTTAAATTCAACTTCAGTTTAATTAGTTTGAACTATTTTTATGGTATATACTCACTGTAGTTGCATTGAACTCAAAAGTAGTTTAAACTAATTTGAACTGAGTTCAAAACTTACTTACCATAAATATATCAAGGGTATAAAACATTTTCATACCCAAACTCAAAAAAATTATCAATCATACACGTGTATCGGATGTTGGTGCCTAGGCACCATGGTGTCTTATGTAATTTTCCTATATATATATAGGAAAATTACATAAGGCACCTGGGTGCCTAGGCACCCACATTAAGAACCGTCCGATACATGTGTATGATTAATAATTTTTTTGAGTTTGGGTATGAAGATACCCACATCAAACGTTGCGAATCTCAAAGCAAATCAACGGGTATTGATATGGGTGCCTAGGCACCTGTGTGTGTGTGTGTATGTTTATGTGTGTATGTATGTATATATGTATGTATGTATGTATGTATGTATGTATGTATGTATGTATGTATGTATGTATGTATGTATGTATGTATGTATGTATGTATGTATGTATGTATGTATGTATGTATGTATGTATGTATGTATGGAATTATTTTTCTATATGTGTGTGCACGCACATGTATATGTATGTATGTATGTATGTATGTATGTATGTATGTATGTATGTATGTATGTATGTATGTATGTATGTATGTATGTATGTATGTATGTATGTATGTATGTATGTATGTATGTATGTATGTATGTATGTATGTATGTATGTATGTATGTATGTATGGAATTATTTTTCTATATGTGTGTGCACGCACGTGTATATATATGTTTAGGATTGAAGCATGCAACAAAATTCACTTCTTATTTAAAAAAATTGAGACACTCGTAAAACAAATTCTTACACAGTCACGCACGTGTCATGCGTCGCAGGCTCTCGCGTGGCTCCCTAGACGTCCAAACCAACTAGAGGACGTACACACCGTTTGATTTCTGATCGGACGATTCGAGGTGAAACAGCACACATACGGTCTACGGGCTTGTTTGGGAGAGCTCCACCAGCTCCAGATCTACCTAGATTCACCTGGATCCACCGTGGAGCAGCTCCATCGTGGATCTGAGATTCGTGTCGTCCTTGCTTCTTTAGAACAGCTTAGCTGCGTGATGACGGTAATTAATAAAGTGTGAAGAGCATAGCTAATCACGGAAATTAATTAGAAAAGGATCTTTTTAGCATGGGCTATCCCAGTCTAACGAATCAACCAAAAAGTTACCGTACGTACGTACCTATGTCACTCGAGTCGAGTAAAAGATAATAAAAAAGATTCCGTACGTACCTGTATATGACGTACTAGTACCGGATGGATCAGCCACTTTTTGGCAGATTTGATACTCTTTAGAACTATAATTATAAAAAATAATTATATACATATATTTTTACCCTTCGGCCATTGGACGGTAATGCTGGTGGCAGTGGCGAAATCAGGATTTAGCTACGCCCCGGGCTGAATTATAACAACCTAAAACTAACGCCAATTTGTACCCATACTACGACATAACAACAGTATATCATAATTGGCTAATTGCATTACTGATATAAAACTTGAGTTGAAATTTATACAACAATCTTGTTGAGGAATTATAACCTAACAAACCATTCTGAGTTTTTAAGGGTTAAAAAATAATCAGCATTTTATAGCTAGCATGTGCACCATTAATGTACTCAAGCTCATCACAAGCTGAAGAATACAAAAGGGTTGGTTTTTAAGTCTATAATCAGCATTGACTCCATTGTAGAATCACAAAAATTGTAGCTGAAAAAGCAGTTGGAAGTATCGTTTCGATTTTTGCAAGTGAAACCATTCACATCTTTCATTTGGAGCTAACAGTTTGAACTACAATCCACAAACATATATAAAAGGAGATAGACATATCATGTTTATTTGGCACATGGGTTTAATTTCCAATGCATATTCAACCTACAACATAGGATATTGAATCCATCATCACACTGCAACGATCCAGTCACAAATTCTGTCCAAATTTAAAACTAGTAGCATAACATGCTGGAAAACTAACTTTGCCAAGCTACCAATTACCAAATACACAAGCTCTTTCAGACATTCTGACAAACAGTCGGTGTGCCGGTGTGCGCAGCAAACAAATTACTCCAACAAAATCTTACATACATCGTGAGAAATCAGATCGAATCAAACAAACAGAGGGAGATTTGAGCGGTACCACTTGCGAGCCTCAGGAAGGGATTCTGATTTCTGAGAATGCTGTATGACCGGAGACACTATGCCGTATGGCGGCCGGGGCGGGCCGGGAGGCGGGGCGGGCCAAGAAGAGGGGCGGCGCCTGGAGACGGGGCGGGCCGGGAGTCGGGGCGGCACCGGGAGGTGGGGCGGCGCTGGGAGGCGAGGCAGGCCGGGAAGGGGGGCGGCGCCGGGAGGCGGGGCGGGCCGGGAAGAGGGGCGGCGCTGGATCGGCGAGCTGGCGAGGCGGGGCGGCGCTGGATTGGCGTCGGCGCGTCGCTTTTTCGGCTTCGGCCTTCTGCCGTTCTGCGCCTCTGCGGCTTCGGGAGGTTAGGGTTCAGCAGCGAGGCGTTGCGCCTGCGCGTGGAGTGATGTCCATTGAGCCGACTGCCGAGTGAGCGCCTGATGGGCCGCACGGCGCAGAGTGATGGGCTGACGGCCTGGCGGGGTGCTACGGGCTATTGGGCTGAATGCTAACAATACTACCCCGGGCTGGGCTAAAAATACCTGGGCTATACACTTTATTTTTTTCACGCCCCCGGCTAGAGCCCACCTTGCCATGGGCCCAATTCCGCCCCTGGCTGGTGGACTAACGTGAAGGCTCTGTCGTTCTGCTGGTGGACGACAGGAAACCTACCGCCTCACCACCGGATGGCAGGCGCCACCAGGCCACCACATGCCCCCACGCTGGTCTGCCGTCCTATGGCAACACGGCAGGTGATTAAGTCTGCTTAATTTTTTGTGTATTAATTATTAAAATTTATAAATATAGCAAATTAGTTCAAAAAATTATAAAATTTGATGTGCAACCTCTTGACACAATGTATTTGACTGTGTAATTATTTGGTAATTTTATTCACTGTAAATATTACTCAAAAATTTATACAATTTTGATATTTGTAGGAGTTATTATATATAGCAAACGAGCTCCAAAAATTACGAAATTTTATGTGAACCCTGTAGACATAGTTATAGTAATTTTGTAATTTTTTGGGAATTTTATGTACTCTAAATTTTTTATGTTAATTTAATCATGAAATTAGTGATGCTTAGGCATCTTTTATAGTGTCTGACCTCTGTCCTTCACAAATATGTCGGCACGTTGTTGCTATTTTTTCCCGCTATGTCCTTCACACAATTATCACTCTATCTGTGATGTCCCCCTCGTGCTCTCTCGTTCGCACTAATGTTGTTATGTCTATGCTATCCCTCTCGCCTGCTCTCTCATCTGCATATTTGTCAGAGTTATCATGTCGTTCCCCCTAGTCTGAAGTACTGCTCGTCGACAAAGAGTCCTTAATTTACAGGGTGAGCGTACCGGGTTCTCTTTTTGCATGGCCATAAATACGAACCTCTCGTAGTTAATCATCAGTCATCTCAGTCGCTCATCACGGAAGCTCATTCTCGCAGTCGACAACCGATGATTAGCTATGTACTCTTAATTTTGAGTGACGACTGTGAAAATGAGCTTCCACGATGAGCGAATAAGATGACCGATAATCAACCGTGAGAGGTTCGTATTTATGACCGAGCGAAAAGGGAACCTGGTGCTCTCACCCCGCAAGTGAAGGACTCCTTATCGATGAGTAGAACTTCAGGCGAGGGGTGACAGCATGATAATTCTGATAAATGTGCAAACGAGGGAGCAGACGAAAGGGGACAGCACAAACATAACAACATTAGTGCGGATGGGAGCGCACGAGAGGGATGATACGGACAGAGTGACAATTGTGCAAAGGACACAGCGGGAAAGAAAAATAGCAGTAACGGACCGACATATGTGTGAAGGATAGAGATCAGCCACTGCAAAAGATGCCTGAGCATCGCTAATTTCATTATTAAATTATCATGAATTAACATGGTAAATTTAGAACACATAAAATTTTTAAAAAATTATACAATTATTATGACTATGTTGGAAGGGTTCACATAAAATTTCATAATTTTTTGAGCTCGTTTGTTATATGTAACAACTCCTACAAATATCAAAATCTTACAAATTTTTTAACAATATTCACAGTGGATAAAATAACCAAAACATTTCACAGCTAAGTACATTGTGTCAAGAGATTGTATATAAAATTTCGTAATATTTTGAGCTCATTTGCTATATTTAAAATTTTAATCAAACAATATAAAAAATTAAGCAGGTGATTAAGCTGGCTGATTCACCTGCCATCTTGCCATGGGACGGCAGGCCAGCTGTGGAAGCGTGTGGCGGCCTAGTGGCGCCTGCTGTCCGTGGCAGGGTGGTAGGCTATCTGCCATCCACCAGCAGGACAGCAGGGCCTATGTGTCAGTCCACCGGTGTTGCCGCCTGGTAGCCAGACGGTAAAAATATTATTTTTATCAATACGATACGTATATGGTTATTTTTATAATTATGATTACAAATATTGCCAAGTATGCCAAAAAAAAAAGGTTTGGATCAGCTGCAAGTATCTGCCTGATAGACACGGACGGACCACGTCGAGCTAGCACTACCAACTAATGCAAAGTACAGGGCTCTTAAATCACATCACTAGTTCCATTAACCCCTTCCCTAATCAGCCACTTGCCCTGTACAATAACAAGGCAGCCTGTACTTACCGCTTTCCAGAGAAAGAAGCACAAAGCAAAGCAGGGCAGAGCAGCAGCATCTAGGTCGCGAAGGATGCGTTAGCTCAGCTGTCACTGTAAAAACTTCATCTCTCCTCTCACTCCACCCACCAGCCACTACTAAAACCACCCCCTCCCCTCCCCTTCTCTCTCACTCATCCATCAAGCTCTCTCTCGTTGAAGCCTCGCAGCTCGATCGAACTTTGCAGCACTAGCTAGCTAGCTAGCTATACGTGAGTGTGTGCACGTAACGTACGGTGTCGGTAGCTTGCCGTATTGCCATTGCCAATGCCGGAGCAGGAGGTGTGCAGCCCGGCGTCCTCCGGGGGGACGTCGTCCTCGCCGCCGGCGTCGCCGGCCGAGGGAGCGAGGCGCGGCGGCGGCTGCGGTGGTGGTGGAGGGGAGAAGAGGGCGAGGGACGGGGGGCGCCACCCGTCGTACCGCGGCGTGCGGATGCGGGCGTGGGGGAAGTGGGTGTCGGAGATCCGGGAGCCGCGCAAGAAGTCGCGCATCTGGCTCGGCACCTTCCCGACGCCCGAGATGGCGGCGCGCGCGCACGACGCTGCCGCGCTCGTCGTCAAGGGCCCCGCCGCCGTGCTCAACTTCCCAGACATGGCCGCTTCACTCCCGCGGCCGGCGTCCGCCGCGCCGCGCGACGTCCAGGCCGCCGCCGCGCGCGCCGCGGCCATGGAGCCCTCCCTCCATCAGTGCCCCGACGCCGTCGACGCCGCCGCCGCATTGCTGCCCCCGGCGTCCGCCCCGGCGAAGCCTACGCCCAGGAACAACGGCGCCGCGGCGGACGACGAGCTCGAGGCGATCGTCGAGCTGCCGCGGCTCGACGAGGACGCCGCCGAGCTCGTGTTCGGCGCGGCGTCGTTCCACGACGTCGTGCAGGCGGACCAGTCATGGTGCGACCCGGTCTGGATCGACGACGACGCCTGGGCCGGCTACGCGGCGGCGGCGGCGCACGGCGACCTGTTCGGCCTCGGCCTCGACGCCGACCACCACGGCTGGGCCCAGTCGGTTGGTGCCCTCTTGTGGAACCTGTAATTGCTAATTATTATCGAGTAATTAACGGCTCCTTTTAATCTCTTTCCCCTATCTTCCTTTTTCTTTTCCAAATCTGTATATAGATTTGCAACTTTTGATTTCCAGGGTTTAATACTTCTGTCTCTTTTTTTTCTTTGTCTTTCTAGTGTCATGTAGCTTTCCTTGCCTTTTTGGCCAGTTTGGGGCTCTTGTCTTCTCAATTTGTCCTTGTGGTTTTACTATTAAGCTGAGTCATTAATGGCCTAATAAACAAAAGTACATGCATGCAATGCATTGTTTAATCGGCAGTTACAATGAGCCCTCGAGTAGTAGTATAGTCCTACTTGGATATGCAGCACGGGGGAAGCAACTAGGGCCTGTTATTTTGCGGCTTATGATTTTTAACGTTCTTTGTGCTTATCAAGGAAACTAGTACTGGTTGTGGTACAGCAAACACCTTTTGCACCATACATGCAGCTTCTGGAGAAACATGTGCCACTTGGTGCAGAGTATTATCTCTTGACTCCTTGTTACTGTTGCACTGTTCGAGCAAGTACACTGCTGATGACCTCTCGTGTTTATGGAAGCAGGCAGCAAGTACACTCGCCGGTTACGCAATATTTGGGGATGGAAACAAAATGGTTCAATCCATGCATACAAATACCTCAATGCCATGAATTGAGACCCGACCATTTCTTGTTTGTTTCCTCCGTTGTTTTCTTGTCATATTTAATAGTTGGTGAGCTTATTATAGCCTTTGTTTTAAACAGCTTTTGATTTTTAATTTTTAGAGCTTAAAAGTTGAACGGAATGATTTTTTAAGGTATTTTCTATAAACTGTTTATAGAAGTCACTGCAGGAGTCACTTTGAAAAGAGTGGTTTCTCAACACAAGTATCCCTTACTTCCTCAAGCTCTCGTAATTAGTTAAAATCAATAAATCACAGTAAAAGGTAAAGCCACTATTAAACAAGTTCATAATGTGCTGCAAGAAGCATTTAACACCACATCTGTGGTTGGAAGTGGGGAGAGCATTAGTACGTAGAATCAAGTGAAGTGGCAGCATTATTGTGGACGCTGTGTGGATTTCAGAACTCAAGAGTCCAAGTGCAAGGGGGCTCCCCTCATGTATCATTTGCCTCTGTAGCTCGTCTCTGCCATCCCTATCAGATAAAGATAATATATGTTAGTTTCACACGGACCAGTTCAGATATGTAAGTAGGCTAGCTCAGCTCTCGGGCCAGCCACGAGAGGAGATATCCGTGTACTTGCCGAACCTCGAACGTGGAAAAAGTCATTGTTCTTTTGTTTATGACTTTATAACATTTTTGAATAAATAAATAGGTAGTTTTTGTGTTATTTCAAAGCGATTTATCAGTATAGCTTTTTAAAACGGCTTATCGATATCTGATTTATTTACATAAACACTCGTATTAGATTAAAAGCTATCAACTGTTGCTACAGACTATAAACCACATCGGAAAAGAAATCTCCAAAAGCCACGGCAGAAACTGTGAAATGGTGTCAGGCGTCAAGTCAGGTCAGCACCATGGACGTGCATGCATCAGGACACAACAGCAAATTGAGCGCGCACGTAAGGTTTTGCGGGTCGGTGACATCAAGGTTTTTCGCGTGTGTTACATGGCTACGTGCAAGCAGCCGCATCCAACTATCGCCATCGATCTTGCAGGGACGTTCGCATCATCCTGTCCGAGAAACAAAGCTCGCAGATCCTACTGCGCTGCCACGAATCGATGAATGCAGCAGCTAGATCCGTGTGACGAGCTCGCTCGACGTCAGCTGCAGTGAACGAAACGATCGCTCGTGCAATGCATGGTTCACGCGCGCTATCAGCGAGTGTAGCTCCGTGCGGACGAAGGGAGCCCAGCGACCGCTGTGTCTGGCCGTTGGCAGCCTCGATCGATCGATCACGTCTTGTCACATTTACATCTCGATCGACCGACCAAGAATCAATGTGTACCGTCAATTAGAATAGATTCTTTTTGAACTGTGTTTTATGACTTTTAGTTTGAATTTTGGCTGTTGATAATAGAGAATACGGAGAGATGCTTGCCTGCGCCTTTGTCTGATATAGATAAAATCAGAACAGTATTTACTATAATCAAATTATAAATCTTATATTAATAGTTACTGTAGAAAGCTAAAATATAAGTAAAAAAACCCATCCAGTTCACTGGACAGGAACATTTGGGTGCATGAATGAACCTGTACTTTGTTCGTTTGTGCTCCGTGACTGGTTTTTCGCGACGGATTCTTACGGAACCGTTACGAATGCAAAACACCGTCAGGACTAGTCTCGATTCTTCTTCTTTTTTGTGAATCAAGAATAATCTATTATTTGTACTGTTTTGTTTGCGGCTTATGGTTCGACGCTTTTCGTATCATAAAAGTTCTTGCAACCTAGCATAGAACTGAGCACTGATGGATGCACAAAAGGGAGCAAGTTGGCCTTGCTTCAGCATCCTTCCAAGAGTCTCCCATGGATGTTGATATACCAGAGAAGCTGACTGGTAAGTCCTAATTGTGGTGTTTATTTGGACTTAAAAGTCTTTGTTTACTAGTTAGAGAGCCGTGCGTTGCAACAGAGTCATAAAATGGTGAGACGGAATTTACTGTCTGGCCAACATCACACATCAAACATTGGATAGAAAACGACAGAGCGAAGAGTGGCCAGAATGAGCGAGGAGCTGGGAAAAATGGAGGGGGTGGGCGGTTCTATACTGGGAGAGAGGAGGAGAGAGACGAATGGTCTAAGATCAAATTGAATGGCTGCAGAGAGGGGGGAGGAGAACGCACCGACAACCACCAACTCCTCTTTATATAATAGTAGAGATAATTTATTTTATATTATAACGGCTGATAGATTTTTCAGTTTAATTGGATTAAAAAAATTATAAAAATAAAAAATATTACATCGTTATGGACAATAAAAAGAAACAAGAAAAAGTAAAAAAACAAAAAAGCTATTTCACTAAAAACACGAAAATAAAAGTTAAAAACTAAAAAGCAGAAACTCTAACGATCTCGACGTGGAGGTCAAGTGGAACAGTGGGTCGATCGGATCCAGCCCTGTGACATGCAGTATGCTTCATTAAACAAATGAGGGCCATAATTCCAAGCAGTGTGCGTCTGCGTATGTACGGATTCAAAACATGCCGTACAAGATGAGGGAGAGATCAACTCTTTTACTACTCAACATTTCACCGTACTTTTCTGTCCATTCTGTGAGGAGCAAAACGAGAATAACTTGCACGGTGCCGTACATAAATTTAAGGTACTTATTGCACTAATCACAATAAGATGCATGCTTACTTGATCTTACATGCATGCTTAGACTCGTTAGTAGAACTTTCATCTCAATTAGATGATCAACATGCATGCTTAGACTCGTTAGGCCATTTTTAGTGGAGAGTTTCATGACGTTGTTTCTAAGACTGCCACATCATGTAAAATGAAATGACTCAATGTATAGTTTCATTCTATTATTTCATAGACATTTAATTTCATGACTCATATAGAGTTGGTAATCGTGCCAAGAGAGTTTCATCTGGATGAAACTCACTTCTTCTCTCTCTTCTTAAAAATGTTGCCATATCATGAAAAATACCTATGTGGCAGCCTATTAAATGCAGATAAAACTCCCACTGAGACTGACCTTAGTAGAACTTTCATCTTAATTAGATCGATCAACATGCATTAGAACTCTTACTTGGCAATGCTCACTTCATATCTGTTTGGCAACTCAAATGATTTTCTAGCATGCATCAACATAGTCCAATGCACACATAATTTACATATAACACCCCTCTCTCTATCATCGATCTTAGGCCCTGTTTGGATCCCTCCATCTAAAGTTTAGTTACTAAAGTTTAGGTCTAAAGTCTCCAAACAGGTGGTCTAAAGTTAGATCTAAACTTTAGCTAACCCTAAAAAAACACTTTATACCATTAGTCCACCAAAGTGAACTAAAGTGGTCTAAAGTTTTGGGTTCTTAGGCACAAAAACGTGTTTACCCATGCATGTTGGTCTCTCACCTCCCATTTAATGGCTGACGCACGAAACGAGGAGAGGTAGTATGGTCTTTTTAAAACTTTAGTCCTATCCATTAGTATAGGATCCAAACAGGACCTTCGACTAAAGTTTAGAGGCTAAAGTTTAGCCAACTAAAGTTTAGCCCAAAACTTTAGACAACTAAACTTTAGACCATGAGATCCAAACAGGGCCTTAATCAATCTCTTCTCCCTCCTTCCCTCTCTCTCTCAATCATTATATATGGGTACTCGAATTCAATTAGGTTCGCTTCAAGTACTGTATCAAAAGCTACGAGGAGTAGTACAAGCTATGACTGTTTTTTTTTTGTTTTGTTTCTCAGTTGCTTTTAATTTTTTGCTTCTCTCCACAATCACTATATATTCCCACCAGGCAATCCCATCGCTCCAAGGATCACGATCGGACGGCTAAGAAGCATGGCTGCGCTTCTATCCAGAACATTTTACTACATGCATGGTGTAGCTGGGCATGCATGCAGGGCGCCTCCTTGACACTGGCGCAACCAACTGGATCGTACGGCCTGTCAGGCAAATCCACGGCACGGATCCTCTCCTCCGTAAGCGAGTCTCCATGAACAGATCATCCCTTAAAGTAAAAGGTCCGTTCTTTGTTGATCAACACGTGGCATGATTTTATCTAAAAAATTGGATAACGTGTATCATTTAATTCTTAAAACCGTTTAGAATTCATCTCTACCACTAGTAAAAACGGTTTTGATCGAGTTTTAACCCACGTGGCATTCTATATTAGATCCCGACTAGCCAAAATGAGGAAAGGTCCACCTTTATTTTTATATTAAAAATAAAAAATGCTTAATATTTCAGTGACACATTGGTCCAGCCTACCCCGTGGGCTATTCGTGGACTCAGTGAGACGCTAGCCTCACCTCGTTTTAGTTAGCTCATATCCAACGTGCCGTGCCACGTGGATCAAACCCTGTAGAAAAACGTCTTTTGCTAGTGGAAAGGATGGGTTCTAAATGGTTTTGAAAGTTTGAAGACATGTTTTACCCTATTTTACAGACGAGATATGGAAATTAAACCACGTGAAGAGTTAAGAGACCAAAAATAAACCTTTTCCTCCCATAAATAATTAAGAAAGCATGCACGCATACGCAGCGTAGCATACATGCACTGGCTTCTTTCGATGCTTCGATCGATCGGCATTAATATCCCTGAGTCTATTCGATCTCGGCAATACATTTTACCCATGGATATGATCGGTGTACGGTTCACTGTACCTACGTACACGAGCATTGGTGCGCGGTGTGTACTGGCTAGCTTGCTATTGGTGAAATTGCAATCGACGGCGGCCGTTCGTTCTCTGCAGTTGATTGGCTGTTTGATCTATTGATTGGCGTGCTCCTGTAAGAGGTGACAGCTCTTGTGATCCGACTGTTCCTGCGTCTTTGGTGGCGTTTGGTTGGAGCCAAGCTTGCAGATGCGTCGTCCGGGCATGCCAGGTTGAAACAATCTACCGGCCGGTCGATTGAGCAAGCTAATGCTAATTGGATCGAGGGGTAAATATTTAAGCCCAGCAAAAGATGTACCTTTTTACTTAGTGGAGTATTTTTATTTTATTTTTTACAAGCATGAGGCAGGAAGGAAAGAGACTGAAAGAATTTTGATTGCCAACATTGCAACATGGCAAATCTATAGGTGACTAAATGGAAATTTGATTGCAGATGAATACTTTAAAGAGAGGCCAGAATAATGTAAAACATGTACATTAATTGCAAATAGATGAGAAAAGGACAGACTCCTACTCCCTTGCAAAAAATAAAGAGAGAGGGATTGAGCAACTGACGTGTACTAATTCCCTGGCGACGTTCGTTTCAAAAAAAAAAACAAAATCCATGGTAACTGTTAGAAAGACTGGGCTTAAAGGCTTGGCCTATAGTGAATATCTCATCACTAGGCTATAAATAGGGAGTGCTATTGATTATTTTGTACACGCATGAGAAAGAAAGTAATAAAGAAGGATCAGAAGTTCTCCCTATCTTTGTGTTTCAATCTACTATTTGCATTTTATGTGATTAATCTGTCTTTTACATCACAGAGAAATCGATAGGACTAGTCACCAACGATGGTTCCTCAACAATAACATGAGTTGGCCAGTAAGATATGGTGGTAGAGTTGTAAGTGACTTCATCTAGTAGGGTATAAAATACTGATGTTTATCTTCCCGTTGGTGACATCTACGTAAAGCACCACGTGTGAATACGTGCCAGCCGCCCTTGGCTGTCGACAAGAGGACCCTATCATAAGTCCTTATTTCCAGAAACATACGTGTGTGTATATGATTACTGAAATCGGGAATTATAGATGGGCATTAAATTTCAGATGTGTGCTAGATCTAGTTGGAAGATGGAGAAATTAAATGTAAATTTTGGGGTTGGTATACACGGAGGATGGAATTTAAATCAATTTTGCAACAAAGTTTAGGGAACAATATTGCGTTATTATTTTGGTTATACACTGGTGTATACTTTTTAATGCACTGATGTGCATGTACATGGTTTAGAGATTTTTTTTAAACGAAAATCTGGTTCAGGTATTGGTTTGACTCAAAAAAAAATCTTCGAAAGGAGAAACGTGGTCATTGGCTGCGTACGCTCATGCATATACAATCAATACTAGCTACTACTAAAAGTGAGAGAGAGCGGCATTATTAGAATTTCCGTCAAGTCGCTGTCACCCTCGGCTAATCAAAACCCAGCCCGTATTGTAGCAAACATATATTCCTGTACACAAAACAGTTGGTGCATGATGTGCATTACTTTAAACATGACAGCGACCTGGAGTGACGGTAACGATTTGGGTATACGTAGGTCGCACATTCACATCCATGTACATAGTTTAGCTAGCAAAGCTACCTATGCTTGTTTGTAATCTTGTTCTAAACAGTTTTAGCTTTTAACTTTTAAAAATCAACTTTTAAACAGAGTAATTTATTAAGATGATTTGTATAAATTATTTCTAAGAGTTATCATTTTGAATGAAGTAACTTTTCAACACGAATACCTTTCATTCCCTTAATCTCTAAAAATGCTACAGTAAAAACACTAAAAATCACAATATTTTTGAACATGTCCTAACAAAGATATGGCAGCATGCCGCAACGGCAAATTCGTGGCGTAGAACGTTAGACCTCCCGAGCCCCAGGAAGGACAGAACGCTAAATAATGTAGTGGCCTTGGTCTCAAAATGGCGCGACAATTAAGACTCGCAAACAGTAAGGGGGTGTTTGGTTGCCAGCCACACTTTGCCACAGGTTGCCACGCCTAAGGTTAGGCAAGTTTGACCAACTTGGCAGCTGTTTGGTTGCAGCCACAGTTGTGGCAAGATTCCCTTCCAGCAAACTAGGTCCCACGCGTCAGTGACTCAAAAAAGTGTGGCAAGATTCCCTTAGGCTTGCTAAGGTGTAGCAAAGAATTTGAGCACCTCAACTTAGGCAAGTGTGGCAATTTTTGTTGGCAAATGGTGGCAAAGTGTGGCTAGCAACCAAACAGCCCCTAAGTTCGAGGACGTGCGCATCTCCGATCGGCTCCGGCCGGGAGCAAGACCACCGCGCCCGTCCGGCGAATTGACGGGAAAACGTCGCGTCGCCAGCACGATTTGACACGCGGCAGCTTTTTATGGGCTGCTACCTGCCAGCTGTTGACCGTGACACGGGCGACGCTGGTCGCTGTCGTTGATGTCGTGCCCAATGGGCGCTTCGTCGACGAGCTGGTTTACGTAATACGTGTACCAGCCGAATTTTTTGTACGGATAATCTATTTTTTATTCGAAATTACAGAAATATACCCGCGGGAAATTTTTTTACAAAAATAGGCTCCAGTCGCCTAATGGTTGGGCGACTGAAGCCTTTCGCCCAACCATTGGGCGACTTTAATCCAGTCGCTCTACCCTCGGGCGACTGCATCCAGTCGCCCAACCATTGGGCGACTTTCATGCAGTCGCCCAATGGTTGGGCGACTGCACTCAGGACCCCGTGAATGTTTTAAATTTTGTCAATTTTATAGTTTTAAACTGGTAAAAAATCTGCTGAAGTTGTAATAAAAGTTTATGTTCATTGTATGTTGTAGGTGTGTAAAAAATTTTGGGAAACTTTTTTTAGGAACAAATGACCATAAAACAATTGGTACATACGATGGTAAGTAATATTTTGATTTACTGAGAATTTGGAAAGTGCATCAAACCTTCGCTAAAAAAAGTGAAAATTGGTGGAGCTGTTCTTCATACATCCAACAGCCTCTAGAAAAAAATTTGAGCAATTTCGGCCACGGGATCAAAAGTTATAGCAGTTTCAGTCTGTTTCCGACACACCTTCAGTAAAACGGGCATAACTTTTGCATACGGTGTCCGTTTTCGACGTTCTTGTACTCGTTGGAAAGCTAACGACGAGCCCGATCCAATAAAAATGACCGCTTGCGCCAGTCACCCTCCAAGACCCCGAAAATCGGCCATCTTTGGACCTAAACCCGCGTCGTAAGTTTTTGGTTTCTGTTTTTGCCCTTTTTCTTGGCCTTCCTTTCGGAATTTGGATTTTGCTTCAACTGAAAAGTTGTAGATCTCGTCGAAACCTTTTTAATGAGTATATATAAGCCATATACAACTTTGCTATTTTATCTTTTCAGACTAGTTGTTTATATTGCATCGATATATAAAACTTGTGATAGCGAGTATTACAGATGGTTTGTATGTAGAACCGTCTGTGATAATCTGACCGCTGGGCCCGTCGATCCTCCTCAACCCAATCCTAGCCCAGAGACACGAATTCTCAATAACATTAAAATATCACTTACCATCGTATGTACCGATCGTTCTACGGTCAATCGTTCCTAAAAAAAATTTCCCAAAATTTTTTGCACACCTATAATATACAATGAACATAAACTTTTATTACAACTCCAGCATATTTTTTACCAGTTTAAAACTACAAAATTGAAAAAATTTAAAACATTCACGGGAGACTTGACTGCAGTCGCCCAACCATTGGGCGACTGCATTTAAGTCGCCCAATCGTTGGGCGACTGGATGCAGTCGCCCAACCATTGAGCGACTGGATTAAAGTCGCCCAATGGTTGGGCGAAAGGCTCCAGTCGCCCAATCATTAGGCGACTGAAGCATATTCTTGTAAAAAAATTTCCCGCAGGTATATTTCTGTAATTTTGAATAAAAAATGGATTATCCATACAAAAAATTCTGTACCAGCCTACCAGGTGATGAGTGGATTTTTGGGATTGTGTTTATGGCTTATAACTGTGGTTTATTACTTTTGATTTAAACTATAGTGTTCTTTTAGGTTGATAGTTTATGACTAAATCTGTTGTGTTCTATTAGGCTAATGGCTTACGGCTTATTGCTAATTTTAAGAAGTGAAGCGTATGTTTTGGGACATACAGAAGACCATGATAAACCCGTAACGTATGATCAAAGGTAACAAAATGCTAAGAAAGGTTCATAAACATGTATGTCTTTGTAACGTACGAGTTAACAATGACAAACAGACATACATGACCCATTTATTGCGGCTACGAAATGGAATCATATTATCCTACAACAAGATTGTACGAGATGATGTCCCAAACGTAATCCATTTATGTATCCTCATTGAGCATCGCCTCTGTTGGCGCCGTCATACCGTCCGGTTCGTCTTAGCTGTAGCCAAGCCCTAGCGCAGGGTCTATAAAATCTGGATTGCCCAACTCTTGGTCAATGATGAAATTGTGTATGGCCATAGTTGTGAAAATTAACTTCTTTTGACGCTCTGCAGGATATACATCAATGTTATCTAGTATACGCCACTTTGTTTCCGCATCCCGAACGCTCGTTCGGTAACATTGCAGAGCGACGAATGGTGGTAGTTAAATGTCTTCTTAAATCCACGAGGCATTGGACCATTGCCGAAGTCCGACACGTGGTACCGGGTTTTCCTGTATGGGGCTAGGTACCCCCATACGGTTTTGGTAGCCCGAGTCGACCAGGTAGTACTTTCCTGCGTAAACATTGATTCAGTAATACTGCAGATGATGCAACAATTATGCATGGTTAGAGACAGAAGTTTTGCGTGAATGTACCTACAAGAGGGTTTAGGAACACATGTCCGAATCCCGCCAATGTGTCCATGAGGATGCGCATGTCATGCGCTGAGCCTGGGCATATAGTGGTGACCCAAGTGAACCTCATGTCGAAATTGCATGTGGCTAGCACGTTCTGACTAGTGTACCTGTGGCGGTTTGTGTACTACACCCATAGAGCCTTCAGCACAGCTATAGGTATGTGAGTGCCATCTATTGCTCCGATTGCCCTTGCAAAGTGCGGGAAAAAGCGGGGCGACAACAAAGATGGGTGTACATTGGTGAAAAGGGGATCACGTGGCCTAATGTTGTAATGCTCCAGATCGTACACACAATCGAGAACATCGCTAAACTTGATGCTTACAGTTGACCCTGACCTAGCGAACCGATTGCTCGCCTGACTATTGCTTTGCGGTCCCACCACTGTCCAAAGGAATATCGCCAAAGCCTCTTGGGAGGAAACCTGAGAGTAGACCACAAGCCATGGTGCTCTACCAGCCAGTCGTGCAAGTTGTGGAAACAATTCGGCCCCATCCTAAACATCTCACAACAAAGGTTTGGCTGCGATAGCTGCTCGTCCACCCACTCTTGACCGGTCTGGACCGGTTCCCTACGTGGCCTTCGCGATTCCTTCTATGATTGTCTCCTTAGTTGCTTGAGCACCGCCAATTCAATTGGTGATGAAGGCACAATGGTGCTGTCGGAGTTGGAGCTGCTGTTAGAGTTCAAGCTGTGTGACATGGCGACTACGCGTGACAAAAATAATTAGTTTGCAGACAAATGTAGGTACATAATCAGAATGCGCTTGTAAACTCACCGGTTGCAGGCTTGCGATGAGAGCTCGAAAGGCCGAGCGACTCAAGTGCTGTAAGGCTTTGTGAGGCAAGGCATTTGTAGTGCACTCCTGATCGTCGCACCTCAGGGTGGAGCGAGCATCCCACTAACACAAAGATGTAGTGCAATGTCGAAAGTTGTTGACACATTTGTCACATGGCTTGTAAAGCTGAGCATCCTAGCCTGTCTTGTCATGCGTAGCAGTACGGCCGAGCATCCCGACCTGGCTGATTCATGTGTAGCAGTATCATGCATAGCCAGCTTTCTTGTCACAACTAGCAGAGCTTCTTGGCAGAGATTCCCACCAAATGCGTAGCCAGCTTTCTCGTGCACAACTAGCAGAGCTTCCTGGCAGAGATTCCCACCAATTATCGGTGCCCACACTGAGATATCCAGGGCGTGACAACCAGCATTGCACATTGTGTACAGACAACCAACAATTCTCAATGTTCAAGTTCCACAGAACAACAATGCGATAGCATGAACAGGACAGCAATAACAAAAAGTCCAAATGGAACGACACACGCCGACGCGATTGAGGACGAACCTAAGATCGGAAATGCTCACCCGAGAACAACATGGACTACAAGAGACGGACTACTTGAACAGCTCGAATGCCCAAGTGCGGAGCAACCAGTCAGCGTGGAGCGTTAGGTCGATTATCACCTTAAACATGTCATAGTTGTGCTTTCTCTACAGCACCATTGTGGCCGTGATCCACACCTCCGAGCCCGCAGGGTAGCCATTCGCGATGACCGTGCTAAGGAGCTCCTCAAACTCGTTGCACATGCTATCTTTCTTCATAGCCATGCCCACCAATTGAGCCTCGTAGTAGTCGCACACATGCTCCATGCAGTCTGAGAGGTGGTCGCCCTTAGACCGTTCGCTGGAGTGTGTCCTCAGAGTGTGAACGAGCGGGCTGCTTGCCGGCCCTATGCCTAACGGAGCTGCTTGCCAACAGGTCTTCGTCTTCATCTGAGATGTCTTGCATAGGCCTTCGTGACCCTGTCAGTGTATCGCGCGTGCTTGTTCATAACGATAGCACCCTCGAATACGTCCGCTATTAGGTCCTCGTGTGGCAATGGCGCTTCTTAGAACCGTCGCAGCGAACCGAGGGCCTACAAAATGATGTGCAAGGTGGGGTTAGGATGTGTTGAGTAGAGCACGATCACACAGCAATAAGGTCGTGTCATTCTTACCAGCTCCTGTTGTGCCCACCACTTATCATGTGCATCGATGCTACCAGTCTTGGGTTGATGCCCAAACCTGAGGCGTTGTGCTTAAGCGTCGCCATTTTGCATGCAGAGACTTCTAGTTATCCCAATGGTTCTTGAACTGCTTTTAGGTGTAGCACTTTCCTGTGCGCTGGTTGAACTTTGTCATGAGATTAAGCTTGCCTCGCAGTTCAGGCGCATGGTCTGTCGGTTTCCGATGAGGACCTCCTCACGGCATATCTCAAGGAATGCCAAGTGAGCCTGCTCATCCCAAATCTTCGCATCCATCTGAAGTGCAAGCAACAACCAACTATTAATTGTGGTCGAGTGCAACATAAGGGAGAAAAGGAGCAATACTGCTTGGTTACACACCACTAAAAACTATCAGCACGTATAGGCATTACAAGTGTACAGTACACATTGAGGAGTCAGGCCTATAAGCATATTACACATCGGATTGAATAAGATATTGTATGATCCAGCATTACACAAACACCTACAGTTAAATTCATATGGTCATGAATGAACCTAGTTCGTACGCATTACTACAATTTGGGAAGCAACTAAGCAAGAACCTGTCGCATTCCAGGCTGACGAAACATTTGCAGCAACAATAAAACAAAGCAAACAATCCTCACACAGGCTGTCAAGCTTACCTGAGGACAGGTGCGCAAGGGGTTCATGGAGGTGCTGGGGATGGACTGCAGAAGAGCTTGAATGAAGCCTGGTGAGAAAGCATCTACAAGGGCTTCAGCAACAGTAGTGGAGGCAGGAAGCGCTTCTTGTAGGGCACGAGCCGTCCTTCGTACCTCGGTGAGCGCAATTTCTGTGGTGCCGGTGTTCGAGGTGGTGTCCAACAATGACCCGGTTTGTGACCGAGGGATCGAGGCCACGCCTCTGGCCGGCGGCGCTGAGCCCTGCCTGAACAGGGTCGCGAGAGTGTCGCACGAGTCCTCATCGGCCCCGGCACTACAGGGATTGTTGGCGCCTTCAGGGATAGGGTCGCCAGCGCAGGGGTTGGGGGACAGGGGATGTCGCCAAGGGGTAGGTGGGCCAGGGATATCAGCGACGGGGAGCCGGGGCATGGGGAACTCGCCGACGGGGAGGCAAGATAGGGGGATCTTGCATAGCTAGAGGGGGTAGGGGGATCTCGCGGAGGTGGAGACGAGGCAGGGGATCTCATGGAGGGGGAGGCGGGGCAGGGGATCTGGCCGATGGGGAGGCGGGGTAGGGAGATCTGGCTGACAGGGAGGCAGGACAGGGAGATCTCTGGAGGGGGAGAAGGGGCAGAGAGATCTGGCCGATGGAGAGGCGGGGCAGGGGGATCTCATGGAGGGAAAGGCGGGGCAGGGAGGTATGGCCGACGTGGAGGCGAGGCAGGGGGATCTCGCGGAGGGGGAGGCAGAGCAAGCGGATCTGGCCGATGGGGAGGCGGGGCAGGGGGATGTCGTGGAAGGGGGATTGGTAGGGAAGAGCTCGGGGAGGGGGATATCATAGAGGGGAGGGGGAGTTGGCGTGGCCATGGGGGGAGCTCGGCGATGGCTACCTGAGGGGGGACCGGGGAGGGAGATGGGTAGACGGGGAAATATCTGTCTTTGTAAGTGCTACCATTTGGGAGGGCTTATGGGTGCGCGTACGGAAGCATAAGCCTCAGCGCATGCGAACCCAGTCGATGCCATTGGAGAGCTAGCTAGCTAGTTACTTTGTTCTTTTTTAGCTGCGGCGACGACTTGTGACTATGACGGATAACTTTTGTATGTATTTTTTAAGACGAAGATGTTTATATGAATGACACACATGATTTTATACTTAAAAATCATTAAAAAAAATCTTCTTATTTATTTTGGTTTTTAGAGAAATCAAAAGCAAGCCAAAAAATACAAGGCGACTAACTAAATGTGCTGTGCTCATGCACTGTTATTCGATCAGTGTACTTCGATCAAACTGGTGTTCGTCGTCGTAGTTAAAGACCATGATTTAAAGGGGGTTTATTTGTACCTGAAATTATGGGTACGGTGAGCTGTTAGGTACTTGTAATTATGAATGAGTGCAACATTGCATAGCGGTTTTTGTTGGTCCATGTTGAGTTGGATCGACGATTGGTCGATTATGCTTCATGCATGATTAACTTGCGCTCGCTAGTTTGGAATTAACAGTGCCAGTCGTAAACAAAATTAACTAGCTCCAACAGATTTTAATTAAGGTAGGTAGCTAGGATCGATACACACGCATGTATCTTGTTCAACTGGAGACATCCAGAAGATCTAAGTTGGGCATTCCTTATGAATACGGATTATGATTTTTAACTATGACTTATCTATATAAATAAAAATAATTGATAAGATTTAAGGCACTTTCTTGGTTTTAAGTGCAATAAAATCTCACAATAATTCTAAAAGAAAAAATCTTAGAAATTCTTACATTAATAAAAAAGAAGCATATCCATCACTTATTTTGATAGGGCTAGATTATAACGGTGTAAATTAATCATATATGTATATTAGAGTAGTATAACAAATAAAATTATATTTCAATCATAAGCGGTAGAATTGTATACCAAATACAATTATATTATAATATTTAGCCGCATAATTACATGAGCAAATTTGCTAGTTAGTTTAACAATAGTGACTACGTGGAGAAATCTAAAACTAAAAAGTCGCTGAGAAAACAGAAAAGACGAGCAGTTGTGTGCATGCGCTACCTACACGGGAATTTTGTCAAGCCGTGTCGAGCTCACTCCCATCGCGTCAAAACCGGGGACCGGCCCTGGCCACCTGAAGGCTCGCAACACCTAGTCCACCATCAAATCTATTTGGCGGCAAGCTAAATGTCATAGTTGCAGTGCTAGCTGTTGCAACATTTTTTCTTTGTGTGTGTACTAATTGACGATGGGAATGGCTTGTACAAATCATGATAATGCCATTTAATATCGATATGACAACCGCATGCACAGTTAGTACTACCGGCATAGATCTTCAATAACCTCAGCTGAAAACATGCACGTTGTATATAATGGAACTTCTCAACTACTAATCGATGAATGTCGATCGTCTAAAAACACTAATGAACGAGTCTAGGAAAAATATACTAGCAATGAATCGCATATATATATATATATATATATATATATATATATATATATATATATATATATATATATATATATATATATATATATATAATTTTGAAAGTTACCAGTCAGTCAGTCCAGCGTCGCGACAAGTTGGCAATAACTGGGAAAGCGATTGTCGGCAACGCCCCCCGCCCCCACCCCGGTATGCCACGTGGACAGCATCCGGTGGGCCCGGTGCCATTTTACGGCACGCATATGTTCATACGCAGCAGGCAGCCTCGTTGTAGCAACCGGGGCTTCCCTTGACAAAGCAAACCAAACATAAGGATGGATTTTTCTGGGATGTAGTTTCGGTTTTAGGGTTATGGTTTTTTAATTCTGATTGTTTATGAGAGACAGTATAAAGAGAAAAAAAGTTATATATGATTTTAACTCGTACAGCTGTACTCGGTATACCGTGTATTACAATTTACCTATAGATCCCATCTTAAAAAGACGTGTCGATGTTTTAACATCGATCTTATGCATAATTTATTTGGATTCGGAGAAACTCTAAAAGACTGAATTCATGATCATGTAGAGTAGTGATATGAGGATTTTTTTTATACAAGTTCGGATCTTCTCTTGGAAGAATAATAACCACGGGCGGAGCTATGTGGTTGGGCCCGGTGTCACAGGACACCGGGTCCAAAAATTTTTTCTACAGGTATTAATATCTCTATTTCATACGTGAACCCCCTAATTTAAACTTAGTGCATCCGGTATTTTTTTGAAGCCAAACAAAAGAAATACTAGCAACCTAAATTTTTAGTAGCTAGCAGTAGTCCATGAGGAGTCTTCACTGTCCCGTAACACACGAGGTCACTGTAACACCTAGCCCAAGAGAGAGGATCGCAATAGGTCATGGTGTCTATTTGATCAATCCTGAAGCATGTCACTTCGCACAACCCTCTACACCTGTTCATCTTGTAAAGTCACGCAGAAGATGTGCATCACGCCCGCTACAGCCACACCCAATCAGGCAACAAATATTCACAAGAAAACGTGAGAAATCGATGCCACCGGTGGCCCTCGTTTGCCATCTGACTACAGTGCCGCTTGGCCCTTGTTTCCAACTTGCCATCTTGAATTGTTGAACATACAAATATCTAATTGACCTTTTCAATTATTTGATGATTATTCCATAAATGATAGACTTATTTGTTATGTGGAAAAAATAAGAATTATAGAAAATTACCAATGATATTGTGGTTCATCGCTTTATGAATTTGAAAGAACACAAATACTAAACAGTAATGTTTTTACTTATATTTGATCATTCTTTTTTTACTTAAAAACTTTTTCTTTTTTATAGGCCAATGAGTTCGGATGATGTATTTTACTAATGCTGAACAACTTTTTTGTATGTGATTTCGTACTTAGTTAATTCAGTTTGGTGCAACTAACCAATATTATTATCAGGTTTATTTATTTTGGTAAGCATTTCGATCGTTACTTCTTTATTATCATATACTGCTATCGGTCATATTGAAGTATTGATGCTAAAAATTACCGGACATATTACTATTAGGCATAATATTGATTGAAAATTATATATATTGTTATATATATGATGAAGTGGTGAACCCCGGTTATTTTTGTTCTAGTTCCGCCCCTGATAATAACCATACATCCTGTGTAGTTATTACTCAGAGAATTGATTACAACTGAGAGAATAATGCGAAATGCCTTGCACTATATCTAGTCTTGAACTTGATCTCCCCTTCCTTTATTCGACGTCTATCTTTATATAGTTGGCGAAGCAGTGGTTGTTGTCTCGTGCCAAAAGACGACGTAACACTTCGGATGATAACCGTCTAACGGAAATTATTGTCAGAGAGACGTAAAGACCCGTTTGCCGTGCGATGGTTGTTGTCAGAGAGAGATCATGCACAGTTATTAAGAATAAGCGCACGTTCTAACCATCTTGTCAGACAAACTCACGATATAGCAAGTCGTCGTAGACAAGCCAATCGGAGATAGATTGTTGCAGAAAGGTTTACGACTACGAGGTGATCGTAGGACAATTTACAACCATGTAGTCATAGTAGAGCTTACGACAATGAGGTAGGCGTAGAAAAACTTACGACTATAAAGTCGTATAAAAGCTTACGACTGAGGAGTAGTCGTAGAAGAACTTATGACTGTAAGGTCGTAGAAAAAACTTACGACTGAGAAATAATCGTAGAAAAACTTATGACTATGTGGTCATAGAAAAACTTACGACTGAGAAGTAGTCGTAGAAGAACTCATGACTATATGGTCATAGAAAAGTTTACGACCACCCTGTAAAACATCTCACTTATCGATAAAGTGTATATTCAAATAATATAATGATGTAATAAATTAAGAATTATTATATTTTTGTTAAGATGTACCGTTTAAAAGTTATTTACTGTATCACCAAAGCCAAAAAGGAAAGAAAAGTCTTTGGATAACTTGTGCGGCCGCAAGGAGCGAAAGATCTAGGTACATTTTAATGGCACAACGACGGCTTGCTGCCTCCTCGTCAGATTACAAGTTTACAGCCACTACGTCTGGCATTGTGTGTTGCTAGATCACCGTCACGCTCGAAAATTACGGAGGTCTTCTTTGCAACACGAGAGTTTTTTTTTTATGGAATTACACGGGAATTAAATTGATTTTTTGAGAAATTCGTGTGTTCTGTTAGATCATGACGTTATGCTGAAATTAATCAAATATTCTTCCATGTAGATTCAATATTTTGATGAAAGTTTCGACGAGAGGGGCCTGGTTTGCAGTTAATTACCTACTACGCCGCACACAGCAACGTTGTCGTAGGATTCATACAACGGTTCTTAGAGCAGGTATAATAAGGCTTAGTCAGCAGGCTATAGCAAATATAATATCAACCAAATCTTATGTGGCAGAGAGAGAAAGGAAGAGAGAGAAGGAAGCTGGCTACTTAGAGCAAGTCCAATAATGATCTTATAGCCAAGCTAGTCAACATTTTTGCTGATGTGGAGGAGAGAAGAGAGGAGAGAGAGGAGAGCTTGGCTCTCATGCAAGCAACAAGCTGGGCACGGGAGCCTATGTAGTGGTGGGCTCAGATAATAAATGTATGTGAGGAGGAATAGGAAAGAGAATGTGAGACATGGTACCACATAATAATAAAAAATCTTTTGTAGACAAATAGAAGATAAATTATTGTATAACTTGGCTCTTATAACTTGGCTTATAGCCAAACACTTGGCTCTATTATTGGACTTGCTCTAAATTACAGCTAGCTATAGCACGTAAAAATATGCATTTCACTTTCTTACACGTGGGGCCAAATAGTTATTGTAATAGCTACCTTATTGTATGAACTATTTTTTTGAAGGTTATAGATGAAATGGATAAGTGTTATAGCCACTAGTTGACTATACTATTGTACTTGCTCTTAATACGCATACACACTGTACTTCTCGAAATTAATCAATATCCTTCCATGTAATGCTGAATCCTTGTGACATGTACAACTCTTAATTGAGAAATGAAGCCGCAATAACAAATATCATGGCGCCGCTCGAATTGGATGCTGTTAGTTGTGCCCAACTTTTGGGGAAAAGTTATCTTATCGGTTGGATGGGTCACAGGAGGAGCCATCGTACCTACCGATGCTAAAACTAGACAGGAATTCAAGACATCGCCCAACTGCAGCTCTGCAACGGCTGCACAGGGACAAAACCCTTTCTTTCTTTACCACGACAGGGCGCCGCCATACGCATAGAGTTTAGTAGATATACATCAAGCTACGTACCAGAACTGTGGTCACTAATATTAACTAAGTAGAACTGGCATCATTAAATTTTTTGTCGGAAGCATGTACTTCCATAGTAGTATTGCATATGTTAAGTTGTGATTCAATCCGTCATGTCCGTATCTATAATTTTTCTTATATAGTGAATTTCAAATTTGTGTGTCTATGATTTTTTACAAAGATTTTTTATGTTAAATATTTATCTTCTGTTTTTTAATTAACCATTTTTATTGTACATTCTATTGTAAGTGGTATCAGAAAACAGGATATTCAATTGAAAAAAAATTGCCGTCGTCGGATCTGCTGTCGATCCATCGAGTCGGCGTTCTCGGAGACTCGCACCCACGGGAAGCCGCGCCTCGTCGGATCCGAAGCGAAGCCAGAGCGCACGTTCGTGTCGAAAAAAGAAGCCGTGCCGTCGACGGATCAGAGTAGCAACACTGCAAAACTCGCGAAGCCTCCAATCATCCTGCAGGTCTGCAACGTTGATTCCCAAGGAGCAACACATCGCTCGCACAAAGCAATCGTTCAGAGGCATCGGAACCGAGGAGCAGCATCTCGGCGACTTCATCCGCACAGAGGTGAAATTGGCCTTGCACTGCTTCGGCCACCTGACCATCGCACCAAGGCAGAAGAAATCCAACTGAAAAAAGCGTCAGCACCTGTCGGCCAGATTGGTTTTTTTTTTGTTGATTTAGGCTGATTTCGCTTCGTGCACACGGAAGAGTACCTAGGTAATTTCACAGCCCTGCTTCACGTACACATAGGTGTAACAGGGATATTAACGAGTGTTGCTACATCCACCCAAGAAAGGCTACCAAGAAGGTTGCTTTTTATTGCCATGTATACATAAGGAATAGTACCAAGAGATTTCAGCGTCCTCAACACGACAATACAACTTGCCTTGACTCCATTTCACGACTCTAGTCCGACCTGACGCCTACTCGCGCCATCACTCGTCCTAAATTCCAGTGACTATTCCAGCGTTGGTTCCGCAAACATCATGTCCTACGCCTGACACCATGCCATGGGCATTGTACTGCACCATTATAGAGATTTTGGCAATATTCAATTTTAGAATTTTTATGACACCTTGATGGTAGTTAGCATGATACTCTCTAGAGTTTTGTTGTTCCAAAGTGAAGGTTTTGCTTCAATTTTAGTTTAAGATGAAGAATTTAAGTGCAAAAATAATATTGTTTTTTTTGCGTGGGTACCACAACGTTTGTCAAGTTGTCGCAACTCGATACGAGGGGTCTACTGTAATTTATACTCCATTGACAACACAAGAGTTCATTTCATCTGAAAAATTTTACAAAGCAGTTTCAACTATGTCATAGAATTTAGTTACCTTTGAAGCCAACGATTTGATGTACATGATGGCCACACGTGTAAGTTGCTCTTTCAATGAGCGTTGTTTGCCAAGTTATGTCTTCCAGGTGGAGCATGTTAGATTTCATAATATGAGTTATTCACTCTCTATCCAATTTCACATGTGATATTTTGGCTTATGTTGTTTATGATTGAGCATTTGTTTCAAGAGGTCATCTGCACAGACTTAACTTTTACTGGAGTTATAAACTACTAAAGACTCAGATTTGTTTATCTGCTTTGTTGATAGCTGTGTGTTTGAACCTGCTAGCAATTTGCTCAATTTTGTTTCACAAGAAGCGTTTGGATAAGATTGTTCGGTCTTTCTTGTTGAAGATCAGTCCAATAGACTTTCGAAGCACAAGGTCTGTTAAGAAGACTTGCTTTGAGGAGATTTGATATTTAGCTATAGGGGCGAATTCGTCTCAAGGTTGAGATTGTTAAAGTGTGATATAATTTTCTCATCGTGTCTGTACCATACACTGTGCCAGATGTGTCGCCAAGCAGTGCATGTGCCTAGCCGTATCAGACATGGTAATGACAGGCATATCCAATTCTGATTCGATTTCCTTCTCTATTAGGGACTCTTGTTTCTTAACATATATATGTATCCTATAGTCGTACGATTGAGATACGTCGAAATTCCCTATGCTTATAATTCTCCTCAAGTGAATTCCATCTTCGTGAGTTCGTGATTTTTCCTGTAAGGATTTTCAACGTTAAATCCGTGTCTCCTGTTCTTTCAATTATCTATTTTTACCATGCATTTTATAACAACACTTCTTATAATTTATTCAAACACATAATCGTAAGAATGTAATGGTCAAATATGTTTATATATTGAATTGAAAGGTTGCGCTGACGTTATCTAAAACAAGGTGTATTTAGAGACAGACGAGTACGTACTTGATTAAAAACGAATGTATATATCCAGATTAAAGGGCACCCATCCGATCGACCAAAGGCAATTGGAGCCAACCCAGTCATGCCCAAGTCAATTAAATTAATCCGAAGGATGAACCAGGCATGATTCGCGCGCAAGAATGGGCTTTGGTTATTAACTTCTTAGTTAATCAGGCTTAGGTAAGGGATTAATAAACAAACGGAAGGCGTGGTGGAACACTACTATTATCGTTAATTAGCCAGCACCCGTCGTTTGCTGCTTATGCCAGGGCGTTTGGCGCGACGCGTCCTCCCGCGAAATTTAATTACCGGGTTAGGATTTCGCCGAATCTAATGATGTCAATCGCGCCATGATTACATTAGTCTAATTCCGAAAACCACTGCTCCACCACCACCTTAATTTTTTTTGTAATTAGTGGAAGGTGGCATCACACGGCACGCACGATTCTCCTTTGCTTACGTAGCGGTTAACTACTTATGGGAAGGGTAGATAATTGATCTATGCATGCAACTGGTTTAGTATATTGGTCGTCTAGCTGTGGCTTCCCATAATAAGATCAAGGTACGTATACGCGATTCATAGTCATTCTCCAGCGTAAAGCATGCGACCTTTAAATGAATAAACCTTTTTTTTTTGGAAAAGCTGTTGCTGATTATGATATATAGTATCTCAGTCACAAGGTCTAGTGGAGTTCGAAATCGGCCTGCCTAACACAATTTTAAGACAAACAACAGTAGTCCACTTCAAAAATACGTCTGAAATCTGATGGAGCGTAGACGCGAGAAAGCGCTGAAGTATACCAAATTAAACTTAATAAAAATACCACTATAATCCATTTACTATTTTACTCCGCCTATGGAGACGAAAATTTTCGTAGTACTAGCTTTATATATCTCCTACAATAAAATTAGTTGTAGATTATTAGGTGATTGATCGGTACAAGATTTTCGTTTCGGTTTTCTTCTAGAGTACAGAACGTTCTGGCCATTTCGAGCGGAACAGGATAGAATTGCATGCTATGTCATTGATGCAAACTTGTCTGTATTCTGCAAAAACATTGTTGCCGTCCACCGAATCTGAACGGCACTGTTCTCCTAAAAATAAAAGATTTGTTGATACTGTCCCTGCTGAGGCATGAACAGTTCTGAGATGCGTCCAGTACTCCAGTCTTTGCTGGTCCAAAGTTGGCCACACTTGTGGTACCGGTGTTTCTCTAAGCTGCGGCTCTAGGCTGTAGCTAGCTGAAATTTTTTATCTGTATTTTCTTTACACGACACTGAACGATAAAGATATTGATGATATGTATGATACACATAATTTTATATTTGAGAAACCGTTCGAAGAATCCGCTTCAAAAGACTCTCCATTTCGAGAGTATAGCTTTTTATCTTCCGAAGAAACCGGAGGCCAAAAGCTAAAAAAAGCATAACCATATACACATATGTTACTGTATTGGTACCAGATATACCTGATCCCATCATTGGTTACCTTAGGGCTTATTTGTACTGGCTTTGGCTTCTGCTTTCTCCTTAGAGAAGTCAAAGCTAACATGAACGCCTCAGTTTTTATAAACCGTTTCTATCAGCCACTACTATTCATTAGCTATTACTTTGCGCTTTCGCATGTTGTAACACACTTTGTATATTATTATGCCACAATTCTGTAAGTCGCATGACGGTCCAAATATTGTAGTGTTTTTCGTTGTACCGTTGTTTGCTCTCTTTCTTACATAATACACTCAGCAAAAAGCAATAAACATAGGCCAATATGAACGTCCAAGTTTTTATAAACCGTTTCTATCCGTCACTACTATTGATCAGCTATTACTATTTATTAGACACAGCTGAAAATTATCAACAAAAGCTAATATCATGAACAAAATATGAACGGAGCTTAGCTAACCTGCGTGCCAATTGAATGCCCTAGTTTAAAGAATTTAACTACTTGGTCAAGAGAGCTTCTTTATGTGTTCTCCGTGGCCCCCACCATATCATGCCCATAGATCTGCCTTTAACTATCGTGCAATGGACGGCTTAGCCTAGCGTGGGGGCGTGGGGCCATGCACACACCGAGTTGGGTTTCTTGGCTTTGGTTTTTAATGTGCAACCAACAGTTAGTTATACCACCAAACAAAACAAAAAAAAAGACGTTTTTGTTAGGGGAAGAGGCAACAAGATGCTATATATACATGTTTGCATGGAACTATACGTATGTATACGTATTATGTGTGTACGATCGCGACGAATAAATGCATGGAGTGTGCATGCATGATTAACTGTAGAGTTTCCTTCTTCAAGAACTGCATTGTGAAATCAGATTTGTTGTAGCACTTAGTTCAAGTTCAGCAGAGGAAAGTTCTTGTAGCCCGTCGAGTGAAAAATCGAATGGAGTGGCTTGATATGTGTGTCCAGCCCAACTCTTTCTTTTTTTAAAAAAAAAGAAAAGAAAAAAAAGAGCTGCTCCCAGTACTTTGTTCCCCCCACGGTTGATATCTCTAGGTAAGACATTGTACGTACGACGTCGCTGTCTTAAACAAACAAAGAAAAACATAAGAAAGAATAAAAGTAGCTTTCGCGCCATTAACAAGACAACGTTTTTTAAGCAGTTTTTAATTAGACCATATCGACGCTGAACATAAAAAATATATATACACTTCCACATCAAGTAATAAATTGACAAGCCGGGATGTTCAGTGAGCGATCGATCGAGTATATAGGCAGCATGTCACGTCTAGTTAGGTCATGAGAAGTTTCCTCTAATTAATTATCAACCTAGTGATGCTGCTTAGTGACTAGTGAGAGGATTACTAAACGGTCTGTTAATTTTGGTTTTGATTTATAGCTACCGACTTCATCTTATAATTTTTGACTATTTGTAAGAAAGTTCAACGAGAGAGACTCGCATATGATTTTAGTTGACATAAATAAAATCACTGCAGTGTCTATTACAATTGACTTATAGACTCCGTCATGAAAAGATACTTTGTTTGAAAGCTAATTACTAAAAAAAACTAGTTAATGTGGAAAAATGATTTTTAAAAACTGGAAAGGAGAAACCTGAAAGATACCACGCTTACTGTTTTACAATCCAATCCTGTCCTTCCCAGATCGGCGATAGCAGATCTCGTGAAAGTGATATCAGGGATCGGTTTCTCCGCCTTATTTTGTCCATTTCTCCTCCTCCTTTTGTCTATGATCCAGATGAAGAAAGCTTTCTTGTTTGCTTCCCTTTAAAACAACATATGCTTTCTTTCTTTTTTTTTTTGGAGATTATATATATGTATGTTGAAACATGTAGTATTTTTAAGCTCAACACTACAAATAACATAGCTTTCGACATTTTTCATTAACTAGCAACGTACGTAAATCTTCTTCTAACCCAGTAGTACGTACTACAGGAAACTAAGAGCCTATTTTTTTTTTTGTTTCGGTTTATACCTTTTAGTTGTGACTTATAACTTTTAGATTGTTCGTGAGAAAGATTATGAAGTAATAGAAACTCACGTATAGTTTTGCTCAATATAAATAAAATCACTATAGTATATACTATAATCAATTTGTAGACCCATCTTGAAAAGATATTTTATTTAAAACTAGTTACTACAAAAAATAAAAAATAATTTTTAAAAATTAAAAAGAAGAGCCCTAAAGAAAGTAAACAAGTAACCAAGATAGGTTGGATATTTCTTCGGTCGGTTGCAATTGGGCACGTCTCGTCGAAATCGGAGGCGGGCCCACCTAGTCGGCACTGCCTCGAAAAGGCGAAGCAAAGTGTCAAACATGTCATGCATGCACGACACACGGCACCATGTACAGATCGATTGCAAAAAACATGCAGGACATGCACACATACATAGTTTCTTTCATCCTTCTGCCACCTTTTTAGACTGCAGTAGATAGCTTATAATTAATAGTTTTTATCTTATTTTTAAGATAATAGTGAACAATAGAAATATTGATGTAATTGACCTACATAATTCTAAACTTAAAAAACCGTCAAAAAAAACTATTATAAAAAACCGTTCTATTTGGTCTAACTTTCGGAGAAGAAAAAAAAACATAGCCTTGTCTAAGAGTGAGTGAAAGAGTCGTACGGCCCAAACATGCATACCAGAAAGGTCGCCGCACTCATTAGACCGGTGATGGAGCCATGGAGGTAGGTCGCTCGAGGTCGGCAGATCTGAAAATTCGAGAGGCCGGGATATATCAACGTACGCCGCGTCTCGGTAGTAGCGATGCCTTTCCACATGCGTACTGTTGTCATACTGCACGCGGAGTCCCCACTTCGTGTTCGGTGCATGCATATATGCCTTCCTAGAATTACAGTCCCAACGGTATTGAATGAATATCGTAAGAAAAGAAACATCAGCAAGTCTCTGTGCCATCGAAATTTTGTAGCGCAAGGCAATAAACACTATAAAAAATCCTAATACTAGACGTCATGTCACAGACGATTATTTAAAACTGTTAATATTAAAAATAATCACAGACGATTTTAGTTTAGAGATCATCTATATTAATGCCAGCGTTATAAACTATCTGTGAATATGTAATATCACCGACGGTTCATGGGAAAAACCGTCTGTGATATTACCAAAATATCACAGACGGTTTGTGTTAATAACCATCTGTGATAATTAACTCATTACAAACGGTTTTTAATAAAAATCATCTGTGATAATTCCACTATATTAATTGCGTATAAACCCGTCAACCATCTGTCTTAAATTCTAGATTTAGACTGCTGCTTTGAGCTGAAGACGGGGCTTTGAGACGACCATTTGGTGAAAAGAGACTATTTGACAAGAAAGATTGTAGATCCATTTATTTTTTGAGTACCTATGGTTAGTAATTTTTTTCTAATTGCGTTATAATTTAGATCTAGCTTTTAGTGAAACGAGAATTAACGATGATTTAGATCTAGCTAGCTTGATGTAGATAGAAGATTATTTACATCTAGCATGGTCTTGGGTTTAGGGTTTAGTCAATTCATAGTCTATTTGTACTTAATTCAATTTAATTAATTATTCTTGTTAGACCATGTGGTGGTCGAGTATTTAGTGATGATGAATAATTGATATTTGGGTTTCATTGAAATTTACGTTTGTAAAAGTTCTGGTCGATATGCTCGTGTTGCTAGAGTTTTCAGGGCAGCATTACGACCACAATAGTCACTCAAGGTAGATCGACCACGGCAGTTGCTCAATGCATGTTAACCATGACTTTTCGACTATGACTGGTTTTGACCACGTTTGGTTTGGTAGTCAGTGGTCCGATCGGCGTTGTATTGTTGGTCCGAACAGCTCCGTGCTGGGTGGTCCGAATGGCTTTGTCTGATCAGCAGAATTTGACTATGTCAAGCTTTGATCACGGTAAATTGAGCACTACAGACGGCGACCACGTCTGGTTTTTGACCACGGCAAGCTCCGACCACGTCCGACTTTGACCTCATCATTCTTCAATCACAACATTTCGACCACAGAACATCGACTACGACAGAACAATCATACCTGGTCGAAGATGGTAAGTTACAGTGAACCAGTCATAGCTATAGACCTTTTCGATGGTCGTAGCTACAGTATTTTTCAATGGTCTTAGTTACAGTGCTTTTGTCGATGGTCGTATCTACAATGCCTTGTCTATGGTTGTATCTATTATAATCGGTACTCGATAGTCATGGGCTTTACTGGTTAGTTCTCGAGAGTCGTGGGCTTTATTGGTCGGTACTCGATGGTCATGGACTTTACTGGTCGGTACTCGATAGTCAAAGATTTTGTGATCGATAGTCATAGACTTTGCAGTCTGCTGTCGTTGTCTTAAACTTTTCAATCGGTTGTCGTAGACCTCATGATCGGTAGTCGAAGGCTTTTGCAATTGGTTACCGTAGGTTTCATGGTCGGTACGAGTGCTTCAACTCTTGTGATTTTGTAGTACTTTGAGTACTCATGTTAGGCTAGCAGTATGTCTGGCTGGTGGTGATTGGTGAACGGTACTCGGAAGGACTCGATACTTGTAGTTGGAAGGACTCAGTAGTTGGTTGTCAGAGACTTGTGGTATGTGATCGTACTCGTAGGCTATGAGTAAGCATTGGGATAGTGATCTGGTGTTTAAGTAGTAGCAATCGGTACTCATTAGCCAGTACTCGATGGTTCTTTGGTCGGTAACGATGGTTGTAATTCTCAAGTGTTTTGAGCAAAGCAATGGTAATTCCCGAGTACTTGTTGTTTTCAAGTACTCATTGAGCTAGCGATCGTTTTGAGTGATATAAGACTGAGTTTTGGATAGCGATAGAATTGGTGGTTGTAATGAGTTGTGGAAGTTGGTGATTTCTAGAGAGCGTGAGAATTGTGGTCATGGACGACCTAGTTGGTGTTCGTGGATGGCTAAAGGTGTGGTTTGAGAGAGAGAGAGAGAGTGTGTGTGTGTGGGCGCTAATGATGGTCAAGTTGTGAAGAACTTGTGCCTGAGAAAATGTTTCTTTGGTTTTGATGTGTAGGTTGGCGTAGAGGCGATCATAGTCGGTGACGAGAAGGACTGGGACTAGGATGGGGAAATCTGAGGTCTAGGCGATCGAGGATGTCACGCGAGATGGTCAGGCTCACACTGAAGCATGTGGACATCAAAGGTGGTGATTCGTGGTGAAGATATAGGAGGTGCGGTCCCAAAGACTTCAACACTTGAGGATGATGCATGGAGAAGATACGGGAGGTGCGTTCTTGGAGACTTCAACACTTGAGATGGATGAGGCATGATAAAGATATTGGAGGTGCTATCCTGGAGGTTTTGTCATGTGGTGAGATTGGAAACGTTATGGAAAGAGTCTATAACGGGAAGGATTAGAGATTGGTTAAAACCCATGTTTGGAAGGGTTTCGGGTCTCTTGATTTGAGGAAGATATAGGATTTTGTGTTCGTGTTTGAGTGAAACATGGTTCGGGGTTCTAGCATATAAAAGCAGGTAGAGGCTAAGGGTTTTAGCCGTAGCTTTAAGGAGGCTTTTTGTGTTAGAGCTTTTAGGGGCGCTTGTAAGGGCACTTTGTAAATCCATGGGAATCTGCAGTAAAGATCATCTTGAATCAATCCGATTTGTGTTTTTTTGAAGATTAACGGTGATTATATTTGGGTTGAAGCATACAACCATGTGCAAAGGTGTTGATTCACTGCTAGGAAAAACAGAGCAATTGATTAAGTGGTCGAAGTGTTTGAGCAGTCGAAGTGGTGGAAGGTTTCGACTACGTACAAACTAGTCGCAGAGCAACTCTAAGCGGTCATAATCTTCATTGAGCCTGTGCTCTGTCAAGCGAGAAGTTGAGCGGAGCGTCGTATGATCGAAATCCACGTATGTAAGTTAGATTTTTTGTGGTTTAAGATTCGATTTCAGGTACCAAGAAGCGGAGGCAATCATTCACCCCCTCTGATTGTTCCATACGATCCTACAATTCTTGCTACATATAACTACTTTAAATCATATATATATATATATATATATATATATATATATATATATATATATATATATATATATATATATATATATATATATATATATATATATATATATAGGAAATTTGATGTCTCGTAGAAATTGTTTGTTATGTCAGAATCATAAGAAACTAACTTGTTATATGTGTAACGTAGGACCGAAGCTAGATGTACAGTGGGAACCGTGTGAGTGAATAGTACATTAATGAAGTGTCTGCTTTTATAAGAGTTGCCGAGGAGGATATGTTAAATAAGGAGGTGGAATATATATACTATCCATGCATTGACTGCGAGAATCTAAAGATATTTAAGAACTGAACGCAGATTGAAGCGCACTTCATTTGAAGGGTTTCAAAAAGGGGTATGCACATTAGGCCAGTCATGGTGAAGAGCAGATTACACTGGAAGGTAGAAATGTTGATTGTGGTTCCAATTTGGATAGGCTGCATGATAACAATCTGGATCTGATGCTTCGCGATGCAGAAGGGAATTGTAATGAGAGAGAGTATGCTAAATTCCGAGGCTTGATGGAGGACTTGGAGAAACCTTTGTTTACATGCTACAAGTCAAAGTACATGAGTTCGTTAGCTATGCTTGAACTGTTGAATTTGAAGGCAAGCAATGGTTGGTCCGACAAGAGTTTCACGACGCTGTTAGGTCGTTTACTAGACATGCTTCTAGAGGGAAATGAGTTACCCAAAACCACCTACAAAGACAGAGGGGAATGGAAGTAGAAAGTATACACACATGTCTAAACGATTATATCATCTACCATAAAAAGTATGCAAACATGCATATATATCAGGTGTGCAATGCATCTTGATACAAGCGTAGGAATCAATTAGATGACGGTGAGGGAATAGAGGTGAAGAAAGGAACTCCTGCTAAGGTGGCTGTGTCTTCCTGTAATTCCCAATTTGAAGCGGTTTTTATGAACCCAAAGGAGGCAAAACTACTACGTTAGCACTTGGAGGAGTGTAATAAGGATGGAATGCTAGACACTTTGCTGATTCTGCCCAGCAGAGAAACATTGATAGGAGGTTTACAGACTTTGGTACATAATCGAGGAATATAAGGTTTGGATTGAGTACAGGAATGAATCCTTTCAATAACATAAGCAGCCGTCATAGCACTTGGCCCTTGACTTTCTGCATCTACAACCTTCCTCCTTGGTTGTGTATAAAGTGGAAGTATATTTTGCGTTGATACTTATCCAAGGGCCCAACAACCTGAGAATGATATTGATGTGTATCTAACACCGTTGGTGAAAGATCTAAAAATACAGTGGATCGAAGAGGTACATGTATGGGATGTGTATAAATGAGAGAACTTCACTTTACGCTTCTTGTTATTCTGCACCATAAATGATTATCCTGCCCTTACTAACCTGTCGGGCTAGAGTACAAAAGGGGCCAAAGCCTGTACTCATTGTTTAGATGATACCGAGAGTGTGTGGCTGAAGCACTCAAGTAAAACAGTGTACATACATCACCGTAGGTTCCTTCGGAGGGCTCACCCATACCACAGGATGAAGAAACAATTTGACAGAAAGAAGGAGGACATTTCACCTCGAAGGCATTTAAGTAGAGAAGAGGTCTATGATATAATTAATGATTTGGATGTTGTGCTCAGAAAGGGACGTAAATCGACGACCCATAAGAAGAACGTCTGGAAGAAGAGATCAATATTTTGGGACATACCTTATTGGGAGCACCTAGAAGTTCACCACTGCATCAACATCATGCACGTAGAGAAGAATGTATATGACAGCTTGATTGGTCTCTTATTGAATATTCATGATAAAACAAATGATGGTGTCAACGTATGGCTTGACTTGGTTGATATGGACATCAGACCTGAGCTAGCACTGACAAAGACCGATAAAGGACGAACTCACCTTCCCCTGCTTGTTACACTCTGTTTAAGGCTAAGAGAACTGAACTATGCTAGTGCTTGCATGATGTGAAAGTTCCATTTGGTTACTCCGCCAACATGAAGAAATTTGTTTCGATTAAAGATTTGAAGTTAATTAGCATGAAGTCTCATGATTGTCATGTGCTTATGACATTGATACCCCCTATTGCAATTAAAAGTATTTTGCTGATCAAGGTTCGTGAGACAATCATAAGACTATGTTATTTCTTTATCACAATTGTTCAAAAGGTCATCGATCCCGAAGGACTAGATGCTCTACAGAACTAGGTGGTAATGACTCTATGTCATCTTGAGATGTATTTTCCTTCGTCGTTTTTCAATACCATGGTTCATCTCATTGTTCACATTATGTGAGAGATAAAAATGTGTGGGTCTGTATTCCTACGTAGCATGTACCTGTTTAAGAGGTTCATGCGAATTCTCAAGTTCTATGTGCGGAAGCGATCTCGGTCGAAGGACAGCATCGTCGAAGGTTATACAACTAAAGAGGTCATTGAGTTCTATGTCATTTACATACCTCAGGTCGAACTGATAGGTGTACCTCGATCTCGCCATGAGGGAAGGCTCAAGGGTAATGGGACCATCGGAAGGAAAAACAATCACTCTAGATATAGATGCATGTGCTCAAGTCTATTTCACGGTCTTGCAATATATGAATGAAGTCCCATATATCAACCAGCACAAGGACGTGCTTCGGCAACAGAATCCGAAGCAACCAGATGTTTGGATCACGAGATAACACAACAATCAGTTCAAGCAATGGTCGAAAGAGTGACTCACTAGGAGTTCGTTAAGTGATATGCTGACATGGTTGGCAAAAGGGCCAACATTTATAGTTGTGACATGGTAAGGCTATGACATAAATAGGTGCATATTCTATACGCAGACTCAAGATGTAAAGAGCACTAACTAGAATAGCAGTGTTCGCATAGATGCGTTCAGTACCGATGGGTTGAGGAACTCCCACAATAGGTTTATAGAGAAGATTTGGGAGCTCGACTATGTACTTTTCAAGATCCCATTGTTTCGATACCGTTGGGTCCATCTCCCACAGGTGAAGGTCGATAAGTACAATGTCATTACCGTGGACCTCAAATATGTTGGATACAAAGACGAACCATTTGTACTCGCTTACCAAGTTGTTCATGTTTTCTATGTAATTGACTAGGTAAATAAGAAGTGGCACACAGTTCTTCATAGAAAAGGAGGATTGTTGGAGTTGAGAATATAGTAGACGAGTAAGAATACAATCAATTTGATGAGTTGCTTCCTTTTAGAAATGGCATAAGGGTCGAGGAAGAACAACGTGACAAAACTAGCTACATACGCGTCGATCATCATGAAGGGCTAATTTTTAAAGAAAACAAGCAAGTGGAATGATGAATGAAAGGTTTATGTGTGATATGTTCTGTATTTGCATATATATATATATATATATATATATATATATATATGAATTTGCATTTATGTATATAAGAATGTGTGAAATATATGTGAATTTGTATTTATGTATATGAGAATATGAGGAGGGATTATCACAAATGGTTTTAAAGTAAAACTATATGAGATATTTATCATCATAGATGGTAATAAATTAAAATTTTCTATGATGTTTTATTATTACAGATGATTTTATTTGAGAACCGTCTGTGCTGATGAATATCACAGACAGTTCTTAACTAGAACCGTTTGTGATTATTTCCCTATATATATGTATTGCACATTAAAGTTTGTCCCCACTGTACTAACGCTACTCCCTACTAACGCCACTGCCTCACCTGAGCCCGTTGCCCTCCTCCTTCTCCCCCAACACTAGCGGCACTCCTTCCCTGAGTAGGCCGCCTCCCCCGAAATTGTCGCCCTCCTCCTCCCCGAGGCTGACGTCGCCTCCCCGGAGCCCGACGCTACCTCCCCTGCACCCGTCGCTGCCTCCCACGAACCCGTCACCCTCCTTCTCCTCCTCTAACTCCGGCGGCACTCCTCCCCCAAGCACGCCACCTCCCTTGAACCCGTCACTGCCTCCCTGACTCCGACGGCCCTCCGCCTTCGCATCATCAACTCAATGGCTTAGATTGCCATTGCGGCTGTGAGTCTTCCTCTGTATTTTGATATTTACTATCATGCTCAGTTTGCCGTGCTAGTTAATCTCAATCTATTATCTCTGAAACTCGTAAGTGCTAGCATTGGGGGGACTTTGCATGATAGTTTATGGGTGCTGTGATTGTTCAATGAAGAATTTGGTCAATGTGAAATTCTTATGTGACAATTTGTGATATTGAGTCAGGCTATGAGCTGAGTTATTATCTTTACATACTAATTTTTACTAGACATTTTTTTGGTCAGTAAGTCATATATTTGACCATCTCTATCAGGGCAATTTACTTGAAGTAAATAGTTTTGATATCTGTCTGTAGTTCATTATTAAGTTTACTGCTACTTATCTTCAGATATTTGGTAAGGTTATCTAGAGTTCAAAGCTTGACTGATTAGAGAAATTGTCACATAAATACGTGATTATATTAGACCCTTGTGGCAAGGAGGCCCTGCTGCTAGTAAGTGCCACCTGACACCTGAGAGCAAATCAATTACATCAATCTGTGCATTAAGTAGATCATTGTAGCCCACTTACTTGCTCTATTAAGCATGCATTCTTGTTTTTACGGCTTGAGTAGTCCATCTGTGTCAAGAGATATTTATTTAATGCTCATGTCATACATTTGTTGCTGAAATTATTCCAAATTCACCAATAATTTTCTCAAAAATTGCTCACTTCTATTATCTTTTGCATATGTTGTCCACTCATTCCTCGTCATTGTCGCCAGATGCGTGTAATGTACCGTCCTCTGAAAAATCTCAAAAATGAAGAGGACTATCGAAAAGGCCCGAGGGCCTTTTTGCCATCATGGATGTCCATGCATCTAGGACCTCTCTCAATCCTCGCTAAGCAGTGTCCACATTCCAGAGACTGGTCAAAATAGTTGCATGGGAATGAATGAGATCAAGTTCGATTCATGGAAGACCGTGACCGAATTTCAGAAAAATGAGCTGGTGATTAAAATTTTTAATTCGTTCAAGATCCCGGAAGAACACAAGACCTGTATGAAACGACATGCATTGCTAGCGGTGTGCAAAGCTTAGAAGAACTTCCAGAACCTACTTGTCAAGAAATACATGAAGAAGGATCTGACGCCTTTCCATAAGTATCCATTCCTGAAACCGCAGTGGCAAGTGCTTGTGGCGATGAAGACGACAGATAATTTTAGGAGTGAAAATATGATGCATACAACCCTCCAGTCAAAAAAAACACGCACCCTACAGACTCAGCATCGCTAGGTATGTGCGGAAAATCCTGAAATAGAGGAAGAAGGACGAGCAGGCAATCCTACGTGATACCCCCTGATGAGCACCTCAAAACTGGATAAGAACGAGGTCATCTACCATGTCATCGGGGGCCATCTCCTTTCGAAACCCTATAGACGAGGAAGTGTCCCACTGTCTGGTAAGATATCAAACTACCTAGTTTGTAAGTACTCCATAATTTCATAGGAAGTTAAATGACATGTTGGGCTCTAGCAGGAAGCGCTGAGTGTAGAATCTTCCCGCGGCCCTAGGAAACAAAGAGCACTCAGGTCACACGAGAGGCCTTGGTCTTTATGTTTCTTGGAAACATGGTTTCTCAAAGGACTCCAAATAGTATCGGAGTAGGAAGAGAGCCAAAGCCGAGCATGAGGGATGGCTATGAGATGACATTACATCCTTTAGAGACGAGATGCAAAGGTATGTTAGAGATCAGATGGAAAGGTATAGGGAAAATCACCAGGAAGCCCCCGCCGCTCCTGTGCTAGGCAGCCCCCCAACCATTGGAGTAGCTGCGCGTTCAACCCTACCTCAGAAAGTGACCACCGATTTCTTGTTGATGACATCTTGATAATAATTATCTCTGGAATGCTCGATCCATTGATAGGCCTATTGGTATAGCTAATTTTGTATCATTATATAGGTGGCTACGAAGTACAAGCTCCAAGTGAGATATGCCTTCATTGCCCTGTGCGCTGCTTGGGACTTGGCGTATCTATCTGGGCCTGGAGCCTTGGTGCACGGTGTATCTCTAGTGCTAGGTTTTGCAAAAGTGAATATGGACGGTGTTTATACCAATTTCGAGGTTGTCTCGCTATAGATGCCTCCAAATGATGAGGTCATGACTTTAGGGCAAGCCATTGGAATATTCATCTAGTGGCCCAAGAGGGACATCTGCCTGGAGGCTCCTGCACCAGTGCAATGTCCATGAGAGCTATCTACATCAGTGCCAAGTCCACTCGAGCTATCTGTACCGGTGCGAAGTCCACAGGAGCTATATGCATCGGTGCCAAGTCCACAGTGGATATTCGCACCAAAGCTACATGCACCGGTGCCAAGTCCACGGGGGCAATCCGCACTGGAGCTACCTGCGTTGACGCGGCAATGGCGCAGTGCATCTGCATCTCATGCCCGGTCGACTACCATGATATCAACCTACAGCCGAGGCGGTAAGAGCAAACCGAAGAAGACCAATGATGATATCCTCTACTTACTGTTGGCCTAGAAATTCATGTTAGGTGAGCTGTTGGTCATCCCGATTGAGCACCTCCTAACCCTAGGATTGGCTTACTAGAGATTGCATCCATACTACATGGAACAGGCCAACAATCCGGAGGGAGAACAGCGCTCGGGTGTCACCGTCAAGTTCAGGTCGCATCATCTTCACCATGATATTCATGACTGTGTCTTCATAGTGACCTTTAAGGACTTATTCTGTCACTTCACACTTGATACCCTAGACACCGCAATCATTCGATGTTGGACACTGTAAGTATGTACAATCACGGTCTATGTGTGAAACCATGTAGAGGTCAATCTGTGGTTGTGATGAGTAATTGACTTTTGGATTAGAGTTTGTGTGGCTGTTGAGTTTGGTTTTTTGTGGAATTTGCACAGGTTTGCTTTCTGGACATCAACTTTGTGGCCTACGACTACTGGTGTCATGTCGCTGTTTACAACTTTGTGATCGGTCAGTCCGATTGGTAGGCTGATCGGCAGAACGACCACGGGGTAGCGATAGCTTTTGCAGTCTAGTTGGTGATCGTAGCTTCTGCTGGTTGTGATCGACAGTCATAGCTGTGATCGATAGTCATAACTATGATAGATGGTCATAGCTTATTATCTAGTCGTGATCGGCAGTCGTAAGCTGTGATGTTGGTAGTCGTAAGTCGTAGTGATCGGTGTTGGAAGTTGTAGCCAGTGTGATCGATAGTCATAGCTATCTGTATGGTAGTCGTAGCCTGTGTTTTTGATGGTTGTAGCGACTGGTTGTTATGGTCGTAGGCTACTGGTTTATCTTGGTGGGCTGAGGTCATTCACTGGACTGTTGGTGTGCTGATGAGGGTTGTCTGGGGTGTTTATTGCTAATGTGCACATAAGTTTATTGCTTGGTTCTAGGATTAGGATCAACATTTTGGGTGCATACTTTTTGCATTGTGCATTGTGTGGATAAATTACACAAATTGATGATCTTTTGTATATTGTGCGGTGGTATGTGATGGTTTGCTTGTTGGTGTTGGTTGCAGGACTTCAGAGCTAGGGCATGGTGAGGCGTAGGAGGACCGGGACTAGGTACAGGGAGGTGTTGAGGTCTCGAATGGTCAGGAAGACGCTAAAGATGACCGAGGCTGATGAGGTGGTTGCAAGCTGGGATGACGAGAAACTGGAGCGAGAACTACTGGAGGTGGACATGATGGGCAACGGTAAGGTAGACCGGGACTAGGCTTAGGGAGGAGCCAAGGTCTTGTGCGATCAAGGATGCCAAGTGCCGTCATACGCGAGGAGAAGCACGTGGTGCGCCAAGTGACTTGGGTCGTTTGCAAGCGAGGACAATTCAGTGGGATCCGAACGCGTGAGAGGCTTGACGACAAGTCATTAAGGTCACATGAAAGATGGCGAAGCATAGGCGAAGCTTTGTGGCAAAGAAAGCGGGAAGCTTCAAGGAAGGCGGTAGAGGGGTATTTTGGTAAATTGCCCAATACGGGGAAAAGTGATAGTGTGTGAAACCGCGGCGTTGGCCTAAGTGATTTAGGTCTTGTATGTGCTGAAATTGTGAAGTGGCTTGAGTGTTGGCTTGCTAATAGGTCAATGGATGTAAGCCACTTTGAGAAGCATGCGTGAGTAAAATCCAGTGTTAGGTGGGGTTAACGGGTTATCCCCGTTTTGGGCTAATGGTAGGATCCATTAGATTTTGGGTTCATTGGTGAGCCTATAAAAGGGGAGGAGAGGCAAGAGCTAGGGTTTGAGAAGGTTGGCTAAGGCTTGTGGTGGCTAGCTCCTCCTCCCTCCCATGAGAGTTAGGTTAGAGAGTGAGTGTTGACTCTAGGGTTAGAGCTTGGTCCTCCCAAGGGAAATGGCTATGAAACCAATCATCTGAGCAATACATCAATCTTCGATTTAGCTTTTGTGTATCTCTTCTCTAATTGAGTTTGCTTGGCTTCGATATTGTTCTTCCTTTGTTCTTCCTTTTCCTTAGTTCTTTGGTTCTATCCATTTTCTTTGTTGATCTGGAGGTGTTCTTGGCTTGATCTCGTTGATGCTCTGAATCGTAGTGATAGGTGAGAATATAACCAATGCTATCTTGGCTATCTTTGACCCACGAGCGGTTCTGATCAACATCTTCGATTTTAAGAACTCAGTTCATGTGCACTTGATCATACCGCAAAAAGGTCTCAACTTGGTTAATAAGTTTTTAATTCAAGACTGGCTATTTGAAAGTTGGTTAATAATTTGCGTATAAAGTTTCATGGCCATTTGATCTTTTAATCAAAAGATATGTGGATTTTAGACCTTGCGGTCATGCGGTCATGCGTTGCTATGTTCTTCCAAATCATTTTTGACCGCTTCTGGTTTCAACCATGGTCAAGTCTCAGATCGCATCGTGTCTAATTTCGACCGTACTTGTTTTCGATTGCTACATGGTCATAGATCATGTGGACATGCGCCTCCACTACTTTTTGAGTTGTTTACGACCGTAGTCGGTTATGAGTGCTCGATGGTTGTCGACCACATATCATGACTGCTCTATTTTGAGATTGTTCTCTTCTCTCGATCTTTCCTTGATCCAAGAGTTTTGATTTGATTTATTTGATGTAGCTGCATGCTGTGACATGTGGGATTGTACGGAAAGCCATCTTGGCTATTATCTTCCCACGAGCATGGTCGGTTCATATGTTCGATCTCAAGTCTCTGTTCTTGTACGCCTTTGATCAAATCTCAAAAAGGTCTCAACTTGCTTACTAAGTTTTCAATCCAAGATGGGATTAGCTTCTTGAGACCTTAAGTTACTTGCGTACAAATTTTCATGGCCATTTGATCTCTGAATCAAAATATTTGATATTTTCAGATCTGGTGGTCGTGCGCCTCTCCTGTTACTTCTAGTTGTTCACGACCACAACTGATCTCCTCAATGGCCTTAAGTAGTGTGGTCGAGCACCTCTGGTACTTCTAGTTGGTTATGACCACATTGGTTTCGACCACGTTGGTTATGACCGCAGTGGTTTCGACCATGTTGGTTTCAACCACGCTAGTTTCGACCACGTTGGTTTTAACCACGTCAACTATGACCATGTTGGTTACAACCACAATGGCTTCAACCACGTTGCTTTTCTCTGCTAACTGGATGCGTTCAGTTTTGCTGTCAGGTTCTTTTCGATCGGTAGTCGTAATCGACCACGTTGTGTTTCCGATGAGTGGTCGTAACTCGACCACGTTGTGCTCCGATCTGGTCGTACTGAGCTCTGTGTTTCTCTAGTTTTTCAAGTGGACTTCACTTCCTAATCTTTATAGCTTTGTAGCTATCGAAGTAAAGGATTTGTGAATATTTGAAAAAAATTAAAGGCACCATTCACCCCCTCTGTTGCATGTCCGGTCCTACACTACGTTAATGTAACATCAATAAATATCATATATAACTCATTGCTTGTGTGTGTGTGTTCATGGTGACTAAAGCCTAATTAAGAAAATTACTGGTTGGTTTCCATGACTCACACTTGGTCACCATGGATAGCACAAGGAGGATGCATCATTCATTGAGAATTACATGACGAGGGCAGTGATGGCTCAACACAATAAGGAATTTATATTTATACCTTACAACCAGAGGTAAGTACTGCACTAGTAGCTATACTTATTGATTTGTACTTTATAAGCAACATAAACTTAGGTTTAATGACCATGACGACATACATATGTAGGATCCACTAGATTCTAATTGTAATATCCAAAATGGAACAGGGAAATATAGCTTGATTCCCTAAAGAAGAACAAAACCAACTACACAGTTGTCCAACAATTAATCGACAGTTAAACATATTTCCTCCATAGATAACTCTATTGTTGTCTTTCCTTCCATCTCAATGACTAAGGATAACTTTTTGGAATCACGTAGATTGTTCGCCGCATACGTTGCAGAGGTACAGAAATCTGAGGGAGGGAGCAACGCCGTACGACACGATCTAGATTTCCTGGTATTCATAAGTACACATTAATCCTATATAACACTTCATAGTAATGTCTCTCAAACTAAAAAAATTCTATTTTTGCAGTGCCACCAGCGGCCGCCAGGCAACATCTGTGGATCCTATGTTTGCCAGAACATGCAACTACTCCTTGATTCCATAAAGACCAATGATCCTCAGGTTTGTCGATCTTGCAATAATTATTTTATACTTATATATATATATATATATATATATATATATATATATATATATATATATATATATATATATATATATATATATATATATATATATATATATATATATATATATATATATATATATATATATATATATATATATATATATATATATATGCACGACATTGATATTCCTACCAACAGGTCACATCCCTAGCTACAACTCCATTGGAACAAGCCGACCTCAAACAAATTAAAGGATAGTGTGTGTACTTCTTGATGTCTAAAGTCATAAAAGAAGATAGAGAGTTCCACAATATGGAATGAATTTGATTGGGATAAGATTGAACTAATTAATTGTACATGTTTATATTTGTTCATAGATGGATAATTTATTTCATTTCAGTTAATTGATTTGTGAAATGGATGTTCTTATTTCTGAAATGAATGTGAATTGGATATATTACGTCTTGATCTACATGTTTCAGAGGGTATGACTAGCATTTCCTGAGGCTAGCCAATAAAAAGGAATAGATTTAGGGATTGAAAAGAATATCACATATGGTTGTTAACTTGTAATCGTCTCGATAGTGGACTATGACAGACGGTTTTAGTTGAAAATGTATGTGATACATCATCTATCACAGATAGTTTCAACTAAAAACGGTTATGAGTTAATAACCGTCTGTGATAGGTTGCATCACAGATGGTTCAAAAGCCGTCTGGGATGACCTCATGTCATTACTGATCTATAAACTCAGACGGCTCATGAAATCATCTATGATGAAGTTTTTGAACTGTCTGTGATGACCTTTTTGCAGTAGTGAAATGTGGCTAAAATCTATACAGCCACCTCGTGGTCCTTGTTAACGTGCACTGGGTACGTAGCATCATACACCTTCTTTTTATAGCATCGTATAGTTGGTCTGTACACCTTCTTTTTATATGCTTGTTGATTATTTCGCGATTGCAATATGCATTACGTTTGTAGGGTTTAGTGTCTCATTAACAAGATTCAATGAACAAGAGAGGGAGAGTATTCTAAAGATGACTCGATGCTTCGAAAATAGAGTAACGAATACATACATACATGTATGCATGCATGTACATACATATATACGTACGTACATACATACATACATACATGCATATGTATGTGCATGTATATATACATATATATATATATACATATGTATACATACATAGATATACATATATATGTATATATATACATACACGTATATATATAGAGAGCATATCCTATGTACACTAGGGCGCCGCTGCACACGAGGAATCTCAGCCAACCTATCTAGATCCAACTGCTGTGAAGCCTAGCACGCACATTTAGCACAAAGACCCCATCTGGCCATCACGTATTGTTATTTTGCCCCCACCCAAAGCCCTACCTAGGTGGCGCCACGCAAACCAAAACATCTCCCACTCCATCTCTCGTCCACACACAACATGTGGCGGTGGCTACCTCGGCCAATAGTGACAGCGAGTAGGAAGGCCTCTCGATCTTGCAACCACCGCATGCCCTCGCCCTATTTGTCCCTCCCCTTGAGCATGGCTAACATGTCAGATCTGGATTTTACAATCTAGAATCCTCTGTGATTCCACCGCACTATTCCCTGAATCAGTAGATAGTGCTCACAGATACAGTATTGGACATCAAAATACATATTATGCGGAAGCGTAAATATAATAGTGGACTTACTCATGGGCCGATCAGGACAAAATCAATAAAATGTAGCAATGGAAATGAAACACACAGGTGGGACCCTCAGGACGTGCCCACAGGCAGCCAACTGGGTTCATGATATAGTTCTTGACCTCTTCATCTTCTTCACCATCATGATCAGGTGTATTGCTGACGCGTAGTGATCTGACTTTTGACTTTAGATTAATTGACAGAACGAGGGTGAGCACAAACCACCGTGTTCCATGAGCCAATACACAGGATGCAAATAGATAATATACATGGCTTATCAAGGGAAGGCTCGGGTTATTTTATTTGCCATAAATTATTTTTAAAATACGATACATAGAAATTTCCTGAGACCTAGCAGTTTTAACTAAAACAGATTTTACCAATGTATGAAAGAATGCAATAATAATAGCGATCCAGATTCCATCCACTGTTACATGGCTTCTGCACCATATGCTAACCTTTCAGTGTTATAACCACTTACCTTATCACTGGGGCGACACCCAGGGCAACACAAATCAGGGCTTTTCACTACCCTCCATTTTTCCAATTCCACCCACAAAGTTTTTGAAATAGAACTATATTTGGTTAAGTTCACATGTCTGCCCATGCCCATGGGCGCGGCTATTTGAATGGTTTTTCACTTTGCAGATTTTGTACACTTTACCCACAAGAGACAATCTGCTCGTTGTTCCACACAATTCCTTAGTCATGCGGTAGAGTAGATCATCACAATAACTTTTCAAAATATTTGGCCCCTTTTGTCATCTCACCCTATGGGCTGCTCACACTTGCGGTGGGTCCCACATGTTGCGCAAGATGTTTGTCATGGATACTAGCGCATTCAGACTCCACTCTCCACAACGCTAGCACGACAGTCAAACTTCACCCTCCACTCGGTGTCCCTTTAGGACTCCCCTTGCCCTTGCAATATTCCACTCCTTTCCACTACCGGTGAAATGAATCTGGGGGTTTGATAGATTTACTTAGCCAAGTTGTAATTTGCAGACTTGTGGTTGTACTGTTTTACATAGGTGGTCATGACAAGATTCAGTCCTTAGGGTTATCTGGGCGGTTCTACCACAATCCACACCTCGTGCTTCCACTGCACCACACCCATGTACCATCCGCCCAGATATTTAAGCAAGTTGGAGTTTTTGGGAGCATAAAATAATCATGTCAAAATATACTAGTCATTTCCACACATGACTTTCCAAATCAGTTTCTCAAGATTAAAAGTGATGTTTGGGGGCATTTTAGAGCCCCTGAGTATCTAAGCAGTACTAAGCATAGCACATAATTGTAGACTTATTTTTGAAAGGTTACCATTATAATTTCCCTAAGGAGATAAGGTTCAGATGCTCAAATGTTTTGAAAGAGGTGTAATACTAACAAGTTAAATAATGGGCATATAACTAGAATCTTAAAACAAACATATATTTGTATATGAAATAATAGTATGCAATTTGATAATTTAAAATTAAAATAATTTGTAGAAAATATAGGTTCAGCATGATCAAAGTATTGACTCGCCTGGCGCGGTTTACTGCAGTCTTGAGCTCACTCAAAGCTTTCTCATTCGATGGTCTTAAGTTCCTGGTCTTCATCTTCATCTGGATCTCGGTCTCGCTTTATCCGTTGATTCTTCAGGACTTCGATTTATAATTACGTGCTAAATAACTGAATTCAAATAAATTCAAATAAACTCCAATATTAAAATAAGAGCAACAAATTTAGAAATTTGAACGGGCTCAATCGGAGTTAGGATGAAGAAGGATAGGCTTCTAGAGGTTTGAATCTAAGGGAACGAAAAAAAGAAATTTTCACTGTGGTTGAAAACTATACGTGGTCGGTGCTCGAACAGCCGTGATCGGGTGTTTGAACATGGTCGGAATTCTGTATGTGATCGAAGGCAGGAATGGCGACGTCTACTAAGTGGTCAAAAATGGCCTCGACGGCGTTGAGCAATCGGATGGATCGGACGGCTCGGAGCAGTCGAATGGATTGGAAGGCTCGTAGTGGTCGGATGGTATCTGTGATCAAGCGACGGTCGTTGAGAGTGGCTGCGGTCGTGTGCGACTTCGCCAGCGCGGTGGCGCATGGTGACGGCAATCGCCGGCGCTCGATAACGTCAGTTAGGGGTTGACGAAAGAGTACAGGGAATCTTTTTATACCTCTTGCAGGGGTCGAAGACGAGTGGAGGCGACCGGTGGCGAGAGGTGGCAGCGGAAGAGGCTTGGGCTCTAGTGAAGAGGTACTTCCGGCGGTGAAGAGGAACGGCGAGGGGGTAGACGAGGTTAAGGCTAGAGTGGTGAAGAACATGATGCAGACGGCAGAGCTTGACGGGGCTCCAGGTGGCCTGAATTGCTTGCCGGTGGCAGAGCAAGCTCAGAGGCGAAGGGCGCACGACGAGGGGATAACTGAGGCTCAAGCGTTTGCAATTGAGAGCGGGAATGGGTGGAGTGGAGTGGGGGTGGTGCTCTAGGGGAGGTACAGCCAAAGCATAGGAGGGCAGTGGCATTTAGTAGAAACAGAGGCAGAGCAGAGGAACGGCGACACTCGATAGGTGGCTTTGCCGGCTGTGGCCGGTGACCGAGGAAGGGGTGGCACATGGTAAAATAGATGGCCGAGAAGATGAGGAGGCCAGGGGACGCATTAGCTCAGGCCTGGTTGGTGCTGAGGGAGGACCGACGGCAGATTGGTCGTGGTTAGAGGCGCTACGTGGTCGTAATTCTCGAGTACTATCAATCGGAAGTTTGGGCAGTGAAGTGGTCGAAGACTTCCGAGCGTAGAGCAGTCAAACTCGGAAGGCGTTGAGTGGTCGTAAGTCTCAACGTGGTCGTACACAACTATGCAGTGGTTGTAATCGACTATAAGTAGTCGTAAACGACTATGTAGTGGTCGTAAATGACTATGAGTGGTTGTAAACATCAACGGGGCCAAAGAGAAGGGCAGTGTTGTGGAGGCCCTTAGGTTGATGACCCTGCAACCGCTATGACTTACGACCATGGCGTCTTACGATCGCGACTGCCTTACAACCATAGCTATTTCATGACCATGTCTGCTTTACGACCATGGATCTATCGACCATGGTTGCTATAGTAACTCTACGACCACTGTTAATCCTTACGACTACTGCCATAGTCGCTATTTCGGCTACGACATCTGTGGCTTCGACCACGGCTACAGTGTAAGCTAGTGCAGGGTGGCAATGGCTGGAGCAATGGGAGAAGAATGGGAGGGAGATATGAGAATATGAGAGGTGCCAGGATGCTTACCACATAGGCCATGGACGCTGGGAAGCAGCGAGGAGCTCCGGCGATGGAGACCGGGGGCGACGAAGGATAGAATACGTTGATGATGACCCACGATGCCTCTTGCTTCATTCAAGTGGCGAAGGAAGCATTAGTGAGGGCAAGTGATGCTCTATGCTAGAGGAATCAAATTGTGGCTCACCGAGGCGACGGATCGGGCCGTGGCCGGAGTTGGAAATGAAAGCTCTCTCCGGCGAGCTATGACCAACGGTAGAGCGATTCATTGGAGAGGGAGTGCTAGTGGAATGTGGTGATCACATTGGTGGTTTGCTCCCCTATTTATAGACCATGAGAGGTTCTGCGGTTACCAGTAGCAAAGTGATGGCCTTGCCAGGGCATTGTGATGCGACAAGTCGGAGAGGACCACGGCACTGCGAAGGAGGAATCGCGTGTGCGTGAGCGAGGAATACAGCGACACAATGGGGCAGGACCAGGTGGGGCTAGGGATAGCGGGGGCAGTTGTGGCGTCTGGTCACGACAGTGTGGCACGCCCTGTGGCTGACCTCGACAGATGTGGCGCAGTGGTCCGAGCGGTGCTCCACCGCTCTCCAGCCGAGCAACGGGTCAAAATGGGCAGGGTCGAATGTGATGGTGCACTGTGGTGATGAGGGAGATGGATACGGCAAGACAAAGTGATGTGTGTGCCTAAGTGAGGTGGTGTGGCTGACAGAGCACCAAAGCGAGAGAAGAGAGAAGGGATGGGAGAAGAAGAAAGGAGCCAGGGGAAGAAAAGGGGAGGATCGGTGCGGGAGCCCAGGCAGGGATGAGACGGAGGTGATGGGAGCAAGTCAGCGTAGGGTGACGCATGCACAGGGGAGGTGGGGCTAACTGGTCGGCACCGAAGACTAGAGAGGAGGGAGGACGAAGAAAGAGGGGAGAAGGCCAGGCCATGGTGACACGATGGAGGCGACGCAGCTGACGGACGAACAGGAAAAGGAAACGGAGCAGGAGCGAGGAAAAGAAAGAAAGAGGAAGGAGAGAGAAGGAAGAATGGGGAGAGACTGGCTACGCCAGAAGAAGCCAAAGGGAGGGGAGAGAGAGAGAGAGGGAAAAAGGTGGATGGGCCCACATGTAAGAGAGAGGGAAAAAAGGGGAAGGGAAGAGAAAGAGTAAATGAAAGGCTCAAGCAAAGTTTTGAAGTTGGATTTTGATTTGAACTTCAATTTTTAGGATTAGAAATTGGCATTTGAATTTTAGATTTTTGTAATTCAACTTGGATTTCTGATTTTATTATTAGCATTTTTGTTTGGGAGTTATTCCCCAGTATTAATTGTACAACATAAAATTTGGGAACTCAAATAAAATTGTAGAAGAAATTCGAGTGCCAATATGATTCAATGAAAAAGTTTTAAATTTTCACAAATTTTTGGACTTACGAATTTCAAGATGTTTCACGACAGCCATGGTGAGAAGGGCGGCGCCGCCCCTCCCCTCGAGTACGACGACAACGAGTAGTTCCCTTGAGGGATGGATTTCAACGCTGCCCCTTGACGTCCAATCGATTTATGTATTAAACCAAGAATACAATGTACATTTTATTTGTTCATATGTTTCTCATGTAAAACCTAGATGAAACTGAATCCCATTCGTTGGTTGAAGTAGCAATAGCATTGTCAATTTCTTACCAATGCAAGAATACGCTGATTCCCATTCATTGGTTGAGATAACCTCTCCACTGAGGCATGATGGTAGATTCAATACTCCCAAAAGGAAAGCTAGCATGCCTCCCTCTGTGAGTATGAGCATCTTTGTTGATTAACTAAGTTGTTGTCAATACAATGTTCGTTATTTCACACCATTACATTTGTGATATTGTAGCATTAATCATTTATACCTGATTGTAAAGATGAATTGAAGCCAATTATCATGATTGTCCATCGACTTCTTAGCACTAGATATGAAGAAAAGTAGAGCGAAGAAGCCAATGGAAAGTTGCGAAGAAGGCGGCGAGTATGCCTAAGACAATAACTAAGCTCAACATGCAGCATGATAAGAAGGAAGAGACATCAGCCATGACCTACTTCATAGAACATGACACATTGGAGTGTGTGATTTGATTTATATCCTTTGAAGCCCAAGTGTATAGTGCTTTAATGTTTCTCTTGTAGTTGTTGAAAAATACTAACACGAGAAGCCTGACCACTTTCCAGAAGATTTTTGTGTAGACAATTGGTTCTTATTTTCTCATCATGGTATATATTATTGCTACAAGATCTCATTAGAAAGGTGGGTGGGCGGCAACGCCGGTGAGGCAACACGCGACGACGCCGCTGGCAGTAGGCGCCTGCCGCCCCCTAACCAGACGGCAGTTAGCCTGCCGCTCAGTGGGGGGATGGTAGGCTTGCTTGCCATCTAGTGAGGGGGTGGCAGGTGATTAAGCCAGCTTAATTACCTGTCTAATTTTTTTCATTTACTGATTGTTTGAATTTTTAAATATATCAAACGAGCTCAGAAAATTACAAAATTTATATACAGCCTCCTGACACAATGTACCTCATAGTGTAATGTTTGGATAATTTTATCCATTGCCAATGTTGCTCAAAATTTCATACAATTTTGATAATTGTATGAGTTTTTACATATAGAAAACAAGCTCTACAAATTACGAAATTGTATGTGAAGCCTCCCGACATAGTCATACTTATTGTGTATTTTTTTTGGAAATTTTATGTGATTCGAATTTACTATGTTTATTCGGGTTAACTTAATCATGAATTTATGAATATTTCACATTTTTTTTACAATTTTAAACATTAGGAATACTTGTACAATCACTGCTACAAAAGAGGCTATACTAGACGGCTACATCACAGACGGTTTGACAAAACCGTCTGTGATTGACACTAACACAAACGGTTTTAATTTGGACACCGTCTGTGTTAGTGGTCGAGTATCACAGACGGTCCTTACCAATGAACCGTCTGTGATACTTTAGTATCACCGGCGGTTTAAAATAAAAAATCGTCTGTGATAATCTGAAATTATCACAGACGGTTTTTTATTAAAAACTGTCTGTGTTGTGTAGACTATCACAGCCGGTTGTTGTTAAGAACCATCTGGGAATGTTCACAGACGGTTTTTTACAAGAACCGGCTGTGATGTCCCTTTGTCTGGCATATTCTAGATCAGAGGTTAATATATAAGTACACATTGCTTTTAATAACTTAACTACAGAACTACTGAGACAAGAGATCACAAATTAAAGGCAAATTTATTAATTTCGATTAGAGGCAAATTTATTACAAAAGTCGCACAGGTAAAGAGTTTCCCAGATTGTATTCTTTTGGGCTTCGTAAGCTTCTTCTTCAACTTGGGGACTTGGAGGATCAGCCGCTAAATTCTCGAACGCCGTTAAGATTGCCCTTGTCCTCAGCACTTCCTCGTGCAGCCTGGGCAAATGATCAGCAGCATCCATAATGTCGTACAGGATAGCATGAAAAGATTCCTCAGAATCTGCCATTTCTGCTTGATCGGCAAGGCTATCCATCAGTCTCTGCAATGTGTGTAGAGCTTCTTCCGCATTGCGCACATTGTGGAGAAGAACCAGGGTGAGGGCTGTTTCCCTTTCTTGAGCGGCAGCGAGACGCCTCCGTCGACGGCGGAGGAACAGGTCAAGTTGACAGATGCAAGAAAGTCGGGGAAGGAGAGCAGGGCGGGTGCGGAGAAGCTGCTCCAGATGCAAATTGCTGGCCGCCTGTGTAAGGTTCCGGCCGAACAATTCGTGATGAACAGATGAGAGGAAGGAGATGATCACAAGAACAGTAGTAGAAGCCATATTGTACGTACGTAGAAGAGACCTGGATTAGGCGCGCATATTTAACCTTTAGCACAGACGGTTCGTATACCCAAACATTAATGATATAGATGCTTCGTATAACGATCGAGAGACGTTAATTAGACGATCGAAACCCGAAGCGTTCTGGCAATCGAAACACGAAGCGTTCTGGCAATCGAAACACGCGCGAAGCGTTCTGGCAATAGAAACACGCGCGAAGCGTTATGACAGACGGTTTTACTGGCAACCGTCTGTGATATTAACTTTCACAGACGGTTCTTAATACGAACCGTCTATACCAATCGAGATAACACAGACGGGTCCTGTTAAGAACCGTCTGTGAAAAGCCAGATAACACAAACAGTTCCTGTTAAGAACCGTCTGTAATAATCCCATGTCACTGATAATTGGTGTGTAATAATCACATGTCACCAATAATTGGCGTATACACAGGATTTCGATCTCACCCGTCTATTCTCTCCACATCGAATGGCTGGCACCAGTTCCTCCCACGGCCAGGCCCTTATTAATAACTCCCCATCAACCTTTCCACCGGTACTAGTCACGCGTGAGTTCATCCACTAGCTAGCTTCCTGCATGCATCTCCCCTCCGCTGTGAGCAAGCACCTCCATCGCGGCACGACCGGTTCATACTAAACAACACACTCTTGTCGTAAGTGTGTCTTGTTTAGTGTGAACCGTCGTGTCACGAAGGGTTTGTTAGCTTGTTATCCTGTAATAGATCGATCTGAATGTGTTGTTGAGTTTTTGTGCTTGCCTCTGTATTTGCATGTTCCTCGACCAGCTCAACCAAGAATCTTGAAATGTCTTTTCTTTGCACTATTGTAATAAAATTGCCTTGAATTTTGTCGGGAAAGATGAACTGTTTCGTTAGGGCATTACTGCCAACTCGAAGCATATATAGCATAGCATTCGAGGCACATCCGAGGCCTGCAGCTGTGTCTTGAGGAATGCCAAGAGCTGGTCTTCAGATGTTGCAGCCACACTGGTCTTCAGATGTGGCAGCCACATCTGAAGACCAGCTCTTGGCATTCCTCAAGACACAGCAGCAGGCCTCGGATGTGCCTCGAATGCTATGCTATATATGCTTCGAGTTGGCAGTCATGCCCTGACGAAACAGTTCATCCCCGTGTAACTATCACAGACGGTTTGTAATGTAAACCGTCTGTGAAGGACTATCACAGACGGTTCTATACACGAACCGTCTGTGATACGCATAAATCACAGACGGTTGATATTTAGAACCGTCTGTGATATTATGTACATCACAGACGGTTCGTGTTACGAATCGTCTGTGATAATGAGACTATCACAGACGGTTATTGATGCGAACCGTCTATGATAGCAGAAATCACAGACCGTTTGTAGTTGGAACCGTCTGTGATATTCTGTGTAGTATTAATTACTTGGCGTACTTGCTTGAAGGATGTCGACACCGATCTGTCTTCATTGCGCTGCATTGGTGGAGCAAGGCGGCCGGCTTTAGGGAGTTGGGGGTGAAAAAATATCACCGTCTTCTTATTGATCTGATCAGAGGTTAGCATACTCAATTACTTAACATTCTTAGTGATCTGATCAGAGATTAGTATTCAATTACTTAACATTCTTAGTGATCTGATCAGAGGTTAGTAGTAGAGGTAATAATCATTTTTGACACCCATTTTTCACTTGTGTAGCGTAGATGGACCGAAGCTGGATGTATATTGAGAACCGTGTGAGTGAAGAGTACATTACTGGCGTGTCTGCCTTTAGAAGGGCGGCCGAGCTGGATATGTTGAAGAAGGGGATGAAATATATGTATTGCCCATGTATTGATTGTGATAATCTCAAGATGTTTAGCAACTCAGCGCAGATTGAAGCTCACTTGATTCGAAGGGGTTTCAGAAAAGGGTACAAATGTTGGACCAGTCACGGTGAAGAGAAGAGTACACAAGAAGGTAGTTATGACATAGTCGAGGGAGGCAACGATATGCCAGTTGTGGACTGTTCTTTCGATCATGAGGAAAGGTCGCAGGATGACAATCTGGATCATGACGATAGGTCGCAGGATGATAATCTGGATCAGATGTTACGTGATGCAGAAGGGAACTATGGTGAGAGAGAGTTTGGTAAATTCGAGGGCTTGATGGAGGACTCGGAGAAACCTTTGTTCCCGGGCTGCAAGCCGCAATACACGAGGTTGTCATCAGTTCTAGAACTGCTAAAATTGAAGGCAAGCAATGGTTGGTCCGACAAGAGTTTCACGGCATTATTAGGTCTCCTAGTGGACATGCTTCCAACGGGAAATGTGTTGCCGAGAACCACCTACCAAGCCAAGAAGATTCTTTGTCCATTAGGAATGGAAGTAGAAAGAATACATGCATGTCGGAATGATTGTATCCTGTACCGTAAAGAGTATGCTAACTTACATGTTTGTCCGGTGTGCAAAGCATCCCGATACAAACGTAAAAATGACTCTGATGATGGGAAGGGCATCGAGGTGAAGCAAGGACCTCCTGCTAAGGTGATGTGGTATCTTCCTGTAATCCCCCGTTTGAAGCGTTTATTTGCAAACCGCAAGGATGCAAGATTGATGCGTTGGCACTGCGAGCAGCGTAAGAAAGACGGAATGATAAGACATGTTGCTGATTCTGCCCAGTGGAGGAACATCGATAGGATGTTTGTAGATTTCGGTGTGGAACCGAGAAATATAAGGTTTGGGTTGAGTACAGATGGAATGAATCCTTTTGGTAACATGAGCAGTCGACATAGCACCTGGCCCGTGACTCTGTGCATGTACAACCTTCCTCCTTGGCTGTGTATGAAGCGGAAATATATTTTGATGTCACTACTTATCCAAGGGCCGAAGCAACCTGGCAACGATATTGATGTGTTCCTAGCCCCATTGGTGGAAGATCTTGCAACACTGTGGAATGAAGGGGTACATGTATGGATGCGGACAAACGAGAGAACTTCACTCTACGGGCCATGTTGTTCTGCACCATTAATAATTTTCCTGCCCTTGGTAACCTGTCAGGGTTTAATATAAAAGGAGCCAAAGCGTGTCCGCACTGCTTAGATTATACGGAGAGTGTGTGGTTGAACAACTCCCGAAAAACTGTGTACATGCGTCACCGTAGGTTCCTTCCAAAGTATCACCCATACCGCAAGATGAAGAAACAATTTGACGGAAAAAAAGAGGATGACTCAGTACCAAGACCTTTTAGCGGGAAAGAGGTGTATGATATGGTCAAGGATATAAATGTTGTGTTTGGAAAGGGACGTAAATTGAGGAAGAACATGTGGAAAAAGAGGTCAATATTTTGGGACTTGCCTTATTGGGAGCACTTAGAAGTTCGCAATTGCATCGATGTCATGCACGTAGAGAAGAATGTATGTGACAGTTTGATTGGTCTCTTACTGAACATTCCTGACAAAACAAAGGATGGTGTTAACGCAAGGCGTGACTTGGTCGCTATGAACATCAGGACCGAGTTAGCACCGATAGAGACCGATAAAGGCTGGACGTACCTTCCCCCAGCATGTTACACTCTGTCTAAGTCCGAGAGAACTGAATTGTGCCAGTCCTTAAATGGTGTGAAAGTTCCATCCGGTCACTCGACAAGCATGAAGAAACTTGTTTCCATGGAACATTTGAAATTAATTGGCATGAAGTCTCACGACTGTCATGTGCTAATGACTCAAATGGTACCTGTTGCAATTAGAAGTATTTTGCTGAACAAGGTTCGAGTGACAATCATAAGGCTATGTTATTTCTTCAACGCAATTGCTCAGAAGGTCATTGATCCGGATGGACTAGATGCTCTGCAAACCGAGGTGGTGACAACTCTATGTCATTTAGAGATGTATTTCCCTCCATCATTTTTTGATATCATGGTCCATCTCATTATCCACCTTGTGAAAGAGATAAAAATATGTGGCCCCGTATTTCTACGTCATATGTACCCTTTCGAGAGGTACATGGGAATTCTGAAGTCCTATGTACGCAATCGATCTCGACCGGAGGGTAGCATCATCGAAGGTTATACAACAGAAGAGGTCATTGAATTCTGCATCGGCTACATGGCTCAGGTAGAGCCGATAGGTGTACCTCTATCTCGTCACGAGGGCAGGCTAGAGGGTATCAGGACTATCGGGAGGAAAGCAATAACTCCGGATCAAAATACGTATACTCAAGCCCATTTCATGTTTTTACAACACATGACTGAAGTGACCCCATATATTGAAAAGCACAAGGACATGCTACGTCAGGAGAATGCAGGCCAGTCAGAAGTTTGGACCACGAGACAACACAACCGTCAGTTCAACGAATGGTTCAAGGCGCAATTGACTAGGAGGTCGTCAAGTGAAACACTACAATGGTTGGCAAAAGGGCCAAAATTTACAATTGTGACATGGCAAGCATACGACATTAATGGCTACACATTTTATACAACAGATCAAGATAGAAAGAGCACAGTGCAGAACTCAGGTGTCCGCATAGATGCCTATGATGCGCACGGCAGTACCGCTGGCCCAAGCTCGTACTACGGGCTTGTAGAGGAGATTTGGGAGCTTGACTACGTAATTTTCAAAATTCCTCTATTTCGGTGCCGTTGGGTCCAACTTCCACGGGGTGTAAAGGTTGACAAGTACGGCGTCACTACCGTGGACCTCGAATGTGTAGGATACAAAGATGAACCATTCGTACTCGCGAGGCAAGTTGTTCAAGTATTTTATGTAACCGACCCGGCAAATAAGAAGCGCCATGTAGTTCTTCAGGGAAAAAGAAGGATTGTCGGGGTTGAGAATGTTGTGGATGAGGAAGAGTACAATCAATTTGATGATTTGCCTCCATTCGGACAAGGCATCAGGCTCGAGGAAGAACAAGGCGATGAACCAAGCTATATGCGTGTCGATCATCGTGAAGGGCTTTATTTAAAATGATATAGCCAAAGTGTAATAAATGATATTGGTTATGCTTGTGTTTTTCATAAATGTATGTATGTTCCATTGTAATTGTAAAATGACTAAGGAACTAAGAAATAGTTATATCTATGGTTATGCTTGCGTTTTTCATAAATGTATCTATGTTCCATTGTAATTGTAAAATGACATAGGAACCTAGCTAGCTACCGGTATTTATAGTGAAATATCACAGGCGGTTTATCAAAAGAAACCGTCTGTGATAAAACATCACAGACGGTTCTATAGATATAACCGTCTGTGATAATATAAATATCACAGACGGTTATATATATAGAACCGTCTGTGATAATATTGATATCACAGACGGTTATATTGATAGAACCGTCTGTGATAAGTGCATATCACAGGCGGTTATATTGATAGAACCATCTGTGATAGCTCATCTTTAAATACCCGCAGCTAGGTCTGCGGAGTCCGCTCTGGCGCAGTCTCTTTTCTCCACCCTGCAGCGCCCCTGCTAGCTAGGTTTTGCTCCCTCCCGACGCCGCCGCTCCCTCCCGACGCCGCCGGTCCCTCCCGACGCCGCTTCCTCCCGACGCCGCCGCTCCCTCCCGACGCCGCCGTTCCCTCCCGACGCCGCTACCTCCCGACGCCGGTCCCTCCCGACACCGCCGGTCCCTCCCGACGCCGCTCCCTCCCGACGCCGCCGCTCCTTCCCGACGCCGCTCCCTCCCGACGCCGCCGGTCACTCCCGACGCCGCTTATTTTATGTTATATGCTTCACATGAATTTTATGTTATATGCTTCACATGTTATATGCTTCACATGAATTTTATGTTATATGCTCCACATGAATTTTATGTTATATGCTTCACATGTTATATGCTTCATATGAATTTTATGTTATATGCTTCACATGTTATATGCTTCATATGCTTCACATGTTATATGCTCCACATGAATTTTATGTTATATGCTTCATATGAATTTTATGTTATATGCTTCACATGTTATATGCTCAACATGTTAGCTTTATGATATATGCTTCACATGTATTTTATGTAGCATATAATATATGCTGCAGGTGTTTAGCTCACTGTAGGCACTTCATAGAACCTTGTAACAATAATATATGCTGCACTTGTTAGCTGCAAGGTCTATTTAGAAGGCCCATAGCTCACTGCAATTAGTTAATCGTTAGAACTTTGTCAAAGAGCATAAAGCAAGTGACACACTCCAGTGTATCTTGTTCAATGAACTTGATGCACTGGTTTGTGTCACTTGATTCATAGAACTTTGACAAGCTGGGTCCATAGCTCACTGCAGTTAGTTTTTTCTTAGAAGAGAGATGACGTCCACACAGTCTTCGTCGTCGTCATCTGGGTCTCACGCTCCCAAGATTGCGAAAAGTAAACGTGGCCGAGGAGTATCGAAATGGCCAGAGGCCCGAATGACCATCACGGTGGTCTCTCCGAATGGGACTCCTCTGGAACCGTCGAAAGCAGCGTCATCATTTCGGACTACCTGCGGGATAATTGGAAGGCAACGGGTCCCCATCACCATAGCAAGCTGGAAAGATTTGACAAAGGATCACAAAAATCAGCTATGGGAGGAACTTACAAATTCCTTCGAGTTCCCAGCAGAAGCACAGGGACTCGTGCAACGGCAGGCGCTCCTCGCGATGGGAAAAGCATGGAAGAATTTTAAGAGCATTCTTGTGACGAAGTACGTGGCCGAGGATGTCACGCCCTTCACGAAGTATCCTTTCGTGTCGCCGGAAACATGGGAGGCCTTTGTGCAGATGAAGACGACGCCTGAATTTGTACAATAAAGTGTGGCGCACAAGGATCTCCAGTCACAAAACACGCACCCTCACAGACTCGGCACTGCTGGGTACGCGGGTAAAATCCCACAATGGAGGATGCAGGATGAGGTCGCAATCCGATCGGAGGCCTCTCCGCCATTTGCCGGGATCGCAAACGAGCGCGCTCGAAACTGGTTAAGAGCGAGGTCATCAACCACATCTTCGGGTGTCTCTTTCAAAAACCCCGCAGATGAGGAAGTGTCCCAACGCATGGTAAAATATGTTAAACAACATAGTTGTTAACACCTCTTCAACTTCATGGGTTCAAAAATAACATGATTAATTGCCTCTTGCAGCAATCATTGACTACCGAATCTTCTCGTGGCTCCTTTGAAGAATATAGGGAGATAGATTTACTATCACAGGCCTTGGGAAATAAGGAGCACCCAGGTCGCACACGAGGCATGGGGGTTTATGTACCTTGGAGGCAAGGATTTCCAGATTACTCCGAGACATATAAGAGTAGGAAGAGATCCAAGGCGTACCGCAGCGAACAAATAAAACAGGAGCTTCGTGCTCAACTTGAGGAACAACTATCTGCCTCACTTCAAGAGCAGACTGCCTCACTTCGAGGAGAGATAGATTCGTTGCGGGAAGAACTGAGACAAGTCCGCAACCATTCGCAACCCACTCCTAGTACTGCGGTACCCAGTCCCCCTCAACGTCGCAGTAGCTGCGCGTCCACACCAATTTCTGAACATAGCGACGACCACTTACGTATTGATGACATTCAGGTAATGTACCTCTTTAGAATGGTACATAGATCTCTCTGGTGGACGCCTTAACTCAGCTCTTGTATCGTTATGTAGGAGCTCATCCCTTGCAGCCTCAGAGTCAGGCTTGTTGGCTCTATTCCCATTGACGCTGGGCGCGGCATGGTGTATCCATTGCTGCCAGGGACGCTGGTGCACGGTGTACAAGTAGACACCGGTTTCATAAAGGTCCAGGTGGACATGATTAATGATATTTTTAAGTCCGTCCCTCTTGAGAAGCCCCCAAACGAAGAGATTAAGACATTAGGGGATGCCGTCCACACATTCATTCAGTGGCCCAAGAGGGACATCGTCCTCGACATGTCCGTGCCACAATCTTCACATCCAGTGGCCCAAGAGGGACGTCGCCCTGGACCTGGCACATCGGCTCCGGTGGCTCCACCTCCAAATCCAGTAAAGTCTGTTGCATCGGCTCCCGCCGAGACGCCACCGAGAACATATCATAAGCGAGGCTCCAAGGCCTCCAAGGCTCATGCGAAGAAAATTAAGCCGGGTCCCGTGCCATGGAAGTTTATTCTAGGAGTGTCGTTGGTGCCCGATTCACAATTACGCCAAATTGGTATGATTTGCAATACATTGCATGCCTGGTACATGGAGAAGTCCAACATGAAGCCAAACCGGCAGAGTGCATTCACTGTGAAATATAACGAGACGCATTTCCTCCATGACTTGGGCTACATCGTCGTGACATTCGAAGATTTATTCTTACTATTCAATCTCGACGAACTCGACGCCTCACTTCTACGATGCTGGACACTGTAAGTGTACTGTACAATGAAGTTCTACATTCACGTTATACAGATAAATGTCATTACTCTTTCTTTATGTATAGATACATGATCCAAGAAGCCCGGAAATCGCGACGACCGGTGGGTTTCCTCGACCCTCACTTGGTCTCCGAGCAATCTATCAACGCAGATGCATCCTTCGTGGAAGGTTACATAACGAGGGAATTGATTGCTCACACCGACAAGGAGTACGTCATGGTACCCTTCAACCAAGGGTAAGTGCTTCACTAGTTGCCACACATATGTTTCATTTGTACTTTACATGCAGCATGAACTTAGGATTAATCACTGTGGCGACACATATGACTAGGAATCACTGGATTTTGATTGTGATTGTACCAAAGTGGAGCAAGGTAATATACCTTGATTCCCTCCTTAGGAGCAACCACGACTTCAGTCGTGTGCAAGAAGTACTTAACAAGTAAACTCATTTCCTCCATACATAACTCTATTGTAATATATCTCTCCCTTACCTTTTCCACCACTCATCCTCTCCTTCTAAAAAGTCACTTCTTTCAGCTATTATTATTCATTTTCAGTCAAAAGTCATCAGCTGTAGCAAATACGAATACCCCCTCAAATAGGATGGCACAGAGAGTAATTACTAAGAGAAGTTAAAAATCAAAAATAGCTGAAAAGAAAAAAAACATCGCCATTCCCTCTACAGACTATCATGGTCATTATCCGTAAGGAGTCGTTGGCGACGTCCGAAGGAACCTACAGTGGTGTATGTACATGGTTTTACGCGAGTGCTTCAGCCACATACTCTCAGTATCATCTAAGCAGTGAGTACAATCTTTGCCCCTTTTGTACTCTGATCCAACAGGTTAGTAAGGACAGGATAATCATTTATGGTGCAGAACAACAAGGTGTGTAAACTGAAGTTCTCTCGTTTGTACGCAACCCATACCTGTACCCCTTCGATCCACAGTATTTTTATATCTTCCACCAATGGTGTTAGGTACACATCAATATCATTCCCAGGTTGCTTTGACCCTTGGATAAGTATGTAAGCAAAATATACTTCCGCTTCATACACAACCAAGGAGGAAGGTCGTAGATGCAGAGAGTCACTGACTAAGTGCTATGTCGGCTGCTCATGTTACCGAAAGGCTTCATTCCATCTGTACTCAATCCGAACCTTATATTCCTGGTTCTATACCGAAGTTTGCAAACCTCCAATCAATGTTTTTCCACTAGGCAGAATCAACAAGGCATCTTAACATTTCATCCTTGTTTGCCACGGCCGAGGCTAAGTTTTTTGAATCACGTAGGGCGTTTGCCGAATATGTTGCCCAAGGAGGAACACACGGCAAATCCCGTGACACGCTACGACACAACACGCGATTTCCGGTACCCGCTACAACACAATAATCCTATATCATACTTTGTAATAATGCCTCTAGAATTGACAATACCGATGTATGTAATTCTATTTTTGCAGTGCCACCAGCAGCTACAGGGCAACGTATGTGGATTCTACGTTTGCCGCCATATGATGGAAATCATGGGTACTAAGATCAATGATCCAGAGGTTTGTCAGGTCCTTCCAATAATTATTATTTTCTGATTATATTACACACACATGCTAATTAATGACTTAACATTGCTCCTAGCGACAGCGGGTGAACTTCGACGGAAGTGCATATGATCTTGACAATCTCGTCGATATTCGTGCAATCATCTCCCAATTCTTGATAGCAGAGGTCATAAATAAGAGGGGAGAGTTCCACGCCGGCGATGATGATAATTAGACGTTGAAACATTGGATTCAACTGTACAAATCAAACAATTCCTTCAATTGAATACATTTGTCAGATTTTGTGTAACAATTTTCATTCTATATATGTGATATTGTTACATTCATCTGTGTATCGAATTTTGTTGTAATTAGTAATGAGTTGCAATTAACTTATATCTGTCATTTATCTGTAATCTGCTTGCTTTCAGAGGGCATGACTAGCATATCCTGAGGCTAGCCAAGAAACAGCATATAAAATGGATGATGCACTTGGTATCACAGACGGTTCATTGTTAAAAACCGTCTGTGATACCATATCACAGACGGTTTCAAAGAGTGCCGTATGTGGTGTGACTGCTATCACAGACGGCTTTACTACTGACCGTCTGTGATATACACAATATCACAGACGGTTAGTAATACAAACCGTCTGTGATATTGTGCATATCACAAACGGTCTTGATTACTAACCGTCTGTGATAGGCGAGTATCACAGACGGTTTTTTATAAACAACCGTCGGTGATACTCTCCTATCACAGACGGTTAGTAATCAAGACCGTCTGTGATATACAGAATATCACAGACGGTTTGTAATACAAACCGTCTGTGATATACACAATATCACAGACGGTTTGTAATACAAACCGTCTGTGATATTCTGTATATCACAGACGGTCTTGATTACTAACCGTCTGTGATAGGCGAGTATCACCGACGGTTGTTTATAAAAAACCATCTGTGATACTCGCCTATCACAGACGGTTAGTAATCAAGACCGTCTGTAATGTTTTTATCACAGACGGCTCGGGAACCGTCTGTGATAACCACCAACTATCACTGACACCTAAACACTGACGGTTCAGGAACCGTCTGTGATGACGGTTCCGAACCGTCTGTGATAGGGCTGTCTGTAGCAGTGAATTAAAAATAATTATAGTAGTACAAAAAATGTATCACACTGAATAAGATATGGCTCACCCATCTGAGCAACTGCTATCTTCTCGCCACGTCTGCCTCCCGGTACGTGTCCTTGTCTTCCGTCGCGCACGAGCATGTCCTGTTGGGTATGTCAGTCGGTCTGGAGGTTGCGTCTCGGGTCGGAAGAGGTATGGAGACCATTATGTCTGCTCAGTGGCCAATAGTGGTCCAATAGGCTGGGTCCCCGTACATTGAGGACCCATTATCATGAGCAGTGCTTCGGGTGAGGGGAACGACATCGTAACACTGACAAATGTGCAAACGAGGGAGCGGGCGAGGGGGGACGACACGGACATAATGACATTAGTGCAAACGAGAGAGCGCATGAGGGGGCACATACACAAAGAGTGACAATTGTGCAAACCAGATAGCAGGAAATAAAATATAAGAACGATTGGCCGACACATGCCACTTCAAAAGATGCGTAAGAATCGTTAAATTCGTGATTAAGTTAACCCAAATAAACATAGCAAATTTGGAAGACATAAAATTCCTAAAACATTATGCAATAATTATGACTGTGTCGGGAGGCTTCACATAAAATTTTATAATTTTTGGAGCTCATTTGCTATATGTAAAACTCATAAAAATATCAAAAATATTTGAATTTTTGAGCAACATTGGCAATAGATAAAATTACCCAAAAATTACACTGTGAGGTACGTTGTGTCACAAGGTTGTACATAAATTTTCATAATTGTTGAAGCTCATTTGATATATTTAAAAATTCAATTCTTGAGCTCCGCTATAAAGAGCACTATTGGCATGTCGGATGTAATTTTACTAACACTATTCTCGTATTAGGTGGAGTTTCATTTTTATTGTGTGCCCGGAGCACGTGCCCCTTTCAAATACAGAAAACAAAATCACTTTGCACTATATATTAAGTCACCCAAAAAAAGATTAGAGAGTTTGACAGCAATCCATATGCAAAACAAGCAATTCCTTATTTATCTTACAGAGTTACATGAAATCACGGGAGCACATTGCTTTCAATTCTAATACGATTAGCTGTGCCGCTCTATGCAATTGAACAAGGCATCAAACAAAAGTTAGAGAGAAATATATATATATATATATATATATATATATATATATATATATATATATATATATGTATATATATATATATATGTATATATATATATATATGTATATATATATATATATATATATATATATATATATATATATATATATATACATATATATATACACACGCGAGATACTCCCTACATTTTGAGATACGATATAGGGTGTAATTACACCCGGGTGTAGAAAAGAGATTTCATATATATACATATACATATATATATATACATATATATACATATATACATATACATATATATATATACATATACATATACATATATATACATATATATATACATATATATATATATATATATACATATACATATATACATATACATATATATACATATACATATACATACATATACATATACATACATATACATATACATATATATATACATATACATACATACATACATATACATACATACATACATATACATATATATATATATATATATATATATATATATATATATATATATATATATATATATATATATATATATATATATATATATATATATATATATATATATATATATATATATATATATATATATATATATATATATAAACTGCATTTGTGCCGCAGCTACGAACTTTACATAGTGGTTTACAGCACATATCATGATTATCAATTAAGACGGTGATGTCAGAAGACGCGCATGGTGGACAGAAGATTAGTGCTGTTGTGATCTGTAAACAAATAATACTTGTAGTCACTAAAATAGATTTCAGGGAATCAAAAGGCAATTTATTTTCACACCTAAAAACGAACATAGACATGTCTTTACTTATCTCTGTCGGTAACAGCCTGACGATTTTGTAAGGATCGGTGTACAAGCAGTGCATATATGTGCAAAAGAGCTAGTAAGTAAAAGGCTCCCCAAAGCAGCAACTCATCATTTTACCATGGTGGAAAAAATTAAACATGATTTCATGATTAAATACCCTTGACGATGTCAGCCACACCCTGAAGATGAATTTGGAACATAGATATGTCTTCAGTTAAACCGATCTCCGACGTAACAGCCGGACGATTTCGTAAAGATCGTTGCACAAACAGTGCATATATGCCCAGAAGAGTTAGTGAAAGGCTTCCCAAAGCAACAACTCATCAGTTTGCCATGGAGGAGAAGTTAAGGATGATTCCGTGATTAAAGACCCTTGAGGATATCAAATAGAGCGAAAAAGAAGAAAGATGGGGAAGAGTAGAGACCAACCGGAAGACGAGGAGCCAGAAGGTGAGAAGGCGAGAACGTCGATGGCCTATTTTTTTTCAACTTTTGGCTTCTGCTTTTGGTTTTTCTACAGTAATAGTTTTTAAATAGATTATCTTTTTAAGATGGAGTCTAGTTAATTGTAGTACATACTGTACAGACTTCATTTATATCGGCAAAAATCGCATGTGAGTTTCTGTTACTCTATAATCTCTCGTACAAACAGCCTAAAAACCACAAGCTGTAGCTATAAGCCATAAGCTTAAGTCGAAAAGAAAAGACCCACTACTGACCATAACTTCCATCTCGAGAGAAATTGTTGGTCTGGTTTTGGGTTGGGTCCTAAACCACTAGATGGCCTCGCGATGCGGCGTCTCTCGCCAATGAAGCGGACGTACCGGCAGCCGAGAGTAAGGCCGACCTGGGATGCAGCCGTCTCTCAAAATTGGCCCATGACCTTTTCTTTTGGGAATGGAAGTTGGCGTGTAACTGAATGAAATGAGGGCCGAAATAGCGCCATAAAAGGTTTGGGCTTTTCCGCGTGTGCCAAGCCCAACTCTTACGGGCTTCCTACACGGTAGACGCCCATGGGCCTTCGATCGTTGCGCATTCCAATAGCTGCATTTTACGTGTTGTATTTTCAGTTGTCCCTCTGAAAAAGGAGCCTTGTCGACAGAACAGATACATGCATTTTTGTGGCTCAGCTGTCCCTCTAAAATGCGAGACGGCGTTCGTTTTTCTTTCACCATTGAGGTTGCATTCATCTAATGAAATGGCTAGTACTTAATTCATAGGACCAAACGTGAGAATTAAGTGTGTCCGAATCAAATTATTGGCTCTCTTCTTTTGGATTTATAGCTTGACTCTTTATAGTAACTGGCTTTTAAATAGAGAATGGAGTATACAAGTTGATTGTAGTATACATTTGACTTCATCTATATCAGGCAAAATCGCACGTGGGTATCTCTCTGTACTCTCTCTCTCGAACAGCTATAATTCAAAATTTTAAGCCAAAAATTATAAGTCACAGTTTAAAAGAACTAACCCTTTGTTACTGGCATGAGAAATCAAAACTACACTGATGCATTCTCTCATCAACCAGGTGCCTGAGTAGCAAGCATCACACACACGCACACCACACCCTAAAATTAAAACTACTGGTACCAACGGATGGCCAGATCAATTAGCCTACAAGCTAGATCAATTTGCTCAGATCAAACCGGCCAGCGCCAACGTGACAGGCGCCAAGGCGTGAGCGAACGACGCCGCGAACGAGGCACCCGCGGCGGTTGCATACTCCACCGACGGCGCGGGCGCAAATGAAGGCGACCGCGACGATCGTGCCGGCGCTTGAGACGGCGACGGCAAGGAGAGAGCCGGTGGCTCGGCGGCGAGGACGTTGAGCATGAGCCTCTCGCCCTTGTTGCAGTGGTCGAGGTCGGCGCTGGCGAAGTAGGCGTATCCCGGCTCGTCGAGGAGGAAGAGGGTGCTGCCGTCGCGCGGCACGGCGCCGGCGCCGATGCCCGCCGTCTCGTTGCAGTGGTAGTAGCCCGCCTTGCTCACCTTGATCACCGAGTCGTTCCTGTACACGAACTCTGCCCATTTGCGCATGCATTCATTCATCACAGCAAAAATAGTTAAAGTTTGGCCACCTCTAGCAAATCAACTAATGGATCTAACGACGAACGCATATGCGTGCGGTGAATAGTAATCACCGATGGAGTCCTCAACGTAGAAGGTGATGGGCGACGCCCACTTGACGTAGTACATCTCCTTGTCCTCCGGAGGCGGCACGCGCCACCCGTCCGGCCCGCCGACCCTGTACCGCTTCCCCAGCAGCGCCGCGGACGCCGGGGAGCCCACGGCGGCGGCGAGGACGACGACGCAGGCCAGCGCGAAGGGACGGAGAGATGTCGCGGCCATGCCTAATCGAAGTGATCTTTGAAGAAGAAGGGAGGCGCTTCTTGCTTGGCCTGGGGGAAGAATTGTACTAGCAGTTTCTTTGTGAGTTGGGAATCGATCGTGAGAGGCGGAGAATTTATATGTAGAGCGGTTGAATGCGTACGTAGAAACAGACAGGATTGGGCTTTGGGGAGCGTGGTGAACTCAACTGAATAGGGCCACTAAGGTTATGCACAATGATACATATTAATTGTCTATAAATTTATGTTACATAGGATTTTAGTTGATATGGAGAAAAACGAAGGAGATAGAAATATGTTGTCTACTATTTAACAGGCGGTATTATAGATAATTATTTTACTGTTTATACCATTATATAGATAATTATATAGATAGCACATTAATTATATAAGGTTTTTATAGACAATACATTGTATATGTTGTCTTTAGTGTTGTTTATAGATAACATAGAAGTGTATTATAGAATATCGTTGTCTATACCATTGTACATGCTCTAACCGGAAAATACTGGTTTTACCAATGTCTTCGGTAAAATATGGCATCGGCCAAATTATTTCGGGTAATTTGAATTTACATGTATGTTTACGATGTTTTGAATTTGTTTGAAAATTCATCAGATATTTTCAACGGATTTTTTAATTCAAAAATCGATTAAAAATTTTTGGACAGAATCTACCGAAATTTTCTGATAATCCGAGACATCGGTGTTACCGCCCCCGGCCTCCTGAAACCGGTAGCGAAAACCTTGCAACTGATTGCATGCGATCGGTGGTTACGTCAAGTCGGCATCGACGGCAAGGGGCTGAGGAAGTGGAGAACGTGGCGGCGTTGGGGCTCTCACCAGGCAGTTGCAGCTAGCAAGCGTGCATCCATGCATGAGTTACTGTGGTGGCTGTGAGTTGTGCCGACGCAAGAAAGAACTGATGTGAAGAGCAAAATGAAGCAGCTCACCATCATGCTTTGCACTAACTTCACCAGTCGGACGAAGGAACACACGATGCTCGTCAGCTACCTTGGAGACGGAACAGAAACAAAGGACTTGATTGATCCACAGCACAGCAGCTGACAAGCAGCAATCCGATCAATCTAGATGACAACGCCCAAAGCACTAGCAATTAGGACTTCATATGTTGCATGCCAAGCCATCAAAGCCTCGCATGTCAAAGATGGGATACTCAAATGTCAGCTTTAATTGTGCTCATTTCGACTTAAATTTGTGGATTTGAGGTTTTTTACTCTGCTTATAGGTTTTTTACTATAACTATTTATAGATTTTTTCGCGTAATTAAATTTAAAAATAAAAAAAATGTTATTCCATCACGAACAATGCAAAGGAATATAAAAAAACAAAAAAAAATCAAAAAATCAGAGAAAAAACAAAATTAAGAAACTAGAAGACAAAACGGAATATTTTTTCAAAACGGATTTACAAATTAATTATAGTACACGTTAAAAACCCAACATCCGTACTATCTAAAATTGCAAACAGGTATCTCTCTCTGTAATATTTATCGTAAACAGTTAAAATTCAAAAATTTCAATTAAAAGTCATAAGCCACAGTCACAAAAGAATACACCCTAAAAACAGTCACAAAAGAATACACCCTAAAAACTAAATGAGCGGGTCAACGGGCAACAGGTCGTCTCGTTTCAAAGGGGGAAGATATCTAGGAAACAACTCTACAGAAAATGCAAATGTTATTACACGGGCATGTACCCAGCGATGGAATCCCATAGTTATATTGGCTCAAACATGCTTTTTGTTTATTCATCTCAGCAGGAGCTGAAACCAACTTGGGAGTAAAGTTGGCAGTGAAAAGCCTGCGATGATACGCCCGGTGACAAGATACAGAGACCAGAAACAGGTGCAACCATTTAGATAACTAGTGCTACAATGTCGCGTTGCTTGATTTGAGGGTTTATATTATTTGCTCTCAACTGGATGGCTACTGACGCATTTCTCCTTCCCTAGAAGCACCGGAGCTACTTCACCTGAGTCCCTGCCAACTGCCAAGGGAGTTGCTTTTTTCATGCTAGCATCTCCGAATCAATCTGCTCAAGATTTGGAAATATTTTCTTCAATGTGGATGAGTAATTTGGTGTTTTTGCCTGCAAAAAAAGGACACAGAACCAGGATTTAGTTTCAACATGGGCTCTGAAGAGTGATAATATAAGGGAAATAGGTAACTGATTACTGCAGTAGACCAGAACGCAAAATATTCTTTACACTATTGGGTAGACATTAATTTCTGTCCCTAGAGACATTTCTTCGATAGGCAACAGACAATTTCCTTCTCAATAGTGTCAGAAAATTTTAGTACACCCACTCTCAATAATGTCCTAGCTGTTATCTTTGTACTTCCATAAATACATTATTACTTGTGAAGTTTCCAGATTGTGCCACACTTTAAAGAACTGGCAAAACAAGTAGTATCAGATCCATGAGAAACCAATGATGAACCAATATTTCAGGAGTATGACGTCAAAAGTTTCCACACACAATCAATGGAAGTGCTTCAAGTTTAGAAGATACTGAATTTTGAAAAAAAAAACTGACAGTCATTACGGGTTAGGTCCGATTCATCCAAAGTGGTAGAGCAAAACACCAGTGTGCTATGTTGACTAAGTGGAGAAGGTTTCATAGCTTACTCAAGAGTAATACAACAATAATGAAAAGCATATACTAGTAACTTATAAATGGGTTTTCTACTTTGGAAGTCACAGTTAATGTTCTTCCAGACTTCCCTACTCATTTAATGTCAACTTTGACAATGTAGACCAACTTTGGCAAAAGCATGGAGTTTACAAGTATCAATAACAGGGAAAACAGCAGCGAATGACACCATGACAGTAACTAGCCATAACTAATCGAAGGCCTGTTCACATATCATGTCACCTCTTAGCTCACTTTCTAATTTACAACAGTTGATGACTGAATATATAAGATATGAAACACTTACACAAGGATTTCGCTCAAGATATATGGTTGTTAGCTTCTCCCGTGAACCAGCCAAAGCAGCTTCCATCCCATCCAGTGATGGTATTTGGTTGTCATTCAACCACAAGTCCTCTAGCCTGCATAACAAGTTTGGATGGTAGGAAGAGTCAGAACCAATGATTTTATCCAGCTGTTTACATAGTTAGAATATTTGCCTATTTTTCCACTTATTTTGGTGCACCGAGGATGATAAATTACAGGGTTTACTATTTCGATGAAATTTTGGAAATTTTGTTGCTTTTGCTACCCAACGAAAAAAATCATTACGGTCAATTTTTTTCATTTTAGTTTGAATTATGAAGAGTGAAAGGCCTTCAAATCCCACACTGACCAAAAATCTCCTCTTAGCCCAATGGCAAGCCTCTCTCCTACACACCCTGTCGACTCAGGATCGAATCCCACCTCCTACACCCATTTTTCCTGGATTTTACTGCGTTTTCTTGTCTGACATGTGGGTCCCACGTAAGTTCAAACGTAAAACAAATGCGAGTAGAACGGAGACTCGAACACGCGACCGGCCGCACGCGCCCCCTACCACCAGGCCAGAGCACACTTTGGGAGGAAGTTTCCATTTTACTTCATTTTATCCTTAGCTTTAAATTTTTAAAATTCAAATTTAATCTGAACCATTTGACCAAAATACTCACCATCCGAAATAAATTGTAAAACGAAATAGTTTTACCTGATAAACTATCACATAGTATAATGTTACCTGGTTAAGGTTTCACTATCTTCGATAGCGGTTAGCTTGTTAGATGAAACATCTAAAACACGAAGGTTCTGCAAGGTAGAGAGGCCTTCCATCTTTTGTATTCCATTATGGCTGAGGTACAGTTCCTCTAACGCAACACATTCCTAAATTAAAGAACAATGGATATATTACCAAGTAGCAATTAGACCAGGAAAAAAAGGGAAACTAGGGAAGTTATGATATAGTACCTGAAGCCCATTCATTGAAGTCAGCCTGTTGCTTTGCAAACTTAATTTTTTGATTGATTTCAAACCACATAAATTGATTGTCCGAATTCGATTTCTTCCCAACCATAGCTCTTTTAGATTTGTCAAGGTTTCGAGATTTTCCATCACCTGAAATGCAGTGGAACATGCATAATCAGATATGGTTATGTTCACTGGCTGGAGGAAGTAACTTCTAGTGAACACCAACATGTTAAAAAAACTCCTAAATGCTTACCCTTAATCTGTTGCTACCAAGTTCAAGAAGTTCTAACGCATGGAAGTGTTCAAGTTCTTCCATTTTTGCAACTTCATTCTTTGAAACATAGAGTTCTTTCAGTGTGCTGGAAACCTTGGACAGCACATTTAAGGAAGATATCTCATTGAAAGATACATCAAACACCAGAAGACCCTTGAAGATGCTGGCATCAGGTATCTTTGTAAGCTTGTTATCCCTAAAGACCAACTCCTGAAATAGGGAATAATTTTTAGATGGCGTTATAAAATCATCTCTATTTCTACAGTACAGGACAAGGCAAAACGTAGTAAAGCAAATTATTTTTGTCAGAATGCATGAATAATTCAACTCGCACTAAAATTGGAGTAGTAGCACAGAAGTTCAAGACTGAAGAGAAAAACTGAAAATGGACTTTGAAGCCTATGTGCAATGTATTCAGCATAACATGCTATGGTAACCTCAAGCTCACTGAAGGATAAAGGGATGTCCCAACTCTGATCATGGCAACCCCTTAGTTCAGTAGTGAAAGACTTAAGCCAATCTCTCCACAAAAACTTCTCTACAAGCAAATGTATTGGGGCGTCTTACTTGTGATACTATAAGTACAGAGCTACCATGTCTCCAACTGATATAATGCCCTCCAAATTATCATAAAAATATTATGGAAAAAAATGTCTGCATACCTTCAGGTAAAACTTTCATGTAGTGCAGTGCACCAAAATTTAGTTTCCTTAGTGTTTAAACTTCATGTTAGGTCTGCTTGTAATGTGAGGATAAATGTAATATGCAATATCTAAACCTTAAAAATTAAAATTGTAGCACAGATGCAGTTGTAGCTGCTTGTTCTTGTACTGGTTGAACCAAAGCTGAAAATATCAGAATCGATCACCTCAGTACCTATTAACTTGATTTTTTTCTGAAGACTGTTTATGATTCTACAGAGGACTACGTAGGTTCAATGTATGGAAGGGGAACACTAAAGTCCCCCCAACAATCACATTGAACATTTCTTTCTTCACACCACACTAGCACAGTAATACACAACCTCTATGTGTTTCCTCTTACCAATGTTTGCTAAAAAAAATTCTTTGTCCATCAAAATACATCTGGCACTGTATTCAACTTTTCCATACAAAGCAAATAACTTTACTAACACACCAGGAGTTATTGATCACAGTACCAAGGTACCACCTATAAAAGTTGCTTATTGTAGAACGCTGCTCGGTAGGTAAATCGAAATCTTGTGGTGTTGATAATGTAATTGTAAGAAAAATAAACGTTGCTTTATGATCGATGAAATTGCAGAAATAATTAACACAAGATATAATTGCAGAAATAAGAGCATTACAATCACGCGAGACGCGACCCACACAAAGCCTCGCAGCCACACATTCCTAAAGGCCTAGGTTATCAACAGAGAGACCAATCACCTGTAACCCCGCGATGGCCTCCCAGGTGGAGAGGGGCGCGACGGCGTCGTCGTCGAGGAGGTTCTGGCGGAAGGAGAGCTTGCAGAGGACGGGGAGGCGGCCGATGCGGGGGTCGACCACGGCGAGGCGGTTGGCCGTGAGGTCGAGCTCCTCCAGGGTGGGCGGAATCTCCACCTCGCTCAGATCGTGCAGCTGGCAGCTTGTCAGGTCCAGGCACCGCTCCGCCTCCTCCACCTCCATCTCCGCCCCCGCCTCCGCCTCCGCAGCGGCCTGCGGATCGCCGGAGGCCATGGGGACCGTGTCGAGGAGCGTGGGGTTTCGACTTTCGAGAGTTCCTGGACGAAGCGGCGGAGTTAAGCAAAGGAAGAGGAGCGGTTGCAAGTGGCCGCTGGCCGGGCCGAGTGGGCTGATCTCTTGGGCCTACGACCTCGGCTCAACTATGAAACTAATAGCACAGCCCACTTTGGATTCGGAATCGTCAGTAGTAAAAGCCTAACAAAGCCCACTCACATGGAGCTCCTCAAATCGCAAGGTCCAGAACCCTAAAACCCTGGCCCTTCCTTCCCCTCTCCACCTCCTCCCCGGCCATGGCGTCGCGCCTCCGCTCCTTCTCCCGCCCCGCCGCCGCCTTCCTCCGCTCCGCCGCTGCCCGGGGTGCCGCCGCCTCCCTCCCCCACTCCCTCGCTCCCGTCCCCAGGTAGGCAACCGACCCCCGTGTACGTTTCCCTTCGCGGGTATGTCTCCGAATAAAATTTTAGCTGGGGTTTTATGTGGCGCAGGCCGTCGGCCGTTGGGCGGAGGATGGGGCTGGCGCGGTCTCTGCAGCCGCTTCACAACGCAGTCTCGGCGGCGCGGCTGACGTCGCGGCTGGGGGCGGAGGTGGCTCGGGCAGTGTTGCAGGGTACGCTCTGCAGCTCCTACCCGGGAGTCTGAGTCTGATATGATCTAATCTTTGCGTACTGCCTGTGAGTTGTGACTGCCAGCCCGGTTGCTTGCGTGCTTGTTTATTCTAGTTCATGTTTTGTCTGTCACAAATTAGGGTGCTTCGATTCGGTTGTGTCAATGTAATTGTCCTCTTGGATTGTGCAACTGGATGCAATTCTTGTTATTCATAAACGAAAACCGAGTTCATTGATCCTTGTTGACTGTACTGTACATGTTAACCATTTTATGGGACAGAAATGGGTCCGAACGTGTTCCCGGGCCTCTCAAAGCAAATTTCTTTGAATGCCACTACCAGTCAACAACATAGTCAATGGGGTTACCATGAAGTATGGACTTTTTTAAAAAAAATCTTCGTAGGATCATGCTGCATTGGTAATGCTGGATTGATAAAAGAAAGTCTCAGATGTGCTCTGTAAGACAGTGTTAGCTTTGATACTGGGATTAGCTAGGCAATATTCTCTAAAAAATGCTTAGTAAGGTAATAATAAAAGGATACATTGAAAATTTAAATTCTAGATGAGCATTAAGAGAAAAATGAGTGCACAGAGGATCCTATTTAGGATCTTAGTAACCAAGGGCTTTAGGATCTCAGTAACCAAGGGAAGAATGTAAGTGATGAGATTCCATTGTATGTCCATAGCAGACAGAAAACAGCGAATGCACATGATCATCCCTGTTAGTGTGTCCACGTTTAATATATGCTGAATATAAGATTGCAACATCCCTACCTTCACCTCATATCGGAGTGTCTGTTGGATCTTGAATTTCAATTCATAACATCACCTTTTTCAATAATGCAGCCAAAAAAGAAGGCAATTTGTTTCCAGTATAATCATTTGGCTAGCTAATATAGTCACAGTTTTACATTGTGAATACAACAGACAAAAATGTGTGCATGCATATGTGTATCTGTGCCACTATCTATAGCATTGGAAAAAGATTGTGTATTGCTTTGTCTACATTATACAGTGTGGGTTCAATTTTCAAATGCTGGTGCTCATGCAACATAGGTGTTTTGTTTGTTCAAGATTCTTAAGGAAAATTTCTGACTTTAAAGAAAATGACCACTGATACTATTGTAGACCGTGCTGCTCTATTCTCAACAAATTCATTAGTGTCACACATGGAAGATAATAGTGTTATGCCTGAAATTTGTGCGCAATTTGGCATATATTCAACACATTTTAGTCATGAATCCTCATGTGGGGATTGGCTTATTTGCCTGATTTGTGATTGTCACAGACGACTTTGGATTGTACATGATCAGTATACAGCCTAATATCACAATGTGAATAACAGTGCAATCTATGGCTCATGTCTATGGTGAGGTAAAAGCGCTTGAAGCTGCATAGAGCATTGTGCCTAAAGCAAGCCGTGCCTTCAGCAGCTAGGTGTAGGGTACCGCCTCTCAGCATAACAGAGTTTATGATAGCAAAGTTGAAGAAGTCAAGAAACAGACTCCAAAAGGTCCATGGACCAAAACAAGTCCCAATAAGAATCTAGGGTGGTCCTGAATCTCAAGAGTTATTGTGCTCTCAATGGTCACTTAGAAGCTGACAATGGAAAATTAGCTTTTGTCAGTGATCACTTTTCAGGTGTTAGCTCATGAGTTAACTGCCATGTATATGTGTTGACATTGTAAATGTTGAAATATAATAAAAAAGATTATGACATGCCAAGTTAACTTTTTCATGGACTATTGTCGTATTAATACATTGGAGTATCATGATCACAATTTTGTTCTAAGGATTAATTTCATATATATATATATATATATATATATATATATATATATATATATATATATATATATATATATATATATATATATATATATATATATATATATATATATATATATATATATATATATATATAAACACACATACGTACGTACGTACATTGCTCTTTATGTTTCGCGGGCACCCTTCTTTCCCATCTCGAGGCTTGACTGCATTTTCTGAATGAGTGGTTTATATCACATTTTATGTTAATATTATCCATTTGAATTGTAGTTACCTGTGTTAGTTGTAGTGACTGCCTGCTGATGTAGCGTATTCAAGTGTCTAGGTGTTAACTCCTCAAAGGTACATTTTCTTTTTAAATTCACAAAGAAATCTGTTTAATGTTGTTTCTGGAGCTAACATGTGCTTATTGAAGGAGTAAGTCTTGTAGATACATTGAACTGAATAAGTTTAGTAGGTGGTTAGTTAGTTTTGCTTTAGTATCTTCAGCTTTTGCTTTAGCATCTTATCTCCACTTTCAGTTTTGCTTTCGGTTGTAATACTGACCTCTTGGTCTATAAGTATGTGTTGAGCTATGCCTTAAGGGCTAAGACAAGTAATACAGCAAGGAAAATCGCCCCAATACCTGTGCCAAAACTGACATTTGGTATCAGAGCCTTGCTCTTCTCCTCCCACATCGTGTGGCGCCATGTCCCGTTCTTCCCACGCCTCCCTGACCTCCAGCCGGCGCAGAGCCAACACCGGCGACGCTGCAGACGCGGACGCTCGCGAGGCTCGCATCGCCGCAGCAGAGGCAGTGGCTCAGCAGGCGGCTGAGACAGCCAGGCAGGCGGCGGCCGCGGCTCAGGCCGCAGCGGCTGCTGCCGCCACCCTGCGCGCGGAGGTGGAGAATGACGTCGGCCGACCCCGCGTCTCGCGGAGCCCTCACAGGCACCGCCGCGTTTCGCCGTTGCCGGAACGTCGCCGTGGGCGCGGAGGCAGGCGTGGGTCGCCAGCAGCCATCCAGACCGTCATCAAGGAGTCAGGCGGAAGCACGCCGTGGCCAATGCTCACCAAAACCAATTACAACGAGTGGAGCTTGGTGATGAAGGTGAAGATGCAGGCGAGGGGGATGTGGGATGCGGTGCGGGACGACGATGTCGACTTTCACGACGACCGTCGGGCGTTGGAGGCCATCCTCGCCGCCGTTCCGCCAGAGATGGCGCCCACCCTCGCGGATAAGGAAACCGCCAAGGACGCCTGGGACGCCATCACCGCGGCCCGCATTGGAAAGGATCGTGCTCGCCGAGCCACACAGCAGAAGCTGCGTCAGGAGTGGGATCGCTTGGCGTTCCGCCCCGGTGAAGACATCGACGACTTTGCCCTCCGCCTCACCGGCCTGATGCAGCAGCTAACTCGGCACGGCGATGAAGACATCGACGAGGAGAAGGCGGTTGAGAAGTTCCTCCGCATCGTCCCCAAGAAGTATACGCAGGTTGCTCTGTCGATTGAGACACTCCTGGACCTCTCCGAGCTGACCATCGAGGAGGTGACCGGGCGTCTCAAGGCTGTTGACGGCCGCGACGAACAACCACCCGCAGAGCCGGTCGCCATCGGTGGCAAGCTTCTCTACACGGAGGAGCAGTGGCTCGCCCGCCAGAAGGAGCGGAAGAAGGGGGAGGTCTCAGGTTCGGGCAGCAACCGCCGTCGGAGACCGCGGAACAAGGAGAAGGCGCCCCGAGGACGTGGCGGCGTGGACGCTGGAGCTGCCGGCGACCGAAAGGCCAACCGAGACGATGCTTGCTTCAACTGTGGCAAGACCGGCCATTGGGCCAGGGATTGCCGGCAGGCACGGCGTGGCGGCCAAGCGCACGTCACGCAAGCAGAGGAGGAGGATGAACCGGCTCTGTTTCTCGTTCATGGAAGCATTGAGCCACGGTCAAAGCCAGAGGAAGGTCCGACCGTAGTCCCTCCTGCATCGTCTGCCGCCGCGCTCCTCCACCTCGACGAGCCGCGAGCACATGTCTTCCTCGGCGACGGGTCCAGCGACGACAAGATCGACGGCTGGTACCTTGACACCGGCGCCACTCACCACATGACTGGTCGGCGGGAATTCTTCTCCGACCTTGACATTGGTGTACGCGGCTCAGTCAAGTTCGGAGACGAGGAATTCCATCATCAGTCTGGGGCAGTTGGATGAGAATGGCTCGCGAGTGGAGATCGACCACGGGGTGCTGCGCATCTGGGATCGCCGTCATCGCCTTCTCGCCAAAGTGAACAGAGGAACCAACCGCCTGTATGTTCTTCACGTGAAGGTGGCGCAACCCCTTTGTCTCGCAGTCCGCCGCGACGACGAGGCTTGGCGTTGGCATGAGCGCTTTGGGCACCTCAACTTTGAGGCCCTGAAGCGGCTCAGCGCCGGCGAGATGGTGCGGGGAATGCCGCACGTCGAACACGTGGAGCAGCTCTGCGACACCTGCGTGGTGACCAAGCAGAGGCGTCGGCCGTTCCCGCATCAAGCCAACTATCAAGCCAAGGAAAGGTTGGAGCTCGTACACGGCGATATATGCGGTCCGATCACACCGGCGACTCCTGGAGGCAGGCGCTTCTTCTTGCTCCTCGTCGACGACCTGTCCCGGTTCATGTGGGCGGTGCTGCTCGACACCAAGGCTGCTGCGGCGGAAGCCATCCGGCACATTCAGGCTGCAGCAGAGGAGTGCGGCCGCAGACTTCGCGTTCTGCGCACGGACAACGGCGGCGAGTTCACGGCGGCTGAATTCGCGGCGTACTGCGCCGACGAAGGGATTCAGCGCCACTACTCCGCGCCTACTCCCCGCATCAAAATGGCGTCGTCGAGCGTCGTAATCAGACGGTGGTGGCCATGGCACGTGCCCTCCTCAAACAGTGGGCGATGCCGGCGATTTACTGGGGTGAAGCGGTGATGACCGCCGTGCATCTGCTCAATCGCTCGCCCACCAAGAGTCTCGACGGCAAGACGCCCTACGAGGCCTAGCACGGGCGCAAGCCGGCTATCTCCGGACATTCGGCTGTCTGGCGTTCGTGAAGGAGCTCAACCACGTCGGCAAACTCGACGATCGGAGCACGCCAGGGATATTCATCGGCTATGCCGATGGTGCCAAGGCATATCGCATCCTTGACCCGGCTACGCAGCGTGTGCGCGTGGCCCGTGATGTGGTGTTCGACGAAGGGCGAGGATGGGCGTGGACCAAGATGGCGGACAACGGCTCGTCAGCGGCACTCAGTGACTTCACCGTCGACTATGTCTGCACTCAAGGAGCCGGGGGAGCAGTCGGGTCGACACCATGTCCAAGCCCGTCTGCCCCTGCCCCGAGTGCACCGTCTGATTCAATTGCTGCTTCACCTCCGGCAATGTCGGCCACGCAGCATCCGTCCACGCCAGTGGCTACGCCCCAAATGTCGCCAGCTTCTACCCCGACACACAGCGAGCACCGCTCGATGGAGTTCGCCACGCCACTGACGCAAGATGGGGAACGCGTCGACGCCGCACATGAAGGTGAACCTCTGCGCTACCGCACCGTCGATAACATCCTGGGCGATCAAGTCGTCCCGGGGCTGGCGCAGCGCGACTTCGAGGCAGAGCTTCACCTGATCAACGACGGCGAGCCTTGCTCGTTCGCTGAAGCTGAGAGCGATGCGGCCTGGCGTGAAGCAATGCGGCAGGAGATGGATGCGGTCGAGCGGAACCAGACTTGGGAGTTGACCGATCTTCCTGCCGGCCACCGCGCCATCACACTCAAGTGGGTGTTCAAACTCAAAAAAGATGAGGCTGGGGCGGTGGTCAAGCACAAAGCGCGGCTGGTGGCACGGGGCTTCGTCCAGCAAGAAGGTGTGGACTTCGACAACGCATTTGCGCCCGTTGCGCGAATGGAATCCGTTCGCATCCTTCTTGCGCTAGCAGCTCGAGATGGATGGCGCGTCGACCACATGGACGTGAAGTCCGCCTTCCTCAATGGCGACTTGAGGGAGGAGGTCTACGTCCGTCAACCGCCGGGATTCACCGTCGCCGGCCAGGAGAACAAAGTCTTGCGCCTCCGCAAGGCTCTCTACGGCCTGCGCCAGGCGCCGCGAGCTTGGAATGCCAAGCTAAACGCGACCCTCAGATCAATGGGGTTCCAGCAGAGTACCCATGAGGCATCAGTCTACCGGCGAGGACAGGGAGACTCAATTCTGCTTGTCGGCGTCTATGTAGATGACCTGGTGATACCGGCGCCAAGGAAGAAAAAATGGAAGTCTTCAAGGCAGAGATGAAAGGAGTCTTTCACATGAGTGATTTGGGGCCACTTTGTTTCTACTTGGGAATTGAAGTACTCCAGGAGGACTCCGGCGTCTCCCTCCGACAAACCGCCTACGCTCAGCGCGTCGTCGAGCTCGGAGGACTCACGGGCTGCAACCCAGCCCACACTCCAATGGAGGAGAGGCTGAAGTTGAGCACGCAGTGCACGGCGGATGAGGTGGATGCCACGCAGTACCGGCGAATCGTCGGGAGTCTGCGCTACCTCGTCCACACGCGGCCGAACTTGGCATTCGCCGTCGGCTATGTCAGCCGTTTCATGCAGCGGCCGACGACAGAACATCAACAGGCTGTGAAACGGATTCTCCGCTACGTTGCGGGAACTTCTGATTATGGTCTGCACTATCCAAAATGTCCCGGCGCGGCGCATTTCATTGGCTATAGCGACAGCGACCACGCCGGTGACATTGACACAGGCAAAAGCACGAGTGGGAATCTGTTCTTCCTCGGCAAATGTCTGATCAGCTGGAAATCGATCAAGCAGCAGGTGGTGGCACTCTCCAGCTGTGAGGCTGAATATATTGCAGCCACATCTGCCGCCACTCAAGCCCTCTGGCTAGCTCGACTGCTGGGAGATCTTCTGGGAAGAGAAGCTGAGACAGTGGAGCTACGAGTGGACAGCAAGTCTGCTCTTGCCCTGGCAAAGAACCCGGTTTTTCATGAGCGCAGTAAACACATCCGGGTGAGATATCACTTCATAAGGGGTTGTTTGGATGAGGGAAGCATTAAGGCCAGCCATGTCAACACTCAAGAACAACTCGCTGATTTCCTAACCAAATCTCTTGGGAGAATCAAGTATCAAGAACTGCGCGCCAAGATAGGGATGATTCAAATCACCCAAAGGATACCAAACAAGACTTAGGGGGAGAATTGAAGGAGTAAGTCTTGTAGATACATTGAACTGAATAAGTTTAGTAGGTGGTTAGTTAGTTTTGCTTTAGTATCTTCAGCTTTTGCTTTAGCATCTTATCTCCACTTTCAGTTTTGCTTTCGGTTGTAATACTGACCTCTTGGTCTATAAGTATGTATTGAGCTATGCCTTAAGGGCTAAGACAAGTAATACAACAAGGAAAATCGCCCCAATACCTGTGCCAAAACTGACACTTATTTCCTGTTTCATTTTACTGAAAGTGGGACTGGGCATTTGGTCATGTCTTTCAGACAAAAAAGTGTTTGCTCAAAGTTACTAGTATTTGAACAAGTGAATCCACTTTACTTTTTTTGGGGATAGAGACCATGGGTGAACCCTAGAAGCATGGTTGTCACGGCGACGCCAAGTCGTCCTGGCGGCCGGAGGGAGACGCGAAGGCTCGTCGCCTAGGGCTGAGGAGCTAGACGGCCACCTCCAGGCCGAATCCGGCCGCCTCTAGCTGTCCTCGCATAGATATGGCTGCCGTCGGCTCAAATTTTGAGCCGGCCGCCTCTTCCCGTGCTTTCGCTGCCTCATCCGGCGCTCTTCCCGAGCCGCATCGCGCTGGCCCCCGTGCTGGGCTCCATCTCCACCGTCCTCGTGCCTTGCCACCGCCGAATCTGGGCTACACCGCCCAGATCCGGCAGAGGAGGAGGCAGGCGGCGTTGGCGGGGAGGAAGAAGCGGTAGGTAGGAGGCAGCAGCGGCAGAGAGGAGGGAGGCGGCGGAACGGGAGGCGACAGAGAGGAGGAGGCGGCGGCGAGAGGAGGCCGGAGGCTAGGTGGCGGGAGGGGAGGAGGCGAGGCGGCGGAGATGAAGGCGGAGGCGAGGCGGCAGAGATGAGAGCGGAGGCGAGGCGGCAGGAGGGGAGGCGGCGTGCATGGGTTTGGGGAGAGAGATGCCATGCTCAGGTCGGACGGTGGTTAGGTTAAATGAACGGAGGATTTTTTTGTCTTTTGTGATTTAGTCCTCGTAGTTCCTGAAAATTATGAATAGACCCCTCCCTAAATAGATTTCTTCTGATTTGGATATCCTAAGACATAGTTATTTAGATAATTTATGCTATTATATCGTCTAACTGTCGATATGGCGGGCGCTTTGTCGATTAGGCGTCCAGACAACCTTGCCTAGAAGGTCCATGGTAGAACCATAATGTGGGATGGAAGTGGAACTTAACAAATTCTGCGGAAAATAATGCTCGGCAAACAGTTGCCATGACACAACGCTGTAAACACTATACTGGTAAACAGTCAGTCCATTAAAGTAGAAAATTATTGCATGCTACACAGCTCGACTGCTAGTTGAACCGCTAGATTGCCCATGCAAGCAAAGGTTAATGAATTCGAACAGTTTTCTGTATGGCATAATGTCATTCTTAATTTTTAGAATGTTAATGTATGCAGCTTCAATTATAGTGGTAAGATATTGTTTGGATCCATTGTTAGCTATGTGCTTCAATTATATCTTTTATGCCTTGAGAACTTGAGAATTGAGATTATCAACTTATTCTCCATGTTGGGACTTATTCTCCATGTTGGTTATGTCAAAGAAGGAAATCATAGATTTCTTTCTTTCGTTTTTTGTTACTATCTTTGCCCATTTTACAAGAATTTTGATACACTATTTCATTGTTGACCTTGCCTAAAGTAGAATAATGGTAAACTTTACTGGAATAAGACATTGATATTGTAGTGCTTGTACAATATGGAAAATCTACAGGCTGCATAATCATTTCCTAACCAATAGTAGCTGTGTAATATTTTCTTGCTAATTAGGCAAGTCAAATTGGCTGCCACTTAATTCCTGTTGGATGTTCTATATTAGAGTTGTGTCCTTGCTTCTTAGGCATGCCATATGTGGAAGTGTCACCTTTGCTTACATTATATATTATTTCTAGGCCTAGCTGGCCTATGTATCAAAAATCAAAATCAATCTTTAGTTCTTTACATAGGTTGTTTTGGCTTATATGCACAGGACTTAGTCTTACAAAAGAAACAGTAAACAATTGTCCATGCTTCTATAGCATTAGTGAACTTCTATTGTACGTCAGCCTGAAAATGGTGTATCAGTGCCAAAATATTTTTCTTAATGAACTTTATCTATTGCTCAACTGAAGTTCACAAGTACATTAGTCAATCTTAAATTATTTATGTTTTATTTAAGCCTCACTATAATTCTGTTGGACAATCTGAATTTGATATAGCCAACCATGTAGCATTTATAATTTTCTGCTGGCAACTTGGCATATCATGAAAATGGTTTTGACTTTTGTGTAGCCCATGAAGTTCCAGACAGGCATGTCTGGTTTTTGGTTTCCGAACGTCTAGTGTGGTGTCTGTGTTCAGGCTTTCTGTTAGTAGATTGCTTATATTGTTAATCTAACTTGATTCTATGTTATCTGATTCACTGCGCCCGACTTTCTTTTCTTTGTGCTTTGAATTACACCCCATCTTGTCAAGGATATATGCATTTGCTTTCGCTACACCGCAACGCAAAACTTACCATCTCCCTGATGTCTTGCAGAGACTGGCCTCAGTATGCCTCGATAATGGAAGAAACTACTCCGGGACAGCAGCAGGACTTTGCACCCTTCAATAATTGCTTTTGTTAGTGACTTCTTTGTTATTCATGGGCATCTACTTCATAATATGTACTGATGGCGCATCTATGACCACATATCATACCCGGCAGCAATTGCTTTTTGCATTTCATATAGCTCAAGCGTTCACAGAACTGAGTTGCCTTTTGTAAACAATCTGGTCAAATTGGGACCAACGGCTGGTTTAGTTTCATCCATCTCAAGAGCTAACATTCTTGATTATCGTATTTACGCTCAGTGGTGAACCTGTGATTTCGTGTGTACCTAGTTATCCTCTGCTTGCCGTTTCTGTTAAGACATGTGAGCATATAATAAGGTGATCAGCTATAGCCAGCTTTGCCGGAGGCCCTTATAATGTTGAACTGGACCTGCAGACATCTCTGATGATGACACACAGAGATGCACATGCAAAGTGTATAGCATACCAAGCATTCGACTTATTTTTATTTACAGCACGTGCTAGCTAGTTCGTGAAGACATGCACGCACATATTAGAGTAGCATGGAATGTGAAGATGGAGGCTCCTCCAGCTCAGCTAAAAGAGGCAAACAAAAGCCCATCCAAAAATGAACTAGTAAACCGGGCTGTGTGTCTTATGATTTATGAACTAGTAAAGCTATTCTCTTCTGGTTTATGACTTATGATTTCTCTCGAATAAATAAATAAGGTAATTTTTTTGTCGTCTTTTTAAAATGGCTTATTAGGATAGTCTTTTTTTAAGTGGTTTATCAGTATTTAGTTCGTTCGTACAAACGCACACTCTAAAAGAAAAATCATCAGCCGCAGTCATAAGCCATTAGCCGCGGTTGAAAAAAATAGGCAAATCTAGAAACAGGGGCGCCCATCTACCAACCTACATATGTATATATGGACATGCACCCTGAAACACACAATGCAAAGCCCATGCAATGCAACGCTTGCAAATGCCAGACATGGCTAGCTAGCTACAGTTCAAGCTAAGCTACAAGCTAGTGCAAAGGAAAAGGCACCACAATGACATGGTGTATAACCATGCACCATATGTATCTTACCCGCAAAAACTCTAGCAATGGTTTATACTCAGTGGCAGAGCCAGGATTTCTCAGAGCCTCGGGCCCAGAACTAAGGGGGCTATAAGTCTATAACTAACATCAAATACTATCAGCAAGTTAATACAAGCAAAAGTTCACAGTCATACTGATAACAATCTGTCACACAGATCACTCATACATGATACATGAGCAGCTAGATAGAAGCTCACCAGGAGCCAGCACCGACGGACGACGGTGAGCAGTGGGCTGGTGTCGCGGCGGACCACGGTGCGCGGAGGCGGAGAGGAGTCGCTAAGCGGCCAAGGCGGGGGGCGGTGCCGCGCTACTGCGGGCCGAGGCGGAGAGGAGGCGCCGAGGCAGGGGCCGGGGGCGGTGCCGCGCCGCCGCTAGTCGAGGCGGAGAGGAGGCGCCGAGGCGGGGGCCGGGGGGCGGTGCCGCACCGTCGTGAGCCGAGGCGGAGAGGAGGCGCCGAGCCGGGGGCGGCGTCATGGGCTCACGGCGAAGAGGACGCGTGGGGCGGCGTCGCGGCGAAGATCCGCTGAGGGGCAAGGGGCAACGTCGTGGCGGCCGGCGGACTCGGCGGAGAGGAGGCGGGGGGGAGGGGGCAGGGGGCAGTGCCTCGACGGAGATGAGACGCGGAGGAGGGGGCGATGCCGCGTCGCCGCAGGCCGAGGCAGAGAGGAGGCGCGGAGGCGGGGGGGGCGGTGCCGTGCCGCCGCTGGCCAAGGCGGAGAGGAGCGGCCGAGGCGGGGGCGGCATCACAGGCTCATGGCAGTCGGGCGATGGGGGTTGGGGGGAGTGGGCGAGAGGGAGAGGCGCATCGCGAAGAGGCGGCGGAGAGGTGCGTCGGTATTATAAGCAATGAGTTATAACATTTATCGGTATTATGTGAATATAGAATTTGATTGTATAATACACTTACATTGTCTAGCATTGTAGAAGTGGGGTATCAAGTTCGTCGATGTTGAATAATAAGAATAAGTCATTAAAGGTCACGATAAAGTAGCCCGAGTCATGGAGGAAATGCGCATCACTTACGATACATTTTCGGCGTCACCTTCACATGAGCCAATGTGCTGGCCTTCTGAAGAGGAGCTTGAGGTAGAGTCATAGAGCATTCTATTTGATAGGTATGGTCATGTGGAGAGCGTGGCACGGAATGGTCCAGGGTGATATCCCTCTTGGGCCACTGAACGAATGTGTGGACGGCATCCCCTAGTGTCATGATTTCTATGTTGGGGCCTCTCCAACGGGACGACCCTGAAAATGTCATTAATCATGTTCACATGGATCTTCACGAAAGTGGTCCCTAGCTGGGCACCATGCACCAACATCCCTGACAGGCATAGATACGCCAACCCCTACCCAGCGTCAATGGGAATGGAGCTAACAACCTTGCTTCTGAGGATGCATGGCATGGCCTCCTACATAACAATACACGATGAGTTAAGGCGTCTACCAGGTCTATCTGTGTAGCATTTTAAAGATGTACATTATCTAGATGTTGTTGATAGGTAAGTGGACATTGCTATGTTCAAAAAGTGGCACAGACGCGCAGCTACTCCGACGTTGAGGGAGTCTGGGTACCGTAATAACGGGGGTGGCTTGCGACTGTTACAGATTTCTCTCAGTTCTTTCCTTAATGCATCTATCTCTCCTCGAAGTGAGGCAATTATGTCCTCAAGTTTTGCATCAAAGTCTCATTTCATACTTTCCTCGCTCTCAGCATTGGATCTCTTCCTACTCCTATACGCCTCATAGTCATTTGGAAATCCGTGCCTCCAAGATACATAAACCCTTAGACCTCATATGCAACTTGGGTGCTCCTTGTTTCCCAGGGCCATAGATAGTATATCCCCCTCCCTGACTGCTTGGAAGGAGCATTCGGAAGATTCGGTAGTCAATGTTTATTACAAGAGGCAATCATGTTATTTTAGACCCTATGAAGTTATGGACCTATTAACATCTAAATAGTTTAACATATCTTACCATGCATTGGGACACTTCCTTGTCTGCGGGATTTTTGAAAGAGATGACGCCCGAAAACGTGGTTGATGACCTCGCTTTTAACTAGTTTCGGGTACGCTCATTTGTGATCCTGACAAATGGTGGAGTGGCCTCCAATTGGATTACGACCTCATCCTCTATCCTCCAATGTAGGATTTTACCCACGTACCTAGTGGTGCCAAGTCTGTGGAGGTGAGTGTTTCATGCCTGGATAGCCTTGTGCGCCGTATTTACCTGTTGAAATTCAGTCATTGTCTTCATCCGCACAAAAGCCTCCCATGTGTTCCGGTGATACAAAAGGATACTTCGTGAACGGTGTGCGATCCTTACTCATGTTCTGCATGACAAGCGTGCTCTTGAAGGTTTTCCACACTTTTCCCATCGCAAGGAGTGCATGCCGTTGCATGCTTTGCTGGACTTCTGCTGGGATCTTGAACGAGTTTCAAATTTCCATCCACAGCACATTTCTCTTGTCTTCTGTCAAACCTTTCTAGTTTGCTATGGTGATGGCGACCTGTTCCGTTCTAATTATCCCGCAGGTAGTCCAAAATGTTGCAGCTACTTTCTTCGGTTGCAGAGGGACCCCATTTAGAGAGACCTCCATAATAATCATTCGGCACGCTAGACTTTTAGATACTCCTCTACCATGCTTAGTTACTCTAGTCTTCAAAGTATCGGACCCAATTGGCGACATCGATGACGATGACGACATCTCTCTTTAAAAGAACCATCTGTGATATTAGTATCAGTTTAAATTGATTTCATCTTCCCTTAAAGCCTTTATTTTTGTATTGATTTTATGAGAATTTCAATAGTGCAAACTCTTTTTTTATTTGACTAATTTGCACAATTAAAATCAAGCTCAACAATTTTAATAGTGCAAACCTTTTTTTACTTGACTAACAAGATAATTTTCAAGGTTTTTTAGGTTATCCGTGGGAATTTTTACCTCTCACAGAAAATGATATGCCTTAATTTAGTCTCAATGGCTATTTATATTGGTATGATTAAAATTTGCAAAGCTACAGGTAGCTTTTGAAAACTATTGCAAAACCATGCATCAAATTTTGAAGTGCAATAATATAAATGAAGGTTAAGGATGTTTTCTAATGTATTTCTTGGTTAGACCATATTGTTAGTTTAGGGCTTATTTTTCTTTTAACTATACTATTAAAAAGGGTTCCTTCCATTGGTCCAAATCCTAGATCCAAATCCTAGGACATAGACAAACTACTCATTGCTAACTCACAAGCACATAGATAAACTGCTAACTCACATATCGATGAGGAGTAAAAACAATAGAGAAAGTCAATAAAGATGTCGTTGTGGTTGGGGAAGAAGAGGTTGATCGAGGATGCCGGTGGCGAAGACGTCGTTGTGTTGGGGAAGAAGAGGCCAAGGTCACCGAGGTTTGAGAAGACGGAGACATAGGGAGGCTAGCTATGGCAGATTTGTGCGAGGAGGCTCCCACACGGGGAAATGGTGCCGAATCTACGTGAGAGGTGGAGATTGGGGAGGAGGCGGCACTTGAGGAGGCGGTGGTGGATACATGACAGGGGCACACAAGTGAGGAGTAAAGATGCAAACCTTAGTGGGCCCTACTTATAGAAGGAACTATCATAGACGGTTCCATTAAAGAACCGTCTGTGATGTTAATATCACAGACAGTTCTATAATAGAACTGTCTGTGATATAAACCACATCACAGATGATTCCATAATAGAACCGTCTGTGATATAAACAACATCACAGATGGTTCCAATACACAGATGATTATATTATGGAACCATCTATGATAGTACAATAAATCCTATTTATCGGCTAGCCTCAAGAAGTGTTAGCCATGCCCTATGAAAAAAGAAAGCATATACAATCACAAATATAATTATTTATTAATTACTAAATCAATTATAATAGAATAATTCCTTAATTACATGCCGAGTTTCTTATAATTACATTGGAATAATTTTCAAATAGGTGTTCGTCATGTGGAATCTACACTTGGCTATTGCCATGCCCTTCATGATGGTCGACACGCATATTGCTTGCTTCATCACTTCGTTCTTCCTCAATCCGTATGCTGTCTATGAATGAAAGTAACTCGTCAAATTGATTGTATTCTTCCTCATCCACGACATTTTCAACTCCAACAATCCTTCTTTTTTCATAAAGAACTACATGACGCTTCTTATTTGTCAGGTCGGTTACATACAAAACTTGAACAACATGCCTCACGAGTATGAATAGATTATCTTTATATCCTACACATTCAAGGTCCACAGTAGTGACGTTGTACTTATCGACCTTTACACCCTGTGGGAGTTAGACCCTATGGTACCGAAAGAGTGGGATCTTGAAAATTATGTAGTTAAGCTCCCAGATCTCCTCTATAAGCCCGTAGTAGGAGCTTGGGCCAGCGGCACTGAACTGCTCACAAAATGCATCTATGCAGACACCTGAGTTCTAGACTGTGCTCTTTCTATCCTGATATGTTGTATAAAATATGTACCCATTAATGTCATATCCTTACCATGCTACAATTGTAAATTTTGGTTAGTTTGCCAACCATTGCAGCGTTTCACTTGATGACTCCTAGTGAATTGCACATTCAACCATTCATTAAACCGACAGTTACGCTGTCTCATGATCCAAACCTCTGACCGACCTGGATTCTCTTGGTGTAGCATATTCATGTGCTCTTCAATATACAGGGATACTTCAATCATATGTTGCAAGACCGTGAAATAGGCTTGAATGTACATATCTAGATCGGGAGTTATTGCTTTCCTTCCGATGGTCCCGATACTCTCTAGCCTCCCCTTGTGACAAGATACAGGCACACCTATCAGCTCGACCTGAACCATGTAATCGACGTAAAACTCAATGACCTCTTCAGTTGCATAACCTTAGATGATGCCACCCTCCGGCCGAGATCAATTACGTACAAACGGGTACAAATGACGTTGAAATACAGGGCCACATATCTTTATCTCTTTCACAAGGTGGATAATGAGATGGACTATGCTATCAAAAAATGATGGAGGAAAATACATCTGAAGATGACATAGAGTCGTCACCACCTCGGTCTTTAAAGCATCTAGTCCATCAGGATCGATAACCTTCTGAGCAATTGCGTTAAAGAAATAACAAACCCCATGATTGTCACTCGAAACTTATTTGGCAAAATACTTCTAATTGTAACAGGAATCAATTGTGTAATTAGCACATAACAGTCATGAGACTTCATGCAAATTAATTTCAAATCTTGCATAAAAACAAGTTTCTTCATTCTAGCGAAGTAACCAGACGAAACTTTTACACCATGTAAGCACTGACATAGTTCAATTCTCTCGGACTTTGATAGAGTGTAACAAGCTGGGGAAAGGTACGTTCGGCCTTTATCGGTCTCTATCAGCGCTAACTTAGTCCTGATGTTCATAGCGACCAAGTCACGCTGTATGTTGACATCATCCTTTGTTTTGTCATGAATGTTTAGTAAGAGACCAATCAAGCTATCACATACATTCTTCTCTACGTACATGACATCGATGCAATTGCGAACTTCTAAGTACTCCCAATAAGATAAGTCTCAAAATACTGACATCTTCTTTCATATGTTCTTCTGATGGGTCCTCAACTTACATCCATTTCCAAGAATAACATTGATATCCTTAACCATATCATAGAGCTCTTTCCTGTTAAAAGGCCTTGGTGCTGAGTCATCTTCTTTTTTCTATCAAATTATTTCTTCATCTTACGGTATGGGTGATACCATGGAAGGAATCTACGATGAGCATGTACACAATTTTACACGAGTTTTTCAACCACATACTCGGTATAATCTAAGTAGTGCAAACATGCTTTGGCTCTTTTTATACTCAATTCCGACATGTTACCAAGAACCAAAAAAAATAATTGATGGTGCAGAACAACTTAACGATATATATCAAGCAAGAATTAATATGTTAATGTAAACTTGGAGTACTGACTCATTTTAAATTGCAGCAAACTACCAATTAAGCTAGATATAAATCTAGCTATCATCTCTCTTTATTACAAGGCACATAAATTAGAAACAAATACTAACCTTCAATCACCAAGTTAGAACAAATCGATCTACAAGTAGCTGGATTTACAATCGTAATGCTTCCCTAAAGTCGGCCGCCTCTTTCAATGCAGTGCAATGAAGATAAATCTGTCAGGACTGGTCTTGCTTGGTATTAATTAATAATGCGACATATCCTAGACACGTCCAACCATAAACTGTCTATAATACTTAACTATCACAGATGGTTCGTGTTAATTACCGCTGTGAACTATCACAAATTCGTATTAATAAACGTCTATTATGTGTGCAAATATCACAGATGGTTTATGTTATTAATTGTCTATGGACTATCACAGACGATTTTTAATACGAACCGTCTGTAATGTCTTCAACTATCACATATGGTTCGTGTTAATAACCGTCTATGACTATCACAGATGGTTATTAATACGAACCATCTGTGATAGTAGCTTATCACAGATAAGTCAATAATCACTCCTGTAAAACCGTCTGTGATAATAATTAATCGTCTGTGATGAGATATCTAGTATAGCTTATTTTATAGAAGTAACTCCTGTAGCCGTTGCTAAGGTTACCGATGATCGTCGCGGAGAACGGCGCCACGGCGTCGACCGCCGACGGTGCTTCTCCGTTGGGAGCCATGGGGGCTTGGTACTGGTTGTTTCTTGGTGTTGCTCGATCAGCAGTGTCTGTGTGAGAGTGTTCGTTGCTTGCTTGCTTGATGGATGTGAAGAGGCCTACTGCGCCGTGGCAATTATTTATAGAGTTGTGCGCGGCTGTTTAGGCACGAAAGCGAGCATGGACAAGGACGCTACTTTGATGATCTTTTGATCAAAATTACGGTGGAGATTGGATAAGCAGGGTGTCTAGGGCCGGCGCCTCTAAGCCCTGGATTTGATACCAGCAAAACTTGTAGCCCAGCTGCATTGTGCATGCTTAATTATCAGCTTAATTTTGGCGTGCAATCTCATGAGGTGTCACGAGTAACATGCATGCACGAATATATCTTCGTGCTAGGTGCGCGGATTAGGTTTTGATCTCACGTACGTGACGTACGTGTGTGTGCATGCAGAAGGAGGTTTTGACAAGTGTTTGTACCTAGCTTGGCGCCTACCAGTGGCGTGCTAGACGAAGCACTCTGAGGTTCGTGACATATGAAGTGGGTATATCTAGGTATAGCCGAATCCACAGAAAGCTGCACGTTATGCTACGTTATTTATTTTGTAGAATTAATTATCACGGTATGCGACCTAGGAGAATTCGATCCTTATTCTATATCACTACCAACAGATTCAACACTTGATCACCAGTACTACGTTGTGAAATTAGAAGATATTCGTATAGGAGCGGTACGGAGCTGATCACAATTGCGTTAGTCATGACCTTATCATTGACATGTGGTTCATACTTTTTGAATTCTGTCTATTCATAAGAGATAGTATAAAAAAAAGAGATAGTCATATATGATTTTGATCAATGTAGTTAAAGTCAGTATAATATCTACAACAATCAACTCACAGATCCCAATTTGAAAAGATGTATATATCAAAAATCAAAAGCCACATACAGTTAACCCAAAAGAACCAACATCGGCTCTCCTTTCTCATGACTTATCACTTAACTTTTGTTTGCAGTGATTATTGCCAAATAACTGGCAAAGTTAATGATCGCAAATAAATCCAGCAGCGACAAATCATCGGCCATGGAGAACTGATGAAAGTCACGTGGTGGAAGCTTTTCCGACCAGGTGATCACCTCCATCCTTAGCTTACGTACGACGTTATTTTTCATGGTCACATGCATCCGAAGTCGTTGACTGAAAAAAGAAGAACAGATGTTCAGCTTAGAAGCATGCATGCTTGTAGGACAGTTGGTTGCAGCCTTAGAGGCTTCTGGAAATTAAAGGAGAGGTAATGTGATAAGCGATCAGCTTATGAAACCGGCCATGATCTTACCAGCTTTTCTTGCACGATCTTGTCCTTGAGCTAGGAAATGTACGTCGATCTTGTCAACTTCGCGATTGATCGGTGATCGGCGGTGCGGATGGCATTATAATGTACTATCCCTACTATAAAAAAAAGTTATATTGGATGTCTCATCACAGATAGTTTATGTGAAATCGTCTATACTTTGATTATTACAGACGGTTCATAACTAAATTCGTCTCTGAAACTATCACAAACGGTTAGATTTAAAAGCTATCTGTGATATATGCATTATCACAGACGATTTTTAATTAGAACTGTCTATGAAACTATCACAGACGGTTCGTATAACAAACTGTTTCTGATATATGCATTATCACAGACGGTTCGTATAACAAACCATCTCTGCTAATGACACGTCACCGATCCGTGGCGTATCCCCCAGGATTTCGATCTCACCCGTCCATTCTCTCCACATCGGATGGTAGGCACCAGTTCCTCCCACCGCTCAGCCCTTATTAATTACTCCCCATCTACCTTTCCATCGGCAGTCACGGGCCAGGTGAGCTTATCCACTATATAGCTTCCTGCATCCTCCCCTTGACAACATCGACTACCACCGTGAGCTAGCGCCTCCGTTGTGATACCACGGTCGACTGCATAACATACTCTTGTCGTAAGTGTCGTAAGAGTGTCTTATGCAGTCTCATCGTTGTGCCACAAAGGTGGCGCTATCACAGCCTCTCCATTGCCGGTAATATCCGGCCGCCATCCGATACATCCAGCTTGTTCCTCGACGATGCATCCAGAGTGTCTTCTATTTGTTGTTTAGCAAGTAATAAGTACAACCGTACTCAGCAAGCCACAAGAGTAAACCCTAATTTAACTATTTGCAAGAATATTCAAAGGGAGGGAATATACTAGTTCTATTAAATTGAGTGGATGCGGTTTTATTTGTAAACAAGTAAATTTAACACAAATCTTCTTATGATTAAAGAGGTTTTCTTTCAACAGTTAATTATACAACAGCACAGATTCAAACATTATGAAATCTACTTATACTTTGTTGCTGGAATCACCCAATTAACACAGCTTTATTAACTGGAAGCACGGCATATTCGAATGCCATTGATTTCACTCTGTAAAGTTGCCCAACTTTACTCACAAGATTTATTAACTCCCGTGACAGAGTTAAGAAAACCAGGTCGTTTCACTGCTCAGTTTTTTATATAAGCTCTACCTGATAGAATCACTCAGACACGGATCACACACTAACCCTAAGCACTTCTGCCCGCTTTGAATGATCTCTATCGTTGTTATGTATGGTTTTACCATTCTGCATACCTAACTCCCCATCATCAACACTCCCACCTCCTATAGAGATTCAATCGAGTTGAACAGCTGCTAAACCAAGGCTGACAAGTTAACTCTTATGGTTGAGCGATCGCTGTGTCATTTACTCAGCATGAGGTTCTCGTCCTTATTTTTCACTTGAGGCACCAACCACGTTCCCAACAACTGTGCTCGACGTCACTACCACCCTTCCATTTAAGCCTCCATCCTAGGGTAAGGTCGTTGATGAAGATAACCTCGTGGCTTTCCACTGCACACCCTTACCCTAGCACCAGTTCTTCAAATTCTACCGGCCAACAGCCAAGTCACTTAGCAGTACAAGATTTTGAGTGAGCTGATCTACAATTAATAATACAATAATTTAATTACTACTAAGATTGTCAAGATGAATATGATCTCAAATTAAATATGGCATTTTTCAGTGGTAGGACATAACTAATTAGCATGTCATTCTAAACATTTATTTTAATCAATTAACATTTCACAATTAAGAATAATGCAAATATGGTAATTAAGTAATTTAAATTTCATATGATTCAAAATGATCAAAAACTTGTAACTTGCCTTGTTGCTCTGAAACCTCCACTAGCTCGTAAACTTCATGCCTAGTTCCGGTCCTTGTACCGTTGCTTCGGAGAGGTCAGAAGCTAGCACAAACATACATAAAATAATATAAGTTCACACTTGAATCTAATCAAGTTAGGAAAATAAACTAATTAAAAAGGATTAAAATATAATAAAATTCAAATAGAGGGGTTTGGATTTATTTACAGCTCAAATTGGTAAAATAAAGGTCAAAAATGGATTCGTGGCATCAAAACGATCGAGACAGCATATTTTTGGAATTTCTGGATTTTCCCCTGAATTTTTGGAATTTCCTCGGGTGAACAGTAATAGGCCGACCCACAAGCATAGTGCGGCCTGGCCGCAATTTTTCTCCCGCGTGGGCCAATTGGGCTGACCGACCTCGGCCCACGCCACACGCGGTCGCGAGGCCCAACGCGCGTGCGCACGCGCCCGATGGGGGACACGCAGACGGCGTGGACGGCTCCGATACAATGAGCGCGAGCGCTTGGGATGAGGCGGCAACGATGGGCGTGGACGGCTGTGATGCAACCACGTCGCTCGTCGTCTACATCCAGCCATCTTAGCGGAGAGAAAACAGAGGCTTCGCCTCCGTCGTGATTCAACGCTGATGAAGACTCTCGGCGGAAATGGGTAGTGCGGTGGAGTTCAATGAAAGGTAAGAAATCCATTTTAGGGCTCTGAGAGGTGTGGAAATGGATGGTGGTGGCTAGCGGCAGGAGAGAAGGTGGCAGACTCCACGACGGCTCAGAGGTACTCCGATGAGCTTCAGGCAAATTGGATTGTGATTTGACCATCAATGGGGTATAGGTTTCACGGTGGTGACGGTGGTTTGGGTCAGGGAAGGTTCAGGAAGCTATCCACAGGAGAGGCATTTCGGTTGGCGGTGGCTTCCACCGCCAGGGCTTCCAACGAACGCTCACGTCCAAGCGAGCACGTCAGCGTGTTAAGGGAACAGAGGGGACCAAATCAGCGAATGCAATCGAACAATAATCGATAATAGGGCAAGATTTTTGTTTGAGGTCACCAGGCGCAGGGGAGATCGCCGACGGCGATACAGTGAGTGAGAGGTCAAATTGGTGGCTCTAGAGGATACTAGGGGGGTGGCGTGAAGTGCTTAGCAGTGGCAGCAGGGCTTTAAAAGCAGCGCAAGGCGGTGGCGATAGTGAGGCGGTTCGGGCGCGTCTCTCACGCGCGAGCGAGGAGATAAGGGCGGAGCTCTGCGATGGAAGCGATGATGCGAGTAAGGTGGCTCTAGAGTTCTGCAGGAGCTGGTGGGAGTTGACGCTGCAAGTACAGCACAGGGCGCATGTCGGCCGGGAGCTGCAGCAGAGAGAGGGCGAGCTAGGGGAGCGCGCGAAACGAAGGTAGGGCAGGAGATAGGCGACTGACTGGTGGGTTGCGGCACTGAACTAGTGTGAACAGAGAGGAGCGGCGCAGCCGCAATCCTGGGCGGCGTCGGCGCGGCACGTGGATGGCCGACACAGTGAGGCGGTGGAGAGACAACGACATAGGGAGGCGCCAGCGGAAGGGGAAGGCGGGAGAATCAAAAGGGAAAGCATATTTTTAAAGAAAGCTACCAAATTAGGAAGGATTGAGATTTCAAGTAAAATTCAAAGAAAATTTTGAAATTTTTAAGGCATTTCATAGCACACATCTAACTAGAACAAAAATCTGCACCTCACAAAGTATAGATACATATTTTAGTTGCTGAACGTACTCACGTATATGTAGCATGAGAAAGGATAAGTAAGAAATCGTTCGTCGAACTGAGGACGAGTCTTTCCGAAACAGCCGAACTCATCACCGAGCTTACTCTCAGTTCCACCTATTCAGGAAACGCATCACACGTACACCTAAGCAAAGAACCTCAGACCAATTTGCCGCTTGACACGTACACCTAAGCAACCAAGCATGTAATCCCGGAAGAAGCCTGACATTTTCTCATGCCTCGATGGAGAACAAGGAACTGGTTGACAAGCTGCAAAGGAATTATACACTGAAGTCCTGAAGCAAATATGTAGTTGCTGCCTAGCTGGTGGCACGCACTGAAGCAGCAGGAGTACGTGTCAAGCGTAGTCGCATGGAGAAGTTGCGGACAGCTCCACAGCGAGGAATCAGCCATCGTGATTATGAAATGTATCGGACGTGTCAGACAAGTCGATCGCGTGAACGATCTTACTTTCCACCGACGAATCAAACAGAGTAACCTAGCCACTAAATTAATAGAGTACGTACACCGAAATAATTAAGCGAGTCGCGTTACACACAAGGACTGGCCCGTTCCGACTTCAGTTTCTGACTTTTTTTCACTATATATAAATTTCATCTTTTTCTAAATTTTAGATTTTTTTAGCTTTTTTTGCCGGTTCTTTTTCCCGTATTCATTTGCATTGTCCGTGATGAGCTAGCATATTTTTTCTATTTTTAATTTTTTTTAATTTAATTACGTCAAATAAGTCACCTTCAAATACAATGAAATTTTAGCCGCTACAGTGCAATTTCAGCCATAAGCCACAGCTTTTGAGCCCAACCGAGCGGGGCCACGTGACTATGCGTAAAAAATCATACTACCCAATAATAAGGCACCATCGTTGATCGACCGTTTGGCCTGCAAATGGCCTTGGCTTCTGCGCGACACCTGGCCAGGCTCCACTCTAACCCTATCTGGATCTCATCATTAAGAATATTTTCATAAAGAACAATGTTCAATTACTGTCCTTGCAAAAAAAACCTCCAAAAAGAAAAGAAGTGACAAAATAAAGAATAGTGGTTGTGTTATTATTCATCCGAAGCAATTGCCCGTAGCTCTACTGAAGGCACTATAGCAACCAAAGCTCATTGAGAAAACTCCAATGATGTAGTACCTGGCTTATGTCACTTCTATGCCTTTCATATATTGCAGTTTCATATTTAGGATAATGTTGTTGGGTGTTACTATATCAAAGCTGGTTAAATGTTGATGTAGGGTTGCTCTAGTTTGAGTTGTCCTTTCTATAACCTTCTTAGCAGTATCTGAACAAAAACATGTACCTTATATAACCATAGCTTCCTCTATGTTTGTTTTCAGCATATTCAAAATTCTGTGAACTAAAGTATGCCCTCGGTGAGCCACCGCTCCTCGTCGTCAGTGCCACCGTCCGTCAACATCCTCACAGCCACCGTCTTCACTGCTTTGTGGTGGTGTATCTGGTCGGCCTTCTCCTCAGCTAGAGGCATTTCAGTGGGGGTGGAGGCGCGGGGTAGGAGGAGATAGGAAGGAAGTGAGGCGAGAGAAGGAGCGGAGGAGTAGGGGAGGAGGAGGCGGTGCAGGGTGAGGAGGAGGCAACGGCACAGGGTGGGGATGAGGAGGCGACCGGCGAGCGGAGCAGAGGAGTGGGGAAGGAGGAAGTGGTGCGGGGTGGGGAGGAGGCGACGGCACGGGGTGGGGAGGAGGAGGCGACCAGCGAGCGGAGCGGAGGAGTGGGGGGAGGAGGAGGCGGTGCGGAGTGGGGAGGAGGAGGAGGCGGCAGCGATGTGGGGTGGGGAGGAGTGGGGGACAAGGAGGCGATGGATGGCGCGGGGTGGGGACGAGGAGGCGGCGGCGCGAGGTGAGCAGTAGGGGAGAAGGCAGCGGTGCGGGGTAGGGAGGAGGAGGCGGCGGTGCGGGGTAGGGAGGAGGAGGTGGCAGCACGGGTCGGGGAGGGGAGGAGGTGGCACAGTGCAGGGTAGGGAGGAGTTGGTGGCATGGGTGGGGAGGGAGTTGGCGACTTGGAGAGGGAGGAGATCGCGCGTGCGTGCAGAGTTGAGGGAGATCGAACGGCTACGAATAGCTGAGGACGTATCTTTTTCTGAGAGGAGTAGGAAGAGGAAACAACATACCACCACCAACTCATATTTTTAAGTAGTAGATATACACACACGTACATAAGGAATATATCTAGTGCTAAAGCTCCATTCGGTGATAAGGTGCTAAAGGCTAGATTGTCCGTCGAATCCAACTCAGCCTAGATCGAGGTGGGTGGGATACACCAATCCACTTATGCCATTTTTCAAAAAAAAAAACCCTATCGATCATATTTTTCACAAAAACACCCCCACCTGCTTCTGTCTCCTGTACCCCTTCACTTCTCTTCTCGCTAGCCTCCCAGTCTCCCTCTTGTGCCCCATAACCCCAGTGACGGCGCTGTCCTCCACCACTGAGCCGCACCCATTGCCAATCCTAGGGACCTCAGCACCCAGCGCCACCTCTCCCTCGCAGTCCCATTCTGATTGGGCCCTAGGGTTAGGGTTAGGAGCAGCATTGCAATTCGACCCACGGTGATGTCTCCACCCCTGCATCGCCTTCCCCTCCACTAGCCTGGCGTCACGGTCCTCCCTACAGCACCGCTGCCCCCCTCATCCTCAGCTACCGACGCCTCCTCCAGGATTGTGCCACTGCCCCTTTGAAAATCCTTTGACCATTTTGTTGAGGTGTGCAAGGCCATCAGTGTTTGATTTGATTATGGAGTTCTTAAAAATTGTTATAGGGCAAGACCAAAGACCAATAAATTCATTGTTGAAGATAGGTTAGTCGGAGAGGAATTTTAGGATGCTCTCTTTGAACATGGCTTTGTGTGTCAGATTTCCTTTGTAATGTTTCCTAATTGTTTTTTCTCATGTAATGGATAACCAGATCCGACGCTGGCGCCGCCGTCCCTTCCACCATTGGGAGCGTTGCAGCCCCCATTCTTCCACGCCACCACCGCCAGCCGAGGTAAGACATGATTCCTCTTGATTCAAATTGGTATGATGCTTGGGCACTATTCTTCGCACATTTCCCTGAATCAAGAGGTCGAGGTGCAAACTTAGATTGATCTTATGGAATTAATGCAATGCTAGGTATCACAAGAAATACCATATTAGATCTAGTGTATCGCTTATAGAATTTATGCTCGCTAAGATTATAAGCATCCTATCTCATTTTGTCGTTCTATCACATGTAGAATTTGTTATAACATTCTTTGGCACAATATAGTAGGTATGGAATTGATGACCAATGAGAGCATGGCATTGGCATTGCCAAGACAAGAAAGCCTCGATGCACACTATGTCACTCAAATTAGTTCACCTCCTCATCAATTAATTCATTTTGGTACCCCGAAAAAGAGCAGAAGCACTCCATTCATAGTAAATATCATTTTGTTTGAATGTGTTTGATCTGTCAATACATCATGCTTGACACTTAATCATTTGCATTGTAGAGTTCTTCTTATATACCTTGTGTTGGCCTAACTATGAATCAATTTGAAGGGATGGTTTTTGATGACTTGGACGCTACGGAGGAATTCTATAAGACATATGCACATTCAGCTACGTTTGGAGTTTGTTTGGTCCACATACAGTTGTTAATGGAGTTATGAGATTGAAGCGATGGATCTGCTCAAGAGAAGGCTTCTGGGCTGAGAAACGTAAGGACAACGTGGAGTCAAAGAAAAGAAAATATGTAAAAAAAGTTAACTAGGTGTGGTTACGAGGCAACTCTAGTTGTAAAATGCACTGGCAACAATAAGCATAGGGTGGAGACATTTGTTGAATCACATAAACATGAATTTGTATCACCTAGCAAACTATAGCTGATAAGATCTAATAGGAAAGTAAATAGGAAGACCAAGTGTGCATTAATCACATGTCATAAAGGAGGCATTGGCACAAACAGGGCATATAGATATCTCCGTATTAGTGAAGATGGATTTGACAATGTAGGATGCATGAGAAGAGACTTTGCAGAATTATCATAAAGAGCTGAGAACCTGTATTAAATCATTGGATGTTCAGATGCTTATTGACAACCTTTGTAGAAAGAATGATATAAATCCTTCGTTATACTTTGATTATATTGTTGATGACAAGGGTAGGTTTGTACACGTATTTTAGATGGATAGTACATGTCAGAAGAATTATATCCATTTTAGAGATCTTGTCTCATTTGATTCTACATATAACATAAACCATTACAACATGATAGATTGATAGGTAGAAATTCTCTAGGCTTCCTGGATTGGCAGTCTTCATGCAACAAATTTTCATATTTCTGGGCTTCTTGGGTTGACGGTCTTTCTGCAACAAATTTTCATATTGCCCAGTAGCTGTTCTAGGAAACCAATATCCATCACACAAATCCTTTTTACACATACATGCAATATCCATCACAGAAATTTGATTCACAAATACAATTGGTATCACCAATTTATGGAACAATGCTACAACAGTACAACCTAAATGGACATACTTTTCATATATCACATTTTGTTTCAACTAAGCTGGATGTACATCATTTCTTATTCCCAAGCTAACTAGATGAATTTGAATGAAATAAAAAGGAAAAAACAATTCTTCATTTCCTTTTTATATCACATTATTTTGCTGCTTAATTAAATAGATCTCCAACAACACAAAAGGACTGATTTTAGTCCCAATGACTACTAACCAGTCGCTAACTTGAAAAATATATTGGTAGTTGTAAGTGCATCTGGAAATGACATGAAGAGTTCATGATCTCCCCTATTCTGGACCAAAATAGCAATCTTGTATCGATAGGCAGTCAAAAGCAACAAAATTTGTTTTTAAACCAACAAACTAGTTTCCTAGTTATGCACAAGTAGCATGTGGCCATCTGCACCCCTCAGTTTTGTCCACTTGGTTTCCGCTCATCGAGAAATTAACCTTGCATCCCAGAGTTTGTATTGCCCTTTTAATAAGAACATTCTCCCCCTGAGCACTTTGAACCATTGCTATGGCTGAACTACTTGCACGCCTCTCCCTCTTTAAGTCTGCTAGCATAGATTCCACCTTCATATTAATATCTCTTGTTCTTGATTAAGCTATATCCTTTGCCTGTCCATTACATGAGAAAACAAAATAATTAGGAAACATTACAAGGGAAATTTGACACACAAAGCCATGTTCAAAGAGAACATCCTAAAATTCCTCTCTGGTTAACATATCTTCAGTAATGAATTTATTGGTCTTTAGTCTTGCCCCATAATAATTCCAAGAACTCCATAATCAAATCAAACACTTGCTAATGACCCTGCATACCTCGACAAAATGATCAAAGGATAAAATAAAAGGCTATACATAAGTACCTTCATTGCTTCCACGTATTTTTTTTATTCATGGCATGCCATTGGGATTCAAGATCGCCACCTTGTGATTCCTAGGGACATGTTCACCTCAAAAACTAGGGTCAAAGGATTGGAGCAAGTGCTGCAGCAGGGGGCACTAGGGGACCATTATGTCTTGCTGGGTCATAGAATGGATTATAGTGCTCATGGAAGCTGCCACCAGAAACTTGGATTTGGGGGGGGGGGACTATAAATCCATGACAATACAAAAACAACTATAACAGTATGTCTACAGAGACTCTACATAGAACTCTAAGAAATGAAACCATTCTCTACTAATGCTGCAATGATGCATAATAAAAGGCAAAGATTCTATTAAGTATTCCTTCCACATCTCAGTCTGGAGACTATCTAGAATAAAATTAGATTGCAGGATCCAACAAAATGCAACATTACATGAGACTGAATTTAACGAAATATTTGAATGGGGATTGATCAAAGCAAGACATGACAAAACTGGAAGTGTTCTGCAAGTTCATAGGAGTTGCTACTAACCATATACATCAAACTGGAGGTCGAGGCGGGAGGCGGTGAGTGATGAGGAGGAGGACGGCGACGCAATGCTGGAGGGGGTGGTGGCGCAGTGCTAGAGGATGTGTCGGCCGCTGAGAAGGAGGGGGTGGCGGTGCTGCAGGGGCACGCGGTGCTAGGCTAATGGAGGGGAAGGTGATACAGGGGTGGAGGCAGTGCTGCAGGTCGAAGGGCAGTGCTACTCCTAACCCTAGGGCCCGTCAAGATGAGACTGCGTGGAAGAGGTGGCACTGCGTGGTGAGGGCCCTGGGATTGGCACTGGGTACGGCTCAGTGGTGGAGAGCAGCGCCATCGTCGGGGTTGTAGAGCGCGAGAGGAAGACTGGGAGAGCGAGCGAGAAGAGGAGTGAAGGGTACGGGAGGGAGAAGGAGGTGGGGTGTTTTTGCAAAAAAATGTGACTGGCAGGGGTTTTCCAAAAATGGCATAAGAGGATTGGGGTATCCCACCCACCTCAATCTTGGCCGTCCAGGTTGGATCCGACAAACAATCTAGCCTTTAGCACCTTATCACTTAATAGAGCTTTAGCACTAGATATGTTCATATATAACTGAGGTACTTCCGATTTTCAGAAGTACCGCAATTATAAGAAAGGTATTTCTGATTTCTCTTGCTCTCTCCAAATTTTCAAAGCTTTGTTTTGCTCGTTTGGTATTGGTTTCTAATGCGATCTTTATAGCTTTGTAGCTATTAGAGTGAAGAAGTGTTCAATACTTAGAAAAAAATAGAAGGCACTATTCACCTTTCTTTGTCGCTATATTCAGTCTTTGAAAGATTTTAAGATTGTTACTTTCCAGAACTTGATTTCTTTAAGTTCCCGTAGAATATTAGTGAACCGCACTAGTCTAGCATAGATACATGAGCCTCTTCTCACATCGCTCGACTCAGGCACGGTTCGGAACACAGGGGTTCTCTTAATTAAATTACCCTAGGGATTGAATTATACATTGTGGGGAATTTCTGCATTCCGAAAATGCCCTAAGCTATGGCTCACAGGTTATAGATAGGAGGCGAGTGTGTTGATTCTTTTCAGCTGCGACTTATAGTTTTTCACTTTAGCGTAAGTGTCTGTGAATAAACCGAATATCGATAAATTGATGAGCCGCTTGGAAAAGACTATCTCAATAAACCACTTCGAAATGATGATAACAAATTATTTTATTTATTTAAAATATATAAGATATAAGTAAGTCATAGACAGAAAAAGGGCTATATCACATGCACCTTCGTCATGTCGCTATGGAATGATTGGTGTTTGCTCGGTCCAAGCTTCGCTCCAAGTGGCATTCGGTCGGGCGGGCCAGGTCCAAATGTGACGTGCCAAGTGTGCACCAGGCAGCAATGGTGTCGAACATCATGGTATTTCTCCAATCAATTGAGCACTACTCGACTTGATTTCCAACCAAAGCATCCACTATCTGGTCGTTGCTGCTACGCTTGCTGGCTTGCTGCGTGCTCCCGCATTATTGGGTAGCCTAAATTGTACTACTCCAGTAACGTGCAGTGACTTGTGAGTACTGAATCCTGATGGGTACAATAGCCCAGCTGGTTCGTCCTTGCGTGGCAGTATTACTAGGTAGCTAGAGCATTATTTCGCCGGTCAGTCAGTGAGACTCTCAGTAGTCGGAGTCCAAAGTCCAAACGCATATCATGCGTGCATGTCGCGGACCGGCAACGGCACGGCGTATCTGAACATCCTGCTGCAACTTTCAGTGTTTCAGAGAGAGAAAGAGAGAGAGTATTTGGTAGCTGCAAATCGATGGCAACTTTCTTGTGGGATGGGAAGGAAGCTTTACAGCTTTAGGACTTGGACATGCTGGTGTATGTCGGCAAAAATGAGTGACTACGCAGCCGCGCCGCAACAGCAGATCGACCAGAGGAACACGTCGCTCGTTTCGGTTTCCAAAATTGACCGAGCCAATCGAGCTCCTGCACGCCCACTCCATTGGACATTGGCACATCAATCCTAGCTTATTCAGTCAGCGCTGCACCAATGGTTTGGCTTAACCGGATCGATCCGTACTGGGATGGGAGCTGTTGCGGATTCGGCTTTTCATCTTTAACAGCAGCTTAAGTCCCTGTTCAAATTAGTACCATTCCTTTTGGTTTTTAGTTATAGCTTTTATCTTTTTGACTAATTACAAGAGAGAATGAAAGAGTAAGAGACACTAGTGTTGAAAAATCATTTCATTTAAAATGGCTTCTGTAATAATTTGTATAAACGGTTTATAAAATGGCTCCTGTGATCGCGCCACCAAGCGGGCGATGTGACTGGTCAAGCCATGGAATTAGCTCTGCGTTCCCATCAATCATCTATGGAAAGGTTTAACTGTGGTCATCGGCTCCGGAAAGGGATGTGCGCTTCAGCAACAAATCGATGCGTTGCGAAATCAACTCACGAAGAAGACGCTTCAGTTCGCACTTCGCAGCCTCTGAGATCAGCTGATCGTTTGACCCGGCATGGCCGCGACATGGACTCCCAACTTTCATCTCAGTTTCCTGCGTATTTCCACGGCCCTTAATACTGCTTGATCTGCACGCTAATTAATGGCTCCATGGCTGGTTTGAATTAAGGAGACTCGTGCCTGTTACTCCTTGATCTCCACTTCAATTCGGCACACTTGCCGGTTTGTCAGCAGAAAATCCTTAACCCCATCCCAACTTAGAAAACCCTATCTAAACATCTCACATATCAACAATCAGCATTAGTTAGTATCAGATAAAATTTCCTAAGCTAGCACCTATTGAAGGGTTGAGAAGGCATCTAACCAAAGGAAAGTGTGCCACCATTTTGTTCTTCCCGAAGGAAATTATGAGCCTATCCTTGCTTGGTTTCTGAAAATTTGGCTACAAACTTAGATGTTCTTGATGAGGTGAAGACTCGTTCGAATTTTCGGATCATCGAGGAAATTGTAGATGATATATTTTTCATGCAAGAACCTGTGGATTACAGCATTTCCCGACGGTCCTGAATATACCAAGAATCCGACAAGAACAGGGACGGAGAATACGCAAATGAATCATGAGATCCTTGGAACAAATTAATCACTGGGCTTTGCAAGATTATTTACTGTTTGGCACTTTTCGCAACATTAAAGTTCAAACCAACCGGAATTCTAGCAATGTTCGATGTCCTTGTGGTCAACGAAGGTTGCAACCATAAAGAATGACCAATTCCGCAAATATTGTTGTACCATCCGACACACCCAACTAACATACTAAAGGCAGCAGTACACTAGTACTATACAAAATCCCAGCAAAATTACTGAACTCTATCCTTGTTTTCTTGCTTGTTTGTTTAGGAACCACTCTTTTAAGCTTGGCTTAAAACTGCTTTTAAATAAATAAATGGAGCGACTTCTATGTTTATTTTTCGAAACGATTTATCAAGACAGTTTTTTCGAAGTGACTTATCGATATTCTTTTTGTTTACATAAGTGATCACGCTAAACCCAAAAACAATCAACCACACCTATAAGTTATACCGCATCCACATAAGTTATGAGCCGCCACTGAAAAGGACCTACATCAACTAAGTACTTTATATAGCACTCCTAGTACGGTAGTATGTAGTACAAATACAGTAGTAATACTACTAGCTTGATAAACAATTATTGCTACTCCTAATTGACTAAGTACAAATTTAAACATGCAGGGATTAATCCAAGCATGCAAACACTGAAGTGTAGTAGTTCTATTAGGCAAGATCCTGGAGATGTAACATATAGGGCAAGCACCGAAAAATCTCCCTCGATTAACAAAAAGCAGAGCAAACTGATTGACTACGTGCAGCACGTAACATGGGCTGGTGTACAAGCACAACCGTAAACGTAAAAAGGCTAATGCATGTGCACGACCTTGCTCGGCCGGCCGGCGGCCGCGGCGAGGCGAGCTGTGTAGGCTCTAAGCGATGACGGCGGCGACCGGCCGCGGCGCATGCCCGCTGTACGAGCTGGCGCCGTAGCCGTAGCAGTCTGGCGTGGCGGCGACGTTCTGCTGCGCGCGCAGCTGCTCGTAGAACCTCCTGATGAACTCGTCGGCTTGCCTGTCCACCTGCTGCTCGCCCGCCGCGCCGTCGTTGACGTCCCTCGCCGCGAACGGCGAGTCGGTGATGCGCAGCTGCCTCGCCGCCGGGCTAAGCCCGAAGATCGACGGCGTCCAAATCAGCGCGGGAGACGGCGTCGCGGTGGCCACCGCGGGCGCGTCGTCGTTGAAGAGGTGTTCGCTGTCGTTGAGCATCTCGAACACCCTGGCGATGTCGGCCGCGTCGTAGTTGTAGTACCCTGTGGCGGCCTCGTCGCGGTGGTGGTGGTTGCGGCGGCGACGCTTGGCGGCGCCGAGGAACCCGCCGGTGGCGGAGGAGGGGGTGTTGCTGCAGCTGAACTCGACCTCGCGGCGGCCGCGCGAGGGCTCCTGCACGGCGAGGCTCGGGTCGAGCGCGCGGCACGAGAAGGACGAACCGGCGGCGGAGAAGGCGGCGTGGTGATGGTGGCGGTGGTGGAAGGTGACGAGGTCGCCGAGGGCCTTGCCGGCAATCTTGCCGCGGTGGAGGAGGAGGTGGAGGTCTATGGCGAGCTTGCGGCCGGACGGCACGCCCACGCCGCGGCGCAGCATGTAGAGCACGGCGCGCATCACGCGCCACAGCCGCCGCGCCACGCTCGGCTCCGCGGCCGCCACGACGTCCTTGTCCCCCGCCATTGCTTCGCTTCTCTTCTCTTGCTGCGCTTCCGAGGGGAGATCGAGGAGAGGAGGGCAGTAAGCTAACAAACAAGGTGGTGGTTGTGCTTTGTCGTTCACACTTGAGGATGGAGAAGGGTAGCGGGGGCAGGTATTTAAAGGACGAGAAAAGGATAGGAGAGGAGGCTAATAATGTGGTTCGTGTGGGGGTCCAAAGGAGGAGAAAGGATTGGTGGGGGAAAGGAATTTTACCCCACATACTGCAACTTAGGCCCGACTTTAGACAATAAAAAAAGAGTGTTTATACAACATTCGACTATTTTTTAGGACAAAAATAGTTAGATTTTAAGCCGTTAGATGGAGATCCAACATCCTATATTTTTTTGGAGGGGGTCATTTTTTTGAAGAGGGGCTTGTATGAGTGGATCTGTTGAATGGAGATCTAACGCCTCAGATCAATCTAACTGTTTTTATCCTCAAAAATAATCGAATGTTATATAGACATTCCTATAAAAAAATATCTCCACAGATAATAAAAAAAATCTATGTTAAGAGATCAATATCTTTAAAACGGTTTCTGCTTTCTAAAAACTAAAATCCAAAATTATTTAGAACAAAACCGAAAGAAGTTTCACCAACACGATAAGGAAGTGCTATAATGGGCGAAAGTAACTACGGCCGCTTGGTTTAATTCTTGCAAGGGGTTTGATGAGCACATGGAAAATACTCAACGAGGCATGAAGCATTATGTTAGTCTGCTGAATAGTATAACTTAGGAGCATGTTTCAACACATAAACATCTCGAATAGCATGGCTAAAGACGATTCAAACACTTTCTTGAAACATGCAAGTATTATACATGATATGTATGCTTTTTCTGCTCTCTGCCTACCAGTCTTAACAAATAACACGGTCGTAGACCTTACGTATCGATCCTAAGAGTGACCCATCTAGTGACAGAGCACACAATTATGGTTAAAATTATATAGTCAAATATCCACACTGTTTTTTTTTACTGACGATGAGGAGTGTTTTCGAGGCCCATTCTAGGAACTTTTTGGGTACATAACTGTCAGAAGAAAGCTCAGCGGCTGCATGCCCTTCTTCCTTCCTTTCACTCACGAGCTAGTAGGGTACGTGGCAAGCCCAGGATAACCCCAAAAGTTTAACCCAGCTCACATAAACCCAATTATTGGGTATCTCCATTTACTTTGGATAAGCTAGCTAGGTGGAACACTTGTTGCATGCCATGCCAAAAGAAGCACACTTCGCATGCACCCTTTCCAAAAGAAGCACTTTCTTGAAACATGCAAGTATTATACATATATGTATGCTTTTTGTGCTCTCTGCCTACGAGTCTTAACAAAAAAAAAAAAACACGGTCGTAGACCTTACGTATCAATCCTACGAGACATCCATCTAGTTGCCGCTCGATTAGACTGAAATAAATTAGTTTATAGCTAAAATTATACTGTAACTGATGATGACTTATTTGGTATAACTAAATTTAAAAATAGAAACATGTTAGTTCATCATAGACAATGCAAACAAATACAAGAAAAAACCGACAAAAAATCTCAAAAAAGCCCAAAAGCCAGAAAAATAAAATTTAAGAATAGTAAAAAATAAGTCAGAAGCTAGAAACTCAAACCGCAATGAGCGGGGCCTAGTCTAGTGACAGAGCACACAATTATGGTTAAAATTATGGGTGATCTGATCATTGCTCCATAGTTAATGTATATTTGATGATTTGTTTCATGATGTCTTATTGACATATAGGTTGGTCCATATAACAGTGAGATATCATGGGACAAATTATCAAATACATGTTAACTATAGGACAAATAACCAAATATTTCTAAAATTTTATAGTGGAATATCCAAACTGTTTTGTTGTACTAACCCTGAGGAACATAACGGTCACAAGAAAGCTCAGCGGCTGCTCTCCTTCCTTCCTTTCAGAGCAAGTCCAATAATAGAGCCAAGTGTTTGGCTATAAGCCAAGTTATAAGAGCCAAGTTATACAATAATCTGTCTTCTATTTGTCTACAAAAGATTTTATTATTATTATGTGGTACTATGTCTCACATTCTCTTTCCTACTCCTCCTCACATACATTTATTATCTGGACCCACCACTGCATAGGCTCCCGTGTGCAGCTTGTTGCTTGCATGAGAGCCAAGCTCTCCTCTCTCTCCTCTCTTCTCTCCTCCACATCAGCAAAAATGCTGACTAGCTTGGCTATAAGACCATTGTTGTACTTGCTCTCACTCGCGAGCTAGTAGGGTACGTGGCAAGCCCAGGATAACTCCAAAAGTTTAACCCAACTCACATAAACCCAATTATTGGATATCTCCATTTACTTTGGATTAGCCAGCTAGGTGGGACACTTGTTGCATGCCAAAAGAAGCACACTTCGCATGACCATGGACAAGCAAGGTACCGGCAGACCTAATTTTATCTCAACGTAAAAGGTTTGTGTTTACAAGCTCTTGCAAAAATTTAAGCACGTATCACTCAATTCGAGAGAGCATAAGCCATTCCATCCTTCCATTTTTGTTTCATGTTATGAGTTTTTCTGTATTTTTGTAGGCGAATTTGCCGCAAACTTCACTTCACGTGTAATGTCCTTGTTCGATTGCAACATTGTTTGATTATTCTTTTTATTGAAACCAAGAACATAAATTCTATTGTTCATTTTAAGAAGAAGAGAAAATAAACACCCGTCTAAAAGAAAGGCAAGGCAGACACTTAGGGGGTGTTTGGGACTGCTCCACAAACTCCACCGTGGAGTAACTCCACAAAAAACTGGAGTTTGTGAAGTACCTCTTTAGGTGCTCTCACAACTCCACCTTTTTTCCTCGAACAGGGTGCGTGGAGCTGAAACCGTTTGGCTAAAAAACGTGGAGCGGAGCTGAAAAACGTGGAGCGGAGCAGTCCCAAACACCCCCTTAATGCCGACCCTAAGAGAAGAGACACCAATAATGATAAAGGAGAGCGAACTAGAACTCCTACCAAACACCATAATCACCAACAAGACAAGCACACTATGAAGCAACACCAAAACACGATCTCAATAACAAACTAACTACAAACACCGAGTCAGAAAGAGGGTGCATCAAAGTCACCGAGACAACACACCAGCAGTAGCAAGCACCTCAAACCATTTTACCGTTCGTTTCAAATCTTGGACCAAGAAGTGGAAATCTATAATATAAGATGGAGAAAATATGATTTTGAACTGACTGATATGGACATCAAATTAGACGGGGAAGTGTAAATGGTTGAGATCGAAACTTCCGTGCTTTGTTATTTCTGGTGTACGCTTCAACACGATGTGTCGTACTAACCACGGGATCATCGTCTCTCTCTCTCACACACACACACACGCACTCGTTTGATTGCTACAAGAGGCGCTCTTAGTAGTGTCATAGTTTTGATGGAACAAGTTATTCTAGATAAGAATAGTCATTTTCCATTTCACTGGAGACTCGCCGACAGCACAAAACACTGGACCTACGGATGACCGGTTTTGTTACGAGAAACGAAGAGACTGTCTAAAATGTAGGTCCAACGTACCGTCCAGGTCCATCCGAGAAGCTGTCCAAAAATGTCCCTCACTTTCCATTTCAAATTCCAGAAAGCATTTCATGAGGCCCATTTGTAATACACCAATTGTACAGCCAGGACAATTCCTCCAAAATTCATATTGAATGGTATATGTTCCAAACGGGGCATAAAAGACTCGCGATTAGGAGGAACACCTGGGACCGGAAGCACTCACCTATTTTTGTGACATTAAGGTTTCTTCTGATCATGTGTCCATATCAACCACAAGAACGTAACCACAATTGCTATGAAATCTGTTAGAAATCGGATCTATCAAATAAAGGACCACTTGTACATGGCGAAGCAACGGTGCAAACAGTTTTTCTCTTTCTTTTTACCCCATGCATCACTACTACAGACAATGTTATTACAGACAGTTCAAAACTGTCAACACAGACAGTTTCTAAACCATCTGCATTTATATGTCAATGATAATAGGTGGTTATCACAGATGGCTTCCAAACCGTCTATGATAAGTTAAAACACAAACGATTGTTTTTGAAAAATCGTCTGTGATATTCCACTATTACAGACGAAAACCGTTTGTGGTATCGTATATATCTACGCTATACATGTAACTAATGAGTGTCAAATTAGATTATTAATATTACTATAGTTAATCAGCCTAGCTACTTAATGACACACATAATTATCATTCACCTTATAATAAATTATCTATATCTAAAAATAAGTAGTTAGCTATCCACGTACTCATGAAACAATATCAAGCAAGAATATATTGAAGTAAACTAGAAATACTGACTCATTCTTAAATTGGAGCAAAACTACCATCTCTCCCTAAACCTAGCTAGCTAGATTTATTAAAAACCTAGCTATCATCTCTCTATATTACAAGACATATAAGTTATTAGAAGCAAATACTAACATCTAATCACCAAGAATAAATCGATTTATAAGCTAGATCTACAAACGATATGTTTTCACCGAACTCCCCAAAGCCAGCCGCCTCCTTCAATGCAGTGCAATAAAGACAGATCTGTGTCGTGTACGCATGTTATTTAATAGAGCAGAGTATCCCAGATAGTTCCAACCACAAACTGTCTGTAATATCAAACTACCACAGACGGTTTTTATTAATAACCGTCTATGATAATTCACAGACGGTTATTCATACAAACCGTCTGTGATGTCTGCTGCTATTACAGACTATTTGTTATATGACCGACTGTGATAATGCACATATCAGAGATGGTTTGTTATACGAACCGTCTGTGATAACATCTAAAAATGTGTGCTCTACTCTTGCTTTGTTAATATTCCGATGCATGTGCCCCTTAAACTTCCACATGGTTCTGACTTTATATGCAGCGTAGTGTAGAATTCCTTCTAAACTTCTTTACTAGATTTCTCAATGATGGCATCTAGTATTCTTTTGATATCCTTCCTCTCATCTATCCATCATGAGTTGTTCGGCCGCAACCTTATACAGGCAGCCAAAAACTTACGTCTGGAGCAGCTCCTTCGCTCACGCCCTACTCTCCTTCCTCGAGTCGCTTTCATTCATTAGCTAGACCACATCATCCGCCGTTGATGGAGGTGTCTCTTTGCTGCTCAGAAAAGGGAAACCGTCCTCAGCCTCGTTCTTCTCTTCAATGTGGACAAAGCGGAAGAACCTCTTGCGATAGTGGAGAGACACATGTATAACCTTACCGATCAAGCAGAAACGGCCGATTCTGAGGAATCTTATCATGGCATCCTCTTTGAGATTATAGACTATGCTAGTGATTTGCCTAGGCTAGAGGAGGAAGTGGAGAGGGCAAGGACAATCTTCACGGCATTCGAGAACTCAGCCGCTGATTTTTCAACTTCAAAAGTAGAAGAGAAAGCATATGAAGCCCAGAAGATCAAGATCCGAGAATCTTTTTTTTACTTCTGCAATAAATTTGACTTGAATTTGTCTTTTGTAAAAGTGACTGGTCACATTTATCTGTTCCAGTTGATCAATAGCTTCTGTAGTTCATATGACAAAGGACAAAACACTGATGATCATAAATAAAAATCGTCTGTGATTATTTCATAGACAGTTATAACTAAAAGCCGTCTGTGATGTTTGGCATTATCACAGACGGTTCTTATAAATAAACGTTTATGAATTATCACAGACGGTTATTAATACAAACCATCTGTGATGTCTTGCATTATCACAGACGATTTATATTAACAACCATCTGTAATATTTACACAGACGGTTATTAATACGAACCATCTACAATATCTTGCTTTATCATAGACAGTTCGTATAAATAACTGTGTATGAAAATATCACAGACGATTGTTAGTATAAATCATCTGTGATAGTTGCAGCGCAGACGGTTCCCTATGAACCGTCTGTGATAGTTACAGCGCAGACGGTTCCCTATGAACCGTCTATGATAGTTACAGCACAGACGGTTCCTTATGAACCGTCTGTGATGTAGCCGTTTAGTATAGCCTCTTTTATAGTAGTGCATGTGAATGGAGCTTTAGGGTGGATTCTTTTTAGTTATGACTGATGGGTTATGATTATGGCTGATAGCTTTTAGTTCTAATGTGAGTTCTTGTACAAATGAACTGAATACAGATAAGTCGTTTCGAAAAAATTATTCCGATAAGTTATTCCAAAAAGACGGTAAAAAGGTTGTTCTATTTATTTATTTAGAAAAAATTCTAAGCCATAAGTTAGCTGAAAAGGAGATGACCTTAGTTTCTTAAGGCTTAAGAATGGCAAGGGCACAAAATGTGACAAACATGAGAGTCGTTTAGAAGACCCGGTACACGCGTGCGGCCAGCAGTCAATGCTCCAAAAGCTGAAAGGTTTATGGACCATTGATGTAAATCATGCGTAGGACACTACACGCACAAGAGAAAAATATTGATGCAGGAAAAAGGCAGGTGGCACTTCTCCCGGATAGGGACCTTCTTAAAGAACTAAAGCAATGTCGTCGTTTGATTTAAGGCTCCAAATTGCATGATTGATCGTCATCGACATGACCGTCGCTTTTCTGCACTCATGAAGAAACCATTATTCCCAGCAGGCCCCGGCTCAAGCTAATACTCCTATATTATCAAATAGAAATTATATGGGTCCCAAAAAAAAAAGGAATTATATGAACTCTCCAAATAGAAGCTTAAGCACCGAGCGTCTGAACAAAAAGTAACACAAGGCCGCAAGAGCATGTGAATTCCACTTAAATCATATAGGAATTGTATTGTTTCATTAAAATTCTTGCACTCCAAACATGTCCTAAGTCACAAAAAAAAGGAAAAGTGTATTTTATGACCCTCAACTATGCCCTAAGCCTGAATTTCAATCTGCACCTCTAAAACTGTCTAAAATACAACCCTCAACTATTAATACCAGGCCATATGACCCCCTTGACCCAATGTTGGACGGTTTTGACTAACGTGGCACCTATGTGTCCAATATCTGCTGATGTCAATGCCACATGTCTGCCATATCAATCCACACATCATCTATACAACACCCTCCTTCATTGATCCAGCAAATAAAAGAAAAGAATGGAGGGGCCCACATGTCATCCGCTAAAATCGTTTCTTCATCCTCCATCTTCCCTATCTGTCTTCCTCTGTCCACCCATCACCACCGTAGACATGGCCTCACCTCCTTCCATGCACCCACTCCTGGCAACCCCCGCACACCAGAACCTGATAGAGATCGGCTGGGCGGTTCCACGTCAAACTCATGTGGGTCCTGGGCAATCAAACCGTTGTGGTTGTCATCAGCGGATGCCTCTCACAGAAATCACCAACTCCAAGCTTCAGTCGAGCTAGTTCTTGATTAACTTTGATTCATGTAAGCTAATTAACCTTGCCTTCTCCTTGCACCGCCGCTGCCCAATTCACTTCTGACAACGGTGATGTTGGGAATAGTCCCACATTGCCTGTGGGAAAGGAAAAGACATAAGTGTGAGGGAGCCTCCACCCATTGGAGTAGTCTTTGGGGGGGGGGGGGGAAGGCTCAATACATCTTATAAGGTTGTTGCTTGAGGACTTGCTTTCGGGTAACCCATGGGCTTAGATGCACAGGGTGCGCAACTCATTTAAAACCTGGAGATCGGGGAGTAAAGCCGATTGGACCTGGCGGGGTGTCAGGGTTCGGATCTAACAGGTGACAACAACTCACGCTTGAGCCATGCCATCTGCAATCGCTACCGCTGATGTGTGTTCGTGCATGGCTTCTTCCTCACTGCGCTCCAAGGTTTTCTTTTGGAAAGAACCACAAGAGTTGTGCTTCATGGTTTGTCTTACATGATTTCTTGCCCCGTTTCGTCTCATGCCATAATTGGTTTCTGGTATGTTTCTTGAAACGTTAATTGGTTATGCTTGTGCGCCTATTTCAGTTGCACCACCAGGTCGCCGAGATCACCAGAAAAGTTGATGCGCTCACCGGTTCCCGTTGCACTCCTCCCAGTCCAGTGAGTTTTTTGCAAGTCCGTACACATCGCCTTGTGTTCCACCTTCCAATCTACTTATCCCTTTGTTTTATTTTATTTTCATTCATCATGCTCATAGATCGAAGCCCTCAAATCTTTTTCGCCGCCACCCTTTGCCACCTTGATACACTGCTCCCTATGAGTTTCTGCTGGAGCTATCCCCACTATTGTGTTCGCCATCCCATGTTCTACCCTGCACTCCCCTTCCCGTCGCCAATGCGCCCCCATGTGTCGTCGCTGCCATGTGCCATGTCACCACCGCCGCTCGCATTGCACCACCAGTCGTTGGAGGTCATCACTGGCGATGTCGGCCGTTTCATCGTGTTCACCTCATCACACACTCCGTCATCATTGCCACTGTTCGCCGGAGCCCTCGGTCCTTGTGCGCAACCCTCTTCTCCTCCTATCTCCCTCCTCCGCCATTAGTGCTAAGCATGATTAGCTAGGGAATTAATTAAAGGTCAATATTAGGGCAACTGGTGCGCCATAGCTAATAAGAAAACCTAATTAAATGTGATTTCCATAATTGTCTCCGTGACAGTGGGCCCCACCATAGCCATTAAAAAGTTAGGAGGAGAATTAAGAGACTGACATGTCAGCAAGCTCATACCAACATAGCGTCCAAGTTAGTCCATGCCATGTCAATACCACGTCATCGAAAACCATTGTGGTTTAGGGTGAGGGTCATGTTTTAGACGGTTTTGAGAGTTTATGGTTGTAATATGAATGGTTTTAGAGTTTAAGGTTAATTTCCAAACCAACTCAATAGTTAAGGGTTAAAAAGTGAACTTGTTCCCAGAAAAAATTGGACAATCTGTTTGTACTATACATATATACATGCATGTCAACTAAAAACCAAAAAGGGTACTCCATAGTGGACTTGGAATATTTATCTACATGTAGGACATTGTACAAAATAATTGTAAGAAGCCACAAATTTTATCACACCGTTGAGCTAGAGTGCCTACATATTACATATTTGCATGCATGATTGACCCATATTCTGATTAATTATCTCCTATCAGCATAATTCAGTCCTATTTAGTGCACGAATATGACAAAAATATGGAGGTGTGAAAAGCGATTGGCCACAATACGATATTTTGCAGCATCATTAATTTGATAATAAGCACAATGTAAGTTTATAGATATCCTTTAATCCCTTTGTCCCTGAGACACTTAATAGTGCTTAATCAAAGTAAGAGCACTTCTTTCACTTGGATCTTTTCTCTCGTTTTTTTTTCTTCAGAAAATGCTCTGCCAAATCATTCAAGATAATTTGTAGCTAGTACGGCCCATCAGTTAGTTGGCCTCTGAATTATTTTTCGACAGGAAATTAGCCTCTGAATTATTGCTGCGATATATATTTTTTTTTCTAATATCATCATTGCAATTCATCGATGAAATTATTACTGGAGAATGGAGACGAAGCTTCTTTTTGTTTGCTTTTCTTTTTCCCAACTGGTGCATGCATTGTTGGTGCTCTGCTGCACCAGTGGAATGCAGTAATCTTTTTGTTGAGAATGAGTTTTACACACTGCAATTTGGTTCTTTACTGGAATCCAAATGAAATCAACCTGATCAGTCTGGCAATCATACGTGCACCTAGACGGTTAGAGCATGTACCCACGCAATTGTGAACCAATTCTCTTAAAAAAGATCTAATCAGGGTAGTTAACTAAAGTCACAGCAGTTCTATTCCTGCCTGAAATTTGCATGTCTCACATGGTACAGCAGATGTTAGAAGTGCCATATCCACCGCCTAACTCCAGCTTTTCTACTTTGCAGTATTCTAATTTCTAAGGGAAAGGAATTAAAGATGAAACGAAAGCGATGGTAGCTACACCACTAATTGCAGTTACTTACCAACTAATGCTTCATGAGTAGGAAGGAGATAGGCTAATTTAATCAGCTGCTGGGTCACGAGGTACTATAGAATTTGCTTACCTGCAATGCTTGCTTTCTGGTTATGGATCTGCCGGTTTCACAACAAGTAGGTAGGAAAGCAAGCATGCATTTTTACTCTGCTGATTATTAATTAAGAAAAGAATGTTCTTTTTTAGGCCTATGAATCTTCAGATATCCACATGCTTTAGCTTTGCAGGGCAGGATTGGGGCCTCTTCAGGGGATAAGTTTGCATGATCTCTGTCCTCTTTGATACTTGTACTCTTCTCGTTGCTTTTTCCTCCTAGTGTGGGACGCTAGTCGAGGAGAGAAAAGCAATAGAACTTTGAGATGTAGTAGTATCTTGCAACCAGGATAGGATGGGATAAGGATCCTCTGGCGTTGTGAGGAATGGTAATGGTATACTAAACCCGGGGGGATTCACGGCCCCCGGGCGTGTCCACGTCACCCCCGCCCGCGCGTCCGGCCGGCGCGTGGCGGGGGGTTTCCCGTACGGCCAGAGGAGGAGTTTTCCTCCGGTTTTTCGGAAATTACGTATAGGTCCTTTTTTCTCGCGAAAAGGTCCCTGCAAGTTTTTTTTCCCAAAAAAAATTTTTGATTGCGCCCCGCAGATTCCCGAAATTACGTATAGGCCCTTATTTACTTACGTACCGGTTTTTCGGAAATTACGTACAGGTCCTTTTTTCTCGCGAAAAGGTCCCTGCAAGTTTTTTTCCCAAAAAAAAATTTTGATTGCGCCCCGCAGATTCCCGAAATTACGTATAGGCCCTTATTTACTTACGTACAGGTCCTTACAAGTCCTCGATTTTTTCCGAAAAAACCCTTTAGCTTTCTCGAAAATACGTATGTGCCCTCGATTTTTTTTTAAAACTCCTCACGAATTATCGCCTCTTTTACTTCGGTACACACGGTGGCTGGCGCGGCGTGTCGCCGCGCCTATGAGGCTAGTGGTAATGGTATGCCGCGTCGACCGAATTTTTTTTTCTATTTTAGCCTTTTTAAAAAAAAATATTCACATTTAGACCTCTGGTAGTTTTAATTCCGTTTTTGGACCCAGGGGGTCGGCGCCGTGACCCACGGCTCCGACGTAATACGTCTCGGCGCCGTGATCCACGGCTCCGAGGTCCCAGGCCCGCACATGCAGGCAGGTTATCTGGTGCAGTGGGCATAGTCCATGGACCTCGGCGCCGTGGATCACGGCGCCGAGACGTATTACCTCGGCGCCGTGGGTCACGGCGCCGACCCTCTGGGTCCAAAAACGAAACTAAAACTACCAGGGGTCTAAATATGAATATTTTTTTTAAAAAAAGCTAACATAGAAAAAAAAATTCGGCCGCGTCGAGCTGTTTGATCAACCCTCAGACGGCTGGGATTAATGCGATCGGATCAGGCCTCGTATGTTTTTATAGAAAGCTTTTATAAAATTTTAGTATTTAAAATTTCAACCTCACGTTTACATTATAAAAGTTTTATGAAATCGATTAGGCCCTGTTTTTTTAGCTTTTAGCTTCTGTTTTTGACTTTTCTACAGTAACTAGCTTTTAAATGAAGTGTCTTTTCAAAATGGCGTCTACTAGTTAATTGTAATACATACTGTACCGACTTTATTTATATCGATAAAAACCGTACGTGAGTTTTTGTTACTCTGTAACCTCTCGCACGAACAGCCCAAAAGTCACGAACTACAAGTCATAGCCAAAAGCCATAAGACTCAGCCAAAAAGAACATGCCCTAAAATTTGTTGAAAATGATTTTGTGTGTATAGAGCTACTCTGTGCAAATTGACGGGCACATGTGGCTCTCACATACTTTTATAAGAAGCTATAACTGAGTATGGATAGTCCAAACTCATAGATAATCCAAGTGCACTCTTAATCTTAGTTTTAAATGGATATGAGTAAAGATGGGTAAGTGGGTATTACCTTCCCCATACCCAAATCTAAATAGATATTTTATTTCTTACTCATACCCTACCCAATAATATAGGTATGGGTTTGAATAAGGGTAATAAGCACCCAGTGGCAACCTTAATCGGATGCTCGAAACCCCTCAAGAAAAAGTTCTAAGCATGCTAGTTTCCCCTGGATCCTCGGCATTTGAAAGACCAAAGATGGAAACAGAGATGAGGGGTAAATGGTGCCTTAATAATTTTCCCTAAATATTTACCAATCCTTCACTCCAATAGCTACAGAGTTATAAAGATTAAATTGCAAAGCCAACTCGGGAACTAGAGAACAAGCACCTGAAAATTCTAAAAGATTCAGCAAGAGCGGTACTACCACTGTAGTATCTGCAGTACTATCGCGGTGCGGTATGACCTCTATGGTACCAGCGGTACTACCGTTCCCTTGATGAATAGGGAAAACAACCCTAGTTCAAAAGCTAAAAACAATGGAATTTTTTATCCGTAGATCTAGATATCATGAAAATTGGCAGGAATTTACTCTAGAGCATTGTGAATCTATTCCAAGAAACGATAATAAAAATCATGGTCAAAATTGATACTGTTGTGGCTACATACCAAACAGAGAGAGATGGTAGTGGAGAGTTGGGAGAGAGTAACGAGTAATGGCTTGGTCCCCCCATGGCCTGTGTTCCGTACATATATATACACATGGGGAGTGCTTTTACAATTATACCCTTACATCTGAGTATCCCCTTCAGGTACACTTATGTCATTACACATGGCCTATTCTGGGCCTTATAACCTTCTACCAGGCCTGCTGGGATTAGGTGGGGGCCACCCCTACAACAGGAGCCTCTCATGGTAAAGGGCTTCACAGGGCCGAAGCCATGTTGCCGAGTCCTTTGGCCCCCTCCGTCCCTGCGGCCTGTGAACTTTCCCGAACTTGACCGGGGGCTGAGGCCGTAGCCGAACCCGATGCCTGGATTGATGGTTGAGGTAGATGCGCAAGCGCTCCGTCCCGAGCTGGCGCCCGATCGAAGTAGGCGCGCGCGCGCTCCGTCCCCTACCCTTCGAGCGGGTGGTAGCGGAGCTGGCACCTGGTCGCGCGCGCGCTCCGTCCCCCTGTCGTGGCGGGATCGGGGTTGCCCGGATCGAGTCGGAGGTGTTGCGACGGCATAGGTAGGCGTAGCGGGCCCCTGAGTCGTCGCACACGCGTCAAGTGATAGCGGACGCGCTGCGACATTTTTCTTCTGACGATCCACGTGGCGGAGTGTGCTTGGCGCGGTGCAGGCCTTGAGGCGCCGTGGCCATTTTAATGTGGCGACGGATTTCCGGTGGTTGGACTTCCGCCGGTTGGACTTCCGCCGGTTGGCTTCCCCGGTGATGGGGTATATATACGGCGCTGGTGCGGCGTTGTTCCTGCATCGTGTCCTGGATAGAGGCTGCTCCTCTAAAATGGGCCCCTTCCGTGCATCGACATTCCCTAGCGACGCTGAGCGGCTTGGGGGATGTTGATGTACAGATGGAGGTCCATTTTTCTTGGGAGCTTGGTTAGCGTCTGTTACCGGTAGCCAGCCGCGTTTCCTGCCCTCGCGCTGCGTGTCTGCATACGACGGCAAGGTTTGCCCTGTTCTCCTGAACAGACCTACCTTCAGTCGGGGTTCCTTTGCTTTTGCCATGTGTGGGAGGTGGCAACGGGCGGGCTCGTGCATGTGGGTCCGCTCCTCGAGGCCAAGGTCCAGGCCGAAGCCGCGGCTGCGGCCAGGTTGGAGTGGCGATCGAGAAGACGGCCTCCTACGCGCGCGTTGTGCTCCCGTATGAAGATGGCAAGGTTTGACGTGTTCTCGTAGACAGATATGCTTGAGTTCATCTGCCTCCGCTGATTGTGCCAACTGGCGCTATCATCAAGGAACGTTGATGTACTGAAGCTTATCTATCTACGCGAACCCGTCAAAACCTGCCGCACATCCGCCCTTGCATTCCCAAAATACGGAAAACCAGGCGCCTGAATCCCTGCCGGTTTAGGTCATGAGGTTGTCGCGCGGGTCTTGACGCTGAAGTGGCCGCCTGCGCTTTCCCCATGGAGGCAGAGTTTCGCAGCTAAAGCGGAGACTCGCCCGTACTAGACTGCCGAAGTCGACGCCTTGAAGCCAAGGCCGGGACTGGAGCCTGCCGCGGCAGAGGCTCAGCGATGGTTCTGAGTTGCAACTTCGCATCGCGGACACCGCCACGCGTGCGGTGATTGCGATCTCCCGATGCGGTAATGCGTTGTAAAGGTTCCTGGAATCGCGCCGGCCCCTGGTTTGCCAGAGCTAGGTTGTCGTACCGTGCGACTCATCTCGGCGCGTGTAGGACACGCGGCGGCTTGTAACTGGTGCGCGGCGGGACGTAAACGGTTGCGCGACCGTAGCTGCTCACCTCTTCCCTACGGAAGGGGGACACGAGGCGGGCAGGGAATGGTGCAGCGTCCAAGCTGTTGTGATCCTGTGGCCCATTAATGCGCTTTTAATGGCAGATGAAGTCGTGTTGACGCCTGGCCTCGCGTGCGCCGAATATCTCGTGCGGGGGTTGGCACGCGGCGGGAGGCCACTGGAGCGCCGCGTTATGACGGTGCTCGCCGCTGCGGTCGCGCCCCTTTGTCTTCGGATATGGGGGATTGTGCGGGACGGGCCTTTGTACGGCTGCAATCGCGCCCAGTACGCGGACAGTCGCGACGCTTCGGCCTTGGGGGGCGGGAGGTGGCTTGAAATAGCCCTCGTAACCGCGCCCCCCGCAGATGTACGCCTCCTTCTTGCTTGCATCGCCTTCCATACTCCCGTAGCATTCTTGCCGCCGTACCCCTTTCGAGAGAAGTTATGGCATCTGGTGGCAAGCATGGTCAGGCGGCTAGCGCCTGCGGCATTCGCCGACGATCTTCACCGCTAGAGGTGAAGTATTCGCTCCGCGAACGCGACCCGGAGGCGGCAGACAAGTGTTGGCTGGCGGCGGAGAAGGAAGGCGCATTCTCCGGCGAGCTGGGCCCGTCGCTCGTGACCGAGAAGACAATCCAAGCGCTTCTGCGTGCGGGGAAGCTGTTCGAGCGCCAGGCGGTACGATTGCCCGCCGCCAATGAGGTGGAACCGCGGCCCGAGAGGTCGGAGGCGCTCGTATTCGTTGCCTTTTTCGACGCGGGGCTCCGCATCCCGGCGGCGGCGATCGTGGGCGACGTGCTGCAGACCTTCGGGCTGGAGCTGACGCAACTGACTCCGAACGTCGTGGCCCGGCTCGCGGTGTACAGTTGGGCCTTGCGCTCGGGAGCGTGCTGGCTCAGCACTTCGTTGTTCGCCCACCTGCATGAGGCACGGTGCCAACCCAAGGATCGGAAGGACGGGACGCTGTCGAGCTTCGGCAGTGTCACCATTATTCTTCGGTCAACTTGCAGCAAGCTCTTCCCTGCGAACTCCACTCGCGGGAAGTGGGAGTCTCACTGGATGAAGCGGTGGTTCTACCACCGTGTGGAGAGCGGGAGTGGCCTTGAGTGCACGGGCCGGCCGATCGCATTCAAGACCTCGCCCGGCCGGACGCTCGACGACGAGGACGTGCGGAGGGCCCGGCGGCTCGTAGGCGTGGCCGCCCGCTTCAACATGCGCGACCTTGCCGAGGAGTACGTGATGTACGGCGTGGCGCCGCTCGCCCGTGACTGGTGCCTTGCCGCCGAGAAGCGTCGGGATGACAATGTCTCGCCGTGGGTCTACTCACTGCAGGCACCATCCGGTCTTCGTAAGCCTCGACCGTATCTCTCCTTTGCTCACGCGAAACGCGTTATAGGTTGATCTTATCTCCTGCTTTGCTTTAGGGGTTCGCTTGGAGGATGCAGAGCAGGTCGCGCGCGTATTCCTGGGGCCGTATACCGGCAGGGAGCACGAGCAGCGCGCGTCCGCTACCGCCGAGGCGGGGCTGGGGCAGATAAACCGCGTGTGCGAGGCCCTGGGCCTTGCCGTGCCGGAGCGTGCTGAGCCGACCTTGCCACATCAAGACGACGGCGCGACGAGGAGGAAGGCGCCGTCCCGCAAGAGGGGCCGAGGTGGGGCGTCTGCCGTGCTTGGTGTAGCAGCTGCTAGTGCTTGGTGTAGCAGCTCTCGATAGCGCGGCAGACGCCGAGTCGGATTCGGCGAGGTACGCCGACTCCGGCTTGGATGGCGCGAACGCCGGGGGTGACGGATCTTCAGCGGGTGCCCTGGACGGCGGGCCCACCACGAGCAGCCGGAGAGGAGAAGTCTCGTCACCCGTGGCGGCCGTTGAGACAGGATCTGAGGGTACCGGCCGTGCTGAGGCGGTGCCTTCGGCCGTGACCGCCATAATGCCGGAGACGTCCTCCGTGGGGGCGCACGGAGCTGAGTCTTCACCAGCAGCGGCGGCCGGAACCGGGGTGCCCTCCACAGAGGCTGCCACAGCGGGGGCTTCGCCCCCGAGTGCTGTGGTCTCGGGGGCCTCTCTGGTGGCGGCTACTGGAGCGGCGTCGTCGCCCCTTGCTCCGGCTAAGCGGCCGTGTCTGCGGCCGGAGCTCCACCGGACGTCGAGGGGGTTCATCGTAGCGACGGGCATCGGGAGCTTGTGGGACTCTGATGCATATGCCGAGGTTCCTGCGGCGCGCGCTTCCTCTGCCCTTCAGGCCGCGCCGTCCGCCGTGCAGGAACGGTCGGCGCCGGCCTCTAACGCGGAGGCTTCTGTTGTCGGGGGGGCCGCGCCTTCTGCGGGCACTTGCGCCATCGTTAGGGGGGCGGGCCCCCGGAGCCCTCCTTCCGCTACCGAAGGTAAGGTGGTTTGGCTTCTCTGGTGTTTTCGTTGCGTCTTGCGGTGCTCACCTTCGTCCCTATCTGCAGCGTCACTTATTCCGGAGGAGGAGCCTTTGCCTGGACATGGAGGTCCTGGCGCCGGCGGCAAGAACGTCGTGCGCCCAAGTCCCGCGGACTTCGTTCCTCCATCTGAGACGCTGAGGGCGTGGCATGGGATCGTGGATGACGCGGCGGCCAACGTCAGCCAGCAGGCGCTTCATACCTACGGGGTGGAGCGTCTCGGGGACGCCTTCGAGGTGTCGGGCGTGAGGGTAAGTGCCTACTTATGCGACACCGCCTAGCCATGCTGAGCTTGCTAAGTCGTTTTGCCCTACAGACACTGGTGCTGGGGCAGGCCCTGCAAACGGCCTATGTTCATGCGCAAAGGGCGCTCGAAGATAGGCTGCGAGTCGCCGAGGAGGAGCTGCGCGAAGCCACGGGGGCCTGTTCCGCCCAGGATGCCCGCTTCCGTCAGCTGGAAGCGGAGTACGCTGCGGCGAAAGCGCACGCCGAGGGGCTTGCCGCTTCGGCGCGGGAGTCGGCCGCGGAGGTGATGCGGCGGGAGTTCACGGCGGAGCGGGACGGCCTTCTGCAACAGGTCGCCTCGCTAGAAAAGGAAAAAAGGCGAACTCGCCTTAACTCTAGCGGAGCGTGACCGGACGCTTGGCGAGGCTTCGGTGGTTGCATGGGATGCCATGCAAGCGCTGAAAAGCCACCTCCAAGGGCTTGTGGCCAAAGTGCCGGACCATGCCTTCGGCCCAGAGGAGCTGTCACGGACCCTTCGCTGGATCAAAGATGCCGCCGATGCTGCGCGTGGTGCCGCGATGAACTTCGGCGACCATTGTGCCTACGTGGCGTCGTGTATGGTGTGCGCGCTCCTACGGCATCGTGGTTGCACGCACATCGCCGAGCTGGAGGACCCCCAGCTGGAGATGCCCGGTGGGGCTGGAGTAATGTCCGGCGCCGTCCGCGCCGTTCGTCGCGCCGTAAAGCATTTCTACGAACGGATCTGGGACTACGCTGGAGTGGCCGCCGCACAGGTCGAGCTCCGGAAGTCTCTTTACGGGGAGGGGAGCCTCGGTCAGTTTCTGGACGGGGTCCCCCGACGCGACGAGGATGGCGGTGGGACCTCCGAAGGCGCCGAGAATTCACAGGTGCGACGCCGGGGTGGCTAGGTGTGGGCGTGCGTTGTAATGTCCGCCCCTTTTGTGAATAAAATGCGCACTTGTTCTACAAACTGACCATTTTGACTTGTGCCCCGGGCAGCTTCCTTGCTGGGGACGACTGCTTCCGTCCGGCCTTGCAACCCGGCGGCGCCTTCGACGCTGGCAAAAGGCCGAGGAGTCGCTGAACTTTTGTGCGGGCCGACCCTCTTCAGGCGAGGTCCCGACCTTAGCGCGTGTTAAGGACGAACCCGCCAAATAGTGGCTTAGAGCGACAGATATGTTGGCGGGCCTTTGTACTTGTAAAATTTTCCCGATGCATACATCTGGCCATTAGGATGTGCGCTGCGCGCTGTGCTTCGCGGAGGCGGACCTCGACGCTACGACTTGCTTAGAGTCCGTAGACTGGCGCGTGCGGAGGCGGACCTCCGCACCACGAAGTCCGTAGACTGGCGCGTGCGAAGGTGGACCTCCGCACTACAACCTGTTTAAAGTCCGTAGACTGGCGCGTGCGAAGGTGGACCTCCGCACTACGACCTGTTTAAAGTCCGTAGACTGGCGCGTGCGAAGGTGGACCTCCGCACTACGACTTGTTTAAAGTCCGTAGACTGGCGCGTGCGAAGGCGGACCTCCGCACTGCGACTTGTTTAAAGTCCGTAGACTGGCGCGTGCGAAGGCGGACCTCCGCACTGCGACTTGTTTAAAGTCCGTAGACTGGCGCGTGCGGAGGCGGACCTCTGCACCACGAAGTCCGTAGACTGGCGCGTGCGAAGGTGGAGGCACTACGACCTGTTTAAAATCCGTAGACTGGCGCGTGCGAAGGTGGAACTCCGCACTACGACCTGTTTAAAGTCCGTAGACTGGCGCGTGCAAAGGTGGACCTCTGCACTACGACTTGTTTAAAGTCCGTAGACTGGCGCGTGCGAAGGCGGACCTCCGCACTGCGACTTGTTTAAAGTCCGTAGACTGGCGCGTGCGACAGCGGAAGTGCGCGCACGTTCGGCGGGGGTAGCCTCTGGTGTACCGCGCGCTCCGCATGCGCCCTTCCTGAGGGCAGCTTCTGACTCGCTATGTCACCCTCTTGGAGTACTTGGAATCGGACTTCGGTGGCACACCTTGCATTCACCTCCCGTGGTGCGCGAAGGCGAGCCTCGACGCTGCGTCGTGATGCGCGATTGATATCCATGCCCTCCTTGCGTTCTGCGGAGTGCACGGAGAGCATCCGCGCTTTATTTATACTTCGTAGAGTGCGTGGGGAGAACCTCCACGTCTTATTTATACTCCGTGGAGTACGCACAGGGGGGAAGTCCCTGGCGTGCGCGGGATTCGCGTCTTATTTATACTCAGTAGAGTGCGCAGGGAGAACATCCGCGTCTTATTTATACTCCGTGGAGTACGCACAGGGGCGAAGTCCCTGACGTGCGCGGGATTCGCGTCTTGTTTATACTCAGTAGAGTGCGCAGGGAGAACATCCGCGTCTTATTTATACTCCGTGGAGTGCGTGTAGAGGCGTCCCCCCACACGTCTTTGTTTATACTCATGCCCGTGTCTTCGACGGAGAGTGCACACGCGAACGTGCGTCTTCGTTTATACTCATACCCGTGTCTTTGACGGAGAGTGCACACGCGAACGTGCATCTTTGGTTTATACTCATGCCCGTGTCTTTGACGGAGAGTGCACACGCGAACGTGCGTCTTTGGCTTATATTCATACCCGCACCCCTGGCTACGGAGAGTGCACACGCAAACATGCGTCTTTGGTTTATACTCATACCCGTAGCCCTGGCTACGGAGAGTGCACACGCGAACATGCGTCTTTGTTTTATACTCATACCCGTACCCCTGGCTACGGAGAGTGCACACGCGAACATGCGTCTTTGTTTATACTCATGCCCGTGTCTTTGACGGAGAGTGCACACGCGAACATGCGTCTTTGTTTATACTCATGCCCGTGTCTTTGACGGAGAGTGCACACGCGAACGTGCGTCTTTGTTTATACTCATGCCCGTGTCCTTGACGGAGAGTGCACACGCGAACGTGCGTCTTTGTTTATACTCCAAGAGCACGCGCGTGGGCGAAGCCCCCGCGCGGTCTCGCCGCGTACTTTTGCCCAATGATAATAGATTGGCGACAAACGGAACTTTATTACCTTCCCGTTTGCGCGGGTGAGCGATTACATATGGCGGGGGGGGTACTAACCGTCTGTATTCGGCGCGGCCGAAGCCTCTAGTAATTGCGCTGCCTGCAGGGCTAGCCGAGCCGCCCCCGGATGACGTCGCGGGTCTCCGCATGGTGGTGCCGATCCTAAGTGTGCCGCTGCTCGTCGTGCCGGGGACATCTGGTGCCGTGCTCGATGCGCCGGGCCATGTCTTGGTTGCCACGAACGGTAATGATGGCTTGCGGTCCCGGGAGCTTCATGCATAAATAGCCGTGATGCGGTACTGCCTTGAAGGAGTTAAGGACTGGACGCCCCAATATGGCATTGTAAGGGTATGGGAGATCAACGACGTCAAATGTAGCGTCTTCGACCCTTGCATTGTCGCCCTGGCCGAAGGAGACCTGCAGGCATATTTGGCCGAGCGCCCGTAGAGGTTGTCCTCCAAATCCTTGTAGCGGGACTCCCGATGGGCCGAGGCGGCTTCGGGGGATCCCCATCTGGTCGAAGGCTGCCGCGAACAGAATGTTCGCGGAGCTGCCGCCGTCAACTAGGGCGCGTCCCACATCGCATCCCGCTATGACGACCCGGACGACCAGGGGGTCGTGATGAGGGAGCTCCACGCCTTGGGCGTCGGCGGGTGTGACCGTGACTTTGTGCTGTGCCCAGTCCGGCGGTGCCTGCACTGGGTATTCCGCCACGTGGTGTAGCCTCCGTACGTAGGCCTTCCGCTGTCGTGTCGAGGCGAATTCCAGCGAGGAGCCTCCGGAGATGACATTGATAACCCTGCGGTGGGCGGCCTCCGGAGCCTGTAGCTGCAGGAGGCCCCCCTGAGGCTACTGCACATGGGCCTGAATTCGCAGAGGGCCCTCATAGGGTTGCGTCCCTTGTGCCTGAATGTGCATGGGGGCTTCGTATGGGTGCTGCACGTGTGCTACCACGGGCGGGCGTGCCTCCTGGTTCCTGTCCCTGGTGACGCTGTCGCGGAGCGCCGTGATAGAGGTGCACGTGCGCGTGTCGTGGTTGCCGCGACCGTGGACTGCGCACCACAGCCCCTGGTGTTGGTCGTCGTAATTGTCAGACCCAGATTTTACAATCCGGAATCTACTGTGTTTAATTGCACTATTCCCTGGATCAGTAGATAGTGCACACAGTTACAGTTCTGAATATCAAAGTACATATCATGCGGAAACGTAAATATAATAGCAAACTTACACATGGGCCCACGAGGCCGAAATCATTAAATTGCAGCAGCGGAAGAACGAAGCACACAGATGGGACCTTCAGGACATGCCCACAGGCAGCCAACTGGAGGTTCGCGACCTAGTTCTCGACATCTTCATCTTCTTTATGGGTTCATTTTGTTGACCTGAATTTAAATGCAGGATGTTGGTATTTTGAGTTCATGCTCTGTAATGACATTTTCCATTTTTATAATTTATAAGACTATTATTTGCATTCGGGAGTATTTTTAATTATTAATTTGTGTGACACAAAACTCATAAGGATTTCAAATAAACATTCAGAAAGAATTTGAGTGCTAGCAAAATGCCAGAAAAATTTTAAAAACTCTACATTTTTGAATATCCAAATTTTGGGATGTTACAAACCTACCCCCCTTAAATGAATCTCGACCCCGAGATTCCGGTAGAGCAGAAAGAATGGGGGTGGGTTATATTGGCTAACAATAGGTTTCTGGATGTCGCTCGACTTATAGTTCTTTAGCTCCATAGAGAGATGGAGATCTGCACATTAGGGGTTAGCACTTGGAAAAGTAAAAAGGGAAGAGAGAAACCTTGTTCTCCTGGCTAGGTCGTAGACTTCCAAATACTTGCTCTTGATGTTGTCGTCTTCACGTTACCGTAGAATGGAGTAGTTGCATCACCTATTGGACACAGGGTTGTAGAATTTCATATTGATAGGTGGGAAGCAATGGTCTATGCCCTAAGGGTAGCGGGCCTGAGGAATGCAGAAATACTTCTAGGTGGGGGTCTTTTTCTTCTACTGGGATCCCGTTCTTAGTCTTTGGCTTTGCCAAGCATGATGATTTTTGCTAAAGTTACGTCTTGTAGTCCTCATCTCCAGAAGACTTCTGACCTTGCGAGTCTCCTTGTACTGGTTTGATTAGCTCTAAGTCCAGGTTGTTGCAGTTCCAAGGATATATTTCGTAGTAGTTCTTTGGTAGTTCTGTCTCTTCGTACTACCCCCCTTAAACAAATGACGATTGTCATCGTGGTTGGCGGCAAGTTGATCTATGGGCTTTCTAGGTAGGTGAGGAAAGGATGTTAGCAGGATAGAGTCTCAATTCTTGGCTCTGATGCCAATTGAGGCTTTTAGTTGGAAAGTTGTGAAGGCTTCATTCATCTTTGATCACTTTGGCTTCTGCTATCTAACACCTTGCTTCTGTGGATCTGATGGGGTTTCAGCAAGAGGTAAGAGGAAATAGCATGAGGTAAGGATAGAATCGTGGGGATAAGGTAATCTAAACCCATTCCAAGTTTTAAAAGAGCACACCCGAAGAGCTAGGGTGGCACACAAAGTTTGCAATTTCTTTAAAACAATCTTTTCCTGTGACTGGGAAATGTAACACCCGAGGACAAGAAGGCAGTGCACAGGGCCAAATAGAAATCTTGCAACAATACATCGTCTACTCGGGGAGCACACATAAGAGGGTGCAGGGTTCATATGCACAATCCGTCTAAAACGAAACCATCTTTTCTTTATAATCATCTTCGACGTTCCTAACCTTAAAATTTGGAGTAGGGGTATGAGAAGAGGATCAAAATTTTCCTTTTGTAATAAATAGAAAGAAGTGGAAAGTATTTGGGGGTAGTTTCATTGGTTTTAGCACCCTCTTTTTTTTTAAGGTATCCTAATATCTTCCAACACTCAACTATCCATCACTGAATCAAGTCACTCCCATATGATTTTTTTTACATAAGGGTTAGAATCCCATGGTCTTTATGATTTAACTCCCACTTTTGCAAACTGCACTTAGGCTATCTTTCTTCATTAATTGTTCCTGGTATTACTGCCATCTAAAACTCCAAACAGCGAAGGAGATTATTTATTCAACTTGATCCACCATTCATACTCCTCCTATTGTATCATTCATCATTTCATTAATCTAGTCATGGTTATCTAAGTCTTGCATAAATCTTTGACTTTCAATCGTATATTTGTGGATTAAATATCATATTTTCATCATGACTGTATAATCAAAATCTCGGATCCACTATTGGTCAACTTATTAACTCTACAATCCCATGAAAATCCAATACCTTTACATCTAAATCCACCTATATATAAATTTTCCAGCAAAAATTTTATTAATCGAATCGAGGTTACCAAATCCTTATATGTGCCTAAATTTCCACCACATCTTTATAAATCCAATCTCAGGTTCATCAATTGCCAATTTTATCAGCTTTCCAATCCTAAGAAGATCTAGCTTTCTTTATTTAGATCCACTGATGACTTTCGTATCGTGACCTCCTAATAATCCAGTCTAGTGTCATTGATCCAAATCCATAGTTTGCTTCCCCAATAATCCACCTGAATCTTTATTGTCTATCTACTCCTCAATTCTGAATTCTAATGATTATCCAACATTATTACTTTTAAATCCACCAGTGTCATGTGTATCAGGACTTCCTAATAATCCAAGATTGTATTCAATATCATAATTACTCCTCTAGTAACCACGTAAATCTTCAGTGACAACCTCCGAATTAATTCATTATTATGAACATCTTCCAGGAATAATGTTATTAATCAAGCCTGTACTCTGATAATCGTTATCATTTCTCCAATTTCTCAAAACTCTACCAATTTATCTAGCAATCGATCATATTCCATCATTCCACTATTGTATTTATCTCCCAAGAATTATGTTGTTTATCAATGTTGTACTCCTGCAATTATTTTCATATTTCCCTTTTTTTCCAAAATAACTTAGTTCATCCATCTAGTCAATCTAATCCTTTCCGTTAGGCTCCGCCAAATTTTTTTTTTCTTCTAACTTCTACCCTATTGTTTTAACCCAAAAATAAAACAATCTTTGATACTAAGCTTCAAGGTTAAGCACCATGACTCTTGGCCCTAAGTGCGTTTTCATAGAAAGTTTACAATAGAAGTACTGGATTTTCATCACTTTGAATTTGGGTAAGAGAGCTTCAGAAGTAAAATGGCTAAGGCAGCAGATGGATGAGAGGAATCATCTAAGAGAGATGAGAATGAGCAACACTACTTATATATTTGCAAATAGATTTTTAAGAAATAATTTCTAGTTATGAAACTAACGGCCAGGCTAACTAGGTCACGACCGGCAGTCGATATGCTCTAATACCATCCCTGTCAGACCCAGATTTTACAATCCGGAATCTACTGTGTTTAATTGCACTATTCCCTGGATCAGTAGATAGTGCACACAGTTACAGTTCTGAATATCAAAGTACATATCATGCGGAAACGTAAATATAATAACAAACTTACACATGGGCCCACGAGGCCGAAATCATTAAATTGCAGCAGCGGAAGAACGAAGCACACAGATGGGACCTTCAGGACATGCCCACAGGCAGCCAACTGGAGGTTCGCGACCTACTTCTCGACATCTTCATCTTCTTTGCCATCGTGATCCAAAAGTATTATTGAAGCGTAGCGATCCGGTTCCTGCTTCTGAATTTGCCGCAAAAGCGAGCGTGAGCACTCCGACCCCGTGCTCAGCGAATCAACACACAGAATGCAGTATATAACATGTATGGCTAATCAAGGATGACTTAAGTTTATTTTCTTTTGCGAAGAGTGCTTTTGAATGCAATTACTTAAAAATTCCTGAGACCTAGCATTTTGAACAAAAGCATATTGTTCAAGAACATGCAATAATAATAGCGATCCAGATTCCATCCACCGTTACATGGCATCTGCACCATATAGCAATTCTTCAGCGTTATAGCCGCTTAACTTACCACTGGGACGACACCCAGGACAATTCCAAACTAGGGCCTTACACTGCCCTTCCACTTTTCCAACCCATCATAAAGCATTTTGAAATAGAACTATATCTGGTTAAGTTCCCATGTCCGCCCTTGACCGTGGGCACGGCTATTCGAATAGTTTTAGACTCTGCAGAGCTTGTACACTTTCACCACAAGAGACAATCAACTCGTTGCCCCACACGATTCCTTAGACGTGTGGTTGAGCAGACCATCACAGTGACTTTTCAAAGTATCTAGACCCTTTTGTCATCTCACTTTTATGGGAAACTGCCCACTTGCGGTGGGTCCCATCTGTGCGCGGGATGTTTCCCCCAGCCACTACGCAGCCGGACTTCTACCTCTCCGCAACGTAGGACAGCTGGGAAACTTCACCCTCCACTGGTGTCCCTTCAGGCCCCCTTGCCATAGCGTAGCCCCTTCACACCCCTACCAGTGAGATGAGTCCGGAGTTTCGATAAATTTACTTAGCCAAGTTGTACTTTACAGACTTGTGGTTGTACTGTTTTACCGGGGAGGTCATGACAAGATTCAGTCCTTAGTGGTATCTGCGCGGTCTACCACTAACACACTTTGTGCATCCACTGCACCACACTCACACCCTCGAACCAATCCGCCCAGATATGTAAGCAAGTTGGGGATTTTGAGAGCATAAAATAATCATTTCCAAAATATACCAGTCATTCCCATTATGACTGCCCAACCAATTTTTCTCAGGTTTACAAGTGATGCTTGGGCGCTCTCGCGCCCTTGAGTATCTATGCAATACTAAGCATGGCATATAATTAGGGACTTATTTTCAAAGGTTAATATTATAGTTTTGCTAGGGCGACAATGTTCACATATTCAAATATTTCAAAGGGGGTGTAATATTATTCAAGGTAAACAATAGGCATGTAACTAGAATCTTAAATTAACATGGATTTGCATATAACATACAGCATGCAATTTGATAATTTAAAACCAAAATAATTTGCAGAAATGTAGGTTCAACATGATCAAAGTATTGACTCGCCTGGTGCGGTTTAGCGGTCTTGAGCTCACTCAAGGCTTTTTGATTTGTCGATCTTGATCTCGCTTGCTCCATAGAATCTCCAGGACTCCAGTTTCTAGCTACGCGATAAACGACTGAATCCAAATAAAAGCAAATAACTCAAAAGATCCAAATAAATCCGAATAAACTTAATTTAGTTTTATTATGAGTTAATGAGTTATTTGGGTGATTTGTGGTAAGATCGTTGGTAGAATACGATGACTTGATATTTTGACAATAATATCTTTTATTATTTTTGTATTTATCAAGGAAGTTCCATGAGTTAGAATGGACCTATGAGTAGGTATTATTTTGTCTAACGTTACTTTTTAGGGTATTTTAGCTTACCGAATTAATTTTAGAGTGTTGGTGTATAGCATTTTATGGGGTGACATTTTATGTGCATTTAGTTGCCACTAGTCATATCTTATCATTTCATGCTCATCATTCCTATTTATTCATCTAGTATTAAGATTTAATTAATGGTACCATTATTATTTTATCTATGCTTTAGTTACTACTATGTATACTCATTATATTTAACTTTATTTCTTTATTTCTAATTTTAGTTTAAATTTAGCAATATGAACAATGCTTGATGATCTAGGCTATTATATTTTTAGCATCTATATACTATGATGACCTTCTAATTTGAGTACTCCCTAGAAACTACTGATACCGATACTTTATCCTTTTACAAGTCGAGCCTACTGTACACGAGTACATTTTGTCATCGTTATTAACTAAAGCTACCATTTATGATTTCATGATTGGCAGTATTCTAATGATAGGGTTACATGTAGGTATTTTAAATAGGGTCTACGGCGAACGCAGGGATCGCACTGCTATATGTACTAATGGCTGCATGCAAGCTATCCGCTTTACCTAACCACATATTTATATATATACATATAGACGCTTATATATATTCATTTACTTAAATAGTCTCTACATTCTTTTAATTGTTGTTTAGCTTTAGTCAAAATTTATTTACCTAGCAAAAGGGATATTCCAATATTTGGTAATTAGCAAATCCTACCACTAGAGTTCATTTAAGGACAACATTTTTTTAAATACTAGGCATAAATCTAAATTTTAGTTAATGGAAATCTTTATTAGGTCATTTACCATAAGTTGTACTTCTTTATCGAAGTCTGTGATTACTATTTGGTCTTTTGATTAATGTTTCAAATAGGATTAATTATTCAAACATAATGACTATTCCACATTTATGTATTATTCAAGCTGGTTTTATAGCTCAATTGAATATATTAGCTTTTCTAAACTATTTACAAATTTTTCCTTGATTTGTCCTAAACTGAAATGATCAATGATTAATAAAAATAAAAGAAGGGAGAATTGCACCGAGGGGGAACTGAACTCTGGATCTATTGCCTTCACTGAGCTGACCAACCGAACATCTATTCCTTAGCGATTTTATTGAAGGGGTATTATAGTTGAGTCAGCACATGGATGGGGCAAAGCAGAGCATAGCGGCGGCGCTCGGGGCTAGCCTTGCCGGCGGCAGGCAGTGGCCGGAGAGGTTGGGCAACCGGGCAAAATGGGTCGCGGGGAAGGGTGTAGGCCAAGTGGGGGCGGTGGCGGAAGCCGGGAAAAGGCGAGGCGGCTCGGACGGCGAGTTGAGCGGCCGGCGGTGGGGATGGAAAGGGGCGACGGCGCCGGAGGGGAAGGAGAAGGGGATTAGGGTTGGCGTGAGCTGGAGGAGGGCACGGGGAACTTACCAATGGCGTCGGCTTGGTCGGGGAGGCACCGAGGTGAGCCGGCGGCGTGAGCATGCGATGGCGCGGGGAGGTCACCGTGGCCGGCGCGCTACGGCGAAGGGGAAGGTATGGTGGTGCTCGGGGAAGCTTCGGGGCGGCCTGGTGATGTTCCCTTCAAAAGGAATTGGGCCGGCATTCACCGCATTAGCCACGGCGGCGGTAATGGCGCAATTGGCCGGCGGGGAGGAACTTCAGTCGTGCGACTATTCGGGCGCACCGTAGTCCAATTAACCGAGAGGGAAGGTTCAAGGGGGGCGGAGAGGTATTCAGACGTGATCGAGGCGATGGAGGCTTGCCGGAGCGGCCAAGAGTGGCGAGGGGAGGCGCAGCGGCAGAAATGGCGATGATGGCGCTGCACTCGGTGGAGGAGGTGGGGAAGGAGAGGTGAAAGGCGCAGGGCTTCTTAAGGCTGCTGAGGACGGGGGAGGCGCGGAGGACCGGGCGGAGCGGGTAAGGACCGTGAGGCAGTGTCCGGCGTGGGGCTCGGGGCGACGTGACTGGGCGAGCGGCGGAGCAGAGGCAGGCACAGGCGACGGGCAGAGCAGGGAACTTCGAGGCAGCATGATGCCCTGGCGCCGCGCAGGGAGTGGCAGAGAGGAGCTGGCGCGCGTGCGTGACGCGCTGGTGGCCAGGCAGGGGCGGCGGCAGTGCAGAAAGGAGGGAGGGAGACGTGGAGTGCTCCCAGCCATGAGAAGGGAGGGAGAAGGAAGACAGTGGGCGCAGGGGTTGGGAGGAAAAAGAGAGGAAGAGGGGGAAAGAAATAGGGGCCCACATGTAATAAGAGAGAAACAGTAAAAGAAAGGGAGAAAAAAAGGCTTAAGAATAAATTTTGCAATTTTGAATGCTCTTGGATTATCCATTTCTTTTTCATATTTAATATTATTGATTTCAATTTTTGATTTTTATCTCGAGTTTTGGTTTAAGTATCCGGATACAAAATTTGATAGTCATCTATCTTTGATTTTATTTAAATCGACCTTTGGATTTTGGCTTACTAATTGAATTAAAAGAAGAGATTTTTTATTTAGCTATTTATGGTAATGTTCTAGTATTCTTTATGGGTTCATTTTGTTGACCTGAATTTAAATGCAGGATGTTGGTATTTTGAGTTCATGCTCTGTAATGACATTTTCCATTTTTATAATTTACAAGACTATTATTTGCATTCGGGAGTATTCTTAATTATTAATTTGTGTGACACAAAACTCATAAGGATTTCAAATAAACATTCAGAAAGAATTTGAGTGCTAGCAAAATGCCAGAAAAATTTTAAAAACTCTACATTTTTGAATATCCAAATTTTGGGATGTTATAGTAATCTCCACGGCCTCTATCGTCGCGGCCCCGGCCACGGCCGCCCCGACCGCCCCGACCCGCGGGGGCAGTTTCTTCGGAGCCACCTTCGATGTCGAAGACCTGCCGGCCTCGCCGCGACTTCTGCTGGCCGCGCCTGGGCCTATCGGACGTCTCCTTGTGCGGGGCGTCATTGCGTTCAGGTGCGTCCTTCGACGACTCCTGCTTGCACTTTCCCTTCGCAGAGCCGTCCCTCGGCAGGTCTTCGGTCTTCGCCGAGCCCTCGGCCTGGTTGGTGTCGGAGTCGTCACCTTGTCTTCGTCGTGCGTCCTCTTCCGCCCTGGCGTATTCCTCCCTTTTGTCGAAGAGTTTCGTCACTGTCTTGATCGGCTTCCTTGCGTTGTATTCGGCCATGGGGCCCGGGCGGAGGCCTTGTATGGCTGCATTGACAACGGTGGTTTCGTTGACATCCTTGACTTGGCATCGTATCTTTGCGAAGCGCTTGAAGTAGTCCCGGAGCTTCTCCGAAGGTTTCTGCTTCACGGCAAAGAGCTGGTCTGCGTCGACTCACTCAACATAGTTTCCTTGAAAGTTGTTGTGAAGGCGGTCGCGAAGCTGCTCCCACGCGTAGATGGAGTTTGGCTCTATGGTAAAAAAACCAGGAAAGCACCACTCCTTGCAACGCGAGGGGGAGGCCCTTCGCCTTGGTGGTGTCATCTCCGCCCGCGGCTTCGATTGCGGTTTCGTACACGCGCACGAACTCGCGGGGGTCCGTATCACCTTTGTACGACTCGATGACACTGGGGAACTTGAAGTCTTCAGGCCACGTCGCCTGCTGCAGTCCTGCCGAAAGCGGGGACTTCGGATCGACGCGCCGCAGCGGCACGCGGCTGGACGTGGGGGCGTCGCGGCTGTCCGCCCTTTCCGGCGTGGGCTCTGGCGCGACCACTGGCGTGGCCTGCTGGCTCCGAGCCTCTTGTATGTCGCGGACAGCCCCACGAAGATCCCCTAGCTCCTGCTAGAACGCTTTGAGGGCCGCCAGCAGGGCGCTTTCCACCGCCTGCGTGGGCAGGGCCGCCGGCGCGCCCAGCGGACGGGTCGGCACAGGTATGATCGCCTCGCGAGCTCCCGAGCTGCCGGTGAGCGTCGCGGCGAGGGCGGAGAGGTTGGTTGTCGGAGCGCTGGTGACGGGGTTGGCCGTCGCGGCGCCGGTGGCGGGGTCGGTCGTCACAGCGCCAGCGACGGGGTTGGCCGTCGCGGCGCTGGTGGCGGGGTCGGTCGTTGCAGCGCGAGCGTCGACGTCCTCGACCACCGCGCCTGCGTCGTCGTCCGCGCCCGCAGCAGCCGATGCCGAAGCCCTGGTGCTCATGCGGCGCCCCGACCCAGCCGCCTTTTTTCCCTTCGCCGCCGCCGACGAAGCTTTTTTCGGTGCCATCCTTCTTCGGACTTCAGGCTTGCTCCTGTCCTCCCCACGGACAGCGTTTTTGTACGGATAATCCGTTTTTTATTCGAAAATACATAAATATACCCGCGACAAAATTTTTTACAAAAATAATCTCCAGTCGCCACCCCATTGGGCGACTGCTACCTTTCGCCCAACCGGGAGGCGACATTTAGGGAATCTGTGTACCGTTGGGCGACTACTGCAATCGCTGTACGGTTGAGCGACTTCGATTGAAGTCGCCCAACCGTTGAGCGACTTCAATTGCAGTCGCCCAACCGTAGGGCGACTGCAATTATGCCGCCCACTAACCCCGAGCACATTCCCCTCGTTCTGCCATTCTACTCATTCATTCTGCCCAGAGAGAAGAGAGGAGGAAGAGGAAGAAAAGAAGAGGAGAAGAGAGGGAGGAGGGGAAGAAAAGGAGGTGAGGAGAGAAGAGAAGTCGAAGCTATTCAATCGATTTGGATCCAGGTATTTTTTTTAATTATGTTGTATTTACAGTCTTCAACTCCCATGTTATTTGACATGTCGTAAATTTCAATCATACATGTAGGCATACATCATTAATGGCCAGTACTACATTGAGAGTGTATTATGGTGTTGGAATCATTCGTGATGGTCCGACTGGTGTGGATTTGAGCGATTTTCCGCAAGTCACTCTCGTACTTCCGGATGACGAGAATGCTCAAATGACAGATGTGCAGCATTGGCTGACCCAGAGTTTTTCATTGGACCCCGAGGTGTGCAGCGTCGTTGTGCAAGGGCTTTGGAGCCGGTCTTCCACTGACATCAGATGGGAGTTGAAGACATTGGTGCGCTCTGGTTCGTGGAAGGGCTTTGTGCAAGGGTGCCGGCGCCGTGGATACGAGTGTGTCCTGCTTGTGCAACCGTGCTCACTACAAGCAGCTGCGCAAGCTCGTGCGTCCGCCTATGCTTCGGGGGGTGCTAGCACCTCGGGCGGGCCGCACGTCGGTGGAGCATAATGAGTATATCGTGCATCAGATGGAATCTGATGACCAGAGGGCATGGGATGAAGAGCAAGCTGTAGAGGACGACGAGGAGGACAGTTCCGATGATGAAGAAGTTCCTATCCCCGAAGAATGGAACCAGTATAATGCGGAGGGTGTTTCCGCACATGATGAGCATGAATCGCCATGGGAGTATCATCAAACAGAGGTTCGGGTGCATGCTATGTTTGCTGACAAGGAAGCGCTGCAGGATGCCATCAAACTTTGGGCCCTTTCAATGCAACGGACATTTCGCGTCGTCAAATCAAGCCAGGAGCAGTACACTGTGAAGTGCGAGCAGACTGGTTGTCCTTTTAGGGTGCACGCACGTAGACCCAAGTATGAGACTCATTGGATTGTGTCCAAGGTGGAGCCGCACTCCTGCATTGTAAACACAGTCTTGGCGAGGCATCGTAACCTGACGTCCGGATTTATCGCCAATTTGATGTATGGGGAGATAGTGGAGAAGAAAGATGTTGCGGCCACACATATTATGCTAGCTATTGAGAATAAATTCAAGTATAAGATTAGCTACGCGAAGGCGTGGCGTGCGAAGCAAAAGGCGTTGGAAAAACGTTTTGGCACTTTCGAAGCGGCGTACGACAACCTTCCTCGTATGCTTAAGGTGTTGCAGCAAAGGAACCCCGACACGTACATCGAGAGGCACGCGAGTGCCGCGCTTCATGCGGCCAATCCCGGAGCCCAGTATTCGTCAAAAATTACTGCGTACATGGAGGCAAAGGCACAGAAGGGTCAATTGCACACAGTGCATGTCATGGGCAACAGGGAGCATCGTTTCGAGGTGGTACTCCGTGATAGAGCCGGATTTGGGACATCTCGTTCACTTGTTACTCACGATGTATGCCTTGGAGATCATGCAAACGAACCTAGCTGCACATGCAACAAGCTTAAGTTGTTACACAGGCCATGCTCTCATGTCCTCGCTGCATGCGGGACCGTGCGCATGGATCCTTCTAACTTCATGTCCGAGTACTTTTTCAAGGAGAGAATACTGCAAGCTTGGTGTGGGGAGCTCCGGGGGTTCAGGGCAGTGGGAAACTTCGCCACTTTGGACATTTCAGCGAGGACCTGGGTTCCGGATATTAACATGCTGAAGGGTGGGAAGGGTCGGCGACAGAGCCGACGTATTAGAAATGACATGGACGTATCACAAGCTGGAACATCTGGTGCACGTTGTGGGCGATGCGGTCAGGAGGGGCACACAGCTAGACGATGCAATGCATTTCCGGATCAGTAGTTGGTGTTGTAATGCATGCTAAAATTCATGTACCAGTTGTAAACCTTGTATGTTACATCCCTTTTCTGTAATGCACTTATTTCGTTGAACGTAATGTTTCCCTTTTAAGTATTGCAATTTATTGGTGGCTACGAATCCACTTTTATTACGAAACTACAGGCTCTAAAGTGCCTACATAGAGTAATTTATTGCGAGATGACAAAAGATGCCAGCTTTGCCCAGTCACGCACTTACAACACGAAACAACACATACATTGCACTTGCAGGATCTATGGAAAGTACTACACCCAACAATTTTACTAAACACAACAGTCCTACCGCCACAGCATCAACACATCAACAACTACATGAAATAAAATACGACACAACCATAACCCTCGTTACCTACACGCCAAACGAGCCTCGTGGCACCCACATGGAGAATTGCTGAGGGGGCCGCCTCGGACGTGGCTGGCCGTCGTGGGAGTGGCATGCACATATGCAGCTCGGGTTCGCGCAGCAACATGTGGGATCGTAAGAGCTTCCTATATTCACGACCTCCTCGTTGCCCCTCTCGCGTTGCATCTGTTCGCGGAGGTCGTTGTTCTCCTCAGTCAGACTCTCCATTCGGTTCTCCAAGTCCCATATTCGATCCCATAATGTACCCACATAACGATCAACATATCGTTCATGAGGAGGGTCGATCCAGCGGGAGAAGTCGCATTTTGCAATCTGCAAAAAAAAAGGACGGTAAACTTCGCGGGTCCATAAGCAATATAAGAATGTAATATTACTATTTTGTACCCCGTAGCGTGAGCATCGGAAGAAACGTCGCCCGCCATCGTTCGGGGAATCTAAGATCTGGACGACCGCGTACTCATTGTGTCTGCATTTCGGCCACGCTGGTTGAGCACGCCGACTTGATATCAATCGGTACTGTGGACCGAACATATCCCTCCTTTCTAAGGGAATGTCGTCCTTCGGTGACCCAAATCCCACTGGCCCCTCGGCTTCCGACATGGTATGTTTCACCACGAAAGAGATGGTTCTTCTTTGTTCGATTTACAATGTCATGGGACCCCAACCGTGCTACTTATAGCAACACGGAGGGACATTTAATGCTACACTGGCCTCTGAAAAGCCTACATAGAGACATTTATTGCTACACTGGCCTCTGAAAAGCCTACATAGACTGGCCTCTGAAAAGCCTACATAGACTGGCCTCTGAAAAGCCTACATAGACTGGCCTCTGAAAAGCCTACATAGACTGGCCTCTGAAAAGCCTACATACACTGGGCTCTGAAAAGCCTACATAGACTGGCCTCTGAAAAGCCTACATAGACTGGCCTCTGAAAAGCCTACATACACTGGCCTCTGAAAAGCCTACATAGACTGGCCTCTGAAAAGCCTACATAGACTGGCCTCTGAAAAGCCTACATACACTGGCCTCTGAAAAGCCTACATAGACTGGGCTCTGAAAAGCCTACATAGACTGGCCTCTGAAAAGCCTACATAGACTGGCCTCTGAAAAGCCTGAAAAAGCAAAAAGATTCATATGTACTCTCCATGGACTATGCCCACTCACCAGTTCACCTGCCTACATAAAGGCATCCCATGTATTACATACCACAACACAACCTCCTCCTCAAGCCATCACAATACTACTACACAACAATGTCTTCCTGGAGGTCCGACCCTTTTGGAGTGCCGGAGTGGCATGAGCGTCCGAAGTGCCATTGCGGTTTTAGGACGATGTTGTGCGTCTGGACGGATCCACTACCACGAGCCAACTACGGCCGTAGGTACTTCAAATGTCCAGACATGGATGACGACTTCGTGGTAACGACGACAACTAAATCCTTTGTTTCTCGTTATCGTTCTTCAACTTTATCCATGACATCTACCACGACACACATAGGCTTGCAAGTTCATCGAATGGGTGGATCGGGTGCCGCCGGCATGGCCACGGAACCCTCGCGAGGTGGAAAACAAAGGACAATACCTTGTCAAGATGGATCAGGCTCGCGAGGTGGAACGACAAATGCGGCATGAGCAAGAGCGTCGCGTGAGGGTGGACCAAATCCGTCTTAAGGGCAAGGAGGATGACCTGCAAAGGAGGCGGGAGAAGTTAAGTCTGCGTGAAGCAGCCATCAAGCGTCAGGAGGAAGAGCTTCAAGCTCGTGAGGCAGCTCTCAAGACCAAGACTGACAGGAAGAAAGATGCAGCGGAGCCATCTTCAGGGCGCGACAAAAAGGGCAAACAACCACGCTACACCCAGTAGACAAAATGTAATATTCCCTAAGGCATGTTACGACTAGCGGTGGAGTTCTGAACATTACAAGTACAGAGTTCCACACATGCCACTGGTCACATCACTTATCACTTTATGTATCGACCGTTCTTCGGTCAATCGTGCCTAAAAAAAATTGACCAAATTTTTTTTTGCATCTACAACTTACATTGAACATAAACTTCTATTACAACTTTATCTGATTTTTACGCAGTTTATAACTAAAAAATTGACAAAACATACAAAAATCACGCGGATTGCAAACCCTTAAAACATATCAATGTATATATCAAACGTTCTACAGTCAATTGTACTTACAAAAAATTTCTCAAAATTTTAAATGCACCTACAACATACAATAAACATAAACTTTTATTACAACTATACCATATTTTTTTCCAGTTTAAAACTACAAAATTGATAAAACTCTAAAAATTCACGGGGACTGAGTAAAGTCGCCCATCCACTGGGCGACTGCAATTGAAGTCGCCCAACGGTTGGGCGACTGCAATCAAAGTCGCTCAACCGTACAGCGATTGCAGTAGTCGCCCAACGATACACAGATTCCCTAAATGTCGCCTCCCGGTTGGGCGAAAAATAGCAGTCGCCCAATGGGGTGGCGACTGAAGATTATTTTTGTAAAAAATTTTGTCGCGGGTATATTTATGTATTTCCGAATAAAAAACGGATTATCCGTAAAAAAAATTCCCAACTGTTGTGGCTACAGACCAAACAGAGAGAGAGATGGTAGTGGAGAGTTGGGAGAGAGTAACGAGTAATGGCTTGGTCCCCCCCATGGCCTGTGTTCCATACATATATATACACATGGGGAGTACTTTTACAATTATACCCTTACATCTGAGTATCCCCTTCAGGGGCACTTATGTCATTACACATGGCCTATTCTGGGCCTTATAACCTTCTACCAGGCCTGCTGGGATTAGGTGGGGGCCACCCCTACAACAGATACATTTTTTAGTTTAAAGAAAAGATGCACCGAAACTGAGCAAAATCCAAAATTTGTGGATACAACTTGCTCGTGGATGGATGATAACCAAGATGAGTCTAGATGTATTCTTATATGTCATAACAAGTTAGATCACCAAAGAAGTTAAGCTAAAAACTCTCAGATCATGAGATGGAACATAGAGGCCAAAGTCAAGTGAAAACTTAGTTTTCTCATGAACTTACTATCAATGTGCCTAGATAGGTGAAAATATATTCACATAGATTATCTCTATCTCTTACATGTCCTTGACACAACATGATCAAGAGAAAAGAACAAAACCAATCAAAACAAAAGTACATCAATCAAAACAAGAGAGACTCAAGGAAATACACAAAGATTGATGTATTGCTTACTTGAAAAGGTAGATTTTACGGGCATACTATCTTGGAGGACAAAGAGCACACAAGACACTCACTCTCAAACACTAACCCTAGACATGAGAGCACAAGAGAGATGAGTTGGATGGTTAACCATATGTCACTATCCCAACCCCTTTTATAGGTGGACAACCAATCACCTCTACCCCTTAGTGGATACTGTCCACTTATCACAATGGGGATACCTGTTAACCCCACACACACGAGTTTTACTCACACAAGTTTCGTATGCATATTTTTCAAAGCATATAAACCCAAATCCGTTAAATCCTTAACTTTGGTCCATCTTAATCAATCCATCTCCATCTTCACCTAAACCACTCTCCCAAGTGTCACTTATGCATTATGGTTTTGATCCAAGGCAGATTCCAGTATTTTGGGGTATTTTGGCTAAACAACCAAAATACCCCTCGTTGACTCGGTCTTCACCATTCTTTGCAAGCAATCGCCATGCTTGCCACGCGCCGCCAAGTCTCTCCCGTTCCGGTTTCACCGAACCAAGGCTCACTTGACCCATCCAAGCTACATGGTGTCATCCCGCTGTTCGAACTCGTATTCCACATTTCCCGCCTTTCTCGTGCCATACTTGAGCTCACTGTCTCAGCTGTCATTCTCGATTGTTCTGAGCCTCAACTCCTCTATGAGCCTAGCCTCGATCCGCGCCGTTAACCACGGTTGACTCCAAGCGACCCTGCACATTCAAAGACAAATAAATCGTTTCCAAGCATAAGTTGTTCACAATTTGACTCATGTTAGTCAAAATATGCATCATACAATCTTAATGCAAAGACCTAGGTCACCCCAGCTCAATCCATGACTCAATTTCCCTAAACCCTATTTTTCTATGAAGATTGGTAGTACCACACGTAACATGTTAGTACTACCGCACTATGGTGCTACCGCTCCCCCAAAGCGGTACTATCGCACCCTGCACTGGACCTCTCTGAAAAAACGTATCGCAACTTAGACCGGAACTACCGTTCGTGCGGTATAACTGCGCTCACAACGTTGGTACTACTGCTCTGCGGTATAACCGCGCTAACACTTGCGGTACTACCGATTTTCCTTACACTTCGAGAAAATAGTCCAGACAACCTGCGGTCTTTGCAAAAATACTTAACTATTCTATGAAACTTGCAATGGTTCATCGCAACATTATCCTAGATTTTCTCACATGGTCCTTCAACATTTATTTTCGATTAGAGAGCCCTCGAAGATATTGTGGCATGTACAATGATACATGTCAGTTGTCTATAAGTCTATGCCATATAAGATTTTAGATGATGTGAAGGAGAGAGAAAGATGTTGTCTACTATTTAACAAACAGTTTTATAGATATCTTTCTATTATGTATACCATTATATAGACAACTCATTAATTATATGTGGCCACTACAGATAACTATATAGGCAATCCATTGTATGAGCTGTCTTTAGTTCTATCTATAAATGATATGAAGATGTATTACAAACAACCACCGTCTATACCATTGTACATACCCCTACACACTTATACTCCTTAAACGGCAAGGCAGAGGGTACCATCTCTTGCGGTTGCATTCCAGATGCTTTTGGATTTTGCCCTGCAACATTTGTTTCCTCTTCGGTGCAAAGCCAGTTTACCGTGTCAATCCGTTTCGTAGCACCATTTCATCGTTTTACGCGTTTCAATTGGCGATACCATCGGAAGTTTCTTCTTCAGAAGAGAGTAATACAGCATCCACTCGACGTGGAGAGGCAGAACCGTCGTACAGTCCAAACGCACCTGACTCACACCAGTGTACCAAGTTATCCACGCAGCAGCAGTCGACGCATGCAGATTTTTCTTTTTGCCTCCGTTCTTCCCTATCCTGCTTGATTCGATCTACTAGTACACAGTAATGCAAGCTGCACAATGTTTTACCTAGGCTTTGTATGATGGACTTTTCTATTTTCTTTAGACTTGGCAATGCTGTGCTAATAGCATTTGGTGTCCAGTTTCATCAGAAATCAAGGCTGAAATCTGACAACTGAGGACACCTGAAATGGGACAATTATAGGTGAAAATGGAATCTGCTGCTAGATATGAACCTATGTTTTTGGTGTTGGGTGGTTCAAAAAATATTTGAAAATTCATAGATGTAGAAACTGTTAGAATATGTGCACTTGCAGAGGTTCTTGCAAAAATACGATCGTGTGTCCACTGTACAAAGGAGACAGAAGTTTGTACTTATCTTTTGTAATTTAAGTCTGTTTCTTGTGACTTTTTGCACAATGCACATATGATCATATTTTTGCACCAATTCTAACATGTTATGCACTTCTGAAGTTTTAAAAACCTTTTGAACTACACATATGCACAAACTAAAATGTGTTCATGCTATCCTTTTTTCTCAGAGAGAGAGAGAGAGAGAGAGAGAGAGAGAGAGGATTGTTCATAGGAGCATAAAACTCCCTCCCCGATTATAGGCCCAGGAAAATTTTCAGCAGAGGCTTCATTTGGAGAGGTTGATGGGCTAGGCTGGGCTGGTGGTCTTCTTCTTCCTCCCGTCGCGCGCGCCTGTCGTCTCGTCTCCCTCTCCGCCACCTAAAAATAGCCACGACGGAGGAGGGAGTGGCAGCACGCTCCACGAGACACGCGTCGCCACCGCCTCCGTGCATCCCGCGCGCTCCTTACCCTCCCGTCCTCACCTCGTCGTCCCGTCGATGGCAGGCTTAAATCCCCCACATGGCCGTCTCCATCGTTTCGTTTCAGCTCGCTTTCCATGTCCCTCCGCGACCCCAACAATGCCGCGCCAGACCCATGTAAGTAAAACCTACAGCCTCTCTCTTCCCCAAACCAACATTTCTTGGTTATTCTTGGCTACTGGTTCTTGTTCTTGATGGTTTCTTGGAATTCTTGCTGATCAATTTGTCCGTTGATTGATTGGTTGGTTCTTGTGATGCTTGCGGGCGCAGCGAGGCGGCGGGCGGACGCCGTCGGGTGGCTGCGCGCGCTGTTCCCGGACCTGCCGCTCCCGCCGCCGCCTCACGCCTCCGACGACGACCTGCGCGCCGCGCTCGCCGGCGGCAGGCTGCTCTGTGCGCTCCTCCGGAGGCTCTGCCCGGGCGCCCTGCTGGACGACGCGTCCACGGACAATGTCGGCAGGTTCCGGGCCGCCGTCGAGCGGATCGGCGTGCCCACCTTCAGCGCCTCCGACCTCGAGAGGGTTGCATTCTTGTCAATAATTCCTCCTTTGGGTTCTAGGCCGCGACACTAAATTCTCATTCTTGATTGACATTGGTGGCGATGCATCCATCCATCCATCCAGGGGCAAATGTCAGTTGTTGTGACCTGCATTCTTGCCCTCAAGGATCGGTTTGGAACGCGTGTCGGCGAAGACCGGAGCCTGAATTTCCTGACCAGATGCGACAGCGAAGGAAGCAGAAAGCACTTGGAAGCCAAGCTCCAAAGGGTCCTCACCAGTCCAGTTATGTCAGGTGAGATTTGCCTTGTTATTGTACTTGCAGTGATATTGGTAATGGGTTGCCATGGAATAGGTCCAATTGCCGGTTGAAACATCTTTTGTCATTCATGCTTGTTTTCAGAACCATCCTCTCCTTCATCATGGGTCGATCCGTATACTCCATCGCGGGTATTTCAGCTGAAGCAAGGGGGATATGCTGATCTTCCTGATTGTAAAATTTCAGACTTGATGAAATCGACCAGCTTGGATGTAAGTAACATGCAGCAAACTTCACCTGAAATGAGATTAATTAACTGTTTCTTGGGGGGAGAGAGAGAGAGAGAGAGAGAGAGAGAGTTCTTCTGCACCAACGTGACATTCTCATTGCATCAACTAAACAACATATTTTGCAGAATGCGCCCACTCAGTCACTTCTGGGTGTTGTCAACAGCATCCTTGATGAGAGCATCGAGAGGAAGAATGGTCAAATACCTTATGTAGGCTTCTCAGAAAAGCAATGTAGTTAGATTCTTCTTTCCATATTTAAGAGATTTGACGATGTATGTGTTAACACCTTTCCTTGTGTAAATCAATGCAAATATTTCATTGTAGCGCATTGCTTGCTTGCTGAGAAAGGTCATAGTTGAGATTGAAAGGCGTATTTCTACTCAGGCTGGGCATATACGAAATGTAAGATAAATAATTATTCATATTTATTTTCGTACTGGATTAGTCCATTGTGATCTCTTGTCTGCAGCAAAATAACCTGATTAAAGCTCGTGAAGAGAAGTATCAGTCAAGGATAAGAGTGCTAGAGGCACTAGCAGGTGGGGCAAGCGGGCTAACACATGTAAATTCTAGCACCTTCTCTGGGCCATCTATCTCTGGGTTGCTTTTGCCAGAATTTTGTATACTTCATGTAAATTGTCTACCTTCTATTTGTCTAAATAAGTTTAAAGCTCCTCCTGTCTCCAGTAAATGATAAAATAATGGGCAAAATGACTGTAATAGCATAATTCCATTTGTTTATTTTTATAGCATAGCTTAAAACTCTGTAAATAATGACAATCCGTGCATTTGAATGACTATAGCTTTAGCGTCAATGGAGAGATTTAATTCATTTCTTTATGAAAGTCAACTCTTATGATGCAGATGGAGAAAGACAAGCTCGAAGACAAAGGGCAACTAGCAGAGGAAGATATGGCTAGGTTGATGAAATACCAGGAAGATGTGGCTAGATTGATGAAAGAAAAGGAAGATATGGTTAGGTTGCTCAAGGAGAAGGAGGATATGGTTAGATTGTTGAAGGAGAAGGAAGATATGGTTAGATTGTTGAAGGAGAAGGAAGATATGATTGACTTGAAAAAAGTCAAGACTGAAGAAACACAACGAATAGCTGATGAGGATAAAGATAGGTCACTGAAGGAGAAAGATAGGTTACTAAAGGAGATGGATGATAGTGTACGTAGATTGACAAAGGAGAAGGAAGAGATGGTTAGGTTGTTGAAGGAGAAGGAAGATATAATTAGACTGATGAAGGAGAAGAATGATATGATTAGGTCAATAGAGAAGGAAGATACAGTTAAGTTGGAAAAAGACAATATGGAGGATATAAAGCAAATAACAGATGACGATAAAGATAGGTTGATTAAGCAGAACAATGATATCGTGGTTAGGTTGACAGAGGAGAAGGAAGAGATGATTAGGTTGCTGAAAGAGAAGGAAGATATAATTAGATTGATGAAGGAGAAAGAAGACATGTTCTTGTCAATGAAGGAGAAGGAAGACAAGGTTGACTTGAAGAAAGGTAATGTTGAAAACAGGAAGCAATCAACAGATGAAGATGCAGACAAATCAATTAAGGAGAAGGGTGACATAATTAGGTTGATGAAAGAAAAGGAGGATGGTAACAATACAATTATGAAACTTAAGCTGGAATTAGAAGCATTAAGATCATCATATGGGGAGAGCTCCAAGTTGTTAGAATCAAAGAAGGAAGATATAGTTAAACTTCTCACAGACAAGGAAAACAATGACAGTATAATTTTGCAACTCAGGCAAGAGCTTGAAGAAACAAAAAGATTGCATGAGGCACACAGTCAGCAATTAGAGACCAGGGCTGCCCAAGTAAATAACGAGTTGGAGCAGAGGATAAAAGAAGTAGAGCTCATGTTAGAAGATTCTACCAAGAGAATAAGAGAACTTGAGGAATTATCTGAATCTAGAAACCAATTTTGGAAGCATAAGGAAGTAGTGCTCAACCAATTTGTGGGTTTGCAAATACAGAATGTTCAGGTATTAGTCAAATCACTTCCTTTTCTTGTTTGTTTCTTTGGAGAGTTCCTAAATTCTGTAGTTAAGTCAAAAGTGTTCTGTTTTATCAGGATTTGAGGCTATCTTCCATTTCTGTTAGGCATGAAATCCTAAATTGTCAGAAAAAATGGTTTGAAGAACTAGCTGGCCTTGGTAAGAATGAACTCTTTGACTAGTTATGGCTCACATTTACATAAACTTATTTTCATCAATAGATGACAACTAATATTGTCAATTGCATTATTTTGATAGGACAAAACCTTAAGGTGGTAACAAATGCTGCAGAAAAATATCATGCGGCTCTTGCAGAAAACAGAAAAATGTTCAATGAGATCCAGGAACTAAAAGGTACCTACGTGAACTACAATCACCAGTTCATTTCGCCTGGTTGATTATATTAACTTAATATAGTGCAGCTCAAAAATATTAGCTTAACATAGTATTACTGAGCAGGAAATATCAGAGTCTATTGTCGGATAAGACCTTTTCAACCTGGTGAGGATGAGAAGTCCACTTCAGTTGAATATATTGGTGACAATGGTGAAATGGTTTTATCAAACCCTACAAAACAGGGAAAGGAAGGGGGCAAGAACTTCACATTTAACAAAGTTTTTGGCCCTACCACTACACAAGGTACTCATGACAATGAAATCTATGCAAGGATTTTTTTTCATAATAGTGTTGTATGGTATACATTGGGTTCCTTATCCCTCTTCTTTTGTTAATAGATGTGGTCTTCAAGGACATTCAGCCACTAATTAGATCAGTTCTTGATGGTTACAATGTTTGCATTTTTGCATATGGTCAAACTGGATCAGGAAAAACGTACACTATGGTATGAAGCCCTAAGCAAGAAATTTTGGCTTCTTTATTTCTTTTTGCATGTGAAGATTTCTCTACAGTCACCGATGTGCTTACAATACCTTGTTTCTATCAATTTCTCAGATGGGGCCTGAAAAGGCAACTGAGAAGGAATGGGGTGTCAATTATAGAGCACTAAATGACCTTTTCAATATCTCCCATGATAGACGAGACACAATCACATATGAACTTGGTGTTCAAATGATTGAGATCTACAATGAGCAAGTCCGTGATCTCCTTGGTAGTGGTGGTTCACAGAAGAAATATCCTTTTTGTCCAGACTTGCATTACTATTGCCTTCCAGTGAATAGTAGATTGCATGTGTTTTCTGCAAGTTCTAACTGATATTTATCCATTTTTTTTGTGCATTTTGGATTCCTCTGGTAATATTATTAGAAGAAAGTGTTTGAACTGGGTCTAGATAAAAACTTGCAACTTTTAGTTGGGTACGCCAGTCATTCTTCATCAGAGTATAGTATCATCATCTTGCTTGTAGGAATTCAATCCATTGCTTTTTGCAGACAGAAATGATGTAAAGAACATCCCCTTTTTCTTAACTTGCACACACTAGGGATTCAGAATACCACCCAGCCAAATGGACTTGCTGTGCCTGACGCAACAATGTGTCCTGTGACCTCAACTTCTCATGTTATTGACCTAATGCAGACAGGGCACAACAATAGAGCCATGAGTGCAACAGCTTTGAATGAGAGAAGCAGCAGATCTCACAGGTAGGTTACTCGTGTTATTTCTCATTTTCTTGAGGAAGAGACCTTATTAGTGAGTAATTTCCTGCAGTGTTGTGACCATTCATGTCCGAGGCCAGGATTTAAAAACCAGAAACATTTTACGTGGCGCTCTACATCTTGTGGACCTTGCTGGAAGTGAGAGGGTGGACCGTTCTGCGGTTACAGGAGACAGGCTTAAAGAAGCACAACACATCAACAAGTCTTTGGCTGCTCTCGGGGATGTTATATTTTCTTTATCACAAAAGAATGCACATGTACCATACAGAAATAGCAAGCTTACGCAAGTCTTGCAAACTTCTCTGGGTATTCTCCTTCACTAAAGAACTATTTTACAATACATCATTACATGTCATATATAGTTTCTTGACATCCAAAGTTTCATATGCAGGCGGGCATGCAAAGACCCTAATGTTTGTGCAGGTCAACCCAGATGTTTCATCTTACACAGAGACTTTAAGTACTTTGAAATTTGCAGAACGAGTGTCTGGGGTGGAACTAGGTGCTGCAAGGACCACTAAGGAGGGCAAAGATGTCAGAGAACTGATGGATCAGGTTACCAATCCACCCCCCCCCCCCCCCCCCCACCACCACCACCACACACACACACACTTATATCCGCGCCAAGCGATAAATACAAAGTGATAAATGCAACACATTAGCATAATGATCTAAGTATTGAGTTGTGCAAAGAAATCAAGAATGTCGTACTGGAATGTCAAGTTCAAAACACTATGTCTTGTAGGCAATAGAATTTTATTCATAATGAAATACAATTACAGTTGTTGCCATGTAATGTTTCAACTTACAGCTTTCGCTGCTCAAAGATACTATTTCAAAGAAGGATGATGAAATCGACCGGCTGCAACTTCTCAATACTAGCACCTCCAGATTGAAGTCCACCAAACAAGCTGATTCCCTATTGAAGCATTCATCCTCTTCACCGGGCATGGCATGTCTTGGGAAGGCCACAAGTGTTGGCAGTGGGGCAGCTTCTGATCTCGATAACTTCTCTGACACAAGTGACAGGCAATCTGAAGCTGGGTCCATTCTCTCTGTTGATCCTGAGGTTTCTGGCCTTGGCGATGTTGACTCTGACGGGAGGTTAAGTGATGCATCTGATGGCGGTATTTCTGCGGGTGCAGAAACTGATAGTTCAGCAATCAGTATGGTGGACCAAGAGCAAGAGACAACGTCTAGCGCTGCAAAAGAGCGGTTGTGAGTACTTCCAGTTCCCCATAGTCTGAGACTTGCTAATATTTTCATTCATTTACATATTTAGTGTGTACAAATTTTGCAATAAGTGGAGTTTTTGCCGTGATTCTATCTATTATTTGTGATTTCCTCATCTTTTCTCCTGTAGGACTAAAGCAGTATCTCGAGTTCAGAAGTTGACGGTCCCAAAAGCATCAAGCTTGCGGCCTAAACCAAGAGATCCTCCTGCTCCTAAATCCTCAGGTAAAATGCCCTAAGTTTGCATTTCGATTACAACTCAACTTTCTGAAAATGCAAAGCTTGAGGAAACGATGCTTGGGAGAAATGGAACTGAGTATGACAACAATAATTTTACAGATAATCCACTCCTAATCTGAATAAGAGAACATATATAGTATGTAGTGAAAAGATATTTACGACAGGATTTGGTTGTACAGCTTATTTTATGTTTTATTATTACAGCAGCAACAGGTGTGCGAAGAAGTACAATCACTCAAGCAACTCCCTCAGCAAGAGCTACTAGCACTTCGAAACGAGGACCATAGATCAAGTTTCCTAATCATTTAGCCAAACCACTTCCCAGTTTCTTTTATTTTTGTATAGTTCTTTCAGAAAGGTTTCTCCTGTTATCACGATGTCTGCAACATTGACGCTGCCATCTGATTTTCTTGTGCCAGTTAGTGAATTTTGTATTGGCTGGATAGTTCGTTGTTGTTTCTTTTTAAAAAAAAATGTAAAGAAGGTACAAGTCTAATGTGTGTATATGACGTTACCACGTCACAAGATGAGAAATCTTTGTTGAATATTTAGTAGAAACAGTAGAAGAATTCGATTGGACGAAATTGAATGTAAGTTCTGATTGTTTTTTATGGAGTATGCAAATTCAGATCGCGGCACAGTTTCAGTTCGGAGTTCCTTTTTTAGTAGCTAGCTATACGTGCAGAGTTGGATGGGTTGAAAAGATTTGGTTATTTCTCTTTACTACGATAAACAGACAACAAAATGAGATTGGTATGAAACATGTAGAACTGAGTATGGGAGGGAAGAGGGGTGAATAGTGCCTTTAAATTTTCTTCTTTACTCTAATAGCTACAGAACTATGAAAATCAGAATGAGAAGCTAACACTAAAGCTTGAAAAACAAGAACGTGCAATGAAAATACAAACACACAAGCATACTAAAGCCTCGAGCTAAAGAAGGCAAAATATTGGAAAAGCACAGTCCCACCGGTTAGACCTCTTAGTAGAGGCGGTCAGACCTCTGAACTGGGGCAGTTAGACCGGATGAACTGGTAAACAGTAAAATTAGCCTATGATCAGCAAAATTAACTCAGTTTCAAAACCAAAAATCCATATAAGTAAAGTCAGCCTGATTTGAAAACAAAAAAATATATGTAAATTTTGATCCGTGGATCTAAACGACTTAAAATTTGTCATGCATTTTCTCTAGGATGGCACAAACATATTTCAATCAACGATCGAGAAAAATTGTTAACAAAGTTATGGCATTTTTCCATTTAAAGAAAATTTAAACTAAAATGGGCAAAAAAAAAAGAAAACGATAAATAAAACTTACTCGTGAGTGGAGGATAGTCGAGATAACTCTAAATGTATTCCCACAAGCAAGAACACCAAAAAAATCAAGGCAAAAATAAATTGAAACAAGAAAGCACCCAGGAAATCAAATCCAAATAAAATTGGGCAACTACGTAAACTTGCCAAATCCGATACCTATATGAATAGAGATTGATTTTTAAGGTACATTTCTATTACTTACTCGTCCTTACTATCCAGCAACATCAAAAAGGAGAGAGAAGATCAAAATAAACCAAATCAAGAACTAATCAACCAAAACAAAGATGGATCCATGAGAGATAAACAAATTTGATATTTTGCTACTTGAGGATGAAGATTCTACAACCACTCCATTTAAAGAACAAGAGAGCACATCACAACATTCATACTTCTCAAACGCTAACCCTAGAATACTTGGCTTCAATAATCAAAGGTTGGATGATTAACTAACAAATATCCATCCAACCTGTTAAATAGATAGGCAACCAGCACATATCTAACCCTAATAGATACTATCCATTTAGCACATATAGAAAAACCCGTTAACCCCATACAACCCAGATTTTACTTATATATTACACTTATGCATATTTTTCAAAGCATATAAGTCCGAATTTGCTAAATTCTTAGCCTCTGATCTAATTTGATCTACTCAATTTCTCCTTGATCTAAACCATTTTTCCAAGTGCAGCTCAAGCGCCATAGTTTTGATCCAAGATGTTTTTGGTATTTTGATTAACTTACCAAAATACTCTTTTTAGACTTGATCTTCATCTTTCCTTGTAAGCAATAATTATGCTTACCACGTGTAAATACATCACTAACTTGCCACATGTTGACAAATCTTCCATGTTTTGGTTCCATTAGACCATGCCTCATTTGGACTGATTAACCTATATGGTGCAACCCATCGCTCGAACTTTCCTTTAATATTTTGCGCTTTTATTGTGTCATGCTTGAGCTTAGCCATCTCTCTCGGTATTCTTGATCGTTCTGGGCCTTGGCTTCTATATGAGCGTAGCCCTGATCCCTGCCGTTGACTATGGTTGACTCCAAGTTTTCTTACACATCCAAAAGTTAAGAAATCATTTTTAGGCATAAGTTCATTATAACTTGACCCACGTTAGTTAAAATATATATCATACAACATATATATACTGACCTAGGTCAAACTAAATCACACCGTGACTCAATTTCCCAAAAACCCAAATTGGCTGAAGCAACACAACACAGCCGGTCAAACCGCCAATCCTAGCTGGTCTAACCGGCCTAGATGTGGCGATCAGACTGACTGTCTGGCCGCTAGTGGCAGCTGTGATCGCCACATTTGGCTGGTCAGACAGATAAGTCTAACAACCACTCTAAAAAACAGCAATTTTGCAAAACAAAATCTACACCCCTATAAAATAACAATGTGATGGACCATGTGGAGGTGACCCCGTGTGTGTGTTGAGTATTTGACATCGGTATTAGGAAAATCGAGTTTGGTTTGTGTGGTTTGGACTATGTCGTTGCGCGGTGCAATCGGCTTCGATCGGACTTGGTCGAACTAGGTCGAACGTACTTAAGTAGTTTATTTTTCGCTTCGATCGGTTTGGGCTTTGAGTATTTCTTCTGATGGTAATGTATGATTACATGTGTCGAGCGGGGCTATGTGATGTATTTCTTGTCTGTGATGGCTGCAGGACGTCAGGTGGAGTCGTGGCGATGCACGTGATGACCGGACTAGGCGCGGGCGGTGCCGAGGTCAGAACGGTCGAGGTGTGCCGAAGACGGCGAGGACTCGAGGTGGCTGCGTGGCTTGGAAGGCAAGGAATGGGGAAGCTTCTTGCAAGGTGCGCGAGGGGCGTTTTGGTGAATACGCAAAACTGCACTAAAGGAAGTGGATTGTGGATAAAGCGCCATGAGTTGTTGAGAGCTAATGGGTAAAGTGTGTTACAAACCCATTAGTGGAGGCTATAAATAGAGAGGTGTTCTCTAGTGTTGAAATTGAGAGAGTGGATGTAAGAGTTAGGGTTTTATTTAGTTCTCTCCATGCATGAAAATGAGTGTATGAAAAATAAGAGATGGATTAGGGTTTTGCTTCTAATCTTTGTTTGTTGAGAAAGAGAGAAAGAGAGAAGGTGAGAGGTTCTCTCTATGCTCTCCAGACGTATGGGGATGTAGGGTTTGATTGGTGAAATGAAATGGATTGGTTGTGTTTAGTTTCTTGCCTCAGTTTCTTTGCTTGAGATGTTATGGTGATCTATCTCCTTTTGTTTTGGTTTGTCTTCTCAGTCCAGCAGCTACTAGTCTTCTTTTGCTTGAGTAATTTCATTTCTTGACTTGCTCTGGGCGTGGATAATTCTCAAAGTCATGTGACTAATTTGTTCCTGAAGGGCAATATGTTGACTTGAAGATTACTCTCGTATCTCTGTTTTTATTTTTTGCCTCAAGATTCTTCATCTGTGGCGTGCCCACTGATTTTTCTTCTTATTTTTGCCTTCCTACTTCTGCATCTTCCTTTCTGTCTTCAGTAAAAGAAATATTGCCGTGTTTATTCTTTCATTTCCTTCGGCATACTCCAGTTTCTGCAGTTCCCTGTTCATTCGGCAATCTCAGTCCATTCTATCTCTTATCTGGCAGTGAACCAATGCAGTTTTTGCCGCTGCTTTTCTTCTCTTGGCTGTCCACTTTAGTAGTACTATTCTCCCTTTTTCAGCAGGGTGCAGTTGGCAAGATCTTTAAGAACTTGTAGTTGTCGGCAGCAGTGTTTCCCCTTATATTTTTTAGCTGCAGTTTTTAGTTCTTTCGGTTTCTTTTGTTCTCAGTTTTTGGCAGCTCTTATTGACTGCGTTTTCAGCTTTATCTCTTTCTTTTTCATGCTGCCTTTGGTCTGATTTCTGCTGCCCCATTCTCTGTTTTTGTCAAAAGGCAGAGTGCTGTTTTCAGTCTTGTGCTGAAATTTTTGGGCAGCAAGCTGCTGCAGTTTGCAGTCAACTTTCTTGTGCTCGGTTTGCATTTTTTTGTGATTCGTTTTCAGCTGCAGTAGGTATGATTCTTGCGGCCAGAATTTCACCCGAGAAGATTATGTGCTCTCTGATTTTTCTTGATCTCGTCTATATGCTTTCAGCTTCTACAATTTACTTGACAACGATAGTCCTTGTTAGCTCTCTGGCTTGATTTACTTTCTTGGAATGCTTTGCTCTATTTTTATAGTTTCCGGAAAGTTGAGATTTTTGTGAATACTTTGGGGACGATTTTTAATTTGGCACCATTCACCCTCCTCTGTTGCCGTTTCCGATCCAACACAATGATTCATCATAATATAACTCTAAATGTTCTCATATAGTCTTTCACATGTGCTGCTTCACATTGATGCAATGATTTCTGACTAGTTAATATTAAATTCCCATGTATTTTATATGTTTGAGAAGCTGCCCCTGTATTTCTTACTCGTTTCGTCTGTTTGTGATTATAAGAGCATGTGTAATGCTCTGTCATGGGCGATCACTAGCTATTTACGTAGGATGAGAGGTGTCATATAAAGTTACAGTAGCTTCAACTAATTCGCGTGGATCCAGTCTAAAAGCAAGCAACTTCTTTGTGAGTGTATTGGAGAGCTATATCGTAGCTTCATTTCAGATTTTTTTTTTAGTATCCATCTTGAAGATACTATGCATTGGTATGGTGGTGTAGCTTCGCTTCGGAATTTATGAACCTATCGTGAAGTTAGTTCGTACCTGTTAGAGATATATGTATAGTTTGTTATTCCCCATTGTTATGAGGGGTTCTTTGCATATTTACCACCTGTACCTTGTGTATATATACTGGCCCATTGGCCTCATATGAATATATGCGCTATTCATAACATGGTATCAGAGCCAAAACTAGGGTTTTGGTTTACCTAGGGTTTCGCGCCGTCGCCGGCCTCCCTGCGCCGCCGCCGCCGCCGTCGCCGACTCCCGGCCTCCGCCGTGCCGTCGGCCCCGCCCGACTCCCACCCGGTCGCCTCGCCGGCCTCCTCCGCTGCTGCCGTCCCCGCCGGCCTCCTCTGCTCCCACTCGGCCGCCAGATCCGCCGGCCTCCTCCATCGCCGCTGCTGGCCGCTTTCCATGCCCGAGGCCGCCGCTCCGCCTCCTCTGCCCGAGACCGGCTCCCCCGCGCCTCCCCGCGCCACCGCCCAGGCCATCGCCAGATCCGCGCCGGCCTCCACCGCTGCCGTCCCCGCGCCTCCATCGCCGCTGCCGTCGGCCGCCTGGTCGCCGTCTTCGCCCGAGGCAGGCCGCCGAAGTAGGCCGCGGAGCCGCCGCCGTCGGCTGCCCCCGCCGGACTCCGGTCCGCCCGGAGCCCCGCCGTCGGCCGCCCCCGCCGGACTCTGGTCCGCTCGCCCCTGACCGAGGCCTCCCTCGGTCGGCTTTGTAAGGCCGGTCGGTTTGACCGGTCAAAAGAAAAAAAAAGCAAAAAAAAAAGCAAAAAAAAAATGTCGTTCTAACCGCCGCGCCGTTCAGCGCCGCCTGTTAGACTTCGTTGCCTTGGTCGCCGCGCCGTCCAGCGCCGCCTACCAATGGGCACCGTTGCCCTCCCTCGCTGCCCGGTGATCTTTGATGGTGTTAATTACACCGACTTCGTGTCTCACATGCGCATTCACATGCGTGGTCTTCGTCTCTGGGGCGTCCTCTCTGGCGATGTCACCTGCCCGCCTTGCCCTATTTCTCCGACGGAGCCTACGCCTGTTGCATTGCCCCCAACAGCCGATAAGGCTGCTGCTGAGGCCGCTGATGATAAAGCTGCCTCTGCCTACCAGGAGGCTCTGGATTCCTACAAGGATCGTCTGACCGTCTACACTCAGTGGTACGATGACGACGCTCGGGCTGCTGCTGTCCTCATCGCCAGTGTCCAGCCTCAGTTCTCTTCTGAGGTTGTGGGACTCCCTTCGGCTTTTCAGATGTGGACTCATCTTCGTCAGCGCTATGAGCCCTCTGGTGATGCCCTGTACCTGTCCGTGGTCCGTCAGGAGCACTCTCTTCAGCAGGGTGATGCTACTGTTGACGTTTTTTACGCTCAGAGTTCTGCTGTCTGGCGTCAGTTGGACTCACTTCGCACTGCTGGCTGTCGTACCTATCCGTGCTGCCTGGAGGTACGTGCTGATCTGCAGTTTCAACGGGTTTACGAGTTCCTTACTCGCCTTCGTCCTGAGTTCGAGCAAAGGCGTGCCCAGCTCCTTGCACGCCACCCTCGTGTCACTCTCCTGGAGGCTCTTACCGAGATACACGCAGAGGAGACTCGTTTGAGTGGTGCTGGTCTGATGCCACTCCCCTCTGTGCTCGCCGCTCGTCCGCCTGCTATACTGCCTCCTCCAGCGGCTACCACAGGTGGTGGTGGCCGTCCTCAGTCTGGAGGTGGCCGTCCTCACTGTTCCTACTGCGACAAGGATGGTCACACTGAATCCCAGTGCTACAAGAAGAAGCGGCATCTTTCACGCCGTTCCTCTACTGGCACTAGTGCTTCTACGACGACGTCTGCCTCGACTTCTTCAGCAGCTTCTCTCACCGAGCAGGAGATAGCCAGACTTCGACGCCTACTTGCCGCTTCAGGTTCTCCCTCGACAGGTTCTGCAGGATCTGCTACTGACTCTTCAGGCACTGAGAGACCACCTCCTACACAGTCAGGTACCTCCCCGTGGATTCTTGATTCTGGAGCATCTTTCCACATGACTCCTGATTCTTCCACTCTGTCTTCTATTACACCCCTTGTTTCTCCTGTCAGTGTTCTTCCTGCTGATGGTACATCTCTTTCTGTCTCTGGTCGAGGATCTCTTAGCAACTCATCTTTTCATGTTCCTTCTGTTGCTCATGTTCCTCGTCTTACCTTGCAGCTTCTTTCTGCTGGGCAGATTACTGACCTTGGTTATCGAGTTATTCTCGAATCTGACTCTTGTTGTGTTCAGGACTGCCACACGGGAGCTCTGGTTGGTTCTGGCCCTCGGCGCCGTGACTCACAGCGTCTCTGGGAGCTTGACTGGCTTCATCTTCCTTCCGCTGCCACCACCGCCGCCAGTCTCTCCGCTTCTGCCACTTCGTCTACCGGCTCTTTCCAGCAGTGGCATCACCGTCTTGGCCATCTGTGTGGATCTCGCCTGTCGTCCTTAGTTCGTCGTGGTCTTCTGGGGTCTGTCTCAGGAGACGTGTCTTTAGATTGTCAGGGCTGTAAGTTAGGTAAACAGATTCAGCTTCCTTATTCTCATAGTGAGACTGTGTCTCAGCGTCCTTTTGATCTTGTTCATTCAGATGTTTGGGGTCCGGCTCCCTTCGTTTCGAAAGGGGGTCATCGTTATTATATTATTTTTATAGATGATTTCTCTCGCCACACTTGGATATATTTCATGTCTTCTCGTAGTGAGGCATTGCCTATCTATAAACAATTTGCCAAGATGATACACACACAGTTTTCCACTCCTATTCGTGTTTTTCGTGCTGATTCTGCTGGCGAGTACCTCTCCCGTCACCTGCGCAGCTTCCTTGCTGAGCAGGGCACTCTCGCTCAGTTTTCTTGTCCTGGTGCTCATGCTCAGAATGGTGTCGCTGAGCGCAAGCATCGTCACCTCCTTGAGACGGCTCGTGCTCTGATGATCGCCGCCTCTATTCCACCTCACTTTTGGGCCGAGGCTGTTTCCACTGCCACTTATCTCGTCAACATTCAGCCCTCTTCTGCTCTTAAGGGTGAGATCCCTGTTGAGCGTCTTTGTGGTCTTCTTCCTGACTACTCTGCCCTTCATCTGTTTGGCTGCGTTTGCTGTGTTCTTCTTGCACCTCGAGAACGTACCAAACTGACCGCTCAGTCTGTTGAGTGTGTCTTTCTGGGGTACAGTGCCGAGCACAAGGGCTATCGGTGCTGGGATCCTGTTGGTCGTCGGATACGGGTTTCTCGGGATGTGACTTTCGACGAGTCTCGTCCTTTCTACCCACATCCCGCCTCTCCTTCGGCTTCCTCTGTGGAGTCTCTGTCTTTTTTGACCTTTCCAGATACTCCTATATCTGTTTTGCCCTCGTCCACCTGTCCTACTGAGTCTCCACATATTCCCCCTATGGCCTCTCCGCCGTTGTCGCCGCCTGTGTCGTCTCCTACGACTCCCCAGGCTCCTCCCACTATCGTCTACACTCGACGACCTCGTATTGAGGATCTTCCAGATGAGTCATCTTCTTCTGATGTTCCATCTTCTTCTGATGCTCCATCTTCCCCTGATGGGTCATCTTCTCCTCGCTACGCTCTCCGCGATCGCCAGTCGATTCGGCCTCCTGCCCGTTTTGCTTTTGCTGGCGCAGCTACTCGTGAGCCTGTCTCCTACCGGGATGCTGTTACTCATCCTGAGTGGCAGCTTGCCATGGCCGAGGAGATTGCTGCCCTCGAGCGTACTGGTACTTGGGATCTTGTTCCTTTGCCATCTCATTCTCATCCCATCACGTGTAAGTGGGTCTATAAGATTAAGACTCGCTCTGATGGTTCTCTTGAGCGCTATAAGGCGCGTCTTGTTGCTCGTGGTTTCCAGCAGCAGTATGGTGTTGACTACGACGAGACTTTTGCTCCTGTGGCCCACATGACCACTGTTCGCACTCTTCTTTCGGTGGCGTCTGTTCGCCACTGGTCTGTTTCTCAGCTTGATGTCAAGAATGCCTTTCTTAATGGCGAGTTGCGTGAGGAGGTCTACATGCATCCGCCACCTGGGTATTCTGTTCCTGAGGGCATGGTCTGTCGCCTTCGTCGCTCTCTCTATGGCCTTAAGCAAGCCCCTCGTGCTTGGTTTGAGCGCTTCTCCTCTGTGGTCACTGCTGCTGGTTTTTCAGCTAGTGATCATGATCCTGCGCTCTTTGTCCACACTTCGTCTCGTGGTCGGACTCTTCTTCTCCTGTATGTTGATGATATGATCATTACGGGAGATGATTCTGAGTACATTGCCTTTGTCAAGGCTCGTCTTAGTGAGCAGTTCCTTATGTCGGATCTTGGTCCTCTTCATTACTTCCTTGGGATTGAAGTTACTTCCACTCCAGATGGTTTCTTTATGTCCCAAGAGAAATATATTCAGGATCTTCTTGATCGCGCCTCTCTCACTGATCAGCGTACTGTTGAGACTCCCATGGAGCTCAATGTTCACCTCCGACTCTCTGATGGCGAGCCTCTTTCTGACCCGACTCGCTATCGTCATCTTGTTGGGAGTCTTGTCTACCTTGCTGTTACTCGTCCGGATATCACTTATCCAGTTCATATTCTGAGTCAGTTTGTTTCAGCTCCCACTCAGGTTCACTACAGCCACCTTCTTCGAGTTCTGCGATATCTTCGTGGGACTATCTCTCGCCGTCTCTTCTTTCCATGTTCCAGCTCGTTACAGCTTCAGGCCTATTCGGATGCTACTTGGGCCAGCGATCCCTCTGATCGCCGGTCTATCTCTGCTTACTGTGTTTTTCTTGGTGGTTCTCTTATTGCCTGGAAGACGAAGAAACAGACTGCAGTGTCCCATTCGAGTGCAGAGGCTGAGTTGCGAGCTATGGCTCTCTTGACAGCAGAGGTTACTTGGCTACGGTGGTTACTTGAGGATTTTGGTGTTTCTGTCACTACACCGACCCCTCTCTTGTCAGACAGTACAGGTGCTATCAGTATTGCTCGTGATCCTGTGAAGCATGAGCTCACCAAGCACATTGGAGTTGATGCTTCTTTCATGAGGACTTGTGTGCATGATCAGGTGATTACTCTTCAGTATGTGCCTTCAGAGCTTCAGATAGCGGATTTCTTCACGAAGGCTCAGACTCGAGCACAGCACAGCTTCTTCCTCTCCAAACTCAGTGTTGTTGATCCACCATGAGTTTGAGGGGGGGTGTTAGAGATATATGTATAGTTTGTTATTCCCCATTGTTATGAGGGGTTCTTTGCATATTTACCACCTGTACCTTGTGTATATATACTGGCCCATTGGCCTCATATGAATATATGCGCTATTCATAACAGTACCGACACAGTTTGCACTATATATACCCTTTTAACAATTTACGAAGTATTACCTTGAATATTTTACCAAATTTGTAGGTTCACATGCGAATGTTTCATGAGTTCCAAGATTATGTCTAAAAATTGCTTCTTTCTGGATTGAGAAAAGTTGGTAAAATATTTATGTGCACAGCTTCAGTACAATATAGTACAATGCAATATACAGAGTGCAAAAGCTTTCAAAGTGACACGAAAAACATGATTTTTCTTTATTTAGGACCTCGATATAGTAAGCTCAGAATCAGATTAGCAAGTTTATTCTGAACATCCCTACCAGCAACTACTGATGGATAACATTACCTAATGCAGTATTAATGAACAAGAAGTGCCGGTGAATGACATGAAATTTTCCTACTTTACAGCTGCCCTTTCCCGGTGATGAACTCTCTTGTGTTGCTCAAGGAGCAAGAACAGATATCTTCTTCCCTCTCATTTACAACTCAGAAGTTTCTCAAGCCTGGTGATGACTGAAGAGATCCCTTCCAATTTGCAATTTACAGTGTGAAAATTGCAGGTAAGGCTGCGGAAGGAATTAGGCCTTCGCGGCCACTTGTTTTGCACCAACTGCAAAGAACTCGGTGATGACCTCGAGAGGCATGCCCTTTGTCTCTGGGACCTTGAGGAAGACGAACACAAAGGCGATTGAGCAAACAACTGCATATATACCGAAGACACCTGCTAGGCCAATAGCATTCAGCATCACAGGAAGGCTGTACGTAACAACAATGTCTCCAAACCAGAATGTCAGGGCGCAGACGGCGATGCAGAGGCCACGGACCCTTGTGGGGAAAATTTCTGCACATAGAATGTTGGGGATTGGACCGAAGCCCATGACGAAGCAGCAGAAGTAGATGATGACACTAACTGTGGAGAGCACAGCGTGGGGCACTGTACCCAAGTCGATAACATTGGACACAACCAGGATAATTAAAGATGCTATCAAGATTGGAATTGTGCCCAGGAGCAGAAACCTGCAGAAAGGGAGAGAATGTATGATATAGTGCCCTTTTGGGCGAAATTTGCCTTTCATATATTTGGCAAGTGATAATACTAACATGATGCAACCAAAGGAAACAAGTTACCTTCTTCCAGAAATATCCATAAGTCTCATGGCTAAACCAATGCTAGGGAGCATCAGTAAGGTCGTGAGAGAACTGATCAAGATGGATGCTGATGCTGAACTGAGGCCAAGATTGGACAGAAGAACTGCCACACCAGCTTGCTCAAGTATTTGAGGGGTGTAGTAGAGAACCCCATTTATTCCAGCAAACTACACAAGAAAAATACTCGAAAGTGTTAGTGAACCCTCGTTAGGATACAATTACAGTCTTATCTATTAACCTATCAATGATGGGACAACCTAAAACAGAATAAAGTGTAAGGTGAGTTGCTCTTCAAGAAGAATTATGGTTGGCTTAACTACTTGAAGGATAATTTCATTTTTATGTGCTCATATCTGGCATACAGTAACATGGAAACATAATTCCACACAAACAAAACTGAAGAAACATGTGAATCTCTACCTGTTGAAGGATCTGAATTCCAACACCGACTAACAATGCACGCCTCACACCAGGTTCAAACAGATCTTTCCAGTTTGGGCCTTTGGCAGCTGCTTCCGATGGATGAATCATGGCTGGACCGGCCATTCGCTGTTCCATAAGATCTTTGGAGTAAAGTGCCGGCTGGCTTACCAAAGCAGCAGCATGTATGAACTCACTACCTTCAGGAGCAACATCCCCACCAGGAAGTGAAACAATGGAGCCCTTTCTTGATCCGGGCACTCCCTCTTGGTGCAAGTAGATTCTTTTAAAACCTCCTTCCTTTTTACCATCCTCACCTTCTCGCTCTGACCATTTCCACGCAAGCTGCCACCCCCCACCAATACCAGTGCTGCTGACTGCCTCACCACCCTCTTCCAAGAGGCTTCTATGCCTTCTCATGCTCAAAGCACTTCCACGGTGACCATGGTGTGCAATGTCCTTCCCTTCCATGCTTGTGGTCTCTCGGGACAGCAGCGGGCTGTGGACATTGTCTTCATAGTCGCCTCCAACACCATCAGATGCATATTCCTCATCGTCCCTGTGAAGGTTCTCCTCATCCCATTGCTCAGTTTTGGGATGCTGATCTGTCACACTGAACATACTACCAAAGTTAGGAAACAATGTGCTCCGCATGCTTCCTCCAGTGTGAGGCATGTTCTCATGGACACTCCCGAAAAGCGTGACTATAGGATCCATAAGGGGTACACTCTGGTTCACCATGCTGCCATGACGAGATGTCAGAGAAAGCACACTTCCAAGGATGCTGGGTCCCTTGGAAGGTCGAGCAATCCATGATTGGCCCTCTTCAGGCCCATATAGTGTTATTTGGTCCTTATCGCCATCAAAAACATGATCATCAGCTGGCTCGGCAGCTGGTCCAATGATGTACTCTTCAATGGAGGTGTCTCCTCCAACCTCCAAACCTTCAACAAGAAGAGCCATTTCTCCTGCAAAATTTGATTTGGAATGATAATATGACTTTATTGTGGATGTCGATGATAAATACACGCACAAATAACTATGAATAAATCAGCAGTTGAAATTTGAGCAGTGCCAAATAGCCATAGGATCAGTCTCAGCCAACACTTCACTGCAGACAAAATTGGTTATAGCTATACCACTTGCTAGCTGCATATGCCTGTAACCGATATTGAAATCTTGTGTAATCATATTTTGAGGTAAACATAAACCTTTTATCTTTAAATATCAAATCATAATTAACTTGAATACCTGACAGAAATTAGTAGCTTATGCAAGTTAAGAGAACTCTAGTTGCATACTTGCATCCATTTACCAACCAATAGTTATTGTTTATCTGGCCTTTTTCAGCCAAATTATTTGTTTAATGAGCAAAACAAGCCTATATATACTTATATTTTGACACGCTTTGGTGTGCATATCTCACTGTAAATTAGCAACAGGAATTTAGAATAAATGAAGGGGTTTGCTTCAATAGATCGCTTTTAGAAAAGTTCACGAAGCTTAAAGCAAAGTAGTTAATATGAGGTATGGCAAATCTATACTAACCTGTAAAAAATCAATCGAATTGAAGATTAGATATAGACTTGAATATTAGGTAGGGGCAAAACTTTTATTTGATTTATATTTTAGGTTATGCATATATTTGCACCTACCTAATATTAACTACTTTGCTTTAATATTCATAAACTTTTCTAAAAGAGGTGTACTGAAACAAACCCCATTAATGTAATTTCAAGAACACCAAAAATGTTTTTCTCTTCGAGCATTTCCGATCAAGGAAAAGGCCGTACTGTTATGCAGTCTGTACAAATTACATGAATGTTATTGTTGAAAAACCTTGCTAGAACTCTATATATCTGAAGTTCATTTGAAGAATTGAATAGTTAACACAGCACATATCACTTATGAAATTAATCACCAATTCAATATCAGGGAGCGATTTCCAAAAACCAGTCAGCTAGAAATCCAGGTGAAATAAACGTCAAGTTTTCAGCAAAACAGACCTGAGACATCCTCCCTGCCACGTAACCTTTGCAACACCTTCTTTGCCTCTGCCATCCGCCCCTTGCTGACGAGCCATCTTGGCGATTCTGGCAGATAAAATATCGTCAATCCGAAGAAAAACAATGAAGGAATCGAGAGAACCCCAAGCATAATTCTCCAATCAGGTGATGGCAACAGCGACATCCCAAACACCATGCAGTATGACAAGAACATCCCTCCTGACCCACTGAACTGTGGCAGTGTGTTCAGCAATCCCCTAATCTCCGAAGGAGCTGTTTCTGAAATGTACAAAGGTACAAGCGTGACAGCCAAGCCGATACCGAATCCATCTATAAGACGTGCCAGCAGTAGTACATACACATTCGGGGACCATAGCATGATGAGGCTACCGATAAAGTACAGAACTGAAGAAAGAATGAGCATAGGGCGCCGGCCAATCCAGTCTGATACTGGACCAGAGAATGTTGTGATGATGGTTGCACCAATGAGTGACATCGCCACAATCAACCCTTCCACAGTAGGCTCACTTTCCAGTTTGAATTCCTTCTTTATGTATAAAACAGCACCTGGAGAAGAAAAGTGTGCCTTGTTAATGTTTACACCTTTTGTCCCATAATATGAGTCCGTTTGGGATCCGTGTGGTTAAGGTTTTAAGACATTGATCATTAATATATGTTAATGTATATAAATTGACTACATAAAAATAGTGTTATTGGATTTATCTTGCAAAATACGTTCACAATATATAATTTTTATTATTTTTGTTAGTATATCGTGGAACAAAATCACAGTCAAAGTGTTACTTGGAAACCATGAAAAATCAAAATGGACTTATATCATGGGACAGAGGGAGTACCATTTTTCTTAAACAATGTAATACGTACCATATGTTCAGAACAAAGGATAGTAAACTATAAGGCTCCATTTAGAATGTAGGAATTTCACAAGAATTGTACAAGAATTTTTCATATCCTGCAGGAATTGGGAAAATTCCCGCATTCCAAACAAGCCCCACTGATTGGACAGCACATAACTAATATCGAGCATCTGTAAGACTGTAACTTCAATAGTACAGGTTCTTTCAGGAAAATAAATAAATAGTACAGATCAAGCTGAATTAAGTTATTGCTCAATTTCCGGGACTCTATTCATGATAAAAAAAATTGTTAGCACCAAGTTGCTTTCAGAATCGAAGAAAAACAAACTCAAATTGTTCAAGTGCTACCCTATTGCTTTGATGAGAATAGCACACATATTCCAGAAAGCCTTAAGTAGTACTGAACAACATCTGACCTGAAGTGGCCTAGGAATCTGACAGAACAACCACCCTTATTCACCAGAGCGATAATTAACAAACTGCATATGTCTAGTAAAACAAATCTACCTAGACCAGAAGATTTACCTGCAATGGTGGCATTGTCCCACCCCTGCAGCAGATTGCCGATGGAAGCTGCAATCGCGACTAGAGCAGCTCCTGACATATTCTCCCCCGCAAACACTCACCCTACGCGAGCTCTGCGATCCCTGGAACTGCAAGACCAAGCTAAAAATGAACACATCGAACCAATTAACCACCAGTACAGCATAGGATGCAATTCTTGCAGAACTCGAGCTAGTACCTCTCAAGAAGGCCAATAAAAGGAGAAAGAAGCCGGCTAAGAACCGAAGAAGAGGCACCCTCCGGTCCAGCAGATCAGAAGTAAAGGCGGCTCAAATGGAACCCAAAAGCCACTCCCCAGTAGTAGAAGTAGAAGAAGAAGAAGAAGAAGAGAAGGCCAACCTCCCTGCGAGTGAGGAAAAAAAAGGCTCAGCGGGAGGCGAAGCAGCTGCCCAGATGCCACATGGAGGCACGCAGACGCAGACACAGACACTGGCACACACAGCGGCAGTAAACTAAAGAAACAAGTACTCTTCTTTGGTTAATGGCCTACTACTACGCTTCCCCAGCGCGGCAGCCACCGAGAAATATCCCAGCCTTCCCCGACCAAACGCGCCGGTATCCCCTCAGGAACACACCAAAGATGCCCAAAGATCCCAGCTTTCCAGCGAAAGGGCACGCGCGGAGACGGTGGTTTGGTGTGGTTACAGTACTACCGATCTCTTCAGCTCTTCTTCTTCTCCTTGGTGGCCAACACATGCACACACTTCGACAACGAAGGCTTCGCGGGCGGCGTCGTGCCAAACGATCAGCCAAGAACCAGCCAGAACTGATCTGTCAGCCTGGATGGCCAGATTACTTTTTCTCATATAGCATGTACCAGTGATCTAATGGAATCTCCTGTAGTTCGGCCAGAGCTTTCTTTGTTTTCCTTGGGCCTTGGAGAGTGGAGCCGAATGATAGGGGGAGGTGGTGCATAATACTTCCAGATCGTAACAACGTGGCTAGATTACAAAATGAATTATGGCGGCATTTGGTATGGTTAATTACGGTTTATTTGGTACGGTACATGTGCCTTCCTGCGGTCGAAAAGAATTGTGCTTTTGCGTGACGCTCAAATTTTTTAAACTTTGACTACTGACGATTGATGTCGTTTTAGTTACGGAGCAGACGATGTTTATGGTAGTTTTATAATATCTATATAAATAAAAATAATATGTGAGATTTAAGCATCTTTTTTCATTTTAAGTACAAAGCAATTCTACGGGCCTGTTTGGATACGCTTAAAATCCGACTCTAGGTAGAATTAAACGAGAATCCCACCCAAACGCTTTGATTATTTTTGGATTCTTTCAACCGCTACGGTGGGAAAGATCGGTATTTGCACTGGGAATCCAAAATCCTGTACCGCGAGCCCGAGGGGTCGTTTCTTCCACCGCGACGATTCTTCAGACTGCAGATTCTTCAGATCGCGACTTATCAGAAAATCCTAATCAGATTAAAATCGATTCTCAGATAAGCGTATCCAAACAGGGCCTACAATAATTCTGTAAATTCTCACATTAATCGAAAAAAGAAGTATCTCTACCACTTATTTTGGTCGGACCAGATTATAACAGTACAGATTAATTATATATGTATACTAGAGTTGTACAACAAATACAATTATATTTTAATTATAGTCAGTAGAGTTGTGTACTAAATACAACTGTATCATAATATCTAACCGTGTAAATATATGGATAAATCTGCTGGTTGTATAGGAATATTAGTGGTGAAGATTGTATATAACCATGTCATGCCATGTTGAAGACCATGCCATGTTGAAATATTATATTCTTTCCTTGCAAAAAAAGATAACATTCTTTTTTAGATGGTTATACAATAACTTAGAATATTAGACTAAAATTTGTAGGACATAAAGTGACAACAACTACAAAATTAGTGGTTTAATAACAGCTACTTTCAACAACTCCAGACCTAAAAGAAAAGCCAGCGTGTATGTAGCCTTACGAAAGAAGCCGTGGGGTGTGCTTGCCCTTTCCATCACCAGAAGCAACAAACGCCTTTCGGTAATTGACAGGACCAACACCAGCAAAACACATGTTAAAGTGTGGGTTATTTTAGGCTGAAACTTATGATTTATAGCTGTAGTTTTTGAATTCTAGTTTATTCGTGAAAGATAATATATAAAGAGAAATAGCCGCATACGATTTTGACCAGTGCAGCTAAACTCGGTATATTTTATACTATAATTTACTTGTGAATCCCGTATCAAAAACACACCGTTTATCGATGTGTTACTATTCATCCATACATAAGCTATAAATCACACGCACAAACCAACCCAGCTAAAATCTGACAGTCGTTTAGCCCTGTTTCGCCTGACTCTCCACTGCAATAACAAGGCGGCACGATGCATCTCACTTCTCGCCTCTTTTTCATTAGTTCAGACTGAAAGCCCGAGGACGAGCGTACATGTTTCGATCAGTGCGGAGATATTTTCTACCGTTTGTTTCCAAAATTGTGAAGGCGAGAAAATGTGAGAGGGATTGTGATGTGTGAAGGCAAGTTCAGTCAATTTTAGCTGGAAGAAAAAGCAAGCGAGCCCTGTCCCGGTGCAGCCTACGGAGGACATATGTTTCATTTTCTGAATTCATTGCAGGCGATCGTAACATCCTGATTTTTTAGTTGCAAACCAAATGCATAAAATACATGATTTTTAAAAACTTTTTATTTCATTTTGGTATTATCTGAATTCTGAAATTTATTTGAGAATCTTGATTGGATTTTATGTCAATCAAATCAATTAATAAAAATAAAACCAAAGTCTAGGGGTTAAAAGATACACAATTGGCGACGCAAACTAAAAATAGAGATCCAAATTCGAAAAGATGATCCATAAACTAAGGGCCTGTTCTTTCGGCTGCGGCTTATGACTTTTGGTTGAAATTTTTGAATTTTGGTTGTTTACGGTACAGATTACGGAGAGACAGATACTCACTTGCGATTTTGGCTGGTACAGATGTTGGGCTTTTAACGTGTAGATCGTTTAACTTGTAGACCCCGTCTTGAGAAAATACTCCATTTGAAAGTTAGGTATTATAGCAAAAGCCAAAGCCACCAGCTTTTGAGGTAAAGAACATGCCCTAAACAAGGAGAATTAGCAACGGGAGTTTGAAAACAAAAGAGTAGCGAAATTCAAATTTAATCATTTAACCCAAAAACTTGAATCAAACCTAAGATTGAAAAGAATTGAGTAAAATTGGAATTATACATTTTTTAAATTTTGCCAAGAGAAATTTAGATTTGAATTCATACTCAAATTTAAAACCCAAAACCGAATTTCAAATGCAAATCAAAAACAAAATCAAATCAAATCAAAAATAAAAAATACAGTTTGGATTGGCCCACTTCCTCCTTTTCCCTCAGCCTAGCCCGGCGGTCGTTGCTCTCCTTCTTGCCCTGGCCCAGCTCGGTCGTGCGGTCGATCCCTTCTCTCCTTCTCTCCCCCGCTCTATTCTGGCCATGCTTACAACCCGTGCACACACTTGCATCACATTGTGCCACGCTGACCTGGCCGCTCCGCTCATGCCGCGTCGTGTGTGCCACATCGTGCCACGCTATGCACTCACACCATGCACACACACGCTCCCGACTGAGGCCAGACCCGCCACGTGCATCGCGCCCACGCTTACGTCATGTTGTGCATCGACACCGCTGTTGCCAACTGCCCCTATCACTTTGCATGTGCTAGCGCCCATGCTATGCATTGTGCATGCATCACGCCCGTCACATCACCACGTCAGTCGCGCCAACGCTGAGCCCCAAAAACTAGCTGCGCATCTCAAACCATCTGCGCAACCTGCACGCCACTACTGCCAACCACTCCCATCACCACACCGAAATGTCACACGAGCCAGCGCCCACACCACCCGCCCCGGCAATCTAAGCTGTCCATCCTCTCTACTCACTCCTTAACCCCCCCTCCTTTTGCTCCCTGGTGCTCAACTCAGCCGAGTGGCACTGACCTCCCGCAGCTCTGGCCACTCTGGCGAGCAACGTTTCAAACCATTAGAGTCACATCGTGTTCCACCCCTCCAATTACGCCTCCCCTCATTCAATTTGGTGGTTCAAGCATAGGATCTGGCCAATGCTATAGTACTCATTAGGTCCAGCAAAATCCACCACCGCCATTCCCTCTCCGGTAAGTCCCTCTTCGATTTCTCTCTGCTAGAGCATCTTTGAACCTCCTTTACATTTACCCACCATCAATTTCAGCTTCCCCTTGCCCTAGGTCGTCGACGCAGCGCAGGTCGCTGTGCTACCCCTAGCTCTTGTTGTTGGACCACCTCACTGCTCCTCTACCTCCATGGATCGCTCTAGTGAGTTCCCTCCACCCCTCTCCTACTCGTGTGCACCTCCCTTTCCTCCCTCTTCCTCTTTAGTGCCACACCCCTTTTCCCTCCCTTCACCTAGCCACCATGCACCACCTCTAGCTCGCCTCGGTGCTGCTTGAGCCATGATGCTGCCTCCCCTAGCTTCCCTTACCTCTTCAACAATACATTTTTGTGGTCGCTGACTGCCGTCGTTGCCTAGTTCACCGGCACCGAGCATGGCAACGACATCTTCGCCTCTGTTTCAGCAAAGAGAACACTGTAGAGAGGGCACTGTAGCAAGATAATTAGCAGTAATTGTGTCATTAGAACATAATTAAGTTAATTTACTAACACCCATTAATTAATGTTAATTAGTCACCGACATGTGGGCCCAACTCATTAATGATTCTAATTAAAATCAGATTTTAATTATGAGCACTAACAAGTGGGCCACTTTTACTATACCTAGCCACATGTGTTAGCCACCCACAGCTACTCTTTAAGGAAAATAAATTAAAAAGAAATTAAAAACCCAGCTGGTCCTACGTGTTAGCTATTGGCATATTTTCTAATATGGAAATAAATTAAAAAAGAAACTAAAATCTGTGGGCCCCAACTATAGTGAGACGCTGTAAGAGCCCAGATATTAACATCTGGCATCCTCTGTGATTCCACCGCACTATTTTCTGGATCAGTAGATAGTGCTCACATATTACAGTTCTGAATATCAAAGTACATATCATGCGGAAGCGTAAAATATACAATAGTAGACTTACTCATGGGCTGATTAGGCCGAATTCAATAAATTGCAGCAGCGGAAGAACGAAGCACACATGTGGGACCCTCAGGACATGCCCACAGGCAGCCAACTGGAGGTTCGCGACCTAGCCCTTGTTGACTTCATCTTCTTCTCCATCATAACCAAAAGTATTGCTGAAGCATAGTGACCTGATTCCTGCTTCTGAATTTGTTATGAGAGCGAGTGTGAGCACACTAACCACCGTGCTCCGCGAGCCAATACACATGATGCAAATAAATAGTATGCATGGCTTATCAAAGGAGAGGCTCGGGTTATTTTATTTGCCAAAAATCGCTTTTAGTAGCATTATTATTATTAAATCATAGTGTTATTAATTCTACCTAAACTCCACATGGCGATTGCCATAATTGACTTAATCCACTAAAGACACCCTTTTCCTTACTAATTGTTGTCTAAGACTCCAAACAGCGAGTGTCATCATTACTTAATCCACCGAATATACTCTTTCCAAATTGATTGCTGTCTAAGACTCCAAACAGCGAGTGACATCATTTAATTATTCCATTGATCATATACTTTCAATATTGACTGCTGTCTAAAACCCCAAACAGCGGATAACATCAATTATACAATCCACCAATCAATTACTTCCTAAATCTCCAAACAGCGAGTATCATAATTTATATAATCCACCGATCAATTGCTGCCTAAAACTCCAAATAGCTAGTGACATTATCTATCTACTATCATTTGATTAATCCACCAAACACACACTTTCTATATTGAGTGCTGTCTAAAACTCCAAACAGCGAATATCATCAATTATACAATCCACCAATATCTTTTGTATTCCAAATTCCTATCAACCCATTCCTTTTGCTATTGATCCACAACCACAATTTGCTCTTACAATAATCAACCTTATTTTTCCATTATCTATTTCTAACTAATCCACTAGATACCTCCACCAAGAATATCATTGATCAAGTTTATACTCCAAGAATTGTTATCCTACATACAAATTCCCAAAAATTCAATTCATCCATTTAGTATTTGATCAAATCCTATTAATCCCATGATCGCCAATATATTCCAAGAATTTATATTAGTTATCAATGTCGTAATCCAGCAATTACCTTTGCACCCTCTAATTCTCCAAAAATCATTTAGATCATCTATCTAGCCTATCTATTCATTTAGACTCCACCAATTTATTTTTCTCAAAATCCACACTATCGTTTCCTTTTTATGATCGACCTGAATCCACCAACAACTTTATGTATTTACCACAAACATCCATCTTCTTTTCTTACGACTCTATTTATTCTTCCTGACATTTTATTTTGTGAGAAGTATTATCATTATTTACAAATATAATACATAGAAATTTCCTGAGACCTAGCAGTTTTGACCAAAAATATAATGTGTAAGAGAATGCAATAATAATAGCGATCCATATTCCATCCACCGTTACATGGCATCCGCACCATATATCATCTTTCAGCGTTATAACCGCTTAACTTAATTACCACTGGGACGACACCCATGACAATTCAAATCAGGGTTTTCCACTGCCCTCCACTTTTCCATTCCCACCCACAAAGTTTTTGAAATAGAACTATATCTGGTTAAGTTCCCATGTCCGCCCTTAACCATGGGCACGGCTATTCGAATAGTTTTGACTCTGCAGAGTTTGCGCACTTTACCCACAAGAGATAAATATGCTCGTTGCCCCACATGATTCCTTAGCCATGCGGTTGAGTAGACTATCACAGGGCCTTTACGATGCACAGTCCTACTGTGGTTACGCCCGCTAGGTTCTGCCTTCTGTAGGATGCGCATCCCTCGCGAAGGGTCCCCCGTGAGCCATCACGGGCAAAGGCGGGGATACGACCATCCATCCCTTTGCTCGTGTTCACACCTTCACGTAACCACCTTAGAGCCACACAAATTAGTTAACCCTGCCTACACTTTGCCAGCTTATGGTTGCACTGTTGTACCGTGGGAGGTCATCACAAGATTCGGTTCTTAGAGTTATCTGGGCGGTTCTACCACAAACCACACTCTCGTGCACCACTGCACCACACCCCCAAACCATCCGCCCAGATAATTAAGCAACTTGAGGTTTTTGGGAATATAAAATAACCATTTCCAACATACACTAGTCATTACCACCATGACTGCCCAACCAATTTTCCTCAGGATTAAAAGTGATGCTTGGGCGCTCTTGCGCCCATGAGTATCTAAGCAATACTAAGCATGACATATAATTACGGACTTATTTTCGAAAGGTTACTTTATAATTTTTGCTAGGGCGACAAGGTTCACAAGTTCAAATATTCCAAAAGAGGTGTAATATCAATCAAGTTAAATAATGGGCATATAACTAGAATATCAAATTAAACATATATTTGCATATAAAATAACAGCATGCAATTTGATAATTTAAACAAAAGTAATTTGCAGAAAATGTAGGTTCAACATGATCAAAGTATTGACTCGCCTGTCGTGGTTTACCGCGGTCTTGAGCTCACAAGATGCTTTCTCCTGAGCCTCTTATTCTTTATCTTCACTTCGACCTTGCGTGCGCTTGATCCATTGATTCTTCAGGACTCTAATTTCTATTTACGCGCTGAACGACTGAATACAAGCAAAAGCAAATAACTCAAAAGACCCAAATAAATCCAATTAAGCTTAATTTAGATTTATTATGAGTTAGTAGGTGATTTGGGGTAAGGTCGATGACGTGCGGAGTATTGATGGAGTCAGAAAGGGTTGGAACGAAGTGAAGATTGGTAGAAGGACATTCGACGAAGCAGAGACTAAGGAGGGTTCATGATACAGGGATATTGATGACGTTATTCTTACTTCGGATTTGAGGGTGGTTAGGTTTAGCCGACTATGGAATACCACGGGTTAACCCATTTTATTTAACAACTTCTTTTTATTGTTTTTATATTTATCGAGGAAATTCCATGAGCCAAGCTAGACCTAAAAGCAGATGTATGAATCTAGCCAGGATTTAATTTATTGGTCGAGTATTGTCATTCGTGAATAGGGGTTCCATAGGCGATGTATACGACTTTTAGCTTACGGAATTAATTCATATTACTAGCAACTTGATATGTAGCCTTTTAGGTGGTCCTAATTAATTAATCGTTTATTTGGTTAAATGTTTACCTCAGAATATGTATATATATTGGTAAGATTATTTCAATGCCTGATATTCTAGGACTATTATTTTGTAGTACCTATATATTAATATGCCCTTTTTAATGTGGAGGTGCCATGGGGACCACCGGTATTGATATTATATCCCTTTTCCTAGCATTTGACAAGGTCCCATCTTCAATTAAATTTCTATTCACCTAGGGTCGAGTTTGTTATACAGGGTTGCATTTCAATATTGTTATTTAATTAAACCTACCACAGAGATTTATTTAATGAGGGTATGTTAAAAGCTAGGGCACTTATGGGTAATCTTTTAATCTAATATTAAAGCTTAAATAATTTTATTTTATATTCCAATCAAATTCATTAGCCTCTCTTCTTTATTTTCTTAATTTTAACTTGGAGGTATTATTATTATTTTTCTTATTGTGGATCCCTATTAAATTTGGACCTTACGTAGAACCACATTTTACTAATGCCTCTAATTGGTAATTAAACCTCAAATAAAAGTTTAAGTTATATTAGCTGCTCATGTAGGGAACAATCAAATATTAAATTTTAATTAACCTTATTTTGTATCCTAATTAAATTTGTTAGCATATAATGATTAATCATGGTAAATGTTTAAGAAGCTTCATTTATATACTAAATAAATTTTTGCATTCCTTAGGGATTAATTTCTGATTTTTCCTAGATTTTTATTGCTGTTTTCCTAGCTACAATCGGCCTAGCAACCAGCAAAGCTTAAAAACCTAACTACTGTAAACGCTACGGCCAGGCGGATTTGAAACCAGGACCGGAGGGGCAAGGGCTGAAGGCGTGCACTCAGCTAGCCATGTGGGCTTTCGGCATTACCTGATGATGAGGGGGAGGAGATAATAAATGAAGCGAGTAGCAGGAGTCCAGAACAGAGCATCTTCGGGCGGCGCACGGGCTGAGCGGCGTCGCCGGCGGGGAGCGGCCGGGGGGGCACCGGAGATGGCCAAAACGGAAGCCTGCGGAGGGAAGGAAGCTCCTGGAGGTGGCGGCTCCGGCTGGGAGGCGCTGTGGCGGGCCGGCGGCGGCGCAATGAAGGTCACCGTGGCCAGCTCGCTAGGGGAAGGATAAGGTAAGGTGGCGTCGTGGTCCGCTTCGGGCGGGCGTGGAGATGCTCTCCCACGGAGGAATCGAGTCGAGGTCGTCTAGGGGTCCCTCGGTAGCAGTGGAGGCGGCGACCGGCTGGAATGGGGAAGAGGGGCGGTGCGGTGAGCTACGATGCGTGGAAATCAAATTAGTTCGTAGGGGAGGTTGAGGGGGAACGGGGAGGGGGCGGATCGATTTGCTGCTCGGCGAGGGAGTAAGAATAGGTCGGGGGAGGAAGAAAGGTGGCGCAGGGGAGCTATGTGAGGTTGGGGAAGCCTTATATAGCGGTGGAGGCGCCGTAGAGGCACTGTGGCTGGCGACCCGGGAACGGGCGCGGTATGGGCGATGTCACAGTGCCAGGGCATGGCACGACATGCGGGGCGCAGGGCGACAGCGACACGGAGGCGACGGGGGTGACGCGATGCGGGCGCAAGGGCAGCGACGTGCGCACAAGGACCGTGGGTGGTTGGCTGGCTTTTTGGCTGATTTTTCTGGCGGTTCCAGAGAGCAGAAGAAAGATGGAGAAAAAGAAAGAAGCAATGAGGAGGGAGAAGGGAAAAGAAGAAGTGGGCCCGGCTGTAGTGAGGAAAGGGGGTGAGGGGGGGAGAGAGAGAATAGAAAGGGGGCCCACATGGAAGTGTGAAGAAAAGGAGAAAATAGGGGGAAAACAAGGAACATTTACATTTAGGATTTACGAATTTTTGGAGTTTTCATAAGATGTTCGAAATTTAAATTTTTACTTAGATTTTTGCAGTCCATTTTTGAATTTTTAATTCAGGCCTTGGTTCAAATATCTAGACATAAAAACTAACATTCTTCTATTTATTTTTTTTTGTTGTGAATTGCATATAGATTTCGAACCTTGGGCTTTGTGTTCAAAATTCCTTTTTTCCTTGCATTTTAACTCGAACGTTACCACTAGGTCTAGAATTTAGGTGTATAAAATATGTATATATATATGATATATGTATACATACATATGTATTTTTGAGTTGCACTTTTAATTCAATTCTTTCTCTTTAATTAATCCATGTTTTGATTCAATAGTTTGAATTTTGAATTGAGCTATCAGAGGTTAAACCCCATTTAAATTATTTTGTATCATTATCATTATTATTATTTTTGTCATGATTACTATTTTGTGTCTGAGAATTATTTCCAGCTATTATTTTGGCTTAGCACAAAACTCAAGAAAAACCCAAATAAGATTTTGAACAAAATTCAAATGCCAGTAAGATGCAAATAAAAGTTTTAATTTACTCAAAATTTCAAACATCCAGAATTTAGGATGTTATAGACACACACACTCTCCTCTACTTATTTTGAGAATTTTCCTAATTGAAATATTGGAACATCTGTTCTCACCTGTTTTAAATCCAAATTGAGTGCAACATATTTCTAAATTCATCTAAATTCAAGATCTTTCTAATAAAGGTAAAATCATGAATTTTGAAGTTCATTCAAATTTACTGGGAAGCAAGTTAAGATTAACCATAGGTTGCAAATTAGCTAGGCTCTTGTAATTAGGTGTTAAATCAAATATTAGGGTTAGATGTTGATAGAAAACAATTAGGGTGCCATTAGTAATCAATTTAAAGTAAACTATAACTAGATATTGATAAAGGTTAATTAGTATGTCATCAATATTGATTTATTCGAACTCAAACATTCATTAAAGACATTGGTAGAATGTAATCTTGTGTAAATAAAAATGATAATAAATTTCATCGTCATATAATTAGAACTCATACAAATTGAATTAGAGAATATGTTAAATATAATTAATTGCCACACTAACATATGGACCATTAGTCATTCATAATAGTTTTGCTAAGCTAAAAATATGACTAAATAAATGCACGGCAGCAGGGCCGATTAATTAGACGTTAATTGAAAGAATTTGTCAACGTATCAGTAGGCCATAGTCTTGAGGTCTAGAAGTATCCAGGCTAGTATAAGAGTTGCATTTCATCCAAATGCATGAAAACTCTAGAATTAATTATTAGCTGCGGTTTGTTAGCTATTAGTGGCCTAACTGAAGTTAGTTTTTAAATAGCAATTGGTGGTATAACCTATTAGATACATAGGTGTGTTTCCAGTATAAAGATATAGTAGTAAATAATTAAATATCTGACATCATATTTTAGTTAATTATTGAATTAACCCATTGATTATTTGGTAATTAAATCTTAAATAATAATATGTCATAAGCGTCCTAGCAATGTGAAATATGAGATTAATATGGTTAATTAAAATTATAACTGTTGTGGTTACAGACCAAACAGAGATATGGTAGTATGGTAGTGGGGATGTTAGGTGAGCAATGCTTGGGGGCTTCCCTATAGCCTGGATCGCTTATATATATTCACATGGGGAGTATTTTACAGTTATGTCCTTACACCTAACTATCCCTCTCAAGGGCATTTATGTCATTATACATGTCCCATTTTAGGCTTTACAACCTTCTAACAGGCCGGCTGGGCTTAGGTGGGGGCCACCCATACAACAATATCTATGACAGGAGAGCCAGCGTCATAAGCTTTAAATAATAATTTTGTTAATACTGCCTAATACACCGTGTAGACCCGCGAATATGCCCATAGGTCTCACACAACTAATGGAACTTTATTAATAAATAGAAAATAATAATAAAAGATATCATTAAGTTAGGTTCAAATAGTAGTATCCACAGGTCAGTTAGGTCTTACCGCTTTCAAATCCGAAATGAAATGTTCTCATGAATATTCCTTCATCCTCCTGGATCCTGCCTTGACATTCCTTTTGGCATATTTCATCCATGCTATTTGCCCTTCACTCAAACTTCGTTTAACCCCGTCTACATCCCTCACTTTCTAAAACCCTATCCCTTATCACCAATAAATCATGATAGAAATTAATTAAGTTTATTCGGATTTATTTGACTTTTGATATTCATTTGAGTTGATTCGAATTCTTTTGAATTTATTCAGATGCCTTTGGATTTATTTGGATTTAGTTGATTTTCACGTAATTAGAATTCGGAATCTGACAGAAGCAATAGTTCAAGCATGATCAAAATCCAAATAAAAATGAAGGCTAAGACTTTAAACAAGAACAATACATGTAGTAAATTGAGCAAGGCAAGTCATTATTTTGATCATATTGCACCTACCTTTTTGAATGCAAATTATTTTGTTTAAAATTATCACATTGCATTCCTTATTTTGATTAAAATTATATTATCATTATATTGTAGTTAATGCCTTAATGCTACTCGTATGATTAAATTCCTTTCCTTGACTTTGGACATAAACCCTTATCACCCTAGAATAAATCATATATATACTAATTGATAAGTCCGTAACTAAGTGTCATACTTAGCCTTGTTTAGATACATGTGAACATTAAGTTGCCCTAGTATTATTTCAAACATGAAAACTTGGTTTGAGCAGCTACTAGAGGGAAGTGACTGGTATTTGAACTAGATAGGATATTTTAAAATCCAAAACTATAAACTTACTTCATACATAGGCGGATGGTAAGTGGGCTTGGTGCTGTTGGAGCACGAGAGTGTCGTTTATGGCAGAACCGCTCAAGTAACCTTAAGAACTAAATCTTATAATGACCTTCTAAGGTAAAACAGTATAACAATAAGTCTATACTGGGTATGACCTGGTCATTTAATTTGCATCGACCCAACACTGGATGTGCCATCCGGTGGAACATGGGCAAAGAGTATTGGAGGAAGGCCTTTGACGTGACAGTGCAAGAGGGGGCATCCGGAGTGCGTGGATAGAACCCTATGGCTGTGAAAACTTTAGCGGGTGTAGCCATGTTGGGAAAATACATTGTAAAGATCTTGTAGTGACCATCTGAGCCTCACGACAAAGGTAGTATGGCAATAGAATAAGTTGGGCATCTTTTGTGGGTAAAGTGTGCGACCTCTGCATAGTAAAAACTGTTTGAACTAATGTGCCCACGGTCAAGGGTGGGCATGGGAATTTACTTGAGCTAGTGTTTATTTACGAAAGAATTTTTGTGGTGAGGATGAAAAACAAGAGAGGTGGATAGAACCTTGAGTTTGATTTCCTTTGAGCGGATTGAACCCACTGAATATAATGGGTAGATAGAACCCTAAAAATAAAATAGCGTATGGTGGATAAAACCATGCTCTATAACAAGTGGATGTAACCTTCGGTATACTTATTATTGCATACTCTTACACTCTTAAAAATATGATTTAGTTAAAATGCTAAGTCGCAAAATTTCTACTTATTGTACTTCAATTGTGTTTTTGAGCAAATAAAAGAACCTTAAGCCTACCTTTGTCAACCTTGCACATATTATATTTGCATTCTGTGTTGTGGCCTGTTGAGTACATTTGTACTCACTGTTGTTCAATTACTATAATTCAGGAAGTAAGAAGGAGAAAGAAAATCACTACGGTCGTCTAAAGGTGTTTATAAGACTGGAAGATAAAGAAGTCAAGAATTAGATCGCGAGCCACTCTTTAAAAGTGTTGGCCTAATCGGTACATATGTAAGTCAAAGGCCCTTAGGTGGATTTATGATCATCCACTACTGTTGTATTAGTTTTGCTTTCGTAAGATATGTGTTTGATATTCAGCAATATATATGTATGTATTATCAATTGATCTAGAAAATAGTACGATAGAATCACAAAGAATTTTGAATTATAAATTCGGAGGTTGTAAATTCAGATCTAACATGACTCTCTAAAAGAATCCATAGGCCAGAATGATTTGGGATGTGAAAACAACAGCACAATGAAGGAACCATCAAGATCTACACTGGGCACAAGCTATGTCATGTTGCCATCAGGTCTCTACAATAAGTGATACTCATTGGGTTTATAAGCCCTAGTCTATGACTTATTTTGTACTGTAGTAGTTAAAAATATACTTTAGCTACTGGTAGCTTTTTTAACATAATTAAAGTAAGAAAAATAAAAAGATATATCATCACGGATAATATAAAGAAATTAAAAAACCCAAAAAACAAAAAAAAGATAAAATTAAAAAGCTACCAGTCAAAGGCCAGGTTCTTTAAACTTAAAGTAGGCTTATGTTTGTACTGTCTACAGTAACTAGCTTTTAAATGATGCATTTTTTTCAAGATGGGATCAATATAAAAATTATAGTAAAAAGTTTACTGAGTTCCGCTGTATCAGCCAAAATTACATATGACTATTTTTTGTATATTATTTCTTATAAATAATTAATATTTAAATATTTAAATCATAAACTATCAATTTAAAAGAACCACTCAAAAACTGATCTTTTCTGACTCGTGCTGCTGTGCATGTAAGCAAAGCGTTGGGCTCGAGAAATCACCGCTCGTTTGAGAGTAAGGCTAATAATACAGCCTTCAGCTGGCTGTATGAACACTTACAGCCCACTTATCAGCTCATTCATATATTAGTTTACAGCCAGCTGAAGGCTGTATGACCCGCCCCTTTCTCTCACAAAGTTTCTTGGTTCTTGTGCTTCAACTAGCTGTAAACTTACAGCCTACCTCTCTTCTCTCTCCTCCTCTTTCTCCTCCACCTCAATATATAGCCTACTAACAGTCTCTTATTATACTTGCTGTGACGAACACAACCGTTTTGCTCTGCCAAACGCCACTCTTAGTCCAGGGTCGGCAATAATTGTGGGGAATCTTGTGCTACGTTACATCAAAATTATTGGGCCAGATATTTGTCACAGCCTTTGGTGCATGCTGGATCCGTGTGACAGGCGAACGTCGCAATCACCACGGGATCCGATTTAGTTCCTTTCAAGAACTGTTCACAACCAAGATTGCTAATTAAGGCTGTAAAAAACCCTCGAGACTTATAAACTATTCAAATTCGGTTTGTTTTAAGTTTGATTTGAACTCAATTCAAACTTTAAACGAGCCAAATTCGAGCTTGATCCTGCGAGTTTTACCGAGCCGAATTTGAATAGTTCGCGAGCCTCAATTCGAATTTAAATAGTGATACATATTAACTCTTACCGAGCTTACTCGAATCAAACTCGAGCTTTTCTTATTGTTGAAAATTAGTGTATATTTAAATTATTTTGACTGTTATCAAGCTTACTAGAGTCGAGCTCGAACTCAAAATTTTCTTATTATTGAAAAATAGTGTATAATAAATTATTTTAATTGATGTCGAGCTTTAACGAGCCGAGCTCTAGCCCAAGTTCAGGCTCAGACCCCAACCCGAGCTCGGCTCGAGTTTCTACCGAGCTCAAGCCTGGAAGGTCAAGCTCGCTCGGGCTCGGCTCGTTTACAGCCCTATTGCTAATAGTACTATTTTTTAAAAAAACTGCTCCTAAAAGTACTGATGCTCCCTCCGTTTAAATTTATAAAGCACATTTTTTCTTTGTGTGTGTGTGTGTATATATATATATTAAGAAGATAGTAAAAATAGTTAGATAATGAAAATGACTAGATTATCCATAATTATTATATCTAAATACTATATCAATACATGCATGTAGAAAATAGCACATAAACATGTTAGCTTTTTTCTGAGTCATTTAGTTAAAAAATAAAAAAATATCGTTATATCTGCACGAACAATGCAAAGGAATGAAAGTAAAAAAAGAATTAAGAAACCGATGCATTCTAAGAGAACCAATAGTCGAAAGGCATGTTTTTCCGGCTTATGGCTTTTGTGGTGTTTGTAAAAGAGAGTACATAGTAACAAAAACTCATGTGCATGGGCGGAGCTGCTCTACACCGATAGCCTCTCGTGGGAGCCCCACCATGATCGGGTCTCCCTCTTCCGGCCGCACTCGCCGCCGCGGTACAGCCTATCATTGGATGCTGAGTTCACGCGATACGCGCTATGCAATCTCGTCAACCCCCTCCTAGTAACACTGTTTGCTACAGTACATATGTGACATGTATCAGTCACTGATTGGGCCATTATAGCTGTGTAACCGTTACACAATAAAATTTCTCGTGTTTTGGACTCTTCTCTGCTCGCGTTGCTACTCTCTTTTTTTCGCGGTTGTGTATAAGTGTATTCGTGGTTTCTGTTTTTCATTTTCTTGCATGGCCGCCGGCAACTCTCGACATCTAGGTGAAGGCCTGCAGGTGTTTTCTTTTGAGAGGAAAGGCTCTGTAGGAACGTTGAATTTAGGCAAGGTGAATGTTGAAATATAAATAAATTATTCATCTTTTCTCATCAATCTACGTTTCTAGGTGAACTCATTGGTGCATCAATTCAATATGGTATCAAGGCCAAGAGATCTTGAGGATCCAGTTAGCCCTGATATCTATATTTACCATATCTATACTAGGGAAAATTTATCGCCTAAATTTCATCAAACCCCGCCGGTTATCAGTGTTATCGGTGGAGTCCGATAAAAAATCAAACTAGGTAAATTTTTTTTGATTTATCTAATTTTCATCAAATATAAAAGAAATTTCCAATTTCTTAACGTTTCTTTTTTACATCTGAAAATTTCAAGTTTGAAATAAAAATATTGTCTGAAAAAATTAAAAAAAAATTCGATAACCTCCGGTTGCCGGTTGTATGACTACCTTACATAAAGTTTGCAATCCAACAGCGTTTTCCCTGGTCTATACAGAGCGTGGGGGCCCAACTAAACTAAGCCCAACACCGAAGGCCCAACATGTAGGAGTGCAACTTGACCATGGAGAGAACAACCACCCCACTGCCCGATCGCACACCAGCCACCAGGGAGCTAGGTTAAGTTGCTACCGATCAAGCCTTGCTTCTTTTCCCCCCCTTTTCTGTGTTTCAGGTTGGTTAATTTACGTGGTCGGAACAAGCATAGGAGTAAGGAAAAAAAAGGCACACTAGTCGTTATTACATGTTGTTTCTTAAATTAGTTCCCATGACTATGGCCAAACTTACCAACGTTTAATTAGATGGGAACTAAAGTACTGTGCTAATTACAAACAAATAAAAATGAGCTAGCTAGCCTTTCACAAATCCAGGACAAAACATGAGAACTAGCAAGTAGACGCATTAGTAATTAAGGAACTTGCTAGGCAAGCATACGTATAGAAGGAATTAGTATATCACAGCGACACAGAGCGCGCACACAACTATAGAAAACCGTATTACAGACGGTTCAAAAATATCATTACAGACGGTTTTCTGAACCGTCTGAATTTATGGGTTAATGATAATCAAAGGTTATCATAGACGGTTTTCCAACCGTCTGTGGTGTAAATATCACAGACGGTTTTTCACTAAAAACCGTTTGTGATAGCTGATAATCACAGACGGTTTTTCACTTAAAACCGTCTGTAATAGATGATAATCATAGGCATTGGAGAGACTGATGGATAGCATTGCCGATCAAGCAGAAACGGCATATTCTGAGGAGTCTTATAATGCTATCCTCTACGAGATTATGGGATATACTACTGATCATTTGCCCAGGCTGGAAGAGGAAGTGCTGAGGACAAGGACAATCTTAATGGTGTTCGAGAACTCAGCAGCTGATCCTCCAAGTCCCAAAGTCGAAGAAGAAGCGTACGAAGCCCAGAAGATTAGAATCTAGGAATCTCTTTATCTGTGTGACTTTTGTAATAAATTTGCCTCGAATTGAAATTAATAAATTTACCTTTAATTTGTGATCTCTTGTCTCAGTAGTTCTGTAGTTAAGTTATTAGAAGCAACGTGTACTTATATATTAACCTCTGATCATGTACAGAACATCACAGATAGTTGGTAGAAACGGGACATCACAGACGGTTCTTGTTAAAAACCGTTTGTGAACATTCACAGACGGTTCTTGTACAAGAACCGTCTGTGATAGTCTACATAATACATACAGTTCTTGTTAAGAACCGTCTGTGAAAGTTCACGAACGGTTCTTAACAAGAACCGTCTGTGTTGTGTAGACTATCACAGACAGTTCATGATAAGAACCGTCTATAAAAGTCACACAGACGATTTCAGTATAAATTGTCTGTGATGTAGCCGTTTAGTATAGCCTGTTTTGCAGTAGTGACATGTATATACGAGCTGAGGATAACAGGCGGCTCGATGAATGCCTCAGTGGCCATATATACGTATATACGGAGTAGATACTACATGCACTGACCAGTACGTAACCATGCATTGAGGATTGAGATGAACGAAGCATACGCATGCGTGCGTGCATGGTTTTATCACTATTGGAAAGAGCGCCGCCGCCGTCGCCGGCGGGGGCTCGTGACCGTGACCAGCAGGAAGAACTCAGTCCGGAAGTGGCGGTAGAGGGAGCCGAGGAGGTCGCAGAGCTCCGGCAGCAGCACGGTGAGGTTCCGGCCGGACGGCGCGAGGGCGGAGAAGGGGCAGAGCAGGAAGCCCGCCGCGAACAGCGTTGCCGGCGGCCACATCGATCCTCTCGACTGCTCGCTTTGGTTGGTTGGTTGGCCCGGACACGATCGAAGTCTTGGTGATCGATCGAGCTCCTCTTGATGCTAGTGAGCTAGCATAGTGATGGTAGTATGCCAGTTACAGCTAGTGTGAGAGAACTAGCTAGGCTAGCTACTGCTAGTTAGTGTTGATTACTTGAGGATTCCTAGCTGCTAGTGAGCTGAGCTTGCCGCCTCATGCATGTGTTACCTATGTATTTACGTGTAGGTGGAGGGTTGTAAATTTGCTCGTGTTTGACTTGCAGGTGAGGAGAACGTTAGTTGTGTCAGGCGGCCCGGGTTGCTCCAACGACTTTTGCGTGGCCATTCTTCCCTCAGCTGCGGAGGTCGGCTGTCCATTTTAAATGGCTTCAACTTATATTTTTTATTTATTTAAGCTTAAAATTGTTTAAAATAAAACGGTTTTTAATTTTGATTATTTTGACTTTTTGGATTTTTTTGTTTTTTTCTTATTCCTTTGTATTGTCCGTGACGATATAATATTTTTTTTCAATTTTCTCCTCTGTTTTTCTATTTTTTCTAAAATTTTGTTAGAAAAGCTAACAATCACTACAGCGCAATTTCAGCTAAAGCCAGAAGCCATAACTAAAAGCTTAAGTCATAAGCTAGTTGGAGCACCACCGGTGATGCCGACGAGCGCAATAGTGGACTAATATAGAATGGTATGATCTAGCATGTGGTCCTATTATTTTTGGTTTCAGCTTATAACTTTTGGGTATGGCTTATGACTTTTGAGTAGTTTGTGAGAGAGAGTATGGAGTAACAAAAACTTGCGTGTGGTTTCGAACGATATAAATAAAGACACTACAGTATGTACTACAATCAACTTATACACCCTGTCATAAAAAGACATATAGTTTAAAATCCAGTTACTATAGAAAAACCAAAAAGTAGTTTTTAAAAGTTGAAAACAAAAGGTGTATACCTCTGCCGAGACTAGGTATACATGGCCTCTGTCTCGTACTTAATTACTTACTCGTATACATGACAAGCATAACATTGCGGTGATGTGTGCATGAATACATGAATATTTATGGTGAGGGTATTCCTAAAGGTAGAAAAAAATGAAAAAAATATGGAGCCGATTTAGTGTTGAGTTCTTAGACGAGCATGATGACTTTAACGAATAAAAATTAATGTGAAGATTGTTAAGTGTGATGACTTATATCTTAGTCTTTTGGAATTTGAAAAGGAGTGAGTTGTAGATAAATCCTACTAGAATTAGGATTCCTACTTTCTTTTAGGATAGGATTTCTACTTCAATTTAGAGGAAGGTTAGAGGAAATATATAAAGCTATGAAGAGTGGTCATGGAGAACCCCAAGTGCAACGCCCCATGTTTTTTAGCTAATTTAATTGGCATAATTAGCATTAACAATAATAATTAAACTGCCAAATTAACGTTAGAAATCCAAAACACTCAAATTTAGAATATTTCACTAGGATCTCTATTGATTGCATTCAACCAAATAAATAAATGCAAGTCGTATCTCTGGATACAAACCAAGTCTATACAATCCGTTTAATTATTACATTAGGATTAACCGATGGATAAATGTACATAAGGAGCATTTTGTACATGAATAAAATTATTCTAATTAATAGAGAATAATAGTTACATTGAGACCATTTCATACATTTTACAGTTAATTAGGAGCTAAAGGAAAAAATAAAGTTACATGCATAGCATCTCATACATTATTATCAATATATGAACCACCACCGCACCGCTATTTCAATTGTGAATAGAATGGTATAAAAATACCAAAAAGACCGAACAAAAGAGACCTACGAAAGGAAGTAAAATGAAAAATGAGAAAGAAATTGCCGTCAGAGCCCTAAATTAAATTATATCACACGCACTAATTACAGGAGGGGAACTAGGATTGGAGAGCGGATTTTATCAGAGTGACCTTGGAACCTAGGGCTTTCATCTAAACTCAGGCAAGCATTCCTTTGAACAATTGACCAGAGTATATTCGGTAAAACAAGTATTTATCTATTATTTTTAAAATCATCCTGCATGAAAATGAAAAATCTATTAAATCGAATAAGTGATATGAGGAAGAAAAGAAAATAGATAGGCTCCAACTAATGGAGCAGCTGACCAATTAAGTTAATTAAGAAGGTGGGCAAAGGCTACCCTAGCAGGTGATAGAGACAGGTTGGAATCTCTGCATAAGAATAGAATATAAGAAATTATAAACTTCACTCGTGTGAATGTACCATATTAATCGTATAAAGCATTATTTTGTCTCAGAACAGATATAATTAGTAGCTCTATTGAGGTTATTATATACTCTACATGGGTAAGTATTATTTAGAGGAGGAACCCAAAGCCGGTAGAGAGATCAGGAGTGGGGAATTCACAGCTGCAAGAACTCAGAACTGGTACATAGGCCAAAAGCGAGGCGGACTGCAAGAACCCAGGACTGGTCCAGAGACCAAAAGCGGGGTACGTAGAGGCGATATGTTATGCAGTGGGGTGTTGGATGATATTTAGACTACCCCAGCCAACAGCTTTGTTGCTATTGGTGGGTGCTGGGTGAGGGTGAGAGACCGCCCCAGACCGCCGACTGAGAATAGTTGGGTGGAGATATAATATACTGAGATAGATATAAAAGTTATGTACTCTGATTTGGGCATCGCATCTAAGGACATGTGAAGATCTATGTGCTACAAGGATCAGAGTGATTATAGGTAAAGTTATACAAGTTTGCGCAATGCTATACAAAATATAAATTCATGCTTGTCTTCAGGATTAGAGGCTTCAGAAGCCAATGGAGATTTTTTAGTTGTTTATATGAGTGTTTAGTAGTTTTTTAAAGTTAATAAATCTGAAATATTTCGCAACTTAAAAACAATTATTTTCTATGTAATATGGAGAATGAGGATTAGCATGAGATAGAGATGTAACAAAAGAGGTAGAACAAGAGTATACGGTGCATAGTTGTTATATAAACTTGCTGATTACTCTTTACTCACCTTTGCTATTATTTTCTTTGTTTAGATGATAGCGAGTTGGGATCCACAGTTGGAGTGAATGAGGCCTATACGGAGGAGCCCCTACTCCGAGTGGGAGAAAGATTATACTAAGGCTGAGTCGTATGAGGGTGACACCTTATACAAGGACTGAGACGACTAGAGTTCTAGGAGTAGCACGGACTCAAATTGTAGCGTACATGTATTATTAGTGTATTATATTTGTATTCTTCCCTCATGTATAATTAGATTTTTGAACTAGTCTACATTTCTGATATTGTAATAACTTAGTTGAATGGGTTGTATGGAACTTCAACCCTATTTGGATGAATGTACTAATTATTGTTCTGTTGTAACACTTTGATGAGCTTATTACTCGTTAAAGCGATATTTTCTATCGGTTAAAATGAGTAATAATTCGTTGACTAGTATGTGTTACCCCGCGGTAAAAATGAGGATAATCTCACTAAGCAACCAACCAACAAAAAAAAGAAGTCACTCATCCAAAGGTAGGTGTGTATGAAAAGATTAGTATTGCGTTATTCTTTAACACTAGATTCTTGTATATGGTAATAATCCAAGGGTTCTAAAAGATTCGAGAGGGTTCTGAGAAAGTGATAATCCCTTGCACTTTTTTAGGTTATGCTTTAGGAATTTATGGTCAGCCTTGCCAAAAAAATTTCTCTCATCATAGTTGCTTTAACATTGTTATTTTGGTTCTCTGCTAGATTCATATTCTTTATTCTTAATAACGTGCATACTCGTACCATATCTTACAAATTCTGATCTGATCCGAGGATCACTACTCATAAGAAAGGGTATCGAGTGTAATCAATGGTATTACTAAGTGTACACATGTTGGAAATGTGCGCAATATCTTAATTTTATATTTTACTAGAAGGCAAATATCGCAAATAACTAGTGATGCAAAATTCATAACTAACAGCAGATAACTTATTGTACTTCAAAAAATATAAGACAAGAATTATAACATGGTTGGTTTATCGCACAAATGACTTATAGTAGAGCTTGATGAAAAACAGGAAGTAGGATTTCAGTCACTCTGGTCAGGACGTCCCCAGGTTTTTTTATAGACGTTTCGAGTAAGTGACGCCATTAATTTAATTAAATTGAATTAATCTAGTAACTGACACCATTAACTGAATTAATTCAAACATTTAAATTCACATTAGAATATAGAGATGCACGGTTTAGTAGAAATAAGGTGGACTTGGTTTACCAATTGGCATGCCACATTGCAGCGCGGTCGCGCATCACAAGTTAAGCGATTTACCACACGAAAACACGTGAATACGCGCACGTGTGTTTAGTCAAAGCCTTCTCTGCCATGTGTCTTAAGTTTTTAGGTAATGACAAGAATCTCACCTTATGAATGGTCTCCTCTATCTTGATTTAGTAATATGATATTAGATCATGCTACCTTTGGAATTATAGAAAATAAACCATGTGCTCGTATAAACCTAATTTCTAACAACACAAGCTGGAGGGAGGTTCGGATTTGTGCAAGATATGGAAGCAAACCAATTAGCACCGGCGCCAATTTGTGTTGATCCGATGAATGGGGCCAGCCTTGAGCCGGTATTGGACTTGGCGGATGAGGAAAATTGAGGGAGTAAAGAAACAAAAGATGGATTGAACTCTTTTTATGCAGGATCAGCGGAGGCTGCCCCGCCAGGCAAAATGAATATCTTATGTCTGAACTGTTGGTGCTGCGGGCGGTCCGAGGCAGTTCAGGAACTCTGCAATCTTGTGGAGGCTTCTCGCCCGGCAGTGGTCTTCCCATCGGAAACTAAAATGTGTGCAACTCAGCACAAAATCTGAGAGGACGGTTGGGTTTTCCGAACAACTTTGGTGTTGGCAGTGATGGTCTTAGCGGTGTGCTTGTTATGTTCTGGAGGAATAATGTCAACGTGCGGCTGAAATCTTTTACAAGTTCGCATATTGATGGTCGGCTCAGTGGGGAAGATACTGGTGGAACTGATTGGTTTGTTCACTGGTTTTTATGGCGAGGCGAGACGGGAATTGCGAGACAACAGCTGGCGCTTGTTAAGATTTCTAAGGCACCAATCTATTCTACCATGGTTATGTGCTCGGGATTTCGACGAGGTGTTAGACGATAGTGAGCAGTTTGGCGGCAATGGACCAGAGGAGTGGAAGATGGCTGGTTTCAGAGATGTTGTAGCTCATTGCATTTTCTCGGCCCTTGATTTCGCTGGTTTTGTGGAAAGATGAATATATTGCAATAAATGATTGTATTAAGACTCGAGAGCAATTTATATAGAGTATAAGACTTAGAGGGTAAGAACTCTCCTAAAGATAAGACAAGTATCACGGAATTACAAATCTTAAACTACCAAATATAGAGATATACCAATATATTCTAACATCCCCACAGTCGTAGCGGTAGCGTTGCGGACAGCAGAAGCGTCGCGGATGGTTAGACTGGAGAGGAAGTTGAAGGTGGGGAACCATCGGATTAACACCCCCGCAATCGCATCGGGAGCGTCGGGGATTGTTGCCGCGTCATGGACGAGGTGACTGTAGAGGGAACCGACGAGTTTGCTCAAGTTAATAATAGCCCTTTGTTGTTGAGGTAGCCGGTGTTGAGGTCGTCGCTGTGGTCGGGGTAGTAGAGTTGATGCAGAGGAAGTCGTGGCCGACGTCGGTGAAGAGGTTGCCAACGTCGTCCGGCTGTGGTCGACCTGGAAGATGAGAGAAAGGAGCAAAGAGAGGTCGTTCGAGGGAACTGACCGGAGCTACAGGGAACTGGTTAGAGCTACCGTGGTTGATTGGCCATGGTCGTCCGGCCATGGTCAATTGGCCGTGATCGTCTGGTCGTGGTCGAAGATGAAGCATAGGGGGGCCGGCTAAATCCGGTAAGGAGGAGGCCAGATTCAGGAGAGGCACCACCGGATCCAGTGCGAAGGAGGCAGGATCCGAGAGCAGTGGCATCGAAAAAGGTCAGGGCGAACTGGAGGCAGTAGCGCCATCAGCAGGGGAGCTCGGATCTGGGGCCGTGGAGACGAGCGGCGGAGAGAGCCGGCTCTAAATATGGGCGGAGAGAAGCCCATCGATACAAAGAAGTGCCAGGATGAGGATAGTGACGTCGACGATAGCAATGGTGACCACGGGCAGTACAACCTGATTGTAAACATAAAGATTGGGGCTTCGATACGGCCATTGCTGAGACTGATTCTTGGAGTCTTGTACAGCTATGGAGTTCACGAGAAGACCACAGAAATGAGATTTCTCCAGCACCGGGGCACATCTGTGTGCTAAGCAGGAGGCAAGCCCTAATAGACAAAGGTGTCTTTGGTTGAACCAAACACTAGATTTCCTTTCTTTATGTTTACAATCAGGTTGTACTGCTGCTGATGATGATTAATAAAATAGTAGTGTTTTAATACTTTTTATTTTAACAAAAATAGCACTAATCTTAAAACACATAAAAATATAAGTAATCATCATTTATCATTCAGTTTACTTTAAAAGTTATACAAATTATTTTTTAGAAAAAGTATAGAAACACCTCTCTTAATAAAATCTAAACTCCTTGGTCTCAGCGGAAAAAAAGGCACATCTCCATGAGTTCTAAAAAAAGGCACAAAAGGACATAGCAAAACGGGTCAAAATCGGCACACCAAGCTTTAAGCCCATTAATCTCTAGGGCTCATGTAAGCCCATAGAAGGCCAACCAAAACCCATCATTCCCTTCTGCTTACCACCCGCAAAGACCTAGGGTTTCAGGGTCTATATAAATCCCCACTACACCAGGCCCTCGCCTCCGCCGCCGACGCTAGGAATCCTTGCCAGCTCCGGCGAACCCGACGCACGCCGCAGGGAGTAGCAGCAGTAGCAATCATGGCGGACTCTAAGGCGGCGCCCGCGGTGACGCTCCGCACCCGCAAGTTCATGACGAACCGCCTCCTCTCCCGCAAGCAGTTCGTGCTCGAGGTGCTCCACCCCGGCCGCGCCAACGTATCGAAGGTGCGTCCTCGAAATCTCTAGCACTTTTTATTCCGTGCGGTTTGGAGCTCGATGCGCGGTGAGGTTGATGCGTCTCCGTGTGCGTATCGCAGGCGGATCTCAAGGAGCGGCTGGCGAAGATGTACGAGGTGAAGGACTCGAACTGCATCTTCGTGTTCAAGTTCCGCACCCACTTCGGAGGCGGCAAGTCCACCGGCTTCGGCCTCATCTACGACAACCTCGACGCCGCCAAGAAGTACGAGCCCAAGTACAGGCTCATCAGGGTGCGGCCTTCTTGCCTCATTGCTCACCAACCTGCTCTTAATTCTTAAGTTTCCATGTTGAATCCACTAGTTACCCGGTAAAACCTCACATATAGGCATATAGTAGGTCCTGTGGTGACCGCATTCGGCTCAGAATGCCACTTTCCTCGTGATGTATGTGTCGTTTAGTTTGAGTGTGTGGACTTATTTAGCTTGCTATGCTGCTGGATGAGGCCATTACAGCGAATGCCATTTCTTGTAAAATACTGATCTTGATGTTATTAGAAATGGGGAACAAATGTACCTGTTGCAGGGGTGGCCCAACTCCCGTGACTGGGCCTTACAAATGGCTTAATAAGTAATAGGTCCAATAGTATAGAGCAATGTACCAATTTACTCTCACCTTTTGTAATTATCAAAGGGTACCCTATTCATGTATATAAAACCCCAAGAGGGGTATAAGAGGGGGAGATCCACTCATTTCATACAGAAGCACTCTCTCTTCCGTCGTTGGCTCTTTCTAGCTAGTCATCTCATATGCGGTTTAGTCAGTAGCCACAACTGTACCCATGACTGCTATATTGGTAGCGATAGCTACAATCCACCTATTAAATGGAGCCTAAGGATGTTCTATTTTTTTTTCTTTTGTAAATGTTAGCACTACTGCCGCAAGGTTCAAATTGTCTCACAACGTTGAACGTGGCATTATGTTTGTTTTCTTGTGTGTCATTTTGCATTCTGCGGTCTGCACACTTTGGTGTAACTTGTAATTGATCAAATGTGTTATAACTGATATTGCAGTAAGTTAATTTGTGCTCAATGGGGATAGTTCTGGTTCAGATTTGTCTTAATATGCTACTCTGTCCATCAAACAAGTACTACTGCAACCTATTCATCTGTGATGTAGTTTGCACTTCCCATGTGGTTATCCTAGCGATTACTGCCAAGTGTGTGGAACTCATTGTATCTAGTATAAGCTTTATTTATTATGTGCATGCATGGTTATTGGGCCTACGAAACATAATATGAAAATAACAATTTGCTGTTTAGGCCCCGTTCCAAACAGCGATGGCTTCAGACTTCCAGAAGCCAAAAGTCAGTTTGGAACATGTTGGCTTCTTAATACGGCTTTTCCCTTTTTTATTATTTTTCCTTTTCCCTTTACATTATCTGTGGAGATATAATGGTCTTTTTTTTTATTTTTCTTCATTTTCCTTTAATTGAATACCTCAAAAAAAAAAAGCTAAACCTCAGAAAAAGCTAACGGTCGTTATAGTGTCATTTAAGCCAAAAGCCAACAGCTACAACTGTTTAGAACAGGGCCTTAATGTGCCTTCTTGTGAACTATACATTTTTTACATGCAAAGAACAGTTTTTCACGATTATGCCCTATCAAACATAATATGAAAAAGGAACAGTTTTACATGATTAGTACCTTGGCAGCTCTTAGTGCTCTTGAGTTGAACTATTTTCATGTTGTATGTATCACTTATTCTGGCTGCCAAAACTGTTGGGTACCAAACATTGGCATTACAATGCAATGCTGCATGTAAGTTTCGGATTCTACCTTGTTCACCTATTATTATGTAGTATGTTCTTGAAACAACGTTGTGTACGTGGCATTTATTTCTTTTCAAATGCAGCACATCGTAGTATGTAGAATTTCAATTGAGAAAACAAGGTTACTCCAGACTCTTGAGGTTTTGCTTATTTATGCTTTTGTTCCCACAGAACGGGCTTGCTACCAAGGTAGAGAAGTCACGCAAGCAGATGAAGGAGAGGAAGAACAGGGCAAAGAAGATCCGTGGAGTGAAGAAGGTACATATGTTTGTGCTAATCAAACCATCATATTCTAAGATCAATCTTGTTCATAACTTCATGTATAATTAATTTTGCAGACAAAGGCTGGAGATGCTGCAGGGAAGAAGAAATAATCAAAGATACTGATGTACCCTAGCTGTCTTCGGTTCTATGTTCGCTATCAGTTTTTGTACCCCGTAGGGCATCTTGCTATGGCATATTTGCATCGTTGCAGAATGTTTGATCTAGAAAAAGAGGCCTTTGAGCTTTTACATTGAGGCATATCCTGTACTTGATTTTGATCTTACTGCTCAATAATTTGTGAGCTTGTTACTAGTGTCCTGCTTCTGTTGTGGTTATTCTCATGTTGAGTTGAGATCATCGCCCCTTGTTTGAGATTAAGCAGTTACAGTTCAGCGAGGTATTCAGCTCTTGGTTGCACGTTATGGTCTTACGCTACAAGTCTACTACACTATCAGGGTACCACATGGCCGAAGTATGATCTGTCACACTGATGTACCAGTACATGGCACAGGAGTTTTCACAACTCTAGTTCCAAATTCCAGATGCTGGTGCATCAAGTTATTGGGACAAAATGGCAGTGATAAACTAACATAATCCTAAGTAGAGAGGATTGCTAGCCGGTGTCCAGGCGATCACGTATCAGACGCAATCACTAAACCTTACGAATATTACAGTAAATTTAATCATCATGAGCAAAATTAGTACCAGCGATGCTAATGGTCTGGTAAAGGAAAGCGTTCACAACAATGATCAAATCAAAACAAACATCGGAGCTGCCAAGAGCTAGCGATGAAAGCCACTTTTGCAGCGCAATGCATGCAACGATCGTGGACTCTTGAGAATACGTTCTTACTGAGTCTGACATTATTACTCCGTTACTTCAGCTTGTAGCTTTTTTTATTTCGTTTTTTTAATGATTGTTTAGTTTTTAGGTTTTTTTGTCTTTTCTTTTTTGTATTTATTTGCATTGTCCATGTCGAGAGAACCTGTTTTTTCTATTTTTAAAATTTTTAATTTAATTACTCCGAAAAATTTACAATAACTACGATAAAAAAACCTCAAACAACAGCAAACAATAAAAAAAAAACCCAAAAATCAAAAGCTTAAACCAACTTAAATACCAATCCTTGCACAGAACACAGGCCACGAACCGCAGCATGATCAATGTATGCAAACCTAAAGAGCCTTGATCAGGTTTGCCAACGCCGAGACCGCCTCTTTGGTGTCCATCGCCGGCTGGCAGTTCCCTCTGCCGCGGCCTTCTGCAGTGCGCCGGAGATCCGCCGCCGCCGCCGGAGTCAAACGGCGAGCGGATCTCGGCCACGCTCTCGGCGGTCGGGAGAGGCCAAGTAGGCTGCATGTAATTTTTGAAAATCGTCTAAGGAAGAGAATGGAATAATGTCCCGCACGTACCGGTGAACATCTGGCCCACAACTTCCCGGGAGTGATACCCATCAAAGCCTAGCGCATAAAGTGATGATATATACAAATAATTCAAGGCCCGTCCAATCAACAGCAATTTGGACCAAGTGGGCTTCCTGCAATGGGCTGGGCTGCCTGTAACATCTGACAATCGTCCAAGAAAGAAGAAAAAATAGGTTTGCTCCGGACGTAATGCCGTTGAGCGTCCGGCGGCCTATGCCGGTTTACGTAATCCACTTTCGTTAGCATAACCACATCGCCACGATGTTTACGCCAGCGCGTGGCAGATACGGGTAGCATCCCAACCGAGGGAGAATTCGTTCGCAATTTGCATCTTTTCTCAAAGGTGATAGATATAAAGGTCCCAACCGCTCTAGAATAGGGCATGTAACACCTCTATTTCTGGGCAATGGCGAATCTAGAATGAAAAATGAGGGTAGGCTAAAAAAATATACATTCTTCTACTAGATTATAAGTTTTTTCTAGAATTGTTAGCCTTATACCTCGATTGACTAAACTAATTTGTAAGAAACATCAAATATAGTTTTGTATTCTTGTGCAATTAAATTCATAGTTTCATATATGAATAAAAGCAAAGAAAAAAGAGAGATACAATGGAGGTACCTTGCTAATGGCAAGTGAATCCCTAAAACATGTAAATATGATTCCGGTAGGTAACAATCTGTACATCAAAATTAAATAAAATTAGTGACATAATAGCAAATTGTATGTAATTACTTAAATGATCATGAACATTCAAAATAAAAAACCATACCACTAATTTGAATCATGATTTTCACTGAATACAAATCACTGAATCAACTGACACTGAATAGTTCAATAGTGAATACTGAATAGTCCAGGACAAATGCCAAGCACTCAAGTCTGGCTGTCTGGGAGCATCAACCGACAGCAGTCACAGCAAGCTAGTGCCAGCAACCGACAGATCATCAACCGAGTGACCGACAGCAAGCCAAGCCTTAACTTCACAGTTCACACGCGGACGCCACTACGCCAGGTCGCCAGTCACGCCTAAAGCTAAAGGCAACCGGCGACGCCTTCGCCAGTTCTGTAGTTCACACACTCACAGTGAAACTTCTCACTTCACGGCTGCGGGCTGCCTTCACGCGACCGGCGACGGCGACGACCTCCCTGCCTCCGGCCTCCCCGCCTCCCCGGCTCCTCCCAGTCCCAACCTCGGGCCTCGGCGCCTCCCGCTTCCCCGGCTGACTAGCTCCCAGCCTTGGCGCCTCCCGCCTCCCCGGCTCCCCGCGAGGCCGCGACGGCGCGACCCCGCCCCCGGTAGCCGGCAGCCCGACTCCGCCTCGGCCCTTCCCCGGCGTCCCCCCTCCGGATCCGACGACCGGGTTCAATTAATTGGGGATTTGGGGGAACAGGAGCTCGGGAGGGAATGGATTTGCGGATTTGAGGGAACGGGAGCTCGGGAGCTGAACAGGGCACTAGCATGTACTGGATGTGTGGGCCGGTGGCCTTTGGGCCTGTATGGCTGTATTTCTACTTCGGCGGTTCGGCCTTTCTTCTCCTCTGGCTCCGTGCCTTCTCCTCCCTCAGCTCTTTCGTCGGCGTCGTCACTCACTGCTGGTCGCCGTAGAGGGGGGGCTGTCGGCGAACCAGTGGAGGGTAGGCTTCAGCCTGATGAAGCCTACCCCATAGATTCACCCCTGTTTCTGGGAGTATTATAAAACCCTCGTAACTGCTCAGGATTGTTCAGCTGCGAGTTACATCAATCGAGTGTATAGCATTGCCAACACATGCTTAAGACAAAAGCTAGCTTTATTACAATATAAAGGCATAAAAACCAAGTTTTACAATAGGGCAAACGACCCTTAGATACATTACAGAAAAAGGACGCCACAGGCACACCTGAGCGGAAGACAACCCTAATTCCACGTAACCTCGATCTTGCAGAATTCCACCTCTTCGCCTTCATCTGCCTCCTCATTGCTAGCTAATTCTGTTAATGTTTTTAGCAAGTATAAGTACAACTACCGTACTTAACAAGTCACACGGAGATTACTATTAACTACATGCAGGGTACATCAAGTGATGAGGAAAAGTTTATTATTTTATGTGGATGCAGCGTTTAGTTATAAACAGGTTTTAAACATAAAAATCATAACTTTCTATAAACTTCAGGGGGTTTTCAAGGTTCAATTACCAGATCACCATCAATATCAAATCCTTTCCAAATCTACTTATGCCTTGCTGTTGGATTCACCCATTAAACACAGCTTCATTTACCGGAAGCACGGCGTATTCGAATACAATTGGTCATGACTTTGCAAAACTGCTCTGCTTTACCCACAATATTTCTTAACTCCCCCTAAAGAGTTAAGAAAACAAGGTTGTTAACTGCTCAATTCTTTATATAGCCTCTACCTAGTAGGTTCCCTCAACAAGCCCAGGCCACAACCTCTGACTTATCTCAGCCTACTATTGTGTGGACATCTGATAATCAAATCAATAGTAAAAACAACAATGGCGCCAACCTCCATACGGCCCTTCTTAACTCCTTTCCGTATGGACTTCACACTTTGCCTACACCTTGCATTTGTAGAGGTTCAATCAAATTTGAGCAGCTACTAGACCAGGTTTGACGTATCAACGCTTGTGGTTGGGCGATTACTATGTTCTTTACTCAGCATAAGGGTCTAGTCCTTATATTTTCACCGGTGGTAAATTCTCTTCTACAAATCAGCCCAGTGCTTTAACACTCCCATTGATTTGTAACATTTTCCTTCACCCTAGGTCACGGGATCCAGCGATCCTCGCTTACCCTAGAATCACTTCCCAAATAAATACCAAATCTCTTAGTAACAGAAGATGTTGCTGATTCTCTGAACTACCATGATTACATATTATTGTATTTAATATTACTATGTCTTGTCAAGGTGAATATGGCCATCAAATTAGACTGGACTTTTTCGGGTGGTAGAACATAACTAGTATCATGTCATTCCAAGCATTTATTGTACATAAAATAACAGTGCGCAAATAGCATAATGAAAATACAAGTAAATAAATAACTTAGGGAATGTAGGATCAACATGTTCAAAAATATGTGTGACTTGCCTTGCGGGTTTATGATTTCGATTAATTCATATCCTTTGGCGGGCTGGGCTTAAACTTGGGCTTCTCCCTCCTGCTCCTGTGAATCTTTGACTTCGGAAGCTAGCGCAAAACGATTAAAAATAAATTAATCCTATGCTCGAAGGATTGAGCTAGGAATAAAGAAAATAAAAGAATAAAGAAAATCCGGAAAACTCCATTAAATTGGGCTTTTGGGCTTATAGGAGGGCTATTTGGAGAAATGGGCTTGAAATTTGGGTTGGCGGGCTCGAAACGGATCTAGGGAGTATAAACATGCATTTTGGGCTTTGGGTCGGTTACTGTTCATTGGGTTCGATGGTACTGTTCATCGGGTTCGGCCGAATTGACTCAGCTCAGCCGCGTAGGCTTGGGTTCGGTCGGTTGGATCCGGCGCGGGGCGAAATGGTTCGGCTCAGCCAGCTCGGGGAGGCTTGACCGGGGGAACAGTGCCTTCTTCTACCTCCCGCCCGAGCGCACGCAGAGAAACAGAGCAGCGGGCGGCGGCTTCCGGCGGCGGTGGAGTGAAGTGCGACCGCGGTGAAGGGTACAGTTGGGCTCGTGGGACCATGGGGAATCCATTTTGGGTGGTGGGAGGTCCGGCGGAGGCGGCGTTCGCTGGCGGTGGCCCGTTTCTTCTAGCGGCCATTTTTGAAATTGCGAGCTCATGAGGGCTTTTCCGAGCAATTGGGCCGGCCTTGGAGCTTCTCTAGGGTTTGGGAGGGCTCGGGGAAGGCTCGGTTTAAGCTAGGGGGCTCGGATTGAGCTGGCCACGGTGGAGATTGGCGACGGCAAAAGTGGTGATCGGCGCCGGGGAAGATGGGTGGGCGGGGAGCTTGGGCGACGCTTGGGGAAAGCTTTGGGAAGCTCAGTGGTGCTACTGTAGGGAGGAATTGGAGAATGGATGGCCGGAGGTTGGATATTGGATTAGGGCTTGGAATTGGGGGTTTTCGGGATTACCGGCAATGGGAGGGGAGAGGGGAGCTCGGGAGTGTTTGGCGGGCTTCGAGGACGTGTGGAGTTCACCGTGGAGGGTTCGGTCACTTAAATAGGCCGAGGGAGGCGGTTTGCACCGGAGAGGGGGAAAACCACGGCGGCGGCGGTTTCAAAAGCTCCTGGTTTACGGTGTGAACTCAGTTGGCTTGGGCGAGAAGAGACAGCTGTCAAGGCGTGTCAGACAGGCTGCAGGTTGGCTGTGAGAAGAAGCTGCGAGAGAGAGGCAGAGGCGCTGGCGGTGAACGGCCGGTGGCGTCACCACGTACTCGGGCCAAGTCAGAGCGTGTCAGGGCGTAGGGGACAGGGTTGGCAGGTAGGGGAGGGCTGGCATGTGCGCGCGGGTGCGAGAAGGCGCGAGAGGGAGCGGCAGGCTTGGCGGCGAAGAAAGGAAGTTGGGCGGCGGGATATTTTCAGGCGGCGGTGATTTTGGTCGGACCGACAACAGAGCCGCGCCTCAGCCCTCCGTTCCAGTGGCAATGGTAGAGATTAGGAGGTCATTTGCGCCAAGATTTGTGCGGATTAGGGCTAGGGAGGAAGAGAGCAAAAGAAAAACAGGAATTCAAATCCAATTTTGGTTTTTGCAAATTTTCGGTTGTTTCAGGGCACTCCATCATCACCGACCAGGCGGCAGTGAAGAAGAGGAGATGGACGCGGGGCAAAAGGTACTGGCTAGTAGGGGTGAAAACGAATCGAATACGAATTGAATAATGCTCTTACTATGTTCATATTTGTATTTTGTAACGAACATGAATCTAAATATTCTCGAATACGAATATGAATCGAATATTGTAATAAATACGAATTCGAATCAAATAATCTACTCAATTTGGTCAGATACATATATCCTTATAATTTATGTAGTGCGAATATATTAATAATATTTAATCCTCATATAATCACACTTAATCATTCTATTTCATTTACTTCACCTAAACAAATAACAATGATCACATCGAACACGAACTCCGAAGAGCGATGCATATCCAAACTGCCAAGAGCTAGAGATGCAAACCACTTTGCAGCGCAAGGCATCAAAAGATCATTAACATTGAAAATACGTTCTTAATTACTAGAACCGGTATTATTATTCGCTTACTAATTCTTGCTGGCACGATGGATGGATGCAATCCTACAGCCGAGCCTTGATCGGGTTCGCCGACTCCTTCGTGTCCAACGCCAGAGACCCGCCGCCGCTGGAGGCAAACAGCGACAGGATCTCCGCCACGCTCTCGGCGGTCTGGGGGATGGTCTCCGTGGACCCCAGCTCCAGGACGCCGGCGGTCCCCACAGGGACGCACACCATGGTGCGGATGCCGTGGGCGTAGGCCTGGCGCGCGCGCTCGCAGGGCGCGGCGTCGAGCCCCGCGGCGATCCACGTCGGCTCGCCGGCGAGCTGCGCCTTCCCCGGCAGGCCCGAGCCGTCGACAAACAACCGCGTCGTGGACACCAGGGCAAACCACTCTGTGTCGGTGACATCCTCCTCCAGCTCCTCCTCCAGCAGCTCATCCTGGTCCTCGCCCTGCGCCTCCCGCACCCCGCGATAAAGTAGGCAAACCTCTCGCAGCACGCGCTTCCGGTGCTCCAGCTCCGCGGCGGAGGCGGCCGCGATCTCCTTGCGCTTGCCGTCGACGTCGTCCTCATAGTAACCATCTCCAAAGCACAGCAGCGACGCGCCCGAGGCCACGTGCACCGACAGCTGCCAGAAGATGGCGTACGTCCAGCTCCCCCGCGAGCCCTCGACGACGCCCTGCAGCCGCTGCTCCAGTGAGTCTTCGTCAAAGGGGCACGGCACCGGCGACAGCCTGGTGTCGAAGAGGTCGGCAGCCATGGCCCTGAAGGACTCCATCAGGGAGGTGTAGTCCTGGGGCCACGGGCTCATGGATCGAATCATGGAGCTTGGAAGGCTCATGAGCAGCCCAGCCAAACAACTGGCAGGAGACGGGAGGAGAGTTTGAGGTCGGCGCAGTGGAACTCAACTTTGCCGAGCAGCTAGTGGAGGCGCAGTGGAACTCAACTTTGCCGAGCCGGAATTTGCTCGTGAATAGATGCCCCTTTCGGTAAAAAAAAAAAAATGGAGCAAGGGGCCCTTTTCCTTGAAAAAACATGGGACAACTGTATAAAGGCCACGTTCTACTGGAACCTAGATTCTTCTTGATCCGTGTCGATCTTTTTCACGAGCGGGAAAAAAGGACAGGACGAGGCAGGAAGTGGTAGGAAATCTGAATCTAGATTTGAAGTCTTAAAACATAGTAGATATTTTATCACTAGGTTATAAATAGAAAGTGCTATTAGCTATTTTGTATATGCATGAGAAAGATAAAGCAATAAAGAAAGACCAGAAGTTCTCCCTATCTTTATATTTCAATCTACTATTTGCGTCTTCTGTGATTGATCTGTCTTTTGCATAACAGAGGAATCGATCGGACTGGACTCGCCAGCGACAGTTCCTCAACACGTTATCAGCACAAATCGCTCCGGTGAATTGAAAGGTAATCATCGAAGCATTAGTAGATTGAATTGTCTATATTTAGATCGCTTTAAGTTCCATAGATTTCGATTTAGTATAAGCTTTATTTATTATGTGCATGCATGGTTATTGGGCCTATGAAACATAATATGAAAATAACAATTTGCTGTTTAAGTCCTGTTCCAAATAGCGTTGGCTTCAGGCTTCTAGAAGCCAAAAGCCAGTTAGAAATATGTTGGCTTCTTAATGCAGCTTTTTCCTTTTTTATTATTTTTTCCTTTTCCCGTTACATTATCTGTGGAGATATAACAGTGTTTTTCATTTTTCTTCATTTTTCTTTAATTGAATACCTCAGAAAAAACTAACAGTTGTTATAGTGTCATTTCAATCAAAAATCAACAGCCACAACTGTTTAGAACAGAGCCTTAATGTGCCTTCTTATGAACTATACATTTTTTACATGCAAAGAACAGTTTTTCACGATTATTGGCCCTATCGAACATAATATGAAAAAGGAACAGTTTTACATGATTAGTACCTTGGCAGCTCATAGTGCTCAAGTTGAACTATTTTGCATCTTGTATGTATCACTCATTCTGGCTGCCAAAACTATTGAGTACCAAACATTGGCATTACAATGCAATGCTGCATGTAAGTTTCAGATTCTACCTTGTTCACCTATTATTCTGTGCATGTTCTTGAAACAACATTGTGTGCGTGGCATTTATTTCTTTTCAAATGCAGCACATCGTAGTATGTAGATTTCAATTGGGAAAACAAGGTCACTCGATCCAGACTCTTGAGGTTTTGCTTATTTATGCTTTTGTTCCCACAGAACTGGCTTGCTACCAAGGTAGAGAAGTCACGCAAGCAGATGAAGGAGAGGAAGAACAGGGCAAAGAAGATCCGTGGAGTGAAGAAGGTACATATGTTTGTGCTAATCAAACCATCATATTCTAAGATCAATCTTGTTCATAACTTCATGTATAACTAAATTGCTTCCTTGGATTAATTTTGCAGACAAAGGCTGGAGATGCTGCAGGGAAGAAGAAATGATCAAAGATACTTATGTACCCTAGCTGTCTTCGGTTCTATATGTTCGCTATCAGTTTTTGTACCCCTTAGGGCATCTTGCTATGGCATATGGCATCGTTGCAGAATGTTTGATCTAGAAAAAGAGGCCCTTGAGCTTTTACATTGAGGCGTATCCTGTACTTGATTTTGATCTTACTGCTCAATAATTTATGAGCTTGTTACTAGTGTCCTGCTTCTGTTGTGGTTATTCTCATGTTGAGTTGATATCATCGCCCCTTGTTTGAGATTAAGCAGTTACAGTTCAGCGAGGTATTCAGCTCTTGGTTGCACGTTATGGTCTTACGCTACAAGTCTACTACACTATCAGGGTACCACATGGCCGAAGTATGATCTGTCACACTGATGTACCAGTACATGGCACAGGAGTTTTCACAACTCTAGTTCCAAATTCCAGATGCTGGTGCATCAAGTTATTGGGACAAAATGGCAGTGATAAACTAACATAATCCTAAGTAGAGAGGATTGCTAGCCAGTGTCCAGGCGATCACGTATCAGACGCAATCACTAAACCTTACGAATATTACAGTATATTTAATCATCATGAGCAAAATTAGTACCAGCGATGCTAATGGTCTGGTAAAGGAAAGCGTTCACAACAATGATCAAATCAAACACACATATAGGAACTGCCAAGAGCTAGCGATGCAAAGCCACTTTTGCAGCGCAATGCATGCAACGATGGTGGACTCTGAAAATACGTTCTTACTGAGACTGACATTATTACTCCGTTATTTCAACTTCTAGCTTCTTAATTTATTTTTTATGATTTTTTGGTTTTTAGACTTTTTTTTACCTTTTTCCGTATTTATTTGTATTGTACATGATGAGAGAACATGTTTTTTCTATTTTAAATTTTTTAATTGAATTAATTAAAATTTTTTACAATAGCTACAATATAAAAACCTCAAACAACAGCAAACAATGAAAAAAAACCCAAAAATCAAAAGCTTAAACCAACTTAAATACCAATTCTTGCACAGAACACCAGGGGCGGACCCAAAGAGGGGGGAGTGAGGGCCCAGGCCGCCACTCAATTCACAGGAACTCAGGTATATAGCCCAAGATTTAATGCTAGTGCCCCCACTCAGCCCAACTAAAAGGCCCTCACTCATGCTAAAATTATGAATGAGAACAATTCAGCATACTATGTGTATTGTTGTGCCCCCTCTCAGATTTTGTCTTGTGAGAGACCAGGTGGTCGTGACTCCATGTGAATGATGAGTAATTGACAAAGGTTTAGGATAGTCGAGTTTGGTTTGAGTGGTTCGGAGTCGAGCCGTTGCGTGGCGCAATCGGGCTCGGTCGGACTTTGGTCAAACTTGGTCATTTGGGCTTAGGATGTATATTCTAATGTTTCGACAGGTTTGGACTTCGTCTGTGGTAAGTGTGATGGTATTTACGCTTTCATGTGTCGAGCGGTGCTATTTGACGTGTTTTCTTGTCTGTGTGACTGCAGGACATCGGGTGGAGTCGTGGCGAGACACGTGGACTGGACTAGGCGCAGGTGGCGCTGAGGTCAGAACGGTCGGGATGTGTCGAAGACAACGTAGACTCGAGGTGGTTGCGAGGCGTGCGAGGCAAGGAGCGCGGAAGCTTCCCGGAAGGTGCAGGAGGGGCGAATCGGGAAATTCGCGAGGCTGCACAAGTGGGAGCGGGCGCCGTTGGATTTAGCAGGCGTAACGGGGCGGAGACCCGTTAGCCAAGGCTATAAATAGGATTGAGGGGCTGCATGCCCACTTGAGCATTTGAGGAGAATTAGGGTTTGCTAGAGTCAAAAGAGGCTTTGAGAGTTTGTTTTGGCTTTAGGCTTTAGTGGGTAGAGTATGCAGAGTTGTGTTCCCTCTGTACCACCTACGATGGTTTCTAGGTAGTGAGTTCTTCCTCCCTCCAAGCAAGCATGGGTGTGTTCTTGAGTTGGGAGAGTGAGGAAATGGATTGAGTGGAGAGTTTGTAACCTTTCCTTTGTATCAAGTCGGGGTATCGGGACTCGTCTGTTTTCCTTTTGATCAAGAAATGAGAAATCTGAAGTTTCTGTTCAGTTCGTAGCCTCTGTTCTTCGTTCTTCCCTTTTGAGCAATTTCTTGATTTTCGTTGTTTTGGTTTCTTGCTTGCTGGAGAGTGCCAAAATGGATTGCTATGACATGAGTGATGCTCAAAAGCCATTTGGCTACTTAATCCCAAGAGCAAACTGAGTTTAATCCTTAGATTTCAGTTTTGGAGTTGCTCTGTTCAAGTCTTCCTTTTCTAGGGTTTTGATCAAATCTCGTTTCCCTCCACGAGATGGCATGAAATTTGGCAAGTTTATTCCTGAGGCTATTAAGTAGCTATCCTCAAAATTTCATGGCCAAAGGATCAATGGTTGGGGAGTAATTTGGATTTTGGTTCAGGTTAGCAAAAGTTTCAGATTTTGCCTAAATCTGAAATTCTTGCACTCTGGGTTGATTTCCCTGTTTTCTAGAGCCTCCTTGCTATTTAGTTTGTTGTGGTGGTGCTTTGGGGCAGAAAGATCGAGAGGAATTCATCAAATTCTCGGGTTTGCGAAGTCTAAATTAAGTTCTCAGTTTTCAGTTTCGGCAGTGTGTTCTATTTTCAGTCAGGCCGTAAGTTGCTAGTCTGTTCAGTCTCAGCATGGTCTGATTGCTTCTCGTTTTGGCTTTTGGCAGCAGGCAATGTCTTTTGTAATTAATTTCTAGTAGCTACAGATGCTCTCGGCCAATCAAGAATGGAATACATCAGTCATTTATTTCCTGAAGATTGTCTTGCCGAGTGACTTTGCTTTTTCGAGGGATTTTCTTAGCTACAGTGCCGAATGGAAGTAAAGCTTGCAGCAGATGCTTCTCTTGTACATGGACATTTTTTTTCTTCCCTGATCTTCAACAATTTCGCATGCAGATCAAACAGCGATATTTTCAGTTGAAATTTTTACTGGATGATCTCTGATTTATGCTGAATTTTTTGGTGCCACATGCGTTCCAAATTTCAGCAGAATCATTTTTAAGTTTTCTGTGAGTTGCGTTGTTTTGCATCTGGTGCGAAATCTGTGTTCGATTTCTCGGGGGCGTTTTTAAGCGAGCGACATTCACCTCCCCTCTGTCGCCATTTCGGTCCAACAATTGGTATCAGAGCCGGTTAGCTCTAATTCATAGATCTTAACCGGTCTCAAGAGCCATGGCGACGGACAAGTACTCGACCAAGCCGCCCGTGTTCGATGGCATCGATTACCCCTTCTGGAAGAGCCGAATGGAGACATACATCCAGGCCCAGGGGTATGCCATCTGGCGGAAGGTCAAGGTACGATTCGCTGTTCCTGCCGATGAGAACATCAATGCCGGGAACATGGCTGATGTTGAGGCGAATGCAAAGGCAAGGAACATCATCATCCAGGGGTTGAGTCGTAGCGAGTTTGATCGTATATCTCACCTGTCGTCCGCCTACGACATCTGGGTGACCCTCGACGCATACCATGAGGGCACCACCCAGATCAAGACGGTTCGACAGGACCAGTTCAAGCGCGAATACAACAAATTCGAGATGCTTGCTGGTGAGTCCCTGGACGAGTGCTTTTCGCGATTTCACAAAATTTTGAGCAACCTCCGAGCGGTTGGTCTCATATACCCCGACTCGGACAACGCTCGTCAGATGCTCGCGGCACTCGATCTGCGCGTGTGGGAGATGAAGGTGACCACCATCAAAGACACGACAGACCTCTCGACCCTGACTCTTGACGCGCTGTACCCGCGCCTCAAGACTCACGAGATTGACGTTGTCTCTCGTCGGTCGAAGTCACAGTCGATGGCTTTGGTCACCGATCCCAGTTCGGCTTCTGGTTTTTCTGCCGATTCGCTTTGTGGGTTCTCCCTAGCTGCTCTATGTGACGTAACTGATGATCAGTTAGAGCAGCTAGAGGATGAACAGCTGGCCCTCCTAGCTCGGAAGTTCTCCCATGCTTACAAGAGGAGGAGGGACAGAAAGAGAGGCGGACCAGTCATCTGCTTCGAGTGTGGTGGCCCCAACCACATTCGGGCAAACTGCCCCAAACTGGAGAAGGGCAAAGCTGACTACGGCGGTTCGGGCAAGAACGACTACACCGACAAGAACCGCAACAAGAAGCCTCCAGTCCCTGCCCAAGGCAAGAAGAAGTTCCGCGACTTCGGGAAGGCCAAGAAGCTGTTTCACCGCGTCCTCACCGCGTTCGACGACCTCGACCTCAGCGAGGTGGAGGGATGGAGCGACGACGACGGGACGGGTAACCAGGACCCCAAGAGCGGCGATGACTTCTCCGGCATGTGCTTCATGGCCCTTGAGGGCGAGATCAGCGACAGCGAGCTGTACTCCGACTCGGATGAGGTACTCCCTTCTTATGACCAGCTAAATGATGCTTTTCTTAAGCTAGGTGGATTTCATGCTAGAGCTAGGTCTAGGTGTACTGAGTTAGAGAAGGAAATAGATAGACTATCACGGGAGATTACTTCACTTAGATCTGCTCCCTCCCGTGACTATTGTGATACATACCCTGCTTTGCTTGGAGACATGGAGAAACTAAGGACCTCTCATGATAGTTTGTCTTCTGAGCTTGATGTGCTTAAGGTGGAGAATGTTAGTCTGCTTGCTGAGTTAGAGTTGAGTAGGATGGCTGTTACCCTACTTACTACTGATGAGACTACTTCTCCCACCTCATGTGAGGTTAAGGACATTGCTGCTAGAGGACCTTATGCCATGCTCCTTGATCTGCCCGATTCTTGTGAAAATTGCAATAATTTAAAGATGAACCTAAAACGGGCAGATCACAAAATTGCTGAGTTACATGCTTCTTTACTTGAGCCTATTGATTCATGTTTGAACTGTCCCAAGTTAACTGCTGAACTTGAAGCTGTCTCAAAACAGTTTCAAGAACTGATTGACAACAACAAGAAAATGGCTCAGTATGCGACTAAGGATCCTGTTAGCTCACCATGCATTAGTTGTGATAAACTAAAACTTGAACTCGTTGCTTTGAATGACAAATGTGTGAAGCTAACTAAGGACTTACTAGTGAAGCCACAATCTGGTTGTGATGTGATTGATGGTGTGGGGGAGAAGCCCCAGGGTAAGGGTGAGACGCCTAGAGACGCGAACCAACCTGCTAGTAGTAGGACTGTCCCCTCAGAGTCCGCTGTGCGTGCATAAGCCATTCTTTCCTCTACTGTTGGTTCTTCTTCTGCTCCCTTACCTCCTGCTGTTCCCTCTTCTCCCTGCTCTTCTTGCACCTCTCTCTTTCGGGAGTGTCAGTACCTTATGAACACTCTCGAGAGATTTGTAGGCGGCAAGAAGAAGCTTAATCTTATTCTAGACCAGTCCAAGATTTGCAGATTTAATCAGGGTCTAGGATATGACTATTATGAGGATATGAGGAAGCATCCACCTGCTGTGCTCAGACCCATAGCACCAGGTGTGATCGAGACCGAGCCCAGGACCGAGAAAGTCCAATTTAAGTCAGCGGGCTATGTCCAGGGGATTTCTGACAGCAAGGTGATTGCACCTGCTGCTTCGGCCTCTCAGAAGGCGAAGCCTGACCGTGCTACTTCTACCTCTCAGAGGATGAAGTATCACTGCACCTTCTGTCAGAAGGATGGACACACGGTTGATCGATGCTTCAGGCGCGCCAAGATCGCGCGTAGAGACCGTGTTGAGTCTCCTAGGCGTATTCAGGGTCAGCCCCAGATCCTGAGTGAACCTAGGACCAGCACGAGGTCTAGGTTTACTGTTGTTGATGGGTTTGGGCAGCATCGAGGACTTGGTTTTTCTGAGTCTTCTGTTTTTCGTCCTCATGCTGCTCCTGGTCATGACTTCCGCCGTCCTGAGGGTACATCTCGTTTCCCCCGTCGAGACAGTTACCCGCGGCGTGTTCAGCGTGTTGCCGGTGTTCCGACTCGCTCTCCCGTAGCAGTCGGACCCCGCAACAGCTTCAGGTCTGCTCACAGACCTTCTGCTGTGAGTAACAGAGAGCGTAGGGTAGATAGAGGTCAGTCGTGCTTGACTACTTCATCTGCTCGACGTGTTGTTCAGTATCGGGTGCCAAAATCACTCTTGATTTACCCCAGTACTGAGACTTTACTCTCTGTTTGACTCAGGTTCGCCGGGCAGGGAAGGGAAAGGTTTGGCTTGTAGACTCCGGGTGTTCACGACACATGACCGGAGACTCCCGTTGGTTTTCTTCCCTTGCCCGTGCTCCAGGTGATGAGACGATCACCTTCGGAGATGCTTCATCTGGGCGCGTCATCGCCAAAGGTACAGTGCGCATTAATGACTCTTTCATTTTGAAAGATGTAGCCTTGGTTAGTAAGCTGCAGTACAATTTGCTTTCAGTTTCTCAGCTTACCGATGACGACTTTGAGGTGAGCTTTAAGAAAAACAATTGCAAAATTCTTGATTCTTCGGGTAGTCTGGTTTGCGGGATTTCTCGTTTTGGGAGGATCTTTCGTGCTGATTTTTCTGAGTCTTCTGGTGATCCTCTCAGGTGTTTAGTTGTCTCAGAGTCCCGTGATTTGACCTTCTGGCATAGGAGACTTGGTCATATTGGATTTGACCATTTGACCCGAGTTAGCGGCCACGATCTCATTCGTGGTCTGCCGAAACTCAAGATGATCAAAGATCTTGTTTGCGCTCCATGCCGGCATGGCAAGATGGTTGCCACTTCTCATCCTCCGGTCACAGTTACTATGACCGATGCACCGGGGCAGCTGCTCCACATGGACACAGTTGGACCAGCTCGAGTGCAGTCAGCAGGAGGGAAGTGGTATGTTCTTGTTGTGGTCGATGACTTCTCGAGGTATTCTTGGGTGTTTTTCTTAGCCTCGAAGGATGAGACGTTTTCACTTTTCCGAGGTCTTTTCGGTAGGCTTTCTGTTGAGCTCCCGGGTGCCTTACGAGCGATCCGCAGCGACAATGGCACGGAGTTCAAGAATTCCTACTTCGAGAGTTTCTGTGGTGAGACAGGTGTAGAGCACCAGTTTTCTTCTCCGCACGTCCCACAACAAAATGACGTTGTGGAGAGGAAGAACCGTACCTTGGTCGAGATGGCCAGGACGATGCTTGATGAGTACTCTACACCGCGGAAGTTTTGGGCTGAGGCTATAGCTACCGCGTGCCATGTCTCAAATCGAGTATTTCTTAGGGCACACTTGCACCGCACTTCTTATGAGTTGAGATACGGGCGAAAGCCCAGCGTCTCTCATTTTCGTGTTTTTGGTTGCAAGTGCTTTATTCTGAAGTCCGGGAACCTAGATAAGTTCGAGTCACGTTCTTGTGATGGGATCTTTCTAGGTTACTCGCCTTCTTCGCAGGCTTATAGGGTCTGGAACTGCGAGTCTAGCAAAATGGTAGAGACCTGTGAGGTGACCTTTGACGAGGCCAGTCCGGGGACTAGGCCTGATATCTCAGGTTCTTTAGAACAGTCCGAGACCATCTTCGTGGATGACGAGGACGATGGAGATGAGGGTTGTCTACCCGATCAAGTCCCTTATCCACCCCTTGAGGTGCCGTCTTCTACCGCACCTCCAGGTGATCAGCCCATGCCTTCTGCTTCCTCTGGAGCTAGTGGCTCTGTTCCTACCTCGTCAGCTCACGAGGTAGAGGCCACTTCTTCATCTCATCCTGGACCTCCCCGACATATCCAGAAAAGACATCCTTCTGAGCAGATGATTGGAGACCTGTTCGAGCGTGTTACCCGCTCAAAATCTGGCTTATCTCAATTCTGTCTCCATTCTGCTTTCATTGCCTCCTTTGAGCCCAAGGATGTTTCTCATGCTCTTTCTGACGAGTCTTGGGTCAATGCCATGCATGAGGAGCTAGAAAATTTCGAGAGGAACAAGGTCTGGTCGCTTGTCGAGCCCCCGCGAGGTCACAATATTATTGGGACTAAGTGGGTGTTCAAGAACAAGCAGAGCGAGGATGGAGTGGTTATTCGAAACAAGGCTAGACTGGTAGCTCAGGGGTTTTCCCAGGTTGAGGGTCTAGACTTCGAGGAGACCTTTGCCCCTGTAGCTCGACTTGAGGCCATTAGAATCCTGCTTGCCTTTGCAGCTTCTAAGGGTTTCAAGCTCTACCAGATGGACGTCAAGAGTGCCTTCCTTAATGGCGTTATTGAGGAAGAAGTTTACGTCAGACAGCCTCCAGGTTTCGAGAACCCCAAATACCCACACCATGTCTTCAAGCTTTCCAAAGCATTATATGGACTTAAGCAGGCCCCCAGAGCTTGGTATGAGAGGCTTAAGTCCTACTTGTTGAGTCATGGGTTTGAGATGGGTAAAGTAGACAAGACTTTGTTTATCCGTAGGCTTGGTAGTGACCTTCTGCTCGTCCAAATCTATGTCGATGACGTCATCTTTGGCGGCTCTTCCCATGCTCTGGTTTCTCAGTTCTCGGATGTCATGAGCACCGAGTTTGAGATGAGCATGATGGGTGAGTTGACTTTCTTCCTTGGCTTCCAAATCAAGCAGACTCGGGAGGGTACATTTCTTCATCAGGGAAAGTACACTCGAGACCTCCTGAGACGCTTCGACATGAGTGATGGTAAGCCTGTGTCGACTCCCATGGCTTCTACAGCCTATCTTGACCCAGATGAGGACGGCGAGCCAGTTGATCAGAAAGAGTTCAGAAGTATGATCGGCTCCCTTCTTTACCTCACTGCCTCGAGACCAGACATACACTTCTCAGTGTGTCTGTGTGCTCGTTTTCAGGCTTCTCCTCGCGTATCTCACCGCCAGGCGGTGAAGCGCATCTTTCGGTACCTTCGAGCTACCATTGACTATGGTATCTGATACTCTTCCTCATCCTGTCTTTCCTTGAGAGCCTTCTCGGATGCAGACTTTGCCGGCTGTAGGATAGATAGGAAAAGCACCTCTGGCACCTGCCAATTCATTGGCACTTCTCTCGTTTCCTGGTCTTCGAGGAAGCAGTCCGGTGTTACGCAGTCCACCGCAGAGGCCGAGTATGTTGCTGCAGCCAGCTGCTGCAGTCAGGTACTCTGGATGGCTTCGACCCTGCGGGACTTTGGGTTAGTTATCGACAGTGTTCCACTCTTTTGTGATAACACTTCTGCGATTAACATTGCTAAGAACCCAGTGCAACACTCTCGGACCAAGCACATCGATATCCGTTTTCACTTCCTTAGAGACCATGTAGAGAAGGGCGATATAGTGCTCCAGTTTGTGGAGAGTGACCACCAGTTGGCTGACATCTTCACCAAGCCTTTGGATAGCTCGAGGTTTTCAGCTCTGCGGGGAGAGCTTGGGGTGGTGTGTCCTTACGGATTGTAGTGAGGGGGAGCTTTGGACTTTACTGCTTTACTATTGTTTATGCTTCTGTCTCATTTCTGTCTCTTTGCATTTGGGTGCATTGGGTTTAGTCCTTCTAGCATAGGTTAGAGTGCTTCTCTTGCCTAGTTGCTTAGACTTCCTACTCTTATCTTTTGCTTCCAGGATGCTTCTTATTAGCTGCTTCTTATCTCACTAGATTGAGCTCACTCACTTCTTGTAGGTTCTAGCGAGGGTTGGGCCACCCTCAGGTAGACAGGGTACGTGTTTGCTCTCTAGTGTGTGTTTTACGGTCAAGCTAATAGTCCTGGAGTCATATGGGGTAGATGAGAGTCAGTCTGAGCCATAGTTGTCTCTATATCTTATCTATGCTTTAAGGACTGCCTATTTTGGTTTTATTTGCCAGCTTCTCGATTTATTGCTTTGGTTCAGGGAGAGTTCATTTGGGAGCTTCTGGAGCTTAATATTGACTTAACTCAACTTGAACTAAAAGTTGCATCTCATGTTGAGGGGGAGCTGGATTTTCTTGCATGTTAGTATCTCGCATTGTAATATAACTGCATTGAGCCTTGATTATTATCCTGTTATGACATGTTTACAATGCTTTACACCTTGCCATGACTTGTGCTTTCTTTGCTAGATTTATCATGACTTTATATGTGTAGACTAGTTTTGCCATGATAAGTAAATTGAAATTGCTCAACTTGAATTAAAACTTGTCATGCTAGCATTTGAGTTTAGTTTATCTTTAGCTATCCCTGTATGATTCATGCCATGTCAAATAGGCTGAGTTGAGTCTTGAATCTAGGTTGGATCTTAGATTGAGCTATTTTAGCATCTTGATACATCATGAGTTAGCACAATCTATTAAAAAGCAAAAGGATCTCTTTTTATGTGCGAAAAAACTGATTTCACCAATTCTTTCTCATGAGACGGCTTGCCATTGCACTAGGCATGAACTCAGGGGGAGTTTTGGATGACCTGGACTATCTTCTTAAGCTTCTCGCTTGGAGTAGTCGCATAAGGCTTGAGATCTAGCACATGATAAAATTTTTGGTTGGAAACAGCTATAAGCTTTAAAAGAAAATATGTCAAATGTGCAAGATTTGCTTAATTACCTAAAGATGAAAAGTGCTTAACCAAATGATAAACTCTTGAGCTTGTAGCACTCTAATTGACTCAACACTAGCTTCTTGTTTCCGCTTAGCTTATTGACATGGCCTGCATCATCCTTGGATATCTCTAGTTAGACTTTGCTCATTGATGACTTGACTTGCTCACTAAATGCATTACATTTCAGATTGTCATCCATGTGCTCTAGCTGGTTTATATATATGTTGTCATGATCTAGATAGCGTTTTATTGAGTTATGGCTTGGTGTATCTCATTATGGTCATTATGGATAATTTTCATGGCTCACAATGCTTAGAAATAAACAAACTTCAGCCATATTCATCCATTGACATGTCATATTCTCTCTATTGCATCTTGATGTGTTTATTGCCAAAAGGGGGAGAATAGAGAAGAAAAAGTCTGTTGGGAACAGTTTAGAGCTTTGGAGATCAATTTGCTCTTTCAGTTGTTGCTCTAGTGTTCCTTCTGTCGACATGGTCATTAGCTTCATTCTCTTCTTTGGACCATGTTGGATTCTTCAAAATCAAACTCAACTTCATGCTTTTTCTGAGTTTGTCAATATACTCATCAAGGGGGAGATTGAGAGACCAGGTGGTCGTGACTCCATGTGAATGATGAGTAATTGACAAAGGTTTAGGATAGTCGAGTTTGGTTTGAGTGGTTCGGAGTCGAGCCGTTGCGTGGCGCAATCGGGCTCGGTCGGACTTTGGTCAAACTTGGTCATTTGGGCTTAGGATGTATATTCTAATGTTTCGACGGGTTTGGACTTCGTCTGTGGTAAGTGTGATGGTATTTACGCTTTCATGTGTCGAGCGGTGCTATTTGACGTGTTTTCTTGTCTGTGTGACTGCAGGACATCGGGTGGAGTCGTGGCGAGACACGTGGACTGGACTAGGCGCAGGTGGCGCTGAGGTCAGAACGGTCGGGATGTGTCGAAGACAACGTAGACTCGAGGTGGTTGCGAGGCGTGCGAGGCAAGGAGCGCGGAAGCTTCCCGGAAGGTGCAGGAGGGGCGAATCGGGAAATTCGCGAGGCTGCACAAGCGGGAGCGGGCGCCGTTGGATTTAGCAGGCGTAACGGGGCGGAGACCCGTTAGCCAAGGCTATAAATAGGATTGAGGGGCTGCATGCCCACTTGAGCATTTGAGGAGAATTAGGGTTTACTAGAGTCAAAAGAGGCTTTGAGAGTTTGTTTTGGCTTTAGGCTTTAGTGGGTGGAGTATGCAGAGTTGTGTTCCCTCTGTACCACCTACGATGGTTTCTAGGTAGTGAGTTCTTCCTCCCTCCAAGCAAGCATGGGTGTGTTCTTGAGTTGGGAGAGTGAGGAAATGGATTGAGTGGAGAGTTTGTAACCTTTCCTTTGTATCAAGTCGGGGTATCGGGACTCGTCTGTTTTCCTTTTGATCAAGAAATGAGAAATCTGAAGTTTCTGTTCAGTTCGTAGCCTCTGTTCTTCGTTCTTCCCTTTTGAGCAATTTCTTGATTTTCGTTGTTTTGGTTTCTTGCTTGCTGGAGAGTGCCAAAATGGATTGCTATGACATGGGTGATGCTCAAAAGCCATTTGGCTACTTAATCCCAAGAGCAAACTGAGTTTAATCCTTAGATTTCAGTTTTGGAGTTGCTCTGTTCAAGTCTTCCTTTTCTAGGGTTTTGATCAAATCTCGTTTCCCTCCACGAGATGGCATGAAATTTGGCAAGTTTATTCCTGAGGCTATTAAGTAGCTATCCTCAAAATTTCATGGCCAAAGGATCAATGGTTGGGGAGTAATTTGGATTTTGGTTCAGGTTAGCAAAAGTTTCAGATTTTGCCTAAATCTGAAATTCTTGCACTCTGGGTTGATTTCCCTGTTTTCTAAAGCCTCCTTGCTATTTAGTTTGTTGTGGTGGTGCTTTGGGGCAGAAAGATCGAGAGGAATTCATCAAATTCTCGGGTTTGCGAAGTCTGAATTAAGTTCTCAGTTTTCAGTTTCGGCAGTGTGTTCTATTTTCAGTCAGGCCGTAAGTTGCTAGTCTGTTCAGTCTCAGCATGATCTGATTGCTTCTCGTTTTGGCTTTTGGCAGCAGGCAATGTCTTTTGTAATTAATTTCTAGTAGCTGCAGATGCTCTCGGCCAATCAAGAATGGAATACATCAGTCATTTATTTCCTGAAGATTGTCTTGCCGAGTGACTTTGCTTTTTCGAGGGATTTTCTTAGCTACAGTGCCGAATGGAAGTAAAGCATGCAGCAGATGCTTCTCTTGTACATGGACATTTTTTTTCTTCCCTGATCTTCAACAATTTTGCATGTAGATCAAACAGTGATATTTTCAGTTGAAATTTTTACTGGATGATCTCTGATTTATGCTGAATTTTTTGTGCCACATGCGTTCCAAATTTCAGCAGAATCATTTTTAAGTTTTCTGTGAGTTGCGTTGTTTTGCATCTGGTGCGAAATCAATGTTCGATTTCTCGGGGACGTTTTTAAGCGAGCGACATTCACCCCCCCTCTGTCGCCATTTCGGTCCAACATCTTGAATCCGCCCCTGCAGAACACAGGCCACGAACCGCAGCATGTCAATGTATGCAAACCTAAAGAGCCTTGATCAGGTTTGCCAACGCCGAGACCGCCTCTTTGGTGTCCATCGCCGGCTGGCAGTTCCCTCTGCCGCGGCCTTCTGCAGTGCGCGGGAGATCCGCCGCCGCCGCCGGAGTCAAACGGCGAGCGGATCTCGGCCACACTCTCCGCGGTCGGGAGAGGCCATGTAGGCTGCATGTAATTTTTGAAAATCGTCTAAGGAAGAGAATGGAATAATGTCCCGCACGTACCGGTCAACATCTGGCCCACAGATTCCCGGGCGTGATACCCATCAAAGTCCAGCTCATAAAGTGATGATATATACAAAAATTCAAGGCCCAGCCTAATCAACAGCAATTGGCCCAAGTGGGCTTCCTGCAATGGGCTGGGCTGCCTGTAACATCTGAAAATCGTCCAAGAAAGAAGAAAAAATAGGTTTGCTCCGGACGTAATTTCGTTGAGCGTCCGGCGGCCTATGCTGCTTTGCGTAATCCACTTTCGTTAGCGTAATCACATCGCCACGATCTTTACGCCAGCGCGTGGGAGATACGGGTAGCATCCCAACCGAGGGAGAATTCGTTCGCAATTTGCATCTTTTCTCAAAGGTGATAGATATAAAAGTCCCAAACACCCTAGAATAGGGCACTCCATCACCAACCAGGCGGCAGCGGAGAGGAGGAGATGGACACGGGGCGAAAGGTACTACCTTGTAGGGGTGAAAACAAATCGAATATGAATTGAATAGTGCTCTTACCATGTTCATATTTGTATTTTGTAACGAACATGAATCTAAATATTCTCGAATATGAATATGAATCGAATATCGTAATAAATACGAATTCGAATCGAATAATCTACTCAATTTGATAAGATACATATACCCTTATGTAGTAAGAATATATTAATGATATTTAATCATCGTACAATCACGCTTAATCATTCTATTTCATTTACTTCACCTAAACAAACACCAATTAACATTGAATTAAAAAAACTTGTTCAACTAATTAGTCATATTGCAATAAAATATATATAGTGCTTCGTCGAATACGAATACAAATACAAATTCGTATCCATATTTTTTATGCTAATTTGGATATGAATACAAATAGGAGAGACGTTGTTAATCAAATGGGAAAATCTATATCATATTCGTATCCTATCGAATACGATAACCAAATAATTTGTATCCATTTCCCACCCCTACTGGCTGGTGACACTACGGCGGTTGGCAAAGTCGACGCACATCCAGGGAGCCCATCTCTCATCTATCCCGTTTTGCTTCATTGTTTCCAAGTTTTATGGAAAATCTATACACACACAAACAAACAACTAGTGAAATTAAAGGCACCATCTTCGTTTTAAGTGCTGAAAATTCCCACAATAAACCTTAAATAATAAAAGACAAATTTCTAAAAATTCTCATTAATCATGAGGAAAAAGGAAAGATCTCAAGCATCAATTAGATGGCCACATGTAATTATAATGGCTAGGATCCCTCCATCAAGCAGCAGTAGTCCAATTAAGATAAGATGCACTTGTCACCAGCTGTGTGGGTAAAAGAAAAAAGAAAGAGCACTTGTAGTAGTATCCGTATGCTATTGTTGTTTATTTTACTGAAGTCCTCTTTAATTTTTCAGAAAAGCTAGAAAATGGTATACCATCACTTCCCCAATGAATGGTATAGCTGGTAATCATCCGATCCTGCATGTCCAATAGCTACGAAGCCTTATCCCATTTAGCTCATGTGTGGTCTTTATCCATCCAACTCATCTGCATTCATATGTCCATCCCTCTATGTCTCCTCTTGATGCTTCCCCATCCGTGGTGGCGAGTGAACGAGCAAGCTCGACGGTGGCGATGGTGGCAAGCAAGAAGGAATTGTAGTGGTGAGCAGATGCAAACTCACATGGCTGTACTCCCACCACTAACTCCTGTGAGGTCATCACCCTATTGCATCTCTCATCTCAATCTCTCTCTCTCCCTCTGTCCCTCCTAGTGCTTCAGACCTTGATCTAGAGCAAGGCGGCCATCATGTGGGTGTAGTAAGATGTGCAAGAGAGCAGCAAGGGGCGCCACATGCAGGGAGAGCAGCAACGGTTAGCCGTTGTGTGGGAGCAGCGGTGGCAAAGTTTGAGAGCAACGGTGCTTGCGGGCATGGATGGGGCGGCTTGCAACAGCGCAGTGTAGGATCAAGGATAACCGACTAGAGAGGGTGAATAGGAGGTTTTTAAATTTTCTTATCTTTTAATTAACTCTCTACAAATTTCAGAAAACAAGAATGTAAAGCACTTAAAGCCTACACAATTCTAGTCAAGAGAGTATCAATACTAGCTCTATACCAAATAAACGATCACACTAAGAGTAGCAAATATGAGCTAGAAGAAATAAGAGAATAAACAATTACACTCGATGTTTTACCGTGGTGTTCGAAAACTTACCGATTTCCCCTAATCCACATTGAGGTTAGCCCAAACAAACTGGATCGACTCCACTAATTAAGCAGAAGCACCTCGAATTCACTAGTGGTAGCTCTTCCCTGCTCCGGGTAGGTGAGCTCCAACCTTCACAAGAACACCGGGCCTTCTCACAAGTTTCTTGAGAAGATCACTGATCGACCTTCGCCCAATCGTCCAGGTGCTAGCAAGCACTAAGAGTAATAAACCAAGGGCTTCACTTGATTGCAAACAAGTGCCAAAAGATCAAACTAATGAATGCACATGCACTTTTTGCTCCAACCACCTCAATTGAATGAACAAGAAGAAAAGTGGTGTGGAATGAATGCTCAATGCTCAAGAATGTTCAATAGAGTCTCTTACTTATGTCCTTGAGTAGTGGTACGGGTATTTATATCCCTCACCAATCAAAACTAGCCGTTTGAAACAAATCCCAGAAAAATCAGGGCGAGCGGAACTACCGCCGGCCAATGGTCGGTAGTTCCGCTCCACCTCTGGCGCGGCAGAACGGCTATATTAGAGGCTCTGAACTAGCCATTTGAAAGTCGGCGCGGTACTACCGCAGTTATAAAGTACGGTACTACCGCTCTGCGGTAGTTCCGGGAAGTCGGGGCGGTAGTTCCGCTTGGGCTGAAACCAAACTTGGCATTCTATGGAAAAAAGGTTCCGCTCTGCCCTTCGGAGCTTCTGAGCTCCGAAATTACCGCTCCATACAGCGGAACTACCGCTTACAACGGTAGTTCCAGTGTTAAAATCACCGGTACTTCTGATCCGGCAAAATCTCAAGTACACCTGAAGGGTGCTCTTTGGAAAAAAAGGCTCCGCTCAGAATTTGGAGCTTCCAGGCGTCGGAAGTACCGTTCTTGACTGCGGAACTTCTGCTCTGCGGTAGTTCCGACGTTAAAAACTGTGGTACTTCCACTCTTCCAGACAGAGCACATATTTGGCTATTAAATCAGATTTTTAATGAATGCATGATCTTAGTTTGATCCCAATGGCACAATAATTTTGCTATCAAGCTACTTGCCATGATCCCTCTTTATGGTACAATATTTAGCCTATAATCCGGTCTTCCACCTTTTCTCTTAAGACCGGTAAAAGTAAAAAGAGATCATATTCTAAGTATACCTTTGTTTTGAGACATTCTTGGTCTTCATATAGATCCTTAGCTTGCATCTTGTTAACCACTAATAGACTTAACCTTTAAACACTCATTAAACACGTTAGTCCTATATTCACATAAATTCATTAATTACCAAAACTATTTTTACGGGCCTAGATGCTTTCATGCGGAGCTGGCGATGCAGTAGGGCAATGGTGCAATAAGCCAACAGGAGTTGGAATGCTTTCTCATGCCGCCAGATCAACACACACCACTACAAATCCCAAGCCTACTCCGAGTGACGCCGCTCTTTTTCTAGCCCCAACGGTTGCATCTCTTTGAAGTTTTAGATTTTTTTAAAATTTGTCGAAATTTTGTATTATCTCTTGTAATTTTATTCTGTTTTTTATTTTGCATTGAAATGGCATATTCTTTTATCTTTTCCTCTGAAACTGATGAAAACATGTTAAAGTTTTTGCGTTTTGGAACATGAAATCTCATGAAATTCAAATGAACTTTCATTTTAGAATATGAAACCTCATGAAACCACCTCAAACTTTGCGTTTTGGAATATGGAGACTCATGAAACACAAGAAACTTGCATTTTAGGACATGAAACCTTTTGAAACTGGCAATTTAGAACATGAAACCATCTGAAACCTTGCGTTTTGGAATATGGCATCTCATGAAACTCATATGAAAATTGCATTTTACAACATGAAAATTGCATTTTGGAACACAAAAACTACCTGAAACTCACATAAAACTTTGATGAAACTTGTGTTTTCAACACATGAGACCACTTGAAACACGTGAAATTTATGAAATTTGCTTGGGTTTTTTTGTCAACTCTTGGAAACTTTAAAATTTGTTTTTGAATCCTTTTTAAACTCATTTTTCCAATCATGTTTCATATTTGAAACTCATTGAAACACGCTGAAACACTCTGATAATGCACTGAAACCAATTGGATAGGCAACTGAAACCAATTGAAACACTCCGACTAATTACACTTTGATGGGTTAACAAAACATATCCAATTCATATTCTCGAATAATATGTCTCTTAATTTGTTAGATCCTAATTATGATTAAAATATAACCATTGGATTTAAAATTACATGCAGTTAGAATAGCGTGAGATCGGATGAAAAGAAGTACGTGGTCAAGTAAAACCTTTACCAACTTGATATCACATACAAGAGGGCCACCAATAATATATATAATCCACGCAAAAACATTGTTTTGTATGGACATAATCTATATCTACATATGCAATATAAACGACATGTGGGATCAAGGCATCTCCTTTGCTTTAATATCTATAAACTCTCATATTAATCCGTAGAAAAGAGAAAATCATTAATCTATCTAAAAGGAGAATGATCTACACCACATTTGCTTGGTTGAGCTAAATTATAACTGTGTAGATTAATCGGCTATAGAAATTACAATTGTTATAATTGTATATCAAATAGAACTATATTTTCCATAGGCACTGAGTTGTACAAGAAATACATTGCATTGCAAATTTCTAGTTGCACGGATAATTATACTAGTCGGAACCAGGGAAAAATATTTCATCCGAAATTTCGCTGCTTTCGGTGGCGAACGAAAAAACACCGTCTCAGTCAAAAAAATCGCATGCTTTTGAAATCGGCCAGTCGACGTCGGCCCAAACGCCCAGTGCCCCACCCCACTAGACACCAGCGCCTCCATGCCGCACTCGCGCTCCCCAGCAGGGATGAAAACGGAACGGAAATATCCCGTACCGAACCGCATCGTTTTCTACATTTGACCCGATCGAATTCGTATTTTCGGACAAATTCGAATTCGGTTCGAAATACGGAATACCAAATTCGAAAACGGAGCGGAAACGGTTTAGACGTTTTCCGACCGTTTTCTACTTTTCTACATTTTATTCGGAATATACCGTATTGTAAATACGGTTTAAACCGAATTTGGCCCACTAGAAACCCAGATCTCACAGCCCAGGCGCCCAGCGCCCCCAGCCCAATTCCTAGCCCAGCCCGCACGCGACGCGCTGGCTCCTCAGCTCCTGGGCGGCTGTCTCCTGACTCCTCCCCTAAATCCCTAAGAGGCCAAGACCCTAATCCCCTCCGGCCTTCCCTTCCTATCAGCCGCGGTGCCGCACCCCGCACTGCAGCCCGCACGCGACGCGGTGCGCGACTCCAGCAGCGCCGCCGCCGCCCCCCCCCCCCGGCCGCCCGCGTGCCATCCCGGCGGCCGCTCGCGTCCCACCCCGGCAGCTCCGCCGCCCCGGCAGCTCCGCCGAACCCCTCCGTCGAGCCGTGGCTCAAGCGCAAGGATCCGCCGCCACAGCCAGGGAAGGAGATCCTCCGTCGAGTAGTATACCATCATTTGTTAATCTGATTTGTCCATACATGATGGCCGAACTTCTGTCTTATTGCATTATTCGTATTGTAATTGTGGGATATAAATTTAACTGTTTGTTAGGGGTAACCTACCTCGGCCCTGCCGCGCTGCTCCACGCCAATAGGTATACCTTGGCATTTCTCATATGCTCTTGATATCGTTATGGTGTGCTGGATCTGTTTGATTAAAGAGTAATGTGTGATTGATCGAGCCCGCCACAGCCCGGCGCGCCCGTGCAGCCGCTGAAGCCGCCGACGCCCATCGATGCCCCCCCACTGGAGAAGGTGGATCTGGTCCTGCAGCAATGAGGAAGGGCAAGACCAAGACCAAATCCGTGCGCCACCTTCTAGCGCCGCCGGAAGCATCGGCAGCGGTAGCAACAGCTTCTCCAGCAGCAGGTAACTAACAACTGATTGTCATAATTTGTCACTCGATTTTTGGCAAGCTGGAGAAGCATCGGTTTATAAATGCTGTGTAGGCTTCGTGTCATGTGGTTCATGCTACCTGCAGCAGACTCAGCGTTATGTACGTAGATGGCAAATGAACTGATGGCTAGTTAGTAGTTACATGGTGAATAATTGCTGCGTACAATTGTACATTTTGTACATGCATGGTGAGTAATGGGTTGTATTTCTTGATAAGCATTTTAGTTTGTATTGGGACATTACTGCTATACAGTTTTGGCATTACCAGTTTACAACAGCAGAGTGCTTTGCAGCTACATGCAGATTTTCCTTCCTCACGAGCTAAACAGCAAATCCCTAGTCCCTACTGTTTATGCCATGTATTTCTTGGTGCTAATAAACTTTTAAGAAATGTGCACAGCAGAGATATATTTTTGCATGCCGATCACTTCTTAGAAGGGTTGCATGTGTTACAAAGTACACCATCAGTCCATCGCTGATTCGCTGCATTGTTGAAAGGAGATAGGGAACTATTTACTTTATTTGGTAATTTAGGGGACCCATAAAGCTCGCAAGATTGCCACTAGGCTTTTGTTTTGCTGTTCCTTTTATGGTTTTGCTCTTGTTGTTACTATTCAGTTTAGCTATTTGAAGGTGATTTAGGAGAAAAGGGGATTTAACGATTGCTCTGTTCAGTGTCATGCTGCTGCAATGTTGTTTGGTTTATTATGTTGAAGTTTGGACTGACCCAAGTGCATGTGTCTATCTGTAACATAAGCCTGGATGGTTAATGATTTGGAATCTACTGTTACTATTAGTACTATTGCTACCATCCAGTCATTGCTACCCAAGTGCACTTGGTCACTTGTTAATTGTTATGCACTTGGTCCTACAGGTCGGTATTCCGTATTGAATTTTCGTATACCGACCGTGTTCGACATAATTCCGCTCGAATTGGTTCGTTTTCGAAATTCTCGATATTCCGTAAGTTCGCGTTCGTTTTCGTGTCCGGCTTTACCGCTTTCGCTTTCGTTTTCGTATTCAAATGTAGAAGTAGAAAACGGTTGAAGAGTTTTCCGACCGTTTCCGACCGTTTTCATCCCTACTCCCCAGTCGTAACCCAAACCCCAGTCGCCACTCGCCAGTACACACTCGCTGTCACCAACCTCTCCTGCAGTCCTGCCCCGCCCCTCGCCGCGCCTCCACGACCGCCTTCCTCCCTTTCTTGTCCTCCTCCCCCGCCTCCGACCCTGCCGCCGGGGGCTCCTCAACCTCGTCTCCTTCACCGCCTCCAGCTCCCGCATCCTGGCCGTCATGGCCCCAGCGGCACCGGCAAGTCGACGCTCCTCCGCATCCTCTCCGGCCGCAGGACCGGCGCCGAGATCGCTGGGGCGTGGATTATCTAGAGGGAAGGTGGATCAAGGATAAAATTTTCCTCTGCGCATGCAGAGTGTAGGAATTCTGATATTCTTGTATCAAGGTGCTAACAGTTCATATTGAATGGAAAAGTTCTGCCGTTTCTTTTTTTAAGCTTACTGCTTACCTGATAAATATCTCCCAGCTAACTGCTCGACAAATCATCTCTTGTACTATTATGTAGAGGATGGGGAACATTGCTGATGCTGTTCCTTTCTTTGGGAGAAGCTTCAACAGAATCTATCCACTCATTATGGTTGTTTATACTCTACTGGTCGCCGGTAATTTCTTTGGATATCTGTTTGACTTTTTTGGAAGCTGGAAAAGGTTCAAGTTCTGGACTGAGCAAGAAGATGATATGGATGGATTTGATCCATCTGGAGTGATTATCCTGCAGAATGGTAAGAACTGCATGATGTATCTATGCGGATCTCTTTCCTTTCGACTACACATGGCTACTTTTTTGTACTGCTTGCTCTTATGGGATTTCAGTGTTTTTTTTCTTCTACGAACAAAAATTTCATTGAACTGGCAGCAACATAAATAGGATCTTATATCTAAATTATCAGGTGTTTCTAACTTTACTTGAAAGTTATGACTGGTATAACCCCTAATCCCCTATACAAAATATACTCCTACTTCAAACAGTACTATCGGTTTCAGAACCATTCAAGTCTTTTTTTTCTCCATCTTTGTTTCATTTATATCTTTTTCTGAATCAAGTCCATTTGCTCTGTCACCATTCAACCGAAATTTCGGTTATTTCGGCATTTCTTCGTCCATATTTCGGCATTTTTTCGGTCAGAATTCGGTCATCTTTCGTTCTGAATTCGCACACATTTCGTCGCATCGTTCAAACGGCATTTCGAAAATTTCGTCCGAAATTTCGACGAAATCCCGTAATTTCGGTACTTTCGTTGCTTTCGTCTGGTCCCGAATTTTTCCTCCCTCCGAAAAAAAATTCCCCTGGTCGGAACAAATCAAGCGTTCACAACGATGATCACATCAAACACGAACTCTGAAGAGCAACGCATATCCAAACTGCCAAGAGCTAGCGATGCAAACCACTTTGCAGCGCAATGCATCAAACGATCATAAACTTCGAAAATACGTTCTTAATTACCAGGACCGGTATTATTATTCGCTTACTAGTTCTTGCTGGCACGATGGATGGATGCAATCCTACAGCCGAGCCTTGATCGGGTTCGCCGACTCCTTCGTGTCCATCGCCAGAGACCCGCCGCCGCTGGAGGCAAACAACGACAGGATCTCGGCCACGCTCTCGGCGGTCTGGGGGATGGCCTCCGTGGACCCCAGCTCCAGGACGCCGGCGGTCCCCACAGGGACGCACACCATGGTGCGGATGCCGTGGGCGTAGGCCTGGCGCGCGCGCTCGCAGGGCGCGGCGTCGAGCCCCGCGGCGATCCACGTCGGCTCGCCGGCGAGCTGCGCCTTCCCCGGCAGGCCCGAGCCGTCGACAAACAACCGCGTCGCGGACACCAGGAAGAACCACTCTGTGTCGGTGACACCCTCCTCCAGCTCCTCCAGCTCCTCCAGGTCCTCCAGGTCCTCGCCCTGCGCCTCCCGCACGCCGCGAGAAAGCAGGTAAACCTCTCGCAGCACGCGCTTCCGGTGCTCCTGCTCCGCGGCGGAGGCGGCCGCGATCTCCTTGCGCTTGCTGTCGACGTCGTACTCATCGTAACAATCTCCAAAGCACAGCAGCGACGCGCCCGAGGCCACATCCACCGACGGCTGCCAGAAGATGGCGTACGTCCAGCTCCCCCGCGAGCCCTCGACGACGCCCTGCAGCCGCTGCTCCAGTGAGTCTTCGTCAAAGGGGCACGGCACCGGCGACAGCCTGGTGCCGAAGAGGACGGCAGCCATGGCCCTGAAGGACTCCATCACGGAGGTGTAGTCCTCGGGCCACGGGCTCATGGATGGAATCTTGGAGCTTGGAAGGCTCATGAGCAGCCCAGCCAAACGACTAGCAGGAGACGGGAGGAGAGTTTGAGGTCGGCGCAGTGTGTACGATGTAGTAGCATAAACAGATCATCAAGAACTCAACTTTGCCGAGCAGCTAGTGGAGGCACACTTTTGCAGGAATTTGCTCGTGAATAGATGCCCCTTTCGCTAAAAAACAATGGAGCAAGGTGCCCTTTTCCTTGAAAAAACATGGGACAAGTGTATAACGGCCACGTTCTAGTGGAACCTAGATTCTTCTTGATCCGCGTGCACTGTCGAGCTTTTTCACGAGCGGGGAAAAAGGACAGGATGAGGCAGGAAGTGCTAGGAAATCTCCATCTAGATTTGAAGTCTTAGAGGTTATAGTAAGTATTTTATCATTAGTTTATAAATAGAAAGTGCTATTGACTATTTTATATATGTATGAGAAAAAGAAAGCAATAAAGAAAATCAGAAGTTCTCTCTATTTTTGTATTTCAATCTACTATTTACGTCTTCTGTGATTGATTTATCTTTTGCATAGCAGAGGAATCGATCGGACAAGACTCGCCAGCGACGGTTCCTTAATTCGTTATCAACACGAATCGCTTCCGGTAAATCGAAGGTAATCATCGAAGCATTAGTAGATTAAATTGTCTACATCTAGAGCGCTTTAAATTCCGTAGATTTTGCTTTCTAGATTATTTTCTACAGTACAAATCCACTCTAATCTACCACGAGCAGACTTGAAGTCGCTGGCACAATGTCGATTGGTAGATTACATGAAAGAGTAGATGTTGATTGCATTGTAGATTGAAAAAAAGAGAGAAAAAATCTTGCATGGCCAACCCCATATGACCGCCGTGTGTGAGCGCCGCCCGACGGCCGCCACCACACGGCTGCTACCTGGCCTCGGCCGGCCTGAAGTTGGCTGCCGGCCTCCCATGTGCGCTGGCCCGAAGCCGCCGCCGGTCGCCACCCGAGCTCAGAATCGCTGCCCGGAGTCGCCCCGACGTTGTCGCCCGAAGCAGCGTTCGGCCGCCTTCATCGAAACCGCCGCTCAGGTGCCGCTGAGGCCGGCCGCCCGCACGCGTCGCCGCTCGGATACCTCCGCCGCCCGAAGCCGACCGCTGGCCTCCCCTCGCGCGCTGGCCTGCACACCACTGGCTCCCAAAGTCGTCGCCCGAAGCCGCCGCTCGGGGCCACCGGTCGCCCGCGCCCGCCGCCGCCTTTGGGCGTTGCAGCCACTGCCATTGACGGGAATAGGGGTAGGGGAAACCCTACCCCTTTGCCTTTTTGACTAGGCTGGCAATGGGTCGGAAGAAACATGGGCCGAAGGCCCGGCCTGGAGGGGGTAGCCAAAATTTTTGCAAAAAGTCCCCACTGAATTTTGAAAATTACAAAAGGGTACTCAAAATTTTTAGACGGGTCCTGAATTTTGCAAAAAGGCCCTCAAAAAAATCAAAAAATCACGTGAAAATTTTCTCTTAATTGAAAATTTGCGTATAGGCCCTTGGAAATTGCAGAATTCACTAAAAATTCATATTCCGGCATAAAAGGGCCTCAGAAATTCAAATTTTGAATTATTTTTAGTATTTGAAGCATGTTTAGTACTGTCATTATTATTTTCTATGTTTATTTACTGTTTTCATTAATCGTAATTATTCAAATTGCCTTTAATCACCGAAATTAACAATAAAATTTATAGAAAATGCATGGAAAATTCTAGAACATTATGAGAATCTTTTGTACCATTATCCAATTTATTTACCTGCAGTAAATTTATTTCATGCATGTTTACCGGTAGTAAGCTTATATATTTCTTTCATGCACATGTAGATGACAGGCATCACGAACTAGGAGTTCGCGGAGCTGGCCAGAATGGTCAAAACTACTTGACTTAGGCTTCCGATGTCGAGATAGTACTTGGAGCCAAAACGCTCTGTGCTACCATTGGGATTGGTGCACCGCAAGGTGCCCAACCCACCCTTGAGGAAAATGATCAGACACTTCACTTCCTCAGGCACCACCTCTATCTCACTCTCAAGAATGAGTACATGGCAGAGAAGAGTGCGCTAGCATTATGGACTGCACTCAAGAAGTGGTTCGAAAAGGTAAAGTACACCATCCTTCCTCAGGCAGAGCAAGAGTGGATCCGACTGAGATTCTGCTCTGCACAAAATTTGTATCAATATTTAACTTTGTGGCAAGCAGATCACAGATGAGCAGAAGATTGAGAAGACCCTATCCACCTTCCACCCCAATGCAGTACAGTCTATACGCAACTATCATCAGGACGCCCACAAGGAGTATGCTGAATTGATTGATATAATGCAGATTGCAGAGGCTCAGGATGAAGTTCTCCGCAAGAACTATGTCACACAACCACTTGAGAGCTCCACTGGCCGTGAAGCCAACGCCGGGAGCTACAAGGTGCAAAAGCCTATAATGAAGAAAAGGGGGAAGTAAGGGTAAGGCCGCAACCCAGAAAGGCAAGTTAGATACTCCACGTGAGAATAAGGCAAGCAAACCAAAGCGGCACCGCAAGCCCTATGGTCAGCAAGACCAATTCTGCTACAAGTGTGGCAAGTGGGGGCACTGGTCGCGGATCTGTAAAGAACCGCAGTATGCTATCGATGCCTTCCAAGCTTAGAAAAAGAATAATGGCAAAGGGCAGCATGAAACCCACTTTGCTTCTGTTGAGGGGGAGAGTTCTGAGCAACTGTTTGCGCTGATGGAGGTTGAAACCATTCCGGCAGCAGCACCCCCTTTTAACATTGCAGCTGCCACCGCCATGATTTCTCTGGAAGAGCATATCACCCCCGAGAAGATAGTAGCCGAAGTCTCTGACTTCTTAGCAGATTCAGTCTAATGCACAGAATGCATTTAGACTTTTATTATCATTTACTTTATGTGTGCAAGGAATAGGTTAGAATTTGCATGGATGGTACTCAAACAATTTTATTTTCTCATGATGGTTGGATGATATTGAATGATTCATTCATTTATTCAGTCTATATTGGCATGATATGTTTTGATATTGAAGAATTTTATTTATATGTTGATTGCCTTCTACTACATATTAATAAAATACTTTATATTAGAACACGTGTGGCACCCTATGGAGGAAGTGTGCTTAGCAGTACAACGAATACCTTCTTAAGACAGACAAAATTCTTTTAGTCGATTAGTAAGAATGCTGGCAGCCTTACAACAATCGCTGGTAGTGATGCTTGTATAATAGGTTCAGGAAGAGACACAATTATAATCCCAATGGGTACAATTTTGGTCATATAAGAAGACTTATTGTACCCAGAATTGACTAGAACTCTCCTAAATTTTAAGGATATTCGCGCTAATGATTTCCATGTTGAAACCAAAGAAAAGTATGGTAAGAAATACCTGCTCATTACAAAGCGTGAAGCAAATAGAAAAAGGGTATTAAAAAACTTCCTTTATTAAAAACTGAGCTTTACTATACCAACATCAAGGCACATGCAGCCTATACTGCCCTCATAATAATATTTAGAAGTTCTGAACTTTTCTATCTCTGGCATGACAGATTAGGCCACCCAGGTCTTAGGATGATGAGAAATATAATTAACAATTCACAGGGATATAATATTAATGTAAATAATTTCCTGAATTATATAGATTTTGTGTGCCCCGCATGTGCCACCAAAAAATTAATTACTAGAAAGTGAAGGATGAAGTGTCTGCATTCCTGGAGCGCATCCAAGGAGACATTTGCGGTCCCATACAGCCACTACTAGGGCCATTTAAATATTTCATGGTGCTCATCGATGCTTCCTCGAAATGGTCGCACGTATATTTATTGTCTATGAGAAACCATGCTTTCACAAAGCTGATCTCGCAGATAATTCGCATTAGAAATATTTTCCCTGACCATCACATAAAGTCTATCAGAATGGATAACACCAGAGAATTTACTTCAAAGACATTTGATGATTATTGCATGGCAATGGGAATTACAGTTGAGCATTCTGTATTGCATGTCCACACCTAGAATGGTCTAGCAGAGGTATTAATCAAGAGAATTAAATTTATTGCCTGACCACTTTTCCAGAATTGTAATTTACCAACTACATGTTAGGGACATGCAGTCCTGCATGCAGCAACTCTCATCAACTTTAGACAATCGACATACAACATTCATTCATCTATGCAACTAGCGCAAGGGTTAGCACTGAAAATTTCTTATATCCGGAGGTTTGGATGCAAGGTTTATGTACCTATACCCCCTCCACAGTGTATTGCAATGGGTCTTCTCTGAAAGACTGGTATATATGTTGGTTATGAAACCGCATCTATAATCAGGTATTTAGAACCCATGATAGGAGATATGCATACTGCCTGTTTCGCTGATTGAATATTTGATGATGATAGTTTCCCAACATTAGGGGGAGGAAATCAACCCCTTCATAAAAATATCAGGAAATTACGTGGCAAGCCACGGGAATCTATACACATGATCCACGCACTAGTGAAACAAATAGAGAAGTCCAGAAGATCATTGATTGACAAGCATTAGCAAACTAACTACCTGACCACTTTAGTGATTTAAAGAGCATGACCAAGTCGCATGTGCCCACACACAATGCACTGGAAAGGGTTGAAATACCAAAGAAAGTTAAAGTTATCCCTAATCCTGCCTAGAGGTCTCAGAATAAAAGGACCAGAACTTCGGTCCCTCGAACCTCAAGTAACCTGGGACGCATGGTGAAAAAGGATAAAAAGGACTTGACACAGCCAATCACTAAAGTTCCCCATAACCAGAAGGGGAACCAGTAGAGACTTGGCAGCAGTATGACACCTTCAGAAAAGGGCATACCAGATATGAACATTCCCATGGAGGGAGAAATCAACACAGATGTGTGCGCACACATCGGAGCTGAAAAACTAAAGAGACTTGTTGCCGCAACTGGAAGGAGCGATGAGCAAGTAGAAGCACAAGAAGAATCAACTCATGACAAAATAGCTATAAACTATGTGCACACAGGAGAATTCATGAATAGGACAACATCGAATGTTGACATCTATTTTGTAAAGAAAATTGTTACAATCATCGATCTTGATCCAAAGCCCGCATCGCTCGTTGAATGTAAGAAAAGATCAAATTGGGAAGATTGAAAAAAAAGCAATAGAAACTAAATTATTATCTCTAAACAAAAGAGGGGTGTTTGGGCATGTAAGACGTACACCTGCCTATGTGCACTCTGTAAGGTATAAGTGGGTATTTGTTCGAAAGAGAAATGAAAGAAATGAAGTTGTAAGATATAAAGCAAGGCTTGTTGCCCAAGGTTTCACTCAACATTCAGGAGTTGATTATGAAGAAACATAATGGAGGGGGTCCTCGAGCATGTCCCTGAAGGAATATTAGTACATCAGTCAGCCTACGCCCAGAAGGTGTTAGAAAGGTTCGGCTTTGAGAAGGCATACCCATCGAAAGTATCGATGATCGGGAGATCTTTACAACAAGAAAATGATCTGTACCGACCTAGAGAAGAGGGGGAGGAAGTTCTGGGACCGGAATTCCCATACTTAAGTGCAGTAGGAGCACTTGTGTATTTAGCAAACTGCACTAGACCGGACATTGCATTTGTTGTAAACCTATTAGCAAGGCATAATGCAGAACCTACCAAAAGGCATTGGCAGGGAATAAAGGACATATTCTGATACCTCCAAGGGAGCAAGACTTGAACCAAGATTTGAATATAACTGGCTATGCAGATGCAGGGTACCTGTCGACCAACATACCGTAAGGTCAAAAACAGGCTATGTATTCCTATGTGGTGGAACTGCAATTTCATGGAAATCATCTAAGCAAAGTCTTGTAGCGACTTCGACGAACCACTCAGAAATCATAGCGCTGATGCTGAGTATTGGAAAGAGGCAATTCATAGCGAGATGGACTCTATCATACCTTGTGGAGTTGATGCAATCTGGCCACCCCCTCCATTATGTTCAGACCACTTTTGATAATATATTGATTCAGCAAATTGCTCTTATTCTTTCTGTTGGCCGAACCAACTTGAGGGAAGAATTGTGACTAGATTATTATTCTCCACAAGGAAATGGAGGCAGTGAGATTCTCATCTATACACTTTGGATGTCTCCAGGTATATATATAGATAGACTGTAAACTGACAAATTTAAACAGCCATTTACTCACTGGTAACTAACATATTTAACCATTCATTTATCCATTGGTAACTACCTGCCATCAAAATCCCAATAAAGTCTCAAATTCAAATGTTTGAATCTCATTCAAACAAAGAGAGAGTGTGGTGCAGCATTCAGCAAAATAAAGATGAACTTGGTCTGCCAGGTGGCGTGTCACGTCACGGTATGGTCGCACGTCGTAAGTCACAAGTCACGTGATTTTCATGCAAAAATGCGTGAATACGCGCACGCGCGTGCTTGATTAGCCAAAGCACTCATATTATCTCTATTCATATTCAAGGAGTGGTGAGAACTCCACCTTATAAATTGGTCTCCCCACCATGCCTTAGCAATATGGTACTAAACCATACATGCTTTGGAATTAAAGAAATGGGCCTTGCTCATATGGGCCAATTTCTAATAATCTTCCACCAATTCCAAAGCAAGAAGTAAAAAGATGTAAAAGATATTGTGCTGAAGTACTGTTAATATACTAGTCTTTTAGTGTAAGTCCCGTACGGGTTGAATTTGCATCTAGAACGACAAGATTCATCTTCTCACAGCTGATGAATAGACTATGCCTTGAATTCACAGCTTTTCATGATCAGATTTCACTTGAAATCTCAACTAGTACTACGCTGTCAATGAACCATGCCTAAATGGAGCATTATATGGTCATGCTCCCTTATCTGCTCATGAGCTTTCTAGATAATGCCCTGTTCTCATGAACTGCGACCACACTGTTAAGCTCAAGTAGGTGTATTCTTTCTAGGTATCCTACAGGCTAATATATTTTCTTTATTTGGACAACATAATTAATTAAGACTTTATGCCAACCTTCCATACAGTCGAGTGTACTTTGTTTATTAGGACATAGGTATACTAAATATATATTGTCTTGTTACAACATCAATTTATTTTTCCCATTGTCTAAGTCACGAGATCTCCGATCAAGAAGGTATGGGTTACCATTGTGATGTAACATAAATGGGCCTCATTCCCACATCCATAGATGCAACGGAAATAGCTTTCCGTGCTAACCCTTTGTAAAAGGGTCTACCAGATTTTTCACAGTGTGAATATAGTTCATAGTAATCACTCTGGAGTTTCTCAGTTTTCTGACAGATTTAAGCCTACGCTTTACATGTCTAGAGGACTTCATATTATCCTTTGTACCTGTGACTTTGGCCAACACTGTTTGATTATCACAATACATCATGATTGTAGGTATTGGTTTATCAACCAATGGTAAGTCCAATAGAAGCTCTCTCAACCATTCAGCCTCAATAGTGGCTATATCAAGTGCTACAAGTTATGCTTCTTTGGTTCACCTCGTCAATATAATCTGTTTGTAAAACCTCTATAAAACTGTAATACCAACTAAAGTAAATACATAACCACTTGTAGTTTTAATCTCATCTACATCAGAGATCTAATTAGAGTCACTGTATCCTTTTAATATAGAAGGGTGTCCAGTATAATGTATTCCAAAATATGTTGTGCCCCTCAAGTAGCACAACACTCTTTCAAGTGGCTCCCAGTGATCATCTCCTGGGTTAGAAGTAAACCGACTTAATTTGCACACAACAAATGAAATATTATGTCTTGTGGCACCAGCACAATACATAAGTGACCCAATAATTTGTGAATAGCTTAATTGATCTTTTCTTAACCCCTGGCTCTTTCGAAGCTTAATGCTCATGCTGTGGCTACAGACTAAACAGTAAAGTGGGGACTAGCTAGAGAACTGGTCAGTAGGAATGAATGGGGATCTCCCTCCTCCTACCCCTCTTAGAGGTTTATATACATGAGTGGGGTAGGATGGGAAATTCCCATCCTACCTCTTACTACTTACACGGGACGAGGGTACATTGGTACATTCCTCTAATATCATTGGGCCTATTATATATTGTGCTAGTTGCAAGGCCCAATCATGGGGGTTGGGCCACCCCCACAATAATACTCCCTCGACAGCGAGCATGGAGGTCCCAATGGACGAGCTGACGTGACCAACTATCCCAGCCCCCCATTCCTTGACAGCAAGCGCGAGCGTGCTGACTTGTGAGCCGATGTAACTGGTATCTCGTAGTCCCTAGAAGAGGGTTCTTAGCAGCGGTGGGAAGGTCCCTCCGAGGCAATGCCCATAAGGAGGTCAGCGGAGTCCAGCACTGAAGCCAGGCCGTCCCGCTGAGGCGATGCCTAAAAGACAGACGGTGAAGTTACGCCACCTTGCCAAGGCGATGCCTACAAGGCAGATGACAAAGTCGCGCCACCCCCACCGAGGCGATGCCTACAAGGCAGATGACGAAGTCGTGCCGCCCCACCGAGGCGATGCCTACAAGTCGGACGACGAAGTCATCACGTCGCCCCGCCACGGCGATGCCTACAAGGCGGGCAGCGGAGTCATGTTGCCCCACCGAGGCGATGCCTGCAAGGCGGGCGGCGAAGTCGCCCCGCCCCGCCGAGGCGATGCCTGCAATGTTTGTTCCAAATTTGAGTATGTCATCTACATATAGACATAAGATTACTCCTTGACTCCCACCATAACGATAATACACATATTTATCAACTTCATTCACAACAAAGCCAACAGATATTAAAGTTTTGTCATACTCTCATGCCATTATTTAGGTGCTTGTTTTAGGCCATACAATGATGTCAATAATCTGCATACCTTATTTTCCTATCCAGAAATCACAAAACCATCCGGTTTATCTATATAGATTTCTTCCTCCAACTCTCCATTAAGGAAAGCTGTCTTCACATCCATTTGATGAACATGTAGATCATAGGAAGATGCTAATACAAGGAGCACTCTGATGGTGGTTAGTTTGGCGACAGGAGAATAAGTATCAAAGAAATCTTCTCCCTCTCTCTAGGTGTAACTCTTGGCCATAAGTCTTGCCTTGTACTTTTCAATAGTACCATCAGGCCTTAGTTTCTTTTTAAAGACCCACTTACATCCTACAGGTTTGCACCCGATAGGACAATCAGTGATGTGACAACCCGTGTCATTACCATAGGGTAATAACACTAGTCAACGGATTGTTACTTGTCATTTCGGTAAAACACCGCATTTGACAAGCAACAAGCCAAATCAGTGTAGTTGCAGCAGAACAATAATTAGAGACTGAAATGCAACATTTATTACAAACCGTAGGTGACTTAAGGTCGAGTCACCTAATTGTTTCTTACGGTTACCATAATTCTGGTCCATTTCATAGCTAAGTACTACATCAGTGGGAGATACATGTCTGTTTATTATGGAATACCTGTCGGTTCTGATATGGCAATCTAAAGACTGTCTATTCCTCCCAGCCGTCAGATACGGCCTCCATCTCGTCATCCTCTGCAACCTCATATCCTGAGGTGTCCTCATTCTCAAGCCCGCCCTCTTCAAAACCCAAAAATTCCCATGCTGTGTAATGCTCTGAAAGGGGGAGATTTAGTAGCAAGAGTGAGTACAGTGTACTCAGCAAGTTTATAAATAATGACCCGGTCTTCCACAATTGAAACATGCACCAGACCACTTGAGGCAATCCTTGGTAAGATGGCGGCCATTACATCTGGCGCACACAATAGGTGTGATGGTAGGTGGTGGTGGAAATGTTGGCCTTGGTGGAGCGATGGAAGAATGCTGGGACTGAGAATGCTGGGACTGAGAGTGTTGGGACTTGTAATAAGGTATTTGAGGTCTAGACTGTCTGAATTTGACAGGTCTAGAGGCTATTTTGGCTCTCTTCCTCCTTTCTTCCTGCAAGTGAGCATGCTCATTTTCAAATATGAAGGCTCGATTCACTAAGTCCTGAAACTCAGTGATACGGTGAAGTTTGAGGTGGAGTTTCATGTATGGGTTCATCCCTTCTAGAAATTTCTCTATCTTCATTTCAGAATGAGGATTGTTTTCTAGTCCTTATATAATAACCATATGTAAAGGGCCTCACCTGCCTCTAAACTCTCAATCCAGAGCACCCTCTACCATCCTTTATTAATCTCTTTACAGTCCACTCCTCCTCCAGTGGACCTGTTCTCTTTTGGTTCTCATCATGTTATTCATCCTTCTACCAGATTTCTTTCTTTTAGAAATTACTTTTAAATGCATCATTCAAAATTTAGAAAATACTATCAAAAACAAAACATTTTCATGAACCACAGCAAGCTTGGCAGCCTGCTTTACTTTCCTGACCGAGAGGTAGATATATCAGCGATTGCCTGAACAGTGTCTTCCCCTGAAACCAAATTCCTCCCTGCATTATTTCGAGATAGAAATATTCCACTCTTAATTTTATGGATTCTCAAATGAAGCAATAACCCTTGTTAAATTTTATGTTTAAGAGTTTAAATCTCTAGGCTTTATAGGAATATTATTTACAGAGAGTCTTTGTTAATGATTTCCTTGTATATTTTAAATTGATATAATATACATGTATTTTATATTACTGTGGTATTTTCCTTCTATGTATTTCTGTGCTGGACTCCTTTGCAAATTTTGGTTATTTAAAAACCTGGCCCACTCGGCCTCCCGGCCCGAGCAGGCCCAACTGACTGAGGCGGCCCATTCGGCGCCGTGGTCATATGACCCGGCCGAACGTCTCGGCCCCCTCTCTCTCCCATCTCTCCCCTCTTTCTCAGCTACTCCCTAATCTCCCCCTCTGCCCCCCTGCGGCGACTCCGCCCGCATCGGCCCCGCCAGCGATGGCGCTGCCGTCCACCGGCCTTCTCGCGTCGTCTCTAGCGGGGTCTCACCTTCCCCTCGGCTCCCCTCTCCTCTCGGCGCCGCCAGTTTCTCCGGCCTTGCCATCGGTGCTCGCCTCCTCCTCTCGGTTCTCCGCCGCCGATCTAAAATCGGTCGGTCCCCTTTGTGGATTGAGGTGCTAGTTCCATGGATCTGGTGTGGTGAGGGAGTTTTGGATGATTGGATCTGGTTTTCCCCCTTTTCTTTTTATTGTGTTCTTGGCTATTTGTGGCGAACTGGGCTATGGTTGGACTTCGGGTTGGCCGGCGCTACACCTTGAGCCGCCGCCACCGGATCTACCGCGGGATGGGCATGCATCTTGGTGAACCCGAGGCTTCACCGACGCACCTAAGCGTTGCCAACTTCCCCCTTTACGGCGGTGCACCACGGCAGCGGCACGCTGTCGGCGCACAGCTCTACCTCGGCCTTTGTTGGCCTGTGCCCGGTCTGCTACTCACCGGTCTCCGGCGCCACGGTGGCTACGGACCACTGACGCTATGCACTACTCCTTCGGCCTAACCGGGTTTTTCTTCTCTATCCCTTCTCCCTACTCTTATGCACCCTTAGTGATTAATGTAGAATATGCATGTCTTGGTGGTTACTAGTAGGAGTGATTTGGCTTTCGGTGAGCAACCATGTGGGAGCTGGGCATAGACATTGCGCCGGGGGAGCAATTGTCGATGTCCAGGGGCTCATGGACAGCCACTAAAGCCTCTGTCCTGTTTGTTTTGGGGTGAGCAACCGTGGGTTCCTTGGGACTGGGATGTCCACGGGTAATGCCGATCCCTGACCTCAAGGGCGTACTGGATGGCCACCCTAATTTGTTAACCTAGTGTAGTGGATGGTCTATTTTCCATGCTTGAGTTCTACGGGCTAGCTAGTGTGACTTACTTACATGAGAAATAAAGGCTTTTCGGAGCCTTACCTTACTTGTGTCGTTGGCTTAAGGGGATGAGGTGGTTGTGCTATGCTTTTCCCTCGGATTTTGGTGGTGGGGCTGGCTCCTGGGAGTACTTCCTGGCTGGTGTACTTGGTGCTCGTCCTTCTGGTCTTGTTGGCTCCTTGGCCTTCGTATGAGTGGTAGAGTTTAAATGGGGTAATGCTGCATTCTTGGGTAGTATGGTGGCCGTGTGGGGTTGATTGGAAATGTTGGTGTCTTGTGCTGCTGTTTGATGGCCTGCACTGTCTCTATGTGCCACCTCTCCTTTGGGCAGCGAGCTGGGCAGTGGCTGGTCAGTGAGCTTGAGGGCTCACTGGAGCTTTGAGGTGGTGGAATGCAGTGCTTGTGATGTTCTGGCAGGGTGCTCTTGACTATAGCACTCTCTTTTTGGTATGGCAAGGGCTTGGTCTCTTGCTGCCTTGTGGCAGTGAGGTGAAACGTGGCTTGGCTCTCTACTGGCGATGCATGCAGGGTGGACTCGTGTCCCCTATTAGTCATGCGTGGCTGGTGGCTTTGTGTATGCATCATGGAGGAGTAACTTCTGATATGGCTTCACAGGTAAGAAGGTAAGTTTTTTTAATTTGCCGGATGATGATCATCTACTTACGTGAGATGGTGCCGATTTGTCTCTGACAAATCCTGGTATCTCTATGCGCGCTTTGCCTAAGGGCAAGAATTTAAAACCAGATTTCTGACGGCAATTATTTCTATTTCATTTCAGTTTTCCAACTGTCTTTTGGACTAACAGTTTTCTGCAGGTATTTGGGGCTGCGATAATGTGTAGTTTGATGTATGTACGCTTTTGTTGTATGAGATGGATTCCATGTTTGTAATATCGAGTTGTAATATGTTTTCTTGTAATTTGAGAATAGAATTTGTGTATGAGAATTTACTTGTGAGGTTTATTATGTAATTGAGTCTTTTTGTAATTCAGATTGTTGATATATAGATATATATACATTCTCATTTGATTTATGTATGTGAGTTGGACTTATTATCATTATTATTATTTTTGTAATTATTGATATTAACATTAATTACATTCTCAATGATGTGCTTTTGTTTTAATCAATTCTGAGGGTTCTCACAAGTGATCTTCTAAGTCCCATTAGCCATGATCGAGTCCATCTCACTACGGACTGCCTCTTTCCAATACTCAGCATCAGAAAATGCATAAGTCTCCAAAAGGGTCTTTGGCACATCATCCACGAGGTATACAATAAAGTTATCATAAAAGGTCTTCTCAATCCTTTGTCTCTTACTCCTACGAGGAGCTTCTGTGACTAGATTGTTATTCTCCTCAGGGATATCACATAATGGTTTAGAAATGGTGGAAAGTTCAGAAGTTTGATTATTCTCACTTTCAACATTATTAGTTTGAACATTTTCAGATTGTGAAGTACTGCCTGCTGTTCTCATATGAAAGATATTCTCAAAGAAATGAAGCATCTCTAGACTCCATTATTGTATTAGCAATAATCTCAGGAGTTTTTGATTTAACTACTAAAAATCTATAGGCCATACTATTTTAATCATATCCTAGAAAAATACCATCGATTATTTTTGGTCCAAGCTTTCTCTTTTTCTGCAATGGTATATTGACTTCTGCCAAACACCCCAAGTTCGCAGAAAATTAACATTAGGTTTTCTCCCTTCCATCCCTCATACGGAGTAATCTCACTCTTTTTAGTGATTACTCCGTTTAGGACGAAAGTTGCTGTTAGTATAGCTTCCCCTCACCATGCCTTAGGCATACCGACACTCTCTAACATGGCATTATCCAAGTCTGTTAGTGTCTGGTTTTCCCTGTCAGCTACCCCATTTGATTGAGGCAAATATGGTGGTATAAATTCATGGACTATTCCATGCTCAGAACAGAATTGGGAGAATTCATGAGAGATGTGCTCTCCTCCATGATCAGACCTAAATCTTTTTATTTTCTTCTCTAGTTGGTTCTTAACCTCGACCTTATAAGTCTTAAAGTAGTTTAAAACTTCATCCTTAGTTTTTAGCAAATACACATAGTAGTAGCGTGTTGCATCATCAATAAAAGTTAGAAAATATATTTTGCCTCCTTTTGTCAATAATCCATTCATTTCACACAAATTTGAATGAACAAGATCTAATGGCGCCAAGTTCTTTTCGT